>OX451740.1:16479950-17079950 GCA_948472305.1 Vicia faba
TATTATTATTATTATTATTATTATTATTATTATTATTATTATTATTATTATTATTATTATTATATTGGGTAGTTGATAAGAGAAAGACAAATAGAAGTAGCAGTAAAGGAAAAATAGGTTATCATAGAAGAGGAATAAGGGTTTGGAGAAGAAAGAGTTACATAATTGCTAGCAAGAAGAAAATCTATGAGTCAATCAGAGAGTTAGAACAACCTTCAATTCAAGGTAAATGTAAGGTTCTAACTCTATAATATGGTATGTGACGAATGGTATGTGGAATTGGGTTGTAAAATTATTTTTGTTTGTGTTTGAAATTGATATATTGTTGAAAATGAGAGATGATTGAGAATCCAATTTATTATATAAACACTAGAGTACACTTAGAAAATAAATTGAAATTTTCATGGTGATATATTGTAGCGTCAATTTTATGATATTGTATATATTGCTATATACATTGTTTCGTTATAAATTATATATTGATATACACATTTCTTTTTTATAATATATGTTTTATTGTAGCGTATGATATATATATATATATATATATATATATATATATATATATATATATATATATATATATATATATATATATATATATATATATATATATATATATATATATATATATATATATATATATATATATATATATATATATATATATATATATATATATATATATATATATATATATATATATATATATATATATATATATATATATATATATATATATATATATATATATATATATATTGTTGTGAATTCAATGCCAATAACAAAATTATAGAATAAGGAAGGAATAAGGAACAAGGAAGAAGAAGAACACAAGAATTGGTTATAACTGCTATTCTTTACTTTCTCTTAGGAAACAAGATTACAAGTTTACAAGAATAACAAATAACCCTCTCACCCTATATTAGGATTTGCTGTGATGCAATGATGAGAGACTAGTATGCTATTTATAATAAAACCTAACATACTAACTAATGGGCTTTTTCCACAAGGCCCATTATACAAGCTAACTTAAGAAACAAGCTAACTTAACAAATTAGGGTTTAAACACTAAAACCTAATTTAACAAGCATCCTTCGACAAATACATGCTAGACCCTTCTTCGACTACAGCATGTACTTCGATCATACTAGAGTTCGATCCAAAATCCCACAAATCTCCACCTTGGACCTAACTCTACAGCATCAAGAGACACTAACTAGCTTTCTTCATGCAGCTTTATCAACTGCATACAGTGGAAAAACTTGCAACTTGGCAATGTTTTGGTGATCATATCAGCGGCATTGTGTTCTGTCGAGACCTTCAGCACTTGGACTTCTCCACGCTCGATTACCCCTCTGACGAAATGCAGCCTCACATCTATGTGTTTGGTTCGCTCATGATAGGCTGAGTTCTTCGACAGGTGTATTGCACTTTGACTATCACATTTAACAGTGATACCTTGACCTTGAAGTTTCAGTTCCTTTGCAAAACCTTCAAGCCACAATGCTTCTTTCACAGCTTCAGTTAGGGCAATATATTCTGCTTCAGTAGTTGATAAGGCAACAACCTTTTGAAGAGTTGCTTTCCAACTAATTGATGTACCAAACATAGTGAAAACATATCCAGAAATAGATTTTCTGGAATCCATACAGCCTGCATAATCAGAGTCAACATAGCCTTCGACAGCTGCTTTACTATCTTCACCCAAGGCTCCACCATAAATTAAGACTCTGTTCAGAGACCCATTTATGTACCTTAGAATCCACTTTAACGCTTGCCAGTGAGCCTTTCCAGGATTCGCCATGTACCTGCTTACAAGACTTACTGCATATGCTATGTCGGGTCTAGTACAGACCATAGCATACATCAAAGAACCAACTATATTAGCATATGGGATGCTATCCATATAGGTTCTTTCGACATCAGTACTGGGACATTGATCAATACTCAGCTTGAATTGAGGGTTTGTTGGAGTCACAACAGGCTTTGAATTCGACATACCAAACTTGTCAAGAATCTTTCGTAGGTATGCCTCTTGAGATAAGCATAATTTCGACTGTTTTCTATCTCTTCGAATGTCAATTCCAAGAATTCTAGATGCAGCTCCCAGATCCTTCATGTCGAACTCCTTATTGAGTTCAGCCTTCACCCTCATTACATCTTCGACATTGTTGCTTGCTATCAGAATATCATCAACATAAAGCAACAAAATTACAAATGAATTTTCAGGTCGAAATCTGGAGTAAACACAATGGTCGAACTGACTTCGAATGAAACCTATGTGTTCCATGAACTTGTCGAATCTCTTATTCCACTGTCGAGGAGATTGTTTAAGTCCATATAAAGATTTCTTCAGTTTGCACACATAATCTTCTTTCCCCTTTTCGACATACCCTTCAGGTTGCCTCATCAGGATTATTTCACCTAAGTCACCATACAAGAACGCAGTCTTCACATCCATTTGTTCCAGTTCAAGGTCGAACTGAGCCACCATGGCAAGCAACATTCGAATGGATCTGTGCTTCACAACAGGGGAAAATACATCATTGAAGTCGACACCTTCTTTCTGAGTGAAACCCCTTGCGACTAATCTTGCCTTGTACCTCTTCGACGTTACTCCTTCAATTCCTTCCTTAACTTTGAAAATCCACTTACAGCTGACTAACCTTGCCCCAACAGGTTTCTTGATCAGTTCCCAAGTGTGATTATCATGAAGAGATTTCATCTCATCATGCATGGCCTTTAGCCATTCAGTCTTCATTCGACTCCTTATAGCTTCCTTATAATCTCTAGGTTCTTCGTCTAGAACTTCACTTGCAGAGATTAAGGCATAAGCTACAAGATCTGCATATCCAAGTCTCTGAGGTGGTTTTATGACTCTTCTTTGCCTATCTCTCGACAATAGGTAGTCATCAACAGTTTCCTCAACATCATCAGAATCTTCTGTTTCTTCTTCGACTTCATCTGGGATACGCATTTCAGCATCAACATGCTCCACCTCAACAGGAATCTCTACCTGTTCCAGCTCTTCGTCAACATCATCAGTTTTCTTGAAAGCCATTTCAGTTTCATTGAAAACCACATCTCGACTGGTGATACACCTCCTGTGACCTGGCTCTAGGCACCATAGCCTATAAGCTTTTACTCCTTCAGGGTATCCCATAAACATGCATTTCAGAGCTCTAGGTTCGACCTTGTCTTGCCTAATGTGAGCATAGGCTACACAGCCAAATACTCTTAGTTTGTCGAGATCTGGTGGATGTCCCGACCAAACTTCTTCAGGTGTCTTCATATCTAACGCTGTCGAAGGACATCTGTTTATCAGATATGCTGCTGTCGAAACAGCCTCAGCCCAAAACACCTTCTTTAATCCCGCACTCGTCAACATGCATCTAACTCTCTCCAAAATAGTTCGATTAAACCTTTCAGCCAAACCATTTTGTTGAGGAGTACCTGCGGTAGTTCTGTGCCTTGCAATACCAGAGGCAACACAAAAACTGTCGAACGCCTCATTGCAAAACTCAAGGCCATTGTCGGTTCTCAACCTCTTTACCTTTCTGCCAGTTTGATTTTCGACAAGAGTCTTCCAACTTTTGAAATTCTCAAAAGTTTCATCCTTAGTCTTCTGGATGAATACCCATAACTTTCTGGAATAGTCATCTACTATGGATAGAAAATACTTTGCTCCTGAATGTGATGGACACCTTGCAGGCCCCCAAAGATCAGCATGGATGTAATCAAGGGATCCATGTGTTCTTTGTTTGCCTTTGTTGAACTTCATTCTACAGGACTTTCCAAATACACAGGGTTCACAAAACTTCAGCTTTTTGACTTTATCTCCACCAAGCAGATTTTGTTTCCCTAATTCGACCAGACCCCTTTCACTGACATGGCCCAATCTCATGTGCCAAATTTCTGTCTTCGACAAAGGTTTCGTGGAAGCAACATTTGTCGAACCACTTACAACTTCAGCCTCAAGGGTATACAAGCCTTGTTTCTTCACGCCTCTCAAGACTTCCTTCGACCCTTTCATGACTCTCAGGATACTTTTCTCTCCTTGAAACACATATCCTTTCTTGTCGAATTCACCAAGAGAAATCAAGTTTCTCTTCAAATCAGGTACATACCTGACTTCAGTCAATAATCTTATTGACTCATCATGGAGCTTGAATCTCATAGATCCAACGCCTGCAATCTTGCAAGCTTTGTTGTTTCCCAGCAATACAGATCCACCATCTTGATCACATAATTCCTCGAACAAGTCTTTGTTTGGAGTCATGTGCCAAGTGCATCCAGAATCCATAATCCACTCCTTCGACGAGTTGTTGCTTGAAACCACAAGAACATCAGATGATTCGAAATCATCTTGGACAATAGCTGCATTGCCATTATCCTTACCTCCATGATCTTTCAGGCGTTCAGGGCACACCTTTCTTGTGTGACCTACTTTCTTACAGTGATAGCATCTAATACCAGATGCGTCACCACTATAAGACTTCGACTGATTTTTACCTTTCCTCTTGTCGAATTTTCCTTTAACAGCCAAACCTTCACCAACCGTCGAAGGTTTATGCTCCTTACGTTCGTTCAAGTCCTTAGAGTACAAAGCTGATTGAACTTCTTCAAAGGTCAGGGACTCTCTTCCATACAAGAGGGTTTCTTTGAAGTGAGCATGTGATCTGGGCAAAGCGCACAATAATAACAGCGCTTGATCTTCATCATCAATCTTTACATCAATATTTTCAAGATCAAGAATCAGCTTGTTGAACATATCCAACTGCTCAGCCAACACTTTGTCTTCGATCATCTTGAATGAATACAAAGCTTGCTTCAGGTAGAGTCGATTTACCAGAGATTTGGTCATATACAAACTTTCAAGTTTCACCCATAACCCTGATGCCGTCGTCTCCTTTGATACCTGTCGAAGAACCTTATCACCAAGGCTCAACAAAATTGCGCTGTGTGCTTTCTCGATCATGGCCGTTTTCTCTCTTTCTGTTAGCGCAGCGTCCATCGCCGTCGCTCCCTTCAACGCTTCCAAACAACCCTGCTGAACCAGTAGGGCTTTCATCTTCAAGCGCCATAGACCGAAATCATTCACTCCGGTGAACTTTTCGATCTCATACTTTGTTGAAGGCATCTTCTCCACGCTCACCGCACCAATTTGTTGTGAATTCAATGCCAATAACAAAATTATAGAATAAGGAAGGAATAAGGAACAAGGAAGAAGAAGAACACAAGAATTGGTTATAACTGCTATTCTTTACTTTCTCTTAGGAAACAAGATTACAAGTTTACAAGAATAACAAATAACCCTCTCACCCTATATTAGGATTTGCTGTGATGCAATGATGAGAGACTAGTATGCTATTTATAATAAAACCTAACATACTAACTAATGGGCTTTTTCCACAAGGCCCATTATACAAGCTAACTTAAGAAACAAGCTAACTTAACAAATTAGGGTTTAAACACTAAAACCTAATTTAACAATCATCCTTCGACAAATACATGCTAGACCCTTCTTCGACTACAGCATGTACTTCGATCATACTAGAGTTCGATCCAAAATCCCACATATATATATATATATATATATATATATATATATATATATATATAATTTCATTAGCTATATGTAGTTTACTAATATGAAATTGGGAATTATGTTATAGTTTTTTAATATTAATTAGTTAATTAATAATGATAATAATAATTTAGTATTATTAACATGATAATTTTTTAAGAGTTTTGAGTTAGATATTATTATTTGAGTTAATTGGATAATTTAAATTATTTTCAACTTCGTTAGAGTTATCAATAAAGTTGTCACTTGAGTTATCAATAGAGTTGTTAGAGTTGTTAGAGTTGTCAATAGAGCTGTCAATAGAGTTGTCAGAGTTGTTTTGGGTTATTAAGAATTATATTTTTATTGGTTTTGTGTAATTCTGGCATTGTTCAGAGTTGTCAGTGTAAGATATCGGTGTAGTATATATTTGTTGAAATTGTGAATTAAATTATAATACAAAATAACTCTTAAAATATGAGTGGTATTTGTTTATTATTTAGCTATCAAAATTGAGTCTGCTTGCAATATCAGTATTACTGCATCATCATTTTCAAGTGTTTCAACTTTCAAGTAGCAGTCTTGTGAGTAAATTGAGAAACCAATTTTGAAAACAACAACAATGATATCCAGTAGCGCAGTAGAAGTATAATGAGTAAAGTGAGAAATCAATTTTCTAATGTTTTAACTTTCAAGCTACTATTATATAATAATAATATTAATAATAATGATGATGTAGTATTATAGTATTATAGTATTATAATATTATAGTATTATATTATAATATTTTGTAGAAGTTTTATAATTAGAAATAAATATTTAGATAATTAATTAACCGAAAATAGTCGTAATAGTCCGAACAATTACGCAGTTTATTTGTAGTAAATTTTGGTTGACTCGTTGTATTGTGTTCTTTTTGAAAAATGTGAATTAGCATGTATGTTATTGCTTCTATTTATGGACAAAATATTAAGTTGTAGGCTTATGGCCAATGTTGGTTTGTTGTTGTGTTGCTATGAAATTGTGTTGTTGCTATTCTGACATTCATATTGTGTCGTATACATAGCATATCAAGTTGGAGTTGATGGTCGGTAAGTTGGTATGGATTAAAAAATTAAGTTACAGGCTTATGCTTTGTTGATGCCTCTATTAATTGACAGATTTCTAAGTTGAGAGTTTTACTCCATTGATACCACATGCATGTGCATCGTATAAGTTGTATTCCATGTTGCAAAATTATGTTGTTGTGTAGCTGACTTGTGATGATTGATGTTGGTTGAAAGTTGTGAACTGGTAATTTTATATAATCTGATCTAATATATTGTTTATCATACACTCAATTATATAGTTCGATATCTCACTCCTTCTGTTTGAATGTTACCCTCTGTTGGTAACGTGCGGGTAATCAAGAAGAATAGGTGTTACCTTCGTTAGTTCGAGTCACTGTTGTCGCTATGATACGTAACACTCGGGGGGATGAACGCATATTTTATTTATTGTTGGTTTTCATTGTGTTGCTAAATTTTTAAGCTATTTTTATTAAAGACTTGTTGGACAAGATGTTATGATGTTTTCAGTTGAATTTGTGAATCTGCTGCGTAGCAACGAAAGTTGTTTTATTTTTAAAGACTAAACAAGTTGTTATCGGTTCATCTGAATTTTACGTGTTATGTATCTGAACTATAGGTGATTGAATATCATTGTTTCCAAATTGAAAGTGTAGCATTCCATTTGTTTGTTGAAAATTTTGTAAATATGACAAAAACCTTTGAGTACAATAGGGTAGACAAAACTCTTAGTTACTTGAGATCAAACTTGCAAAAGCACTTGCCTTCTTTTCAAAAACCACAATCCACAACACTTTCAAACAAACTCTCAAAAACATTTGAAAACATCTTTTCGAAAAGATTCACACTTTTGTAAAACACTCAAACACGAGTCAAATACATTAGTTGCCTAAAACAAGGCATCTTTTTCCAAAACATTTTCAAAAAAAACACACACACACAATTTTCAAAGTAATCGAAAAACAAGGCAAGTGATCTAAAAACCAAGTAACTAAGAGCCCATGGATAACCATGGATGAAAAGGGTGCTAATACCTTCCCTTTTCATAATCTACCCCCCGAACCCACGAAACATCTCAAAAGGTTTTTGCTGTGCTTTTTTTAACCTTTCCTTTAGGATAAAATAAAAAGTCGGTGGCGACTCTTGCTCAACCGCACAAGTGCGAATACGAACGCAAAACACTAGTCAGTTCTCCCACCGTATCACAGAACTGGCGACTCTGCTGGGGATATTTTTTAAGTGGGGTTACCTTAGGGTTTAGATCACCTTTACTTTCAATTGATTGCTTTGTTTGCTTTACATTTATGGGCTTTGTATCGGAGTTTTATAGATCCTAACCCGGATCTGGGGAAACCCTTTTAGGTAGCAACAAGGCTGTGAGGGAACTGTGCGGGGTATACCGACATGGTTGAAGCAGTCTGCTACGTTGATGTGACACTTTGGTGTGTACCGGTAACCCTTGAGTTCAGTCAAGGAGAGTACGGGGCCGCCGCGTGGTGTCGTGAAGCATCAACTGACCTTAGAACCTTAATTGACCATCTTAGCCTTTTTAGGGTAGTGAGATAACTGACTTTGGTGAAGTCCGAGGTTGGTTGATACTCGATGCTACACTCGATTGAGGGTTGCTTTCCTGGAATATTTCGGTCGCCAGTTCAGTGGCTAAATCGAAACGATGAACAATGAAAGCAATCCAGTGATATTGGGATCCTTAGAACCCGGTTACTTTTGATAGGACAGGTTTTAACCAACGAACTGAAAGAGGGTAGTACCTGAACCTCATACAAGCCTAAACCTAAGGCCTTGTGTGCTTTGTGTGAATATTGTTTGCCTGTATATACACTCACCTGCTTATGCATACATGTACATAACATCATGACATCATACCATAGCATTCTAGCATTTTCAATAACCATTTCAAGGATCTCGAGGGTTCTGTTGATGCAGGGTTACATTGAACTACACATCTATCAAGGGGCAAGAGGTTTCTCCTCTAACCAATCCAATCAAAGTTCAAGTACAACAACTTGAATCAGTGGCTATGACCCACTCGACATGGTGAGCTTGATTCTCGTGGAAAGACATCCACCAACACAAAGTTATCCAGTCAAAGTTCAAGTGCAACAACTTGAATCAGTGGCTATGACCCACTCGACATGGTGAGCTTGATTCTCATGGAAGGACGTCCACTGGTGCAGAGATCTCCAATCCAAGAGCAGAGTTCAACCTCTAACATTTTCTTGTGTTTACCCCCAAGAGATCCTTGAAAGTATGCATCCACATATCATGCATCGCATTTTGACAATCTTTCCTTTTTCAGGTTTCCTTACTCTCCTGTTGTTTATTTCAGCAAGAGATGGCTCTAGAAAGGTCTGTCAAAGACATCCAAGACCAGACTGCTCAGCTGCAGGAGATGTTCCTGAACTTGTCTCTGGGGCAAGAAGAGATGAAAGCTCTCCTCACCAAAGGCCTGGGGAATTCCAACAATGCCAGGAGTGATCAGATTGCGGAGCTGCAGTTTGATCTGACAACACTGAGGACTCAAATGATGGGACAGTTGGTGGGCCAGATGGCTCTCATCCAAGACTTATCCCAAAGACAAGAGGAACTCAGAGTTCTTGTCCGCCAACTGCTTCCAAACAACCAACTGGGGCAAACATCTGAGGTCGAAGAGCAAGTCACCGCTCAGCCTCCATCCACTCAAGAAGACAAGGGGAAAGCTCCTTTGCTAGCTTCAGGGTCACAATCTCATCAACAACCTCGCCAGCGTCAACGTGGCAATCGGCGTAAACAAGAAAAGTCGGGAAGACAGTTTACGGAGACTGAAATACCATCATTCTTCATACTGAAGCGCCTATTGGAGGTCGATTTTCTCACCGTAAAGGACCCTCCTCAGAAGCTCAATATCTTCTCTCCTCACTTTAATCCCGACGCCTTCTGTGTTTACCACTCCTACAGCCCGGGACACAGCACCAACGACTGTTGGGCCTTGAAGAACAAGATTCAAGATCTGATCGACATTGGGGTGCTGGAATTCATGCCAGACGGCGAGATGAAGATCTTCCGTTAAAGGGTTCTCCGCTTGAAGTGACGAAGCTCGAAGCTGAAAGACTTTTGCTTCTTTTTGAATTTTCAAAGTTGTAATTTCTTTTGCTATCAAACAATTATCTGTTGATGTTAAACTCTGTTTTCATTAATGCATTGCATATGTTTGTCTTGAATTCATCCATTCGTTTCACTACTCTTATGCTTTTCTTTCTGATATTTGACTCTTGATAAAAAGCTGCAAGCCTTTAGAGGGAGGATGACGAAACAATACCGTGATCTTATACAGTATGCTTTTGAACAGACCTTGCTGATGATGTACAGGCATTTCTTTCAATTCCCAAACACTGGAGTTATAAGGAAGATAATCCCTAGTCAACCCCTTCGAGCCAAAGAAGTAGGAGTTTTCTGTTCTAAACGATCAAAACCTTTGATATAAACCTGGGGCAGGGTAGTGTCTCAGTTAATTCAAAAAGAAAATACGCATTGAAGTCGCAAACTCTCAGTTCGTAATACAACGAATGACGTCGAAAAAGAAAGCGTTCCTTTGGAATCAAAAGACAAGGGTGGTTCCCTATCACATAGACAGTCAATCTCTCAAAAGAGAAAAATCCCACCAAGCCAAAACCTATAAAGGAGGCTTAAGAAAGCTGGGGCATCCCGCTGACAGTAATCCCGAAAACGGTAACAGTCAGGCAAAAGTTAGGGATAACAAATCAAAATCAAAATAGTGAGGTCATTACAAAATCCTCAACAAACATGAAAAGTGTTGAAAAAGAAAAAGGAGATGATGACTGTCTCCCAAAAATTCAAACTGGTGAACCATCGCCCAAAAGTCGTTCCGAACTCAAAACAGAGTGCGACGCACAGTTAACTGAGCTTAGGTTGAAGAACATCACGAAGAGCGGGTGGGTACAGATATACTTTGAGCCTTTATCCTTTGTTTCTTAAACCGTGAACCAGGCCACGTTACAACCCTCCAAAAGTCCTAATTGAAGCATGGGTTAGTTCGAAAGCATACTGTTACAAAAGGTATCCTGACTCCTGTAGGGCTGTGCTCTAAATCTTGTGTTAATTTGTCTTGTGAAAAGTTTTCTGCTAAAAACACATTTTTTTCAAAACGAAAACTTCGAGACAAACATAAACTTTGCATTATCCGAATATCACTGTCTGCATTTGACCTTTTTGTTTGACAGCGAAGAAATTCATACAGCGAATGTTCGGAGGAACAAAAACTCTCTCAGTAAGTCAAAATCACTTCAAGAGGATAACACTTCCATCAAATCCCTTATCAACAAGGGGGCATGACATGTCACAGTTCAATTAACCTGGGGCAGTCCAGTCAAGATTTCAAGAAATCTCTCAATATGCAGATTAATCTGATTCAAGATTCCTTCATCACCACTTGGGGCATTCGAATGTCAAAAGTGTTCAACAAATCATTTCCAGACTCGACTCCTGTATCTAGCCAGGGCACGTCTGAAGAGTTCGAGGATTCGATTCCTGTATCTAGCCAGGGCATATCTGTTGACGACTAATTCCAGATTCGACTCCTGTATCCAGCCAGGGCATATCTGTTGACCACATTTCCAGACTCGACTCCTGTATCTAGCCAGGGCACGTCTGAAGAGTTCGAAGATTCGATTCCTGTATCCAGCCAGGGCATATCTGTTGACGACTATTTCCAGACTCGACTCCTGTATCTAGCCAGGGCACGTCTGAAAAGTTCGAAGATTCGATTCCCGTATCCAGCCAGGGCATATCTGTTGACCACATTTCCAGACTCGACTCCTGTATCTAGCCAGGGCACGTCTGAAGAGTTCGAAGATTCGATTCCTGTATCCAGCCAGGGCATATCTGTTGACGACTATTTCCAGATTCGATTCCTGTATCCAGCCAGGGCATGTCTGAAGAATTCCAGATCAACACCTGCAACAACCCAGGAAACATCTGTGAACGACCGATTGTAGACCAACACCTGTAACAAGCCAGGAAATTATCTACATCACCCCTTGGGGCATTCGAATGTCAAAAGTGTTCAAAAACCGATGCAGTTTTACACAAGCTCATCATCAGGGACCCCTACACCGGTTCCTCTTCAAGACTTCTGAAACAAGTTTACGGATTCTTCCCAACAACGGACGCTAATCTACCGACTTGTTCAGACTCTTCTCAAACCGTTGAAATTAGTTTACGGACGCTTCCCAACAACGGACGCGGCTCTATTGCTGATTCAACTTCAAGATTTCTGAAAATAGTTCACGGGTTCTCCAAGTAAACGGATGTTAACCTATCGCTTGTTCAGATTCTTCTCAAGCCAACAACCACGGAAGATCGCGCTCGCCAAAATTCTTCCCATCCCCAGCGGAGTTCATCAAAATTCCCAACAGTAACTTATCTTTGCAAATCCCCAGCCAAAGAATCCTCCGGAGTTCAGTCCCCCTCAGAGTTTAAGCTTCAGTATCCCCAGCGGAGCCAGACTTTTTGAACCTTCTCCCCCACAGAGTTTTGGGAAGGCAAATCTTGAGTTCCCCAGTGAAGTCGCCAGAGTTGCTTCCCATCAAGCTAAAGATTCTCAGTCTGGCCTCCCCAGCATGAGTCTACTAGTTTGGACCCCCCAGTAGAGGTCATCAGGAATTCTCTTCCCCAGCGACAGCCAAGGATTTATTTTCCCCGGCGGCAGTCAAGATGCTTTTATCTTCGGCCATTTCGGATTCATGTATCCTCAGCAAGACTAGCTCATCAGCTTACATGCGCATTCATCACATTCATATCATGAACATTAATGTCACATGCATTGCATCATGCATCATAACATTGCATACAACTAACCCTTTGCCTTTTCAGGTAAGATCAATCGACAGACACAGATCAACTCCCAAGATTCATCCAGAAATAGTTCAGATGTGACCCGGACATGGCGATATTCTGATACGTATTCCAGATTCATTCAGACGCATCAGCAGAAACCTTACACCGGTTCCTCTTCAACTTCTCAACTTCTGAAGACAGTTTACGGATTCTTCCCCACAACTGATGTCAATCTACCAACTGATTCAGACTCTTCTCAACTTTTGAAGACAGTTTACGGATTCTTCCCTACAACGGATGCCAATCTACCAACTGATTCAGATTCTTCTTAACTTCTGGAGACAGTTTACGGATTCTTCCCTACAACGGATGTCAATCTACCAACTGATTCAGACTCTTCTCAACTTTTGAAGACAGTTTACGGATTCTTCCCTACAACGGATGTCAATCTACCAACTGATTCAGACTCTTCTCAATTTCTGAAAATAGTTTATGGACACGTCCCAACAACGGATGCTGCTCTATTGCTTATTCAATTTCAGATAACTTGCAGATTCTCCAGATATGGACGTCAATCTGTCGCTTGTTCAGATCCCAATTCAGAGACGTTCCAAAACATGGATGCCCTTCTGATACTTGTCCACTCACCATTGACATACAGTTCAACATGTCCAGATGGCATCTATAAGCCCATCCTCCTACCAGCAGTCGCCGAATGGCATCTGTAAGCCCATTCCTAGATGGCATCTCTAAGCCCATCCCCCGACAAAATTCTCTCGCACCAGATGGCATCTTTAAGCCCATCACCAAATGGCATCTTTAAGCCCATTCACATCTACCATCAGATCGCCGAGTGCAAATTTTCTGGGCACTTTAGTGTCCAATCTCCTTTTACCTTCAAGTCGCGAAAGGCAAACTTGCCAATCTAACTCTTCAGGTCAAAGAAGATTGAACAGGGGCAACTGTTGTACCCCAAAATTTGCCCTCGCGCTTTTCCACAAGAAATCTCAGCTTCAGACATTTCCTGACTTTTCAAACTGGCTCAAGAATCGGACAAACGGACTTTTCTTGACAGTCAAGCAAAATTAGGGTTTTTACTGATTTTCAGAGCTCTGGATTGTTTCATACAGTTGGCTTAGTGTTTGGATGATTTTTGGTTCAATTGTGATCAGGCGAGCGTTATTTGGCATTTAATCAGGAGTTAGGGTTTTATGGGCATATTCTCAGAAGAATTTAAATTCCACAGCACTTTGCGGTTTATTCCAAGATTCGGATTAAAATTCGCGTTATCTTGGTTTAATCAGTAAAAGAGACAGTGGTTTGAATTCAGTACGTTTTGATTGGGCCAGTCAGATACAGGATGCAGTATTGGATTCACAGTGTTTATGCGTTTGATCAGTCCATTTGGGTTAACTGCTGCTTTGTTTTGGATATTGGATAAGACAGGTTTAATTGACCAATATTGTTATTATTTAAGTTATTTATTATTCTAAAAAATTGAATGATTGAAATTTATTTTTCAATTGTTTTAATTCTAAGAATCTTAAATAAATAAATAAACAATAAAGAAAATTAGAACCAATTGGATAATTTGGATTTTATTGATATTTGAATTATTTGTACAAATTGTTGTTTATAATTTAAATTACAGACAATAATTTACATTAATTTAAATATTACATAAAATAAAAAACTATCCTAGTTCTAATATTCTTCATTCTTCACTCCGCGCCGGTGCTCCATTTTTATCTGCGAAAAGAAGAAGAAAAGTCAGAAAGCAGTTTAATTAAAGACAGTTAAAATTGCTCATCATTAGGGGCCACTGACTGGGATCAGTTGACCCTCTCTGCAAATCGCGGGATTTCTCCCGGTTCACAGAGAGGGAAGATTTTTTATTCAGGAAATGCAAATGTCAAAAGTATAAGTTCCAAAATTCAAAACTGCATAGAATCTCAATTTCAAATTCAAACTAAACTGAAAAGTCCAATTCCCACTTAAATGCCAAAGATATCAAAGAAATCAAAGTAGTACAAGTTGCTATCAAAACTGTCAAAGTTGTCAAAAAGGGATTTTTGCCAAGATATCAAGGAAAAGTCAGCACACAAAGCTGTCAAAAGAGATAAAAAAGATGCAGAGGAAAATGTGTTATGCAAGCAACTTGGATCTTAATCATCATTTCCCATAGGCCCCTTCAGAGAAAGTACAACATAAATCATATAATAATCTTAACTGTACTTTTGGAGAGAAAAAGAGAGAAAAAACAGCATAGGCTTTAGGTTTAGACAGGGCAGAAGAAAAAGATATACAAGAGATAGAGAACTCAGTACAGCAGAAAAAAAAAGAGAAATATATACAAAACTGAAAACTGGCTACCAAGTTCAAGGGGAGAAGCCTCACAACCAAGCAAACATATAACCAGAATCACCAAAAACCATAACCTGAAACACTCCAGAATCTCACCAGTTATCAAACACATCATCCAAACCAAAATGCAAGAACATACTGTCAACACATAAGCAAAACTACCAATCTGCAGTAGCCTTAACTTCTACCCTGTCAAACAAATAAATCAAAGTCCAAGAACCAACCCAAACCTAAAACCTGCATCAGTAAAGGCCAAACCTGTGAAAGATACAAACACATAACCTTAAACTGAATTACCAAACTGATAAACCAGAACCCCTGTCTCAAAACACCATTCAAGGCCTTATAAGCCTATCAAACTCAAAAGCATAACTTGTCAAAACTTACTGTCAAGCACGAAACCAATTCCTAAGCCCTCAGCATGAACATTATTGGGCGATAAATCTCAGAAAGGCATCCAGTTCAAGATAACATACAACATCCAATTCAACAAAGTATCCAAAGCAACATTTCAAGGCAAATCCATCAGGCCCTCAGTGTACACATCACTGGGCAACAAGGCAAGCATCTCAAAGCATCATAGGCAACAGTGTTCAAGAAGAAGAAGAAAGAATCACGGACAATAAATCAGAAGGGCAACATAAACAAATACACAGTGGCACAGAAGAAGGGATAAAGAAGTGAATTTGAAAGAGGTTCTCAGTATACATCATCATAAAACCCTCACACAGCAAGAGATAAGAACGAAAATACCAGGAAAGCATCAAGAAGCAAAGACTCGTCGCCGTTCACGCCGTCCCGGACTCCTCTGCACCACTGAACCTCCGCAAACGCTTCCTCGTCCTCTCCTCCACATCAAAGGTAGTATATTTCCTTCCTCATCTCTCTTTTCATCACCTTGTTAAAACAAACGCAGCAAATACGAAGATCAGAGCATAAATTATGACATGCAAGAATCTAAAACAAAAAACGCCTAAACCAATTCGAAACGTTGCACTAACCATCATTTGAGGACTGTCTAGTCCACATGAGAGGAGAAGAGGCGGTAGCGGGGTGGCTCAGGCAGAGAGGCATGGCTCAGAAGCTTGCGTAGAAGACGAAGAAGACGAAACTCAGTGAACGGCGCGTTACAAACCCTAAAGTCCTTTGTCTCAACTGAACAAAACCCCTAACCCTAAAATTCGTCCAAGTTAAACATGGGCCTGACCCGTCTCTAAGTCTCTCTAAAAGCCCATTAAAGTTGTTCCTGTTTCTTTTAACATACATTAAACACTAACTTTTTTTATAAACAATATTTACTTCTTTTTTCTTTGTAAAATACTAACTTAATACATTTTTATCATATGGTTAAAACATCTTTTTTAGATAGATATTTGTATATAAAAAATAATAAAATACCTTTTATCATATAATTAAATTTGAAAACATCTTCTTTTAATTAATATACATTTGTACATAACAATATATACATTTTTCTAATATTTAAATTCACAACATTTAATCAAAATACTTTTTGCAAATACATAATACATCTAATTAAAAACTTGAACATTTAAATCAAAACACTTTCATTTTCTTTTGTACATAATTAAGCATACAAATCAAAGATTCATTTAAAAAACATTTCTCTAGGTCAAAAACCCTAATACGTTTCAATTCCACATCTCGCACTTGTACATAATTACACAATTCATATACATATACACTTGTACACTTACACAAATACATTCACATTGCCCTATACACATTTTTATCTTATATCTGTATATTCGATATTTACATTCGATTTGGTTGTAACTTATTGGATACTATAAGTCTCATCCCTTTGTACATTTATACCCCCACTCCCGGACACTACTTTGTAATAGCGTAGATTTTACATTCCGCAATTTACAGTTTTCAATTATACCATGGTTAGACCTAGGGTTTGTATGTACATAAAATCAAACGCTAGATAACCTAATACAAGACAAATATATGTAATCAATACACAATCACACTTGCACCCCCTAGGGTAATCTCACATGTTGCCTTCCAAAATGGGCCATGCTTGCACGTCGAGTATCTTTGGCAAAACAAAATCAAATGATCATAAGTCTCAAAATGTTGCCTAAAACGGAATGATCATAGTCCCTTCAAAACAAAATTGCCAAAGACACTTGGCACCATTGCATTCATGGTCCATACGATGACCCGCGCCCGTCCCGAATAAACTTCCTAAACGCAAGATTGTCTACCAATTTCAATGGTAGAACAAAATTGTTAAAAAGGGGTTAAAACATGACAAAAACCTTTGAGTACAATAGGGTAGACAAAACTCTTAGTTACTTGAGATCAAACTTGCAAAAGCACTTGCCTTCTTTTCAAAAACCACAATCCACAACACTTTCAAACAAACTCTCAAAAACATTTGAAAACATCTTTTCGAAAAGATTCACACTTTTGTAAAACACTCAAACACGAGTCAAATACATTAGTTGCCTAAAACAAGGCATCTTTTTCCAAAACATTTTCAAAAAAAACACACACACACAATTTTCAAAGTAATCGAAAAACAAGGCAAGTGATCTAAAAACCAAGTAACTAAGAGCCCATGGATAACCATGGATGAAAAGGGTGCTAATACCTTCCCTTTTCATAATCTACCCCCCGAACCCACGAAACATCTCAAAAGGTTTTTGCTGTGCTTTTTTTAACCTTTCCTTTAGGATAAAATAAAAAGTCGGTGGCGACTCTTGCTCAACCGCACAAGTGCGAATACGAACGCAAAACACTAGTCAGTTCTCCCACCGTATCACAGAACTGGCGACTCTGCTGGGGATATTTTTTAAGTGGGGTTACCTTAGGGTTTAGATCACCTTTACTTTCAATTGATTGCTTTGTTTGCTTTACATTTATGGGCTTTGTATCGGAGTTTTATAGATCCTAACCCGGATCTGGGGAAACCCTTTTAGGTAGCAACAAGGCTGTGAGGGAACTGTGCGGGGTATACCGACATGGTTGAAGCAGTCTGCTACGTTGATGTGACACTTTGGTGTGTACCGGTAACCCTTGAGTTCAGTCAAGGAGAGTACGGGGCCGCCGCGTGGTGTCGTGAAGCATCAACTGACCTTAGAACCTTAATTGACCATCTTAGCCTTTTTAGGGTAGTGAGATAACTGACTTTGGTGAAGTCCGAGGTTGGTTGATACTCGATGCTACACTCGATTGAGGGTTGCTTTCCTGGAATATTTCGGTCGCCAGTTCAGTGGCTAAATCGAAACGATGAACAATGAAAGCAATCCAGTGATATTGGGATCCTTAGAACCCGGTTACTTTTGATAGGACAGGTTTTAACCAACGAACTGAAAGAGGGTAGTACCTGAACCTCATACAAGCCTAAACCTAAGGCCTTGTGTGCTTTGTGTGAATATTGTTTGCATGTATATACACTCACCTGCTTATGCATACATGTACATAACATCATGACATCATACCATAGCATTCTAGCATTTTCAATAACCATTTCAAGGATCTCGAGGGTTCTGTTGATGCAGGGTTACATTGAACTACACATCTATCAAGGGGCAAGAGGTTTCTCCTCTAACCAATCCAATCAAAGTTCAAGTACAACAACTTGAATCAGTGGCTATGACCCACTCGACATGGTGAGCTTGATTCTCGTGGAAAGACATCCACCAACACAAAGTTATCCAGTCAAAGTTCAAGTGCAACAACTTGAATCAGTGGCTATGACCCACTCGACATGGTGAGCTTGATTCTCATGGAAGGACGTCCACTGGTGCAGAGATCTCCAATCCAAGAGCAGAGTTCAACCTCTAACATTTTCTTGTGTTTACCCCCAAGAGATCCTTGAAAGTATGCATCCACATATCATGCATCGCATTTTGACAATCTTTCCTTTTTCAGGTTTCCTTACTCTCCTGTTGTTTATTTCAGCAAGAGATGGCTCTAGAAAGGTCTGTCAAAGACATCCAAGACCAGACTGCTCAGCTGCAGGAGATGTTCCTGAACTTGTCTCTGGGGCAAGAAGAGATGAAAGCTCTCCTCACCAAAGGCCTGGGGAATTCCAACAATGCCAGGAGTGATCAGATTGCGGAGCTGCAGTTTGATCTGACAACACTGAGGACTCAAATGATGGGACAGTTGGTGGGCCAGATGGCTCTCATCCAAGACTTATCCCAAAGACAAGAGGAACTCAGAGTTCTTGTCCGCCAACTGCTTCCAAACAACCAACTGGGGCAAACATCTGAGGTCGAAGAGCAAGTCACCGCTCAGCCTCCATCCACTCAAGAAGACAAGGGGAAAGCTCCTTTGCTAGCTTCAGGGTCACAATCTCATCAACAACCTCGCCAGCGTCAACGTGGCAATCGGCGTAAACAAGAAAAGTCGGGAAGACAGTTTACGGAGACTGAAATACCATCATTCTTCATACTGAAGCGCCTATTGGAGGTCGATTTGCTCACCGTAAAGGACCCTCCTCAGAAGCTCAATATCTTCTCTCCTCACTTTAATCCCGACGCCTTCTGTGTTTACCACTCCTACAGCCCGGGACACAGCACCAACGACTGTTGGGCCTTGAAGAACAAGATTCAAGATCTGATCGACATTGGGGTGCTGGAATTCATGCCAGACGGCGAGATGAAGATCTTCCGTTAAAGGGTTCTCCGCTTGAAGTGACGAAGCTCGAAGCTGAAAGACTTTTGCTTCTTTTTGAATTTTCAAAGTTGTAATTTCTTTTGCTATCAAACAATTATCTGTTGATGTTAAACTCTGTTTTCATTAATGCATTGCATATGTTTGTCTTGAATTCATCCATTCGTTTCACTACTCTTATGCTTTTCTTTCTGATATTTGACTCTTGATAAAAAGCTGCAAGCCTTTAGAGGGAGGATGACGAAACAATACCGTGATCTTATACAGTATGCTTTTGAACAGACCTTGCTGATGATGTACAGGCATTTCTTTCAATTCCCAAACACTGGAGTTATAAGGAAGATAATCCCTAGTCAACCCCTTCGAGCCAAAGAAGTAGGAGTTTTCTGTTCTAAACGATCAAAACCTTTGATATAAACCTGGGGCAGGGTAGTGTCTCAGTTAATTCAAAAAGAAAATACGCATTGAAGTCGCAAACTCTCAGTTCGTAATACAACGAATGACGTCGAAAAAGAAAGCGTTCCTTTGGAATCAAAAGACAAGGGTGGTTCCCTATCACATAGACAGTCAATCTCTCAAAAGAGAAAAAGCCCACCAAGCCAAAACCTATAAAGGAGGCTTAAGAAAGCTGGGGCATCCCGCTGACAGTAATCCCGAAAACGGTAACAGTCAGGCAAAAGTTAGGGATAACAAATCAAAATCAAAATAGTGAGGTCATTACAAAATCCTCAACAAACATGAAAAGTGTTGAAAAAGAAAAAGGAGATGATGACTGTCTCCCAAAAATTCAAACTGGTGAACCATCGCCCAAAAGTCGTTCCGAACTCAAAACAGAGTGCGACGCACAGTTAACTGAGCTTAGGTTGAAGAACATCACGAAGAGCGGGTGGGTACAGATATACTTTGAGCCTTTATCCTTTGTTTCTTAAACCGTGAACCAGGCCACGTTACAACCCTCCAAAAGTCCTAATTGAAGCATGGGTTAGTTCGAAAGCATACTGTTACAAAAGGTATCCTGACTCCTGTAGGGCTGTGCTCTAAATCTTGTGTTAATTTGTCTTGTGAAAAGTTTTCTGCTAAAAACACATTTTTTTCAAAACGAAAACTTCGAGACAAACATAAACTTTGCATTATCCGAATATCACTGTCTGCATTTGACCTTTTTGTTTGACAGCGAAGAAATTCATACAGCGAATGTTCGGAGGAACAAAAACTCTCTCAGTAAGTCAAAATCACTTCAAGAGGATAACACTTCCATCAAATCCCTTATCAACAAGGGGGCATGACATGTCACAGTTCAATTAACCTGGGGCAGTCCAGTCAAGATTTCAAGAAATCTCTCAATATGCAGATTAATCTGATTCAAGATTCCTTCATCACCACTTGGGGCATTCGAATGTCAAAAGTGTTCAACAAATCATTTCCAGACTCGACTCCTGTATCTAGCCAGGGCACGTCTGAAGAGTTCGAGGATTCGATTCCTGTATCCAGCCAGGGCATATCTGTTGACGACTAATTCCAGATTCGACTCCTGTATCCAGCCAGGGCATATCTATTAACCACATTTCCAGACTCGACTCCTGTATCTAGCCAGGGCACGTCTGAAGAGTTCGAAGATTCGATTCCTGTATCCAGCCAGGGCATATCTGTTGACGACTATTTCCAGACTCGACTCCTGTATCTAGCCAGGGCACGTCTGAAAAGTTCGAAGATTCGATTCCCGTATCCAGCCAGGGCATATCTGTTGACCACATTTCCAGACTCGACTCTTGTATCTAGCCAGGGCATGTCTGAAGAGTTCGAAGATTCGATTCCTGTATCCAGCCAGGGCATATCTGTTGACGACTATTTCCAGATTCGATTCCTGTATCCAGCCAGGGCATGTCTGAAGAATTCCAGATCAACACCTGCAACAACCCAGGAAACATCTGTGAACGACCGATTGTAGACCAACACCTGTAACAAGCCAGGAAATTATCTACATCACCCCTTGGGGCATTCGAATGTCAAAAGTGTTCAAAAACCGATGCAGTTTTACACAAGCTCATCATCAGGGACCCCTACACCGGTTCCTCTTCAAGACTTCTGAAACAAGTTTACGGATTCTTCCCAACAACGGACGCTAATCTACCGACTTGTTCAGACTCTTCTCAAACCGTTGAAATTAGTTTACGGACGCTTCCCAACAACGGACGCGGCTCTATTGCTGATTCAACTTCAAGATTTCTGAAAATAGTTCACGGGTTCTCCAAGTAAACGGATGTTAACCTATCGCTTGTTCAGATTCTTCTCAAGCCAACAACCACGGAAGATCGCGCTCGCCAAAATTCTTCCCATCCCCAGCGGAGTTCATCAAAATTCCCAACAGTAACTTATCTTTGCAAATCCCCAGCCAAAGAATCCTCCGGAGTTCAGTCCCCCTCAGAGTTTAAGCTTCAGTATCCCCAGCGGAGCCAGACTTTTTGAACCTTCTCCCCCACAGAGTTTTGGGAAGGCAAATCTTGAGTTCCCCAGTGAAGTCGCCAGAGTTGCTTCCCATCAAGCTAAAGATTCTCAGTCTGGCCTCCCCAGCATGAGTCTACTAGTTTGGACCCCCCAGTAGAGGTCATCAGGAATTCTCTTCCCCAGCGACAGCCAAGGATTTATTTTCCCCGGCGGCAGTCAAGATGCTTTTATCTTCGGCCATTTCGGATTCATGTATCCTCAGCAAGACTAGCTCATCAGCTTACATGCGCATTCATCACATTCATATCATGAACATTAATGTCACATGCATTGCATCATGCATCATAACATTGCATACAACTAACCCTTTGCCTTTTCAGGTAAGATCAATCGACAGACACAGATCAACTCCCAAGATTCATCCAGAAATAGTTCAGATGTGACCCGGACATGGCGATATTCTGATACGTATTCCAGATTCATTCAGACGCATCAGCAGAAACCTTACACCGGTTCCTCTTCAACTTCTCAACTTCTGAAGACAGTTTACGGATTCTTCCCCATAACGGATGTCAATCTACCAACTGATTCAGACTCTTCTCAACTTTTGAAGACAGTTTACGGATTCTTCCCTACAACGGATGCCAATCTACCAACTGATTCAGATTCTTCTTAACTTCTGGAGACAGTTTACGGATTCTTCCCTACAACGGATGTCAATCTACCAACTGATTCAGACTCTTCTCAACTTTTGAAGACAGTTTACGGATTCTTCCCTACAACGGATGTCAATCTACCAACTGATTCAGACTCTTCTCAATTTCTGAAAATAGTTTACGGACACGTCCCAACAACGGATGCTGCTCTATTGCTTATTCAATTTCAGATAACTTGCAGATTCTCCAGATATGGACGTCAATCTGTCGCTTGTTCAGATCCCAATTCAGAGACGTTCCAAAACATGGATGCCCTTCTGATACTTGTCCACTCACCATTGACATACAGTTCAACATGTCCAGATGGAATCTATAAGCCCATCCTCCTACCAGCAGTCGCCGAATGGCATCTGTAAGCCCATTCCTAGATGGCATCTCTAAGCCCATCCCCCGACAAAATTCTCTCGCACCAGATGGCATCTTTAAGCCCATCACCAAATGGCATCTTTAAGCCCATTCACATCTACCATCAGATCGCCGAGTGCAAATTTTCTGGGCACTTTAGTGTCCAATCTCCTTTTACCTTCAAGTCGCGAAAGGCAAACTTGCCAATCTAACTCTTCAGGTCAAAGAAGATTGAACAGGGGCAACTGTTGTACCCCAAAATTTGCCCTCGCGCTTTTCCACAAGAAATCTCAGCTTCAGACATTTCCTGACTTTTCAAACTGGCTCAAGAATCGGACAAACGGACTTTTCTTGACAGTCAAGCAAAATTAGGGTTTTTACTGATTTTCAGAGCTCTGGATTGTTTCATACAGTTGGCTTAGTGTTTGGATGATTTTTGGTTCAATTGTGATCAGGCGAGCGTTATTTGGCATTTAATCAGGAGTTAGGGTTTTATGGGCATATTCTCAGAAGAATTTAAATTCCACAGCACTTTGCGGTTTATTCCAAGATTCGGATTAAAATTCGCGTTATCTTGGTTTAATCAGTAAAAGAGACAGTGGTTTGAATTCAGTACGTTTTGATTGGGCCAGTCAGATACAGGATGCAATATTGGATTCACAGTGTTTATGCGTTTGATCAGTCCATTTGGGTTAACTGCTGCTTTGTTTTGGATATTGGATAAGACAGGTTTAATTGACCAATATTGTTATTATTTAAGTTATTTATTATTCTAAAAAATTGAATGATTGAAATTTATTTTTCAATTGTTTTAATTCTAAGAATCTTAAATAAATAAATAAACAATAAAGAAAATTAGAACCAATTGGATAATTTGGATTTTATTGATATTTGAATTATTTGTACAAATTGTTGTTTATAATTTAAATTACAGACAATAATTTACATTAATTTAAATATTACATAAAATAAAAAACTATCCTAGTTCTAATATTCTTCATTCTTCACTCCGCGCCGGTGCTCCATTTTTATCTGCGAAAAGAAGAAGAAAAGTCAGAAAGCAGTTTAATTAAAGACAGTTAAAATTGCTCATCATTAGGGGCCACTGACTGGGATCAGTTGACCCTCTCTGCAAATCGCGGGATTTCTCCCGGTTCACAGAGAGGGAAGATTTTTTATTCAGGAAATGCAAATGTCAAAAGTATAAGTTCCAAAATTCAAAACTGCATAGAATCTCAATTTCAAATTCAAACTAAACTGAAAAGTCCAATTCCCACTTAAATGCCAAAGATATCAAAGAAATCAAAGTAGTACAAGTTGCTATCAAAACTGTCAAAGTTGTCAAAAAGGGATTTTTGCCAAGATATCAAGGAAAAGTCAGCACACAAAGCTGTCAAAAGAGATAAAAAAGATGCAGAGGAAAATGTGTTATGCAAGCAACTTGGATCTTAATCATCATTTCCCATAGGCCCCTTCAGAGAAAGTACAACATAAATCATATAATAATCTTAACTGTACTTTTGGAGAGAAAAAGAGAGAAAAAACAGCATAGGCTTTAGGTTTAGACAGGGCAGAAGAAAAAGATATACAAGAGATAGAGAACTCAGTACAGCAGAAAAAAAAAGAGAAATATATACAAAACTGAAAACTGGCTACCAAGTTCAAGGGGAGAAGCCTCACAACCAAGCAAACATATAACCAGAATCACCAAAAACCATAACCTGAAACACTCCAGAATCTCACCAGTTATCAAACACATCATCCAAACCAAAATGCAAGAACATACTGTCAACACATAAGCAAAACTACCAATCTGCAGTAGCCTTAACTGCTACCCTGTCAAACAAATAAATCAAAGTCCAAGAACCAACCCAAACCTAAAACCTGCATCAGTAAAGGCCAAACCTGTGAAAGATACAAACACATAACCTTAAACTGAATTACCAAACTGATAAACCAGAACCCCTGTCTCAAAACACCATTCAAGGCCTTATAAGCCTATCAAACTCAAAAGCATAACTTGTCAAAACTTACTGTCAAGCACGAAACCAATTCCTAAGCCCTCAGCATGAACATCATTGGGCGATAAATCTCAGAAAGGCATCCAGTTCAAGATAACATACAACATCCAATTCAACAAAGTATCCAAAGCAACATTTCAAGGCAAATCCATCAGGCCCTCAGTGTACACATCACTGGGCAACAAGGCAAGCATCTCAAAGCATCATAGGCAACAGTGTTCAAGAAGAAGAAGAAAGAATCACGGACAATAAATCAGAAGGGCAACATAAACAAATACACAGTGGCACAGAAGAAGGGATAAAGAAGTGAATTTGAAAGAGGTTCTCAGTATACATCATCATAAAACCCTCACACAGCAAGAGATAAGAACGAAAATACCAGGAAAGCATCAAGAAGCAAAGACTCGTCGCCGTTCACGCCGTCCCGGCCTCCTCTGCACCACTGAACCTCCGCAAACGCTTCCTCGTCCTCTCCTCCACATCAAAGGTAGTATATTTCCTTCCTCATCTCTCTTTTCATCACCTTGTTAAAACAAACGCAGCAAATACGAAGATCAGAGCATAAATTATGACATGCAAGAATCTAAAACAAAAAACGCCTAAACCAATTCGAAACGTTGCACTAACCATCATTTGAGGACTGTCTAGTCCACATGAGAGGAGAAGAGGCGGTAGCGGGGTGGCTCAGGCAGAGAGGCATGGCTCAGAAGCTTGCGTAGAAGACGAAGAAGACGAAACTCAGTGAACGGCGCGTTACAAACCCTAAAGTCCTTTGTCTCAACTGAACAAAACCCCTAACCCTAAAATTCGTCCAAGTTAAACATGGGCCTGACCCGTCTCTAAGTCTCTCTAAAAGCCCATTAAAGTTGTTCCTGTTTCTTTTAGCATACATTAAACACTAACTTTTTTTATAAACAATATTTACTTCTTTTTTCTTTGTAAAATACTAACTTAATACATTTTTATCATATGGTTAAAACATCTTTTTTAGATAGATATTTGTATATAAAAAATAATAAAATACCTTTTATCATATAATTAAATTTGAAAACATCTTCTTTTAATTAATATACATTTGTACATAACAATATATACATTTTTCTAATATTTAAATTCACAACATTTAATCAAAATACTTTTTGCAAATACATAATACATCTAATTAAAAACTTGAACATTTAAATCAAAACACTTTCATTTTCTTTTGTACATAATTAAGCATACAAATCAAAGATTCATTTAAAAAACATTTCTCTAGGTCAAAAACCCTAATACGTTTCAATTCCACATCTCGCACTTGTACATAATTACACAATTCATATACATATACACTTGTACACTTACACAAATACATTCACATTGCCCTATACACATTTTTATCTTATATCTGTATATTCGATATTTACATTCGATTTGGTTGTAACTTATTGGATACTATAAGTCTCATCCCTTTGTACATTTATACCCCCACTCCCGGACACTACTTTGTAATAGCGTAGATTTTACATTCCGCAATTTACAGTTTTCAATTATACCATGGTTAGACCTAGGGTTTGTATGTACATAAAATCAAACGCTAGATAACCTAATACAAGACAAATATATGTAATCAATACACAATCACACTTGCACCCCCTAGGGTAATCTCACATGTTGCCTTCCAAAATGGGCCATGCTTGCACGTCGAGTATCTTTGGCAAAACAAAATCAAATGATCATAAGTCTCAAAATGTTGCCTAAAACGGAATGATCATAGTCCCTTCAAAACAAAATTGCCAAAGACACTTGGCACCATTGCATTCATGGTCCATACGATGACCCGCGCCCGTCCCGAATAAACTTCCTAAACGCAAGATTGTCTACCAATTTCAATGGTAGAACAAAATTGTTAAAAAGGGGTTAAAACATGACAAAAACCTTTGAGTACAATAGGGTAGACAAAACTCTTAGTTACTTGAGATCAAACTTGCAAAAGCACTTGCCTTCTTTTCAAAAACCACAATCCACAACACTTTCAAACAAACTCTCAAAAACATTTGAAAACATCTTTTCGAAAAGATTCACACTTTTGTAAAACACTCAAACACGAGTCAAATACATTAGTTGCCTAAAACAAGGCATCTTTTTCCAAAACATTTTCAAAAAAAACACACACACACAATTTTCAAAGTAATCGAAAAACAAGGCAAGTGATCTAAAAACCAAGTAACTAAGAGCCCATGGATAACCATGGATGAAAAGGGTGCTAATACCTTCCCTTTTCATAATCTACCCCCCGAACCCACGAAACATCTCAAAAGGTTTTTGCTGTGCTTTTTTTAACCTTTCCTTTAGGATAAAATAAAAAGTCGGTGGCGACTCTTGCTCAACCGCACAAGTGCGAATACGAACGCAAAACACTAGTCAGTTCTCCCACCGTATCACACATAGTATAAGTAATTTACTCTTGCTTCTTCTTACATATACTCCATGTTCAATTATGCACTTCACAAATTCCTTCTCCCTTAGAAAACTATCAATTTTCTTATTCCAAGCCCTTGGAGCTTGTTTCAAACCATACAGGGCTTTATGTAGCCTGTACACCTTTCTTTCTTCGTCATGTTTCACAAACCCAACTGGTTGTTTAACATAGACTTCTTCATCTAAGGGTCCATTTAGGAATGCACACTTCACGTCCATCTGACATATGTGCCAACTGTTGATTTCTGCTAGACCAACAACCAGCCTGATTGTTTCGATCCTAGCAACAGGTGCAAAAACTTCGTCGAAGTCTATTCCTTCTTTATGTAGAAATCCTTTCGCCACAAATCTTGCTTTGTGTCGAGCTACTTCACCTTTCAAATTCGTTTTCACTTTGTATACCCACTTGACATCAATTGCCTTCTTGCCTTGGGGCAATTCGACAAGTGACCAAGTGTTGTTGTCTTTGATAGACTTTACTTCTTCGTTCATTGCTTTCACCCACTTCGAATCCTTTAATGCTTCAGCTGCATTAACAGGTTCGACATCTGCATAGAAAGCATAATGTACCAGCTCACCTTCATCATATATCACATCATCTGATGTAATCACACAATCTTGCAATCTTGCAGGCATGCGTCTTGTTCTTTGAGGTCTGCTTGTACTGGGTATATCTGCTGGCTCCTCTTGTCGAACTTCTCTTTCGACTTGAGTTTATGGCTCTTCGAATAAGATTCCCACTGAATCTGTCTTGACATTTGCAGTCCAATCCCATTCTTTGAACTCATCTATGATCACGTCCCTGCTGATCACAATCTTCTTGTTCTTTGGATCGAACAACTTGTAGCCTCCTGTCGAATGATATCCAACTAGGATCATTTGACTTGACTTGTCATCAAGTTTCTTTCTCAACTGATCTGGCACATGTCTATGTGCAATAGATCCAAATACTTTCAGATGACTTAAGCTAGGCTTCACACCAGACCAACATTCTTTTGGAGTAATTCCTTTTAGATTCTTTGTAGGACTTCTGTTCAAAATGTATGTTGCAGTCGAAACAGCTTCACCCCAGAACTCTTTGGGTAAATTCTTGCCTTTCAACATACTTCTCACCATGTTCATGATGGTTCGATTTTTCCTTTCTGCAATTCCATTTTGCTGTGGAGTATAGGGTGGCACCACCTCATGCACAATCCTTTCTTTTTCACATAATTTGTCGAAGTCTTTCGACACATATTCTCCTCCACCATCAGTTCTCAAAACTTTGAGCTTTCGACCACTTTGTCTTTCGACCATGGACTTGAACTTGGTGAATACTTTGATCACTTCACTTTTCTTCTTGATCAGGTAAGTCCATAGCTTTCGACTGAAATCATCTATGAATGTAACAAAGTATTTGTTACCTCCCATCGAATCCACCTGGATTGGTCCACATACATCAGAGTATATGATTTCGAGACTAGCCTTCGATCTGCTTCCTGCATCCTTGCTGAAGCTATTCTTGTGTTGCTTCGCCTGCACACATTCTTCACATACTTCGTTTGGAATATCAATTTCAGGAAATCCTGAAACCATATTTCTTCTCTTCAAATTTCTGATATCTCTGAAGTTGAGATGACCTAGTCTATAATGCCATATCCATTCATCTCTGCTAGCTGCAGTCGAAAGGCACTTGTGCTCCATCACATTTAGTTCAATCTTGAAGGTTCGATTCTGAGACATAGGAGCCTTCAAGATTACTCTCCCATTTGCATCAACGACACTCATCAACTTATCTTCGATTGACACTTTATAATTCTTTTCGCCAACTGCCCTATACTGAGCAAATTGCTCTTCATGCCTGGTATGTACAATACATTCGAAATTACTGACTTCTTACCATCTTTCCTCATGATCATAACATCACCGATACCTTCAGCTGCTAGTGTGTTGTCATTTGCAAATTTTACCATATTCTTCGTTGAGGGTTTTATATTGACGAACCAGTCTTTCCTTCCAGACATATGTGATGAACATCCTGAATCCAAGTACCATTGGTCCTTGAATCTGTCTTCATCTCTTGTTGTGACCATCAGCATCATCTCTTCTTCTTCTTCATGTTTTGCAAGCCTTGCATCAGTTTCTTGATTCTTTCGTTTTTCTGGAGAATCACTCGAATAGTGACCATACTTCTGACAATTGTAACATTGAATGTGACTTTTATCAGGTTTTCGACCACCACCTCTTCCTCTGTTTGCAGCACCACCTCTTTGGTTGCCTTGGTGTGGTCTTCTTTGATTCGATACGTCTCCTTCGATTTGGTTTCCTCTACCATTCGATTTGTTGTAGCCACCTCTACTTTTGTCGAAATACTTTCCTTTGCCTTTGGTCTCTTTTGCTGCATGTGCCTGCAAGGCCACATCACTCTTCGATTTTCCTGCAGCTCTTTCGTTCATTCTTTGTTCATGAGATTCGAGCGTCCCTTGAAGCTCTTCCTTTGTCAATTTCGACAAGTCTTTCCCCTCTTCGATTGCCACCACTATGTGGTCGAACTTAGGAGCTAAGGATCTCAGGATCTTCGAAACAACAACTCTTGTTGTTAATGTTTCTCCACATGTCTTGATTTGATTCACTAGTTTTGTAACTCTAGTGAAGAAATCAGATATGTTTTCACTGTCTTCCATCTGAAGCAGTTCATAGGTCCTTTTGTGAGTTTGTAACCTCACTTCTTTCACCTTTTCAGCGCCTCCAAAAGATTTCTCCAGGATCTCCCAAGCTTCTTTTGCAGATTCTGAATCACTAATCTTTTCGAAGTTGTCTGGGCTGACACATTGATGAATTATAAACAATGCTTTATAACTCTGTTTCTCAGATTCTGTGTATTTTTTCTTTTCTTCTTCTGAAGCGTTTTCGCCAAGCGCTTCGACTCCATCTTTTACAAGGTCCCAAAGGCCTTGACACCTTAATAGGACTTTCATCTGCTTGCACCAATTCTCATAGTTGCCAACTTTCAGAATTGGCAGCGTTGCTGGATAGTTTGCATTCCCATAACTTGTCATCGTGAATTCTTCAATCGTTCTTGATTGATACTTCCCTTGAATCGAAACACAAGCTCTTGATACCAGATGTTGGAAATCCACCAATACACTATGATGAATTTCGACCACCACTAATGATTAGTTATGACAAACAAATAAAAGAACAATGGAGATATTTCTGCAGAATTTCTATTCTGCCCACAAACTGTGGAATCTTTATTAATTCACTTTGCAACTGCAAAATACTGTGAATGAGTTGAATTACAAAATATGGATTACTCCCTCTATTTATAGATTTAGGTTAGCTTGCTCCCTAAGCTAAACCCAAGCCCAAAATATCTCTTTACTAAATCAAATCTAATCTAAATTTAAATTCAAATCTATTTAAATCTAAACAAATCAAATCTTCTTTTGACACATATGAATTACAATTTAACAAATAAATGGTGTTTAAGTTCTGAGAGTATCATTACCGTTAATATTTGGTCGTTTCTGCACCCTTGCCAAAGATGCAATATGGCAAATATATTTAAATAGGTTTAAATAGTCTTTTTCAAGTTGATATGTTTTTTATTTTTATTCCTGTAATTTATTTTTCTTAGAAATAATGTTTAAATGTTAAAATCTTTTTGATTTTAATTTTTAAAATTAAAATAGATAGAAAAATTCAAAGAAAAATCAATAAGAAATCTGTAAATTTTTCTATTGATTTTAACTTTATGGATTAAAACTAAAATAATTTTAATATTCAAAGAATATTTCTAAGAAAATAAGATACAAAGACGAAAATAAAAAACATGTCAATTTAGAGGGACCAAAAAACTATTTAAACCATTTAAATATTTATATAGTTAAACGTGTTTCTTAATAAATATATGTTATTAAAGTAAAACACGTTTCTTTTATCATTGGTAGCCATACAAGAATATCAATTACATGGTCGCATATTCGAAACATATGTTCTTGAAGTAAAACACATTTTTTTCATCGTTGATAGTTGTGCAAAGACATCAAATGCATAGTCGCAAGTTCGATTTTGCAATCTTATTTGTTTAATTTTAAAGTGTGAACTCTAACACTAAATTACATGGTAAAAAAAACACACGCGGGATTCAACAAGAGAGAATATTAAAATATTTTTTTGTGTAAGTTCTCTTATTTATAAAGTATTTAATTTTCACTTTTATAATAAATATAAAACTTTCACACACTTGTTTCTCGGTATTTTTTATTTTATATTTGTTTTTCTTATCAGTAACTTATAATCCAATTCATGATTATGTATGCAAGACAACATATTAAATTTGCAAACATTTGTCATAATATTTTACTTATATATTTCTATAATATGATGCCATCATAACAAAATGTTTCCTTCCATATAAACTCGAATGATATCTCTCGATAACCGCATCAAAATCTAACTTAAAAAATTCCACACTAAACAATTTAAAAATATAATTATGTAGCATAAACGTCTGTTTAATAATAAAATATTTTTTATCATTAACCAGAACAACATCATGTTTAAGAACAATTTCACCAACCTCTAATATATTAACATTCATACCAACAACATCTGATTTTTCAAAAGAGAACAGGTGGACAATATTAGATTACTAATTGTTAAGTGACCTATATGGGCCAAAACACGGTACAAAAGAGGTCCATTAAAAACGGCCCAAAGAATAGTAAGAAGAAGAAAAAAAACGTAACTTCCCCTTCCCGCGAGAACACTGAGAAAAACGCAAATCGATCGGAAATGTTTGTCCATGCGGTGGCGCGGCCGTTAATGGCGAAGATAAAGCAAACAACAGGGATCGTAGGACTAGACGTTGTTCCAAACACGAGGGAGGTGTTGATTGGACTCTACAGTAAAACACTGAACGAAATCCAGAAGGTTCTAGAAGACGAAAGGTATCGTAAAGCTGTTGAAAGCTTTACCAATCACAGGCTTAAGATTTGTCAAGAGGAAGAAGATTGAGAGAAAATTGAGAGTCGGATTGGTTGTGGATAGGTTGAGGAACTCATTGAAGAGACTCAGGATGAACTCAAACTCATTGGACATATGATTGGTATTTTTTTTTTCTCTTTCTTTTTGCATTGTGGAAAATGCGAATGCATTTTTTTTCTTCTGAATTTTACAATTTTCTAGTTCCTTATTTCATTGGTATAATATATCCATTATGTGTTCATGATTTGATATGTAACACGAATACCTTTGGAATAAAAGGCGTGTTAGGGTTGGTGTTGTGTTAAATGTCTGTATCTGTGTCCGAGTTTCATAGGTGATTTGTAAACAAAAAAAATATCGGGCAAATGTGATTACATTTACATTCATAAGTTCAATTTTTTCAAATTATTAATGATGTTTGCTTGCCCTTTTGGATGTCGTGTTTAATGTATGTATGTGATCATGTGAGTGCATAGAAATTAGAATGTACATGCCTGTATTTACTGCAAGAACTACATCTGAAATAACTTTACAGCGGCTTTAGCGATGCTACGGTACTCTAGTGTAGTGAAATTTGAGCAAATTGCTACTTTTTGCGATTTGCAATTAACAATAATGATTAAAAATCCCAAATAATCACCAAGTTCAAAAACATTATCATATACTTCGAAAACCTATTCTTGCTGCCTTCAGCCACAACTGTACATAATTAGATAACCCATCTCAAAGATCACTTCTGGTGAATGAAATTGATCCTGGTTGAACAACACATCTTATCATTCACAAGTAGCTTCTCTGTTACCCTCAGTTTTGACCTCTTTGTTTCTTTTCTATTCTTTCCATTTCCCTCTGTTATGACCCTCTCTCTTTTCCTATCTGTTTTTTGAGTATCTCTATTTATACACACACAAGACATATTCCTCTCTGAGTCTTTGTTCCATGAGCCACACTCTATGATATTGGAAGTAATTCATATTCATAAGCTGTTGTTAGTCAGAAGCAGAAGCTTCTGATGTTGTTAGCCCAAAACTGTAAGCTTCTAAGACTGCTTAGTTAGAAGCAGTAGTTTGATGTAATCAGAAGTTGTTATTAATCAGAAGCAGAAGCTTCTAAGGTTACGCCCAGAAGTATGCTTAGCTTCTGGGATTCTGGAGTTGAGTTTGTTAGCGTAGCTGTTAAGTTTAGTATTTCTTAATTTGTACCTTTTAACTTAGTCATTAAGTTTACTTTTATTAGGACCTACGTGACAATTTACTTTGTGTATAAATAGACTAGTGGTAGCTGTCATTTGTAGCAACAATAACTCTAATAATTTTTCCTTTTGTCTTTGTAGGCGTCATTCCTTTTACAGAGTAATAAATAATATTCTCTCATATCTTTTTCTTCATTATTAACCTTGTACACCAACCTATGCTTCTATGATTTTGCAAGCCTCCATCCCTATTTATTTGTCATTATCCAAGTCTCTCTTCATGCTCTTAATATTTTTTTCATTTGTTATTGGTTCTCATTTTTCTCTATTTTGTATGGAACTTATGGTATGTTGACACATGAGATTTCTCTTATGGTTCTATTCTCATATGTAGTATAAAATACATGTTTTTGGATTTTGATTTCGTTAGCCTTACAATTTTAAAGATCTATCCAGATAAGTTTTTTTTTGTAAAGGGCCCAAACTCATCGAACATTTTGGATCTCAATGTCATAGGGGCTAGTGAAATTTATGAGTTACACTTATATGTGATTCCCTTCTTAATTAGTGAGACTTGGTTATAAAATGTATATTTTGTATCAAGTCCAATGCTGGCTTTTTTTCACTATGAATTTGATAGTTATTGGTTTCACATTTTACAGTTGAAGCCGGTTTTTGTTATACTTAAATTATCATTTGCATCTTGAATTTTTCTTGCTAATCTATATATTTTTTGTATCCAAACCATCATTGTATGATAACCATTCATTGTATGAAACTTTTATTCCCAACTATTTTGGTGAAATGTTTATGCATAAACTGATTAGGAAAAATGATTTATTTGACATATATATTGAATTGCAGAATGGGATCCTTGGGGCATCCCTGATGATCACGAAATTGAGATGGTTGAAAACGATGCACCAATTCCGAAGCATGTTCCTCAACACCGACCTCCTCCTCTCCCTAAGGAATTTCAAGAAACGTTAGAGGCACTAATGTCTCAACCAGGGAAGACAGAAAGCTAGAGGCACTTGTGTCTAAATCAGTAAAAGATAATGCTGCTGCAAACTCTAGCGAACAACCATCAAAGCAATGGACTTCAACTAGTACATTATAACTTTGAATTCTCCATTTGAATATGCTTTCTCTTTTAATGCAAGATTTAGAGTGCACCTTTTATTGCATTAAACTAAATTATTTGTGTATTAAGTAGTTTCAGATTCAACGCTCTTTCAGGGGCAAATCCTTTGCTCCAAAACAACTTAGATAGTTTGAAATAACAGAAATAACATAGTACTATGTATGTATGCATGAAACGACTTTTGTGTTTTGGTCAAATTAAAATAATGGTGCCCTCATTGTCATATCATTAAAATTGTTTTGCTAGTGCATTTTTTTTTGTAAAATTATTAATAATCTAATTATAATTAACATTTTTATAAGTAATTTTGCCATTGTCATATCATTAAAATTGTTTTGCTAGTGCATATTTTTTTGTAAAATTATTAATAATCTAGTTGTAATTAATATTTTTATAAGTAATTTTGCTAAAAATCAATGCAAGACTGTTTAATATATATTGATGCATTGACAGTTTAAAATTAAAACTCATCCAATAAAAATATATCATTTTGACATGTTATACAAGTAATTTAAAATTTCTAGTCTAATTTAATGAGATATATAGTTGTTATTGATTAACTGTGTAAAATTAATTTAAATATATATTAAATAGCACTTGATTAATTACTCACTCATTTTTTTAAAAAAAAATTGGTTTATTCTCCTAATTTTTCAAAAAAAATTGTATTTTTAAAAGCTAAATAGCATTTGATTAATTTATTTAATTAATTAAAGAAAAATTGACCATATGTAAAATTAAAAGTTGCCTTTTTATTAAGGGGGCATTTATTTTAAGGATTCATAAAAAGTTTTTCGAGAATAAATTGTCTGGAAATAAAATATGATGATTTAATTCTTGAATATTTTTTTAAATATTTGCTTGACATATAATTTGAAACAAACGTCCTCTAAATTAAATTGAAAGAAAAAAATTCCTTCAAAATGCATAAACTCAAAAAATCTTTCATAACTCATTCTCATTTTACTAAAAAAAAAATCATAAGAAACAAAGAAGTCTTTTATTCACTTATTGTACAGCATTAATAACTCGATTTCTCTCCACCATATCCCAAAACATTAGCAACCTTAATTCATGAAATGCTACGTCGAGAAAATTTTGCCACCTCCGTCTTTTTTTTAATTAAGAAATTCATTAAGGACTGACTTTTTTTTTGAAATTGCATTTGTATAAAAAAATTTTTTTACCAAGAATGAAATCAAAATGAATTATATTTGCAAGAACCAAAAAATATATTTAAATCATAAAATTTAAAACCTTTAACTTAAAAAGTATTTCTAAAAAGATGCAATAGTGTAACATAAATAGTTAACACTATTAAATAAACTTTGCATGAATCGGATAAACAAATAATTTTAAAATATTTGAATATTATAAATTTTGTTATTAATTTAAGTATTAAAACATAACTATTAACTCCCTGATTTATCCTTCATTTTTCTAATATTTATTCTATAAAACAATTTAACAGTAATCAACAAACTAGTAAAATACAGGTGTTCCTGCATAGGTAAATTTATTTAATATTATATAAAATATATTTAAATACTTGTAAATTTTGAGTGATTTAACTATAAATGAACAATAATTTTATAAAGTTAATTGTATTAAATAATCATATAAAAAAACACGTGAGATAGATAAATTTTTTTTAACATTTAAAAATAAATATTGTCTTTGAAATAGAAGTAATTGTTAATTAAAATAAAATAGATATTGTGTTGATAATGACCCGTGAAATATAAAAATTATTTGATTCAATATAAAATATATTTAGATACAAATAAAAAATTTGAAATGATTTCCTTAATTTTAAAATAACAATAATCATATAAATATAATTGTATTAGATAATTATACAAAAAGAAGAAAAAAAATAACTCTGAGATGAAGAAAGAAAAAAGAATTAAAAATAAAAATTTTGTCAAAAAAAAAATTAAAATAATGATTAATTAAAATAAAATAGATATTGTGTTGATAATGACGCGTGAGATAAATAAAATTTTAATTTTATTAAAATTAAAAAATAAATGATTAGTGATAATAAAGAAAAAGAGATGAAAAAATTAAAATGAAAGTAAAAAAGTGTGGGAAAAATAAATGTGAGAAATTTGAAATTTTAATCAAAAGAGAGAATGAGTATATGTAATATTTAATTGTGATTTAATAATTGACAAAAGTTGAAAAATGAGTGTCACATGTCATGTTGTAATAGAAAATGAGAATGAAAAAAAGTAAACTTTACTCATTCCGTTCTTTTTTAATTATCATTTTTTAGAAAAACATTGTTTATTTTAATTGTCACTTTCAAACTTCAAAGTAGTAATGATTATTATTTTGTTAAAATTACCCATAATAATTATTATGGAGAGAGAAAAAAAAATGAATAACTAAGGGTATTATAGATAAAATAAAAATTATTGTTTAAAAAGTAACAACCCTTATTATGTTTCTTTGTATGTGTAAAAAGTATAAAAAAAAAAATGACAATTATAAAGGGACAGAGGGAGTACTTGGTTACTTAAATGTCATTTTCTATGCTCAGTTTGGTAAAAACTGTGGTTGAATGATAAGTTAACTTATATCTTATAGCTTATGACTGATAGCGGATGACTGATTATTTATAGCTGATGACTGATGGCTGACGACTTATAGCTGATAAGCTAATTGAAGTGTTTGGTAAAATTAGCGGTTCAATTAGTTGATAAATTAAAATGACATAAAAAACATTTAATATATAATTATTTTATTTTAAATTAACATAAATTATAAAAGATAGTAGTGGATTTTAGATAAAATAACAAGAGTAAAAATGGAAGAAAAAATGATAAACTATAAGTTATAAGGTAAAATGCTATTTAAAATAGGGATTGAAAAATAAGCTATAGTCAGTAAAATAAGTTATAAGCTCAAGATAAAAAGACTGTTACCAAACAGGTTTTTTATTATCATATGAGCTTATAAACTATAAACTATAAGCTCAAAAATTGTCTTGTCAAACAGAGCCTTAGTGTAAAAAAATTTCTAGTGAAAGAATAATTTAAGAAGTTCATGCAATTGATTTTTAATAGTTAGATAATTATATCACTCTTGCTTTTGTCCAACATCCATTTCCAAGCCACTACGTGACACCTTTAAAATTTTCATTTCTCTTCAACCTAGTTTTCCACGAAATACTTAGATATTGTTGGACAAAGAATTCAAGAAACATGATTTTGAGAAAAGAAGAAGAAGAAGAAGAAGAAGAGAAGAGAGAGAGAGAGAGAGAGAGAGAGAGAGAGAGAGAGAGAGAGAGAGAGAGAGAGAGAGAGAGAGAGAGAGAGAGAGAGAGGAGAGAGAGAGAGAGAGAGAGAGGAGAGAGAGAGAGAGAGAGAGAGAGAGAGAGAGAGAGGAGAGAGAGAGAGAGAGAGAGAGAGAGAGAGAGAGAGAGAGAGAGAGAGAGAGAGAGAGAGAGAGAGAGAGAGTTAGTTGAGTGTAACTAACTTTCTAACTGAATGTATATCTATATTATTCCTTGATTACAACATAATGGCCCTTTATATTGACAAAGTGCCCAGGCCCAAATACACATGCTAAAAGCCTAAATATATCTGAACAAGAATTATACAACTAACACACCTCTTAATTCATGTTCTTGAGACTTCTCATCCCGATGTTTTTTCTTTAACTCTTCGAACTTCACTTTCTTTAGAGGTTTGGTGAATATGTCATCTAGTTGCATTTCTGTCTTGCAATATTTTATTTCGAGCTTCCATTTGTTGACTTGATCCCTGTTGTACCCTAAATTTCTCCCCTAACTTTTTCAGTCGCACTTTCATATCATATTTTGTCATTTGGTCACAATCATTAATAATAGCTTCAGTCATCACATTTGCATCTTATCTTTAAGTTTGCTCTTGTGTTGTTGACTAACTTCTAATCAAATACAAAAAAATATTTGTCTTTGTCTTTGTATATTTGTGTTTTGTAGGTACGAGTCAAAGCATCTGATAAATAAGGTTTTCCGGTATTATTTTCCTAAAATCTCTATTCTAAAAAAAAAAATATTTTTTTTTAAATTTCATTTTTTCACTGTACAATTGATTGCTCCTAGAGGGTAATCAATTGCATAGAGTGAATTTTGTGCAATATTGAAAAAAAATTCACTGTACAATCGATTGCTCTCAGAGTGCAATCGATTGCACAGAGTGAAATTTTGAAATAAAATTAGCAATTTCAAGCTTGTCAATTTTGGCTCCAATTTTTCTTCATTTTTGAAAGATATATCATTAATTCAAATTTTGGCTCCAATTTGTCTTCATTTTTAAAGATATATCATTAATTTAAATTTTGGCTCCAATTTTTGAAAGATATATTATTAATTTAAATTTTGACTCCAAGAATTAATTACCAAACCACCACTAATACCCAAGTCTAAACTCTATAAATAGAGCTTTCATTTCACTCAAATCTCAAGCTTTTGATAGCCAAATTCACCTTGCTAAAAAAATCTCTCAATTCCCTCCATCTACCAAATTCACTCAAAGCTCCATTTTCAAAAAAAGGTTAGTAAGCCTTGCATTGAAGCTTACTAATCTTTGAGCTAAACCTTCATCCAAACATATTTTCTTTATCAATTCTCTACATCCAAGCTTGGGAAATTAGTTCTTGGGGCTGAATTGAAGCAAATTCTTGAGGTTGTTTTGATAATTCTCTAGATCAACCTTTGGTAAGTTGAATTTTTTCATCTTTCACAATGTGATCTCTTGTTGATCTTTGGGTTTAATTCATTGAGCATTATTTTGTGATTCCATTGGTGCTATTTTCTCATAATTTGATGGAACTTTCGTGCTCAATTGAATCCATGATCATAAGGTGTTTGAGGGAAAGTTTGAACAAGAATTTGACCTTTTGAAATGCTGATTTTTTTTTATTTTAACAAAGTGCAATCAATTTTTGTAATAGTATAAACGATTGTCACAACAAAATTTCACATTTTTTTTTGAAAAAAAACACGGATGAAATCGATTGCATCAGCAGTGCAATCGATTGTAACAGAACAAAAATTCATTTTTTGCCTTGTTTTGGGGCTGTTTTGATCCATCTCTCTTTTTTTACTCACTCCTTTTGATTGTTAATTTGGATTACAATTTTAAATGTCTAATTTCTCTTTAAATTCAATGGACTTTGGGTGTAGATGAAGTTGGATAAATGTTCATCAATTCAAAGAGTGAATTATCTAATTCATTTTTGGTGTTTTGGATTAATGATATGTTTAGTACTTTAATCCATCGAGATGAGTGATTGAATTTAAAGATGAAAGAAATTTGAGGTAGTGATCCAAATTAGCTTATCATTCCCCTCCCTCTTCATCTTATCCCTTTCTTTTTATTTGTGCTACATGTTATGGGATGATGATCTCTATATCAATTATTCAAACATGAACTACATAGATTGATATTGACCGGCCTCAAAATAGGTGCGACTTTTACATAAGTCCATTTACAATTGCTTAACATAGCGCTAAATTTTGTCTCGATTCGAGAAAATGATCATTTGTAGCCTAACCCTATGTTTGCAAGTCCAAGTATGTTAATTTGAACCCTTTGATCCAATAACTTTGAGATTCATTGTTAGGAGGCTTTGGTTCTACCAATCCTCCAATGGGTCTTCATCAATTTTGGTTAACCCGGATCACTTAAACATCATCGATCATTAAATGTTGCCTTGAGGATTCTTAAATGGATGATTCATATAATTTAAATTTAGACAGCATCAATTACAACGGCTTTTTTCAGACAGGATCTTCTCCAAATGGAAACTGAGTTAATGTCATTTAACACGCTTGATGATCAACGTAAATCCATTGCCTATATAAACAAGCTCATTGTTCAAATCGTTCACGATTTGCCAAGACTATTCACGTGAACTCAAAAAGCTGCAAGAATTATTCACATCTTTCCAAGCTTCAATTTTGTGTAAATTATCACAGTTGTGATAACAGTTTTTGTAACGAAAAACAACAACACACATTCTTGTATATTTGTTTTAAAACAGTGTTCCTTGAGATTAACCGGATTATGGTTGTACTCAAGAAGAATTTAACAGTTGTTAAAGTAGTGATTGTAATCCTTTTGTGATTAGTGAATTAAGACCTCGTTGGAGAGAGGCGAAATCACCTTGACGGGTGGACTGGAGTAGTTTGAGATCAAACGAACCAGGATAAAAATACTGTGTCATTGCACTTTTGATTCCACGTTTTCAATTCAACCCCCCTTCTTGTATTTTTCACTTCTTCACTGCAACCTTAGCGTTTACTCCAGCTAAACCTACTTCGGCTAGGTTTATGGTTTCTGGCGCCTACATCTTATGTTCCATTCCCCCGCCAAACACCACAACATGTTTTACTTGGCTCGACAAGGTCCAGGCATAAAAATGAACTCAATGGGAGTAGTTTGGTATCTTTGAAGCGATTCATATCTCAAGGAGGACTCATTGGATCGAACCTAACTTCGTCATGTCCTCGCTCTTCTTTTGGGAAGGTTCGACCAACACCTTCCAATTCCCATGTGGGAAATTGACACCTATATTGTTTGATGTGGCGGTCATTACTGAACTTTCCCCACTTGGTGGGATTTGTACCCGACTGAATAAATGAAACATTCCTTCCACTTTGACCGTTTGGAGTTCACTTAATATATTGTTGACCACCATGATAATAGTACATACCACATTTCTGATAGCAAGCATATTGCCTTCCTGACACTTTGGCTTTCCCAATTCTTGTTTTGCTCAGGATCTTCTCATGTGGCCAAACCGTTTATACCTCTGGCCATCCAACTTCGTGAGGTCCGAAAGTTTTCTCTTGGTAAGCTTTTGCTAGTGTACCTTTACAAAACTTTAAGAGGCGCCTCATGTTAACTGAAGTCCCTTTCTAGTCATGACAGTAAGCTAGCTCTCCCAGGACCTATCTGGTTGCTGCAATACTGGTTGACTGCCATGTTCGAACAAAAGTTGGGGTACTTCGTCCCTGATGACATTCAACGCCTATCTCGGACCAGCAATAATGAAGGCCCAAGGTTGTCTTTTGCCACTCCTTCGACAAAACTTGATCGACTTGAATTTATGAAATTTATCAATCTGTTTGTTGAAACTAAAACTTTTGGTTTGGATCTAGCCTCTTTTGTAGGGAAATCGTGTGGTCTAAAATGTCTTAGGGACCCCTTTCCTGGTGTTTTGCAAAATATTGGTCGAACTAGTGCCACATGTAGGGCCTTCCTAACTCTTATTTTACTTTCTTGTCGACTCGATCTTGGGCCGCAGGATTATAACTTCATGAGTTACCAACCCAATTTGGTGGCTCGATAATTTGGCCTTAGTCAAATGTTGCCTCCTTCTTTATTCTCCCATCCTGGTGACATCGTATGGGTCAGTAGGCAACAGACTGCTGACGATCATCAAGCATGTCTTCGTCTTCATATGGCTACTCAGGCTCTTGACCTTCCCGTTTTCCCTTTCGAACACGCTTTTTATACTTTAGATTTATTCGACCAATGGTGGTCTCAATTTCAAGCACAAAACTTTTTAGTGTCAATTTTCCTTCAAAGACTTGCTGACGCCTCTAGAGTCTTGGACACTCCAAAGTCCATTCCTGCTCCGACGCCTGGAAAATGAAAACATTCTTCTCTTGGGAAGGTAAAGAAACAAGAAGTCGTCTTTTTTACTGACCCCATCCCACAGGCGCCTAATGTCGCGCCAGCAGTTTCAGAGGTGCCTCATTTCTTTCCTCATGTTCACTTTCTTAATTTTTTAAAACTTTTTCTTGGATAATTTATACTGTAAAATAGCTAACCGACTTAATATATAAATAAAATAATTTTCATATATATATAAGCATAAAAAAGAAACTACGATCACTTCTTACACAAATATTTCCAATGCCTAAAGCGTCTTGCATATGCTGATTTCCATGCTTTTGCATCGTTAGTACAATTATGTCTTCAACGCTCAATGACGGGAGGCATCGAGTAATCAGGTTTCAACTTCACCTGAACCAATGATTATCGTTGACAAACTCAACAATAATAATTATATGTCTACTCGTGTACATGGGTGGAGCTATGATAAGTGGAAAAGTGTGATGTTAAGTCTCATGGAAACGGAAACAAATATAATATCATATCAAGAATCGACATTCATTTTTCCCTACCCTGTATACCCAAGTGTTCTACTTGTAACACATTCCTAACTATAAGACAATGTCATAGAACAACTTAGAAAACAACTTAGTGTATTGATGGACTTGAGTATCTAACTGCTTCCGAACCAAAGGCCAAGAGTCTTCCTCCCATCCTAATATAGATGAAATACAACGGAAACCACAGTTTCCATCATTCTCAATATCAATAATGTCATCGATGTATGGATGAAAGAAAGCAGGAAATTGTGACAAGTACTCATCTCTTGAATATTTGGTAGAAGGTTTCCTACCAATCGACATAGTTGACGATTGACTTCTACTTGGTTTTTTCTATAATCTATTTGTAGTCTGACTCCCCTGCGAAGCGGAAACAAATTTCCACTAACTAAGATCACGATGCACATCACTCTCCTCACCCTTTTTACTCTTCTTGTTCCCCCTCTTTGGCTTGTACTTCATCAGCGGTGGACACATTAAAGTTTTGGATGAATATGTTAGATCACAAGATTTTTTCTTTAACGTCCTCTGCCTAAAATATTTAAAGTACTGAAATATCTCTTCAACTCTTCACACTCTTCTTCTAAATCCCACTTACTCTTATCATGACTGACATCATGTTCTTAAATGTGAAATTTCGTCCAAAATACATGAATTGTTTCCAAAGATATATGGACGCCTAAAATTTGGAAACCGATAAGCTGACACGCACAGGGTACCCACATGTTGTTCTAATGAAATAATCATACCTCTCCTGACTTGAACCAACAAATTTTACTCTTTATAGTTCATTTCCAATGATTTGTATATATCATCTTAAGACAAAATCGTGCAAGTTAGCATAAAATAGGGTGTTATATTGATGCTCAATGTTGACGATACTTTTTTTAAACGAAACTCTGATGGAACCTAGTTGCAACTTTAACATGGTGTTCACAACATCCCACCTTCGATATAAATCACCATGACTTGAAGTTAACATGTTTTTTAGTCTCTAATGTGCAGACTCCACCCTAAAAACCATAAATAGAATAACATGTTTCAAACTATTATTGAAACATAAACATGCATAATAATGACATCAAATTGTCACGATCCAAGTACATGTTTGTTGTTGTGTTTCCTAAATGAGTGAATCTGATAATCCATGCAACAACAAATCTCTCTTTATAAGGCGTTAATCATGTTTCATTCACATACTTAATAAATAATGGAATATCATCACAAAAACTTTCAAAGTCCTTGTAGTGTATATCAAACTCATATTTTGTATTTAAATACATGTTGTTGTTCCATTGATCCAAGACATATTCTTGTCTTTCTGATTTCACGTACTCTTTATATTTCATGATCATATTTTTTGAAATATGGAACGTACACCATAGATGAGTTGCATTTGGAAACACGGATTTCATGGTATTCATTAATGCAAGTTCTCAGTCCGTCACCACAACCTTCGATAGCAATTTCTCTGAACAGAACAACTCTTTGAGCTTTTCTAGTGCCCATGTGAAGTTCTTCTCCCTTTAATGTTCTAAATAGGCAAAGGCAACTGAAAACGTCAACGTCGTTGATGTAACACCAACAGTCTCCAGCAGTGATATCGGGTACCTGCACAATTAAAATGCACATAACCAACCAGCCCACTCTATATCTACAATATATTTTAGGTTGAGAGGAGTAAAGTTCTTACCTATTTGTCTTGTATGTGAAATAAAAAATTAACACCATATGAAACATATTCAACAATTTCACAGAATCATGATGTGTCTAGAAGATACAGCTACAATATCTGAATTCTCCCTATTTCTAGTTCAACACATGTATTTCTCTTGGTGAATAAGGCTCAATAACATTTGCATTTTTGTCATTGCATCCCTCTTGCCCAATCTGTATGTTGCTCTAGCTCCATATACTTGGGTAATACTTGTGAGATTTTCTGGATCTTCGTCTTTCAATGCATAAATGACGTACCTTGGTGTCATATTGTACTTCGTCATGTCATTCACAAACTTTCTTTCATGGTCTTTTAGACGGCTTAATATGCCATGACCTTCCAAATCCTTATCTAGTCTATGATTGTGCATCCCGCATCTAACCATCACCTTCCAACCGATACCAATTGGAATAAATCTCAGTCTAAACGGACATTTAACCTTCATAATATAGATGCCATCAGAAGTGTTCCCAGATTCATTTTCTTTTGTAATTTTGTCCTCTCTCACAATCCATAATTAATTTATCCTTCCTCCCTCGGATTCCATTAGCAAAATCGAAATGAATTGTAACAACAATAATACCATGCTTTTTACCAATAGACTGTGTCCATTCTAAAATTTCTGATCAGAATTTAAAAATTTGTCAATTACAACATAAAATTAGTAAACTTTATCAATTTCATTAATGTTGGAAAACAAATAAAAATATATAAATTAAATAGAAAACATATAGTATATGTGATGAAGAACTCCGTAAAATCTGTACATGAATCCGTAGAAGAAACTGAAGTTGTTGGCTTTGTACCACTACAGACATATCGGAAATTTCAGTTATGTGAAAAAAAAATCAGTATATCAAAAATTTCAAATTTGCAGTATTACGCTGTCTACCGGAATATTTAGAAATTTTTGGATAAGAGTGTCAGATTTAAATGGAGAGGTGTCATGTTAAAGCCTCAATAATATAAGTTTGTTTGGTGTGAGATATTGTCTTATCACTGGTTAGACATGGAAAATTAGAAGGAAAGACGAATTCTTTTGTGAACTCTAAATTTGAATTTAAAACAAAAGTAACATGTAAGCTGATCACAGTGAAACATTAAAATAACGAGGGACAAAAGACAGAATTGAGCATAGGATAAAATTTTGGGGTGTCAAAGTATTACAAGTATTAGTTTTGGTAATTCTGAGTACTTTGTTCAATTAGCTGCTCATATTTCAAAGCTATGATCAGTTGTTATGACATGCTCTTATTTCAAAGCTATGATTAGTTAGTTGCTTATAAAAAAAAAGTTAGCAATTAGTTTGATCAAGTTATTGCGACAAATAGAAGTTGGTTATAGTTAGTTAGGGAGTTTTTTAGATCGGTTGTAAATCCGAGTTTTTTTATTATTTATTTTTGGTTTTTACCATCAGTAAATCCAAGCTTTGGTTGAATGAAAAGATGAATCTGAAATTCAAGTAGTATATCTTACTTCAATTTGATATCAATATAGTTTACATTGAAAACTTAAATTGGACAAAAGGAAAACTATATTGGTAAAGATAGTGTGAAAATTGGTTTAGTTCACAGTTCTTATTCTAGTACAGCGGGTTTGATTCACATTTGAGGATAATAATTCATGAAACAAAAGCAAACATGGTCAATTGTTTCCACCTTAAATGGCACCCTTCATCAATACCTAAATAATTAGACAAATGAATGTTGAAACAGAACTCAGCATGACATACTACAGAGGAATAATCAAATACTAACAAGCATTCTCATTGATGGTGGTTCATTATCAACAACCACTAATGGTTAAATGTCATATATTACTAAAGATACAAAGCATAAATATATTTTTAAGTGCACTGAAATCTCTTACTCAACCTCCATTACACCACTGGCAATAAAGTTTTGCCTCAACAATTACCAACAGAAAATGAAGAACATGTCATCTACAATTCTTCATTTGATTTCCACATCTGTTTACTCGCTGTTTAAACTGCTTTATACACCAAGAATGATCCAGTGCCAGAGTAGCTACATGCTAATGCCTTACCAACCGAGGTTGGTAGAGAAAATGCTAGCTGAGCACGTTCAAGCTCTTCTGTGCAGAAACTTTTCCTGCCACAAATTTAGTGCAGAAAAAAAATGAATCAACTAGACAGAAATTGAACAAAGAATAATAAACCAATTAAGACTGCTTCAAAGATGTGATATTACATAAAACTATCCTCCATTGCTTGTGTACTAGTTGAATCTAATTGTTGTTATTGACTATCTTAAATCTATGTACTTTTCAGATAATGCAGGGTCCTATGGTTGCATCACGACAACTAAACCAAATTTTGTTGTTTACCTCACAGAATCCAGCAATTGACTAGCGATGCGTTTTCTCCTGTTGGAGGGAGTGACCCAAATGGCTCTAATGCCACAAACAGCAGCAACTGGTTTGTTTTCACAAGAGATCGCCCCACCATCCATCACCTCAGAATCACTCAGATTCACCACTCTTTTTCCAACTTCCCTTTGAAAAACAATATTCCCAAACTGGAGAGTGGTTGAACGCAGCTTCTTCTCCCTTTTCCTCGCGCTAGCTGAATGCCCGTCATCTGAGCCAGAAGCAACTCTAAAAGCTTCTTTGATTGGTTCTACAATCACGCACCCAACAATCCTCTGGAGAGAAATGAACAAATAAACCTGTATATGTACAACCATGCCAATCAATAATATATATAAAACAACCTAACATGAAAATTTCCACATATGTTAAAAACAGCATAGTTATTACAAGGAGTACTTTAAAAGATGGAATAGTAACAAATATTTATTGATTGGACAATTCCACCGGTGCTAGGCCACTGAGAGTCGCGAGGTCTATTTGGGTTTGTCTAGGTAAAGTAGAAGATTATCCACCTTACAGTGTTGACGAACTATCCATCCACTCCCCATCTCTATTTCCATCATCTTCACAACTTCTTGAACCTATCATAACAAACAATTTTACAAAAAAAACCATTCAACTTTTCAAATCCCAACAAATCATAAAAAATGAGATTAAACTCAAAAGCAATAAATAAATAAATAAATAGATAGATAAAAACCTTGTTTCTATGAGAAACTGGATCATTCTCCAACACGAGAATAACTCTACCAGTTTTATGAGAAGAAATAACCCTTTCATTATTCCAAGCCTAAAGAAAAAACAGAAGAAAAATGGAAAATTTGCAGAGGAATAAAATAAAAAGGGGAATTTAAAATTAGTTATTACTCTAAATTGGAGTCCTTGTGTATAACGTTTATGAAATTGGTGGTGTAATTTCTCGTCTTGGACGTCACCGGGAGTGAACTCGATACGACAAGTGGAACAAGCGCGGAGTAGGAAATCGGATTGACCTAATTCCAAATGGAACTGAGCGTAGCTTCTTTTCTTGTTCTTGACTGGTATTGGTTTTGGGATTACGGTTGGAGGTGAAGGAGTTGGATTTGGATTAGGATTAGGGTTTCGACGAGTTCGGGTGTAAGTGTTGATGATAGGGTGTTGTTGAGTGTTCTCCCAGTTCCAGTTGGATAAATCATTGTCGCCGCCGTCGGCCGGAGGAGGGGGATCGGACGGAGATTTGAAGAATTTGTTGATCTTAGATTGCATCTCAAATGACTTGCCGTTTCTCAAAGCTCAATACTTAACAACTTATTGCTACTCCCTCGAGTGGGTTTAATATTTTTTTTTTCAGCGGGAATTCCAAACAAATAAATACACACTTTCATAAAACGAATATGTTTCAAATAATTTTGTACAACTCTACTACAACAACCACCTGCTCAACATGGGCCAAAATATTGTAAGCATCTTCGACTCTATTGTGGGTATATCATTTATGCACTAGTTAATTCACTTAGATGCTTTTGATTATGACAATATTGTGAGGTGAAGTATTCATATAAAGTGATGATTAAGTTGTTATGCTTAAGACATCAAGATGTCAACGCCAATCTCTTAAGTATAATATTTAATGACGAGCGAAGTTTGATGGAATCTTTGATGATCTTCAGTAAAATAAATCTCTCTGGTGATGGTGTATATGAAGAAACTATAAAAGCCTCATCGGATAGAAAAAGTCAAGTACATATGAAGTGTTGAGAAAATGGAAAAGCTGATCTAATCTATGTCTGAGTGATGAGAGTCTTAAAAATATATTAGAGTAATTCTTAAATTACCAAGGTAATGCACACATTAATCTAAATGTGTTTTTACCAATGCATATTTGTTGTGATTAGAAGCCCAAATCTAGTTGGGTACTAGGTTATAAATAGAAGTATTGTAACATAGTTTTAAAAAAGGTTCAAGATGTAGAAGTCTAAGGCTTTGTCAAGGTGAACCACCTGGATTGTGGGATGATCACTATGTTCTCACTCAGAAGTTGTGAAGTAATGAGTTGAGTATTGTTCTTGGAGGAAGCTTTTAAGAAACACTAAGTATTGTTCTTAGTTAAGAGTCGTGGTTGAGTATAGAGGGAAGTTCAGCTTCCTGCTCATCATAGAAGTTTGTCTTCTCGACATAGAAGTGTGCTTCTCATCATGGAAATGTGCCTTCTGTTTTCTAAGTGTCTTAAAATTGTTTTGATTCGATTGCTGACTGTAATCGGTGAGGGATTGAGGAGGGCCTCATATCTAGATCAGTCTTAGATAAAAATCTAGTGAGGATAGTGATTAAGTGAGAAATTATAAACGAAGGAGTTTAGCTTCAAATTAATACTATTATTAGTGGACTTGTCTCTGGCTTGGTATGCTCCCAGAGTAGGTAGTTAGACCAAATTGGGCTAACAATTCTTGTGTACACTTTACTTTTCAGTATTGTTCTTAACTGTATTATCCTTGCCATGATGCTTGTAACAGACCAGATGTCTCGACGTCTTCATAGGAAATCTGGGTGTGCTATACCAGAGTTTCATTCTTATTTGATCCTATTATGATTGAGAGTCATATAATTTCCCTTATTTGGCGCAGTTGAGCCCTTTCTAAGACTTTGGTTTTTTCCTTGAAAGTTTTATAGGATATATTCTCTTTTAGAGTTAATTTTTTAGGAGAGGGGTCTTATCAAATATTAATAGGCTTGTTTGTCTTTTATGTGGGTTTACAACTGAGTCAGCTTCCCACCTTTTTGTTATTTGTGAGATATCATCCTCAGTGTGGTATAATGTTTTTAGATGGGTGAGGAGGCAGGTAGTTATCCACTGGGATCATATGGTTTTTTTTCCAGTTTTTTCTTTCTTTCGGAGATAAAGTTAAGTCAAGAGGCGACTACCTTATGATTTGGCATGTAGTCATTTGGTCTATTTGGAAAAATCGTAATGATGTAATCTTTAATGAAGTCATTGATCGCGACTTTGTGAGTCTTAAAGAATCTAGACCCCAAGTATACAGTCCTATCGCGTGTAGCTTTACAGATTATCGAATCCCAAGGGACTAAATGTTGAACTACCGTTATCTTAGGTTACTACATAAATCTAAGGCTAATAATGTAATTATTAGGGGGTTTAGGGAACCTAACTGATTATAATCTAGTTTAGATTCAAGGGAGAATATCGGTATGTAATGGTCAGACTTCGGGGATTTAGCAACTCATTGACCTAACTCAGATTAACAAAACAATTTTCAGTATAAAGTATTTGTTTGAAAACCCTCTTCTCACACTCTCGTGTTTAATGATTCAGATCCTACGATCAAACCTAAGTGAGTGCTCCCGCTGTTTCAATTAGAGTTTAAAAATAGTTTTTGGAAACAAACAAAACCTAATCAACTTAAAAGCGCTCTCGTTGTATTTTAAGTTGATGCACAATTACTATTGTCCAGTTATTATCTCAAACTCTCGTTTTATTGATCCTGACTTCTATCTGTATTTTACTCTCGTAACAAAACAGTTAATATTTAAAACTAGTAATTGAAACCAGCAAATTATTCTTTTTTAAAAGGAACTGATCAATTGGCGTTGCTAAACCCCGTTGGCTATATGACCTTACATACCGATAAATAAATTTAGCCTAGCATATTAAACGACTCAATAACAGCACAACATAAATAATTACCATCTAACAATTTAAATAAACTAAATATTTCAGACAATCCTAGCATAAATAAATAAAGTACTTAAATTAAACCTGAAAATATTATGGTAGAATATTTGTCTGATATCGGATGTCTCCCACAGATCGATAAAGAAAATAACGCGGAAAGAAAATAATGCGAAAAATATTCGGCAGAGTAATAGTAAAAACAGAGAAAAGAAAGTGTGTTTAAAAATGGGAACTTGATGTCCTATTTATAGGCTTGGAGATGCACAAGGAGTTGAGATATTTTCTCCTCCGGATTTGCCTCCGTGTAACGGTCGTTACACTCCTTCTTTTGAGGGAGGGCTGGCGTGGCAAGATGTAACGGTCGTTGCACCCCCTGCTTTTGAGGAAGGGCTAGCGTGGCAGGGTGTAACGGTCGTTACACCTGGGCTAAGGAATGTGTAACGGTCGTTACACCCCTTGAGCCTTGGGTGGATTGGGATAACGCTTGTTTATTCTTTGGACCTCCAAGGCTTTTTACTTCTAATGCACCCAATTTTGCCACACTTCCCTCAATTGCATATTTTCTCTTTCTTTGTGCGGATTTTAAATACGATTAGCTCGACTTTTCTTGAATTTCTTCGCACATGCCTTGCAAATATCAAATTCCTGAAAACATAGAAAATACCAGCATAATACGAATAAAGAGTAATTTAATTAATTAAAATGCGGATAAAATTCATGTAAATTGATCCAAATATTCAATACATTTCTGATTTATCAAACTCTCCTACACTTGAACCTTTGCTTGTCCTCAAGCAAATAATAGAGTAAAAAAAACGTTTAACGCACGGTTTCTGACACAATCGCGTGACACAACTCGAATCGTACGTGGTTGAGGGGCGTTACATTAGAAAGATGGAACTAGGTCCCGACACTAATGATACATAAATGACACAAAACCATAGGACATGGTCAAAATCCTCCACCTTATGCAAACTAGTACAAATTATGCTATCATAGCTCAACCTAATTCTTTTCGTTCAAAATCAATTGCTTTCATTCTAGCACAATCACATTAAGCCCTTTATATTTCGTACGCACATAGTAGAGTAGCTGGTTAGCGATTCTGGTCTTCTTATGCTCGGGTTTCTGGTACACAAGTTGGTAACCCTTTTTATTTTCCAGATTATAAGTCTCGGGGGATCGAACCGTAGTTCGCCCTACCAAGTTCAGCACCAAATACCACTGAACAGACTTACAACTGGTTGTTACATCGGTTTTTATAGGTATCGCGATTGTTGGATTAAATGACCTGGTGAGGGTCACCTAACTTAGTTAGCACATTCCCTATTATATCTTGATGCTTATCATTTTTTTTTTGCTTTTTAGAACCAGTCACTTATATTCATTGGCTCCCTACGTAGTTTGTGGATAAGACGGTGCTGACTGCTAGTATAAACTACTCGGGGTTGATCCAGAACTAAAACTTAAGGCTCCAGTATCATAAACTCAAACTAATTTGCATAATCTGGAAGATTTAGGTGTCAAGGCGGTATTATTTTTGTCGACTCTTTTTCAAAAAATCTAACGCAGCCTAATTGCGAACAACCTATATAATTTTTGAATGTACCGAGCTAATGCGTCGAGTAAGAAAAACTTTTTATGATTCAAGAAAAGTGTTGAAGTACGAATAACTTACGAAAATGATTTTTTATTTATTGAATGGAAAGGGAAATAACAGAAATTTAAATAACTTATTAGGAAAATGAAAAACATAACATAGGTTTCCTCCCCTACACTTAAACTGAGCATTATCCTCAATACGACAAATAAAGTGAGAAAACAAATAGCAGAAAGAGTCATGAGTGGAGCCAGAATGTGCATTGACTACAGAAAACTAAATAAAGCAACTCTAAAAGACCATTTCCCTCTACCTTTTATTGGCCAAATGCTTGAGCGATTGGCTAAGCATTTTTACTACTGCTATTTAAACGGTTATTCGGGATTCTTTCAAATTCCTATCCACCCTGATGACCAAGAAAAGACAATGTTCATGTGTCCTTATGGTACGTTTGCTTATCGGTGAATGTCGTTCAGACTATGTAATGCGCCTGCAACATTCCAAAGATGTATGATGTCCATCTTTGCCGATGTTATAGATGATATCATGGAAGTGTTCATGGATGACTTCTCTGTATGAGGGCAAAGTTTTGAAGGATGCTTGTCAAACCTGGAAAGGGTACTGGAAAGATGTGTACAGGTAAACCTGGTGTTGAACTGAGAGAAATACCATTTTATGGTAAAACAAGGAATTGTACTTGGACACATAGTTTCTAAAAAGGGGATCGAAGTAGACAAAGCTAAGATTGAAGTAATAGAAAGTCTCCAACCCCCAAAAATCGTAAGAGAAGTACGAAGTTTCTTAGGCCATGTCGGTTTCTACCGACGCTTCATAAAAGATTTCTCGAAAATTTCTAAACCTCTGACTAACCTCTTAATGAAAGAAGCTGAGTCCATCTTTGATGATGACTGCCTGAAGGAGCTTGAACAGTTAAAATCGGCTCTCATATCCGCACCTATCATACAACCACCTGATTGGAGTCTACCATTCGAGATAATGTGTGACGCAAGCGATTATGCAGTAGGTGCAGTCCTAGGACAAAGAAGAGACAAAAAACTCCATGAAATATACTATGCAAGTAGGACTTTGGATTCTGCACAGATAAACTACGCCACTACAGAAAAGGAACTCTTGGTAGTCGTTTTTGCATTAGATAAATTTTGTTCCTATCTAGTAGGCGCAAAGATTATTATCTACACTGATCACGTAGTTATTAGATACCTATTAGCTAAACAGGATGCCAAGCCAAGATTATTAAGATGGATATTACTCTTACAAGATTTTGATTTGGAAATCAAAGATAAACCAGGATTTGAAAATCTTGTTGCGACCATCTATCTAGGATAGAAAATCTTAAACCTGAAGAGATACCCATCAATGACGATTTTCCATATGAACACCTGGTAGCCCATATGAGGTATGAAAACATAGCTGAAGAAGGCCCTCAATTTGGAAACAATGACAAGACAATTGAAGTATTGGAAGCAGTATCTACTCAAATTTCACGGCCCCGGTATGCTGACTATGTCAACTACTTAGCAGCAAAAGTCCTTCCACACGATTTAACTTATCAGCAGAAGAATAAATTCTTTCACAATCTCAAACACTATTATTGGGACGAGCCCTTACTATTCAAGCGAGGCCCCGATGGTATTTTCTGTTGATGCGTTCCTGAGAGTGAAATAGAGAGTGTAATATCTCATTGTCATGAAGCCCCTTATGGTGGACACGCTAGCACCTCAAAGACTTGCACAAAAATCCTACAAGTTGGCCTTTATTGGCCCAGTCTATGGAAAGATGTCCATGCTGCAATTACAAAATACGACCGGTGTCAACGCACTGGTAACATATCTAGGCGCGATGAGATGCCTCAAAAGGGTATCCTAGAAGCAGAGATATTTGACGTATGGGGAATTGACTTTATGGGACCTTTCCCATCGTCTTCTGGCAACAATTACATATTAGTGGCAGTAGATTACGTATCCAAATGGGTATAGGTTGTATCCTATCCAACAAATGATGCGCAAGTAGTGATTAGGTTGTTCAAAAACATGATTTTTCCAAGATTCAGTGTTCTAAGATTAGTCATCAGTGATGGTGGCTCTCATTTCATTTCCAATTTTTTTAATAAAATCTTAGCAAAGTATGGAGTCTGACACCGCGTAGCAACACCTTACCACCCACAAACAAGCAGGCAAGTGGAAATCTCTAATAGGGAGATTAAGCAAATACTTGAGAAAATTGTTGCCACATCTAGGAAAGATTGGTCGCCTAAACTACATGAAGCATTATGGGCATACAGAACAGCGTACAAGACACCCATTGGAACCACACCTTTCAAACTGGTCTATGGTAAATCATGCCATCTACCCGTAGAACTGGAACACAAAGCATATTGGGCCATCAAAACCCTGAATCTAAGTTACAAAGTCGTTGGAGAAAAGATAATTCTAGACATCCATGAATTGGAAGAGCTTAGGCTAGACGCATACGAGAATGCCAAAATCTACAAGGAGAGAACTAAGAAATGGCACGACAAACGCATCTCTAGGAAAGAATTCAATGAGGGCGATGTAGTACTTCTGTTTAACTCCAGACTTAAACTATTTCCAGGGAAACTTCGCTCTAGATGGTCAGGACCTTTTGAAGTTATTAAAATACTCCCAAGTCGCATTGTAGAAATCAAAGGAAAAACCATCAATCTGTTTATTGTAAACGAGCAGCATTTGAAGCACTACCATTGCATCAAGAGTAGGGACTACTCAACTAGTTTGATATTTATACAGCTGTCGGCTGAGTCACCAAAATAGATTTTCAATTTTCAATTTTCAATATAGGTAGAGCTTCTGACGTTAAACAAAGCGCTTTGTGGGAGGCAACCCGCCATTTTTATTAAAATTTTATTTACTAAAAGTTTTTTTTTTATGTTTCTCTTAAAAATTTTACAAAAATTTTCTGTTCTTTTCTTCTTTTCTATTTTTAGGAATTAGGTCGATACTGATTTAAAACTATTTTCAGATTAACCAACAGGATTCACACTTCTTTTTCTTCACTGATTTTCGCTATGGATTTTTCTAACACTATGCCTGTCACCTTCATGGGTGATGCTCAGCAGAAGCGTTATGAGATGCTTGCTCCGAGAGAGATGTATCCCACCATCTTTGTGCACGACCTCATATTGTCCATATTGGGAATCAGGGAGAGTGTTTGCTTCATGTTTAACCAGATTGGTTGGGATTATTTTATTCATCATTAGCAGCCTACCTACCGCAACCTGATGCTGGAGTTCCTCCGTTCATTGCATTACAACCCTTGTATTGGTCTAGGGTTGGCCAGAGGAATAGTTTCATTCAGATTGTTTGGTTTTACCCACAGGTTCATCATCCGTGAATTTGTTGCTTTATTAGATTTCCCAGTTAGTGTTGATGTTGTCATTGAGATTCCAGATGACAAGTATGTGGAAAACCAGCTTGACCATTTTTGGGGAGAGATATCTGATCTGAGACATGAGAGCTCTACTCATAGGCACTCTTCAGAGATTCATAACCTTGTTATTAGGTATTTACACATGATTATGGAGTTTACCCTATTTGGAAAACCTCAGAATGATACCTTAGTGTCTAAGGAAGAGATGTTTATCATGTTATGTGTGTTTCAGTCCAGACCGGTAGTTGGTGCATCTTTTATGATTGCTCGTCTCCTGAGTATAGCTCAGGCTCCTCATGGCCCGATTTGTGTTGGTGGTTTAGTGACTATGATCGCTAAAGTCCTATTTTTGAGAGAGCCATTGTCCTGTCTAACCCCTGCTGGTAATTATACCCCACTAGACCTTACTCTTTGTTTTAATGTTGGGATGATCAGATGTTTAAAGCCGAATCAGTTTCAGTTGATGATACATCATGAGCCGGTATACCACTTCACACTTCCTGACATTGCTCGGTCCAGTGTGCATGACACGAAGAATTGGATTTATGACCTGGAGGGTATATCTGAGAATGACATGGAAGAAGAAGAGTTTGATCCTTTGATGGCAGAGACTGATCCTGTGACACCTCCTTTACTTGACTGCTATCCAGCTTGGGACCCACCATCAGCTTTTACTATCGCCGCTGTCCATATTCCTCATACCGACGTCGCTGCTGCTATGGATGCTATCACGATGGAGCTTGCTGATATTCATTCTGATATTACTACCCTCCATCGAGATTTATATGGTTTCATGGATCTTGTTACGACAAATATAGATCACATGTTTCATTCTAAAGGTGGCTGATTTATGTCTTTAGAACATTGAGGGCACCGTTTCCTCTAAGTGTAGGGGAGAAGTGTTTATTCAATCTTTAGTTTTTCATTAGCATCATTATTTTTATTTTCTAGTTGGATTTATTTATTCTGATTTATTTATTTATTTATTTCAATATTTTCAAATTTACTCCTCATTGTGCTATTATATATTATGATGCTACTATGTTATTATGTTCCCCTAAAAATAAAATGCATGTTGATCTAGTAGACCAAATATTATAATTAAATTATGCATCACACCTAATTGTCACTTCATTGTCTCCTAGCATTTTTAAATTTATTATTCCCCCTAGACATTGAATTGACACGTCCATGCCATGCCTCGATCAACAAGCAAAGTCCCTCATGCATGGCTGATAAACTGACTGTTGTAGGCACGAGATTCTCTTGGGAATCAAGCCTTGTAAGGATCGTTACAAGAGTGCAATGTAATTTGAAGGTATGTGTAATGACCGTTACACCCTCTTCTCCTCCCACTCTTCAAACTTTGCCATCCGTTGCATCTTCATTTGATTTTCAATTTAATTTTTTTTCAAACTTCCTATCTGTTCCATCTCTATTCCACACAAATAAATACCTCCCCTAAATACCATTCAATACCCCCACTAATTTCCTCTTCATCATTAAAACTTTGCTTCTATATAAACTCTTGAAGAGAAATTTACTATCACACCAACTTTCTTCAATATCTCTTCTACCCTATAAACTCTATCATTTCCAACACTTATCCCAAATGGCCAGAAGAGCTCAAGAAGAAAGAGAGGAGCCAAACCTCACTGATATGGTATTCATAAATGGAGCTGACAGACATCGACAAGAGCAACTTTACCAAAGGTTTCATCAGAGAGGTATACTTCCAATAAGGTATATCGACGAAGATTGCTTATGTGACTTGGGATTGCTTGAAAGTGTGCAATTTATGCTCCATGAATCTGATCTATACTACGTTACCACCATGAATCTTCCAACTTATGAATCCCTCACGTTGGAATTCTTGAGCTCTTTTTCCTACCAAACACCATCCACTCTAGAAGCCAATTAGTATCTAATTGATGCAGCAACTTTCAGATTATTTAACATAGAGTACACCATGAATCAAGAGACTATGAGTCAGATAATCCACTGCAACCATGGTGAAGGTGTGGAATATAGAATTCCGTCTGAAGAAGATTGGAAGGCAAGATTGTTTGAAATTTGGGAACATTTAACTAATACTCATCTAAACGAACGGTATGAGCTTTTATCCACTCACATACACAACACATACATCCGCTATTTCCACCGAGTTCTAGCCAATATAGTGTTAGGGCGAGCAAACAACAATAAAGTGAACATTAGGGAAATGTATTTTCTACACTGAACCCTTGATCCCGATCTTAGATTTAATGTCGCTCCATTCCTCCTCAACCACATCCAGTCTCTGTTATCAAGGAGCACAAGCGCATCACCTTTCTGTATAGGAGGTTTAGTCACCGCTATTGCCAACTATCTGAATTTGCAAAACAGGTTGGTTCAACTACCTTTTTGGCAAGCTGAGTTTCTTGATATTGAATATTTCCAGTTTGGTCATCTTGTCAAAGCAAGAAGGGATGGAAGGTACAACCTGATGGTGCAACAGAAGGTCATCCCAATTATTATTCTGTTGAATCCTGATGTAACAAGAATTAACATCCCTGTAAATTGGATTTACGATTTGCAGGCACCAGCCCCTAGAGCACACGTGCAGGATAATCAAGCAGGTGTAGAAAATGCAGTACCATAAGTGAATCAACAAGGGCCACAATAAGAACAAGAAGGAAATGATCCTCAGTCGTCCACCATTGAAGCTATCTATGCATCGCTTTTACTATAAGATCAACATCAATAAGAACTGATGTAAATGATGCAAGAGCTGCAGCGCGATCAACGCAATAACACTTAGTGGAACCATCGCGACATTTCTAACCTGACTGATGAAATGCGACACTTGTCATTTCGTGTTGAAGGCATGCATGCTTATTGTGATACTGTGGGAGAACTGACTTGAGGTTTTGCGTTTTATCGCAGATGTTCCGGTTAGCAAGAGTCGCCACCGACTTTTCTTTTATCCAAAAGGAAAGGTGAAAAAGCACACGAAAGACCTTTGAGATTGTTTCTTGAGTTTGGGGGGTAGATTATGAGAAGGGAAGGTGTTAGCACCCTTTTCATCCATGGTTTTCCATGGGCTCTTAGTTACTTGCTTAAATCACTTGCTTTTGTTGTTTGAAATTGTGCTTTGTGTGGTTTTGAAAGTAAAGAGGCCATTCGTTTAGGCAACCTTTGTAATGATTCTCGTTCGTAAGAGTGTATACAAAGATGTTTGTCTTTTGAAAATGTTTTCAATGTTTGTAAGATGTTTTGAAATGTGTGTGTTTATTTTGAAAAATAGCAAGGATTGTTGTTTTGAAATAGAGCAAGTAAGTAGAAGCTATCTACCTACTCAAATGTCTTTCTTGTTCATTTTCTATTCCTTTGACATTGTTGTCTTACCATTGATTTGGTAAGCAACCTTATCTTTGGATGTAAACGGGACGGGCGTGGGTCATCGTATGACCATGATTAGCAATGTTTGTAAAATATCTTAGCATTTTGGGGGACCAAGATCATTTTGTAAGGCAACTTTTGAATAGCGTCATCGAGGGACTATGATCTAATATTTGTTTATTTTGCCAAGATACTTTGCATGCGTAACATGGCCATTTTTGTTTTAGGCAACCAAGTGGGAAACCCTAAGGGTGCTTGTGTGCAAGTGTATCATTTTCATGCTTTGATTTTGTCTTCTATTTAGGGTTTTCTATTTTGCTTTGTTTTGTTCTTATCATACAAACCCTAATTACTAATCATGACATATAAAGCGATAAATTGCGTAATGTAAATATTTCTAAACTATTACAACAATTTATGGGAGGGGGAAATACAAATTTGAATGGAGACTTGCAAAAATATAAACCTAAATAAATTATTACAACCAAATCGAATTTGTACGAATTAGAATAAATATAATACAATATTTAAAATGAAATGCAATGTGCATGTAAGAAAACATTTTTTGGTGTCTTTTTATGTAAAAGAGATTTAATCTAAATCTAAAAATATAAGGAAAAGGAATTAATTTTTAAAAGGGGTTTAACCCTAATTATCATTTAAAAGAAAATAAGGTTTTTATATGTATTATTTTATATATTTTCTTGTATAAAAATAATTAATAATATTATATAAAAAGTATAAAATTATATACATGCAAAAATAAGTGTTTATAAGTATGAAATGAAAAATAAATTGAACTAAATATGTTTAATTATATTTACAAGTTTATTAAGAAAATAAATGATATCCTATTAAAATAAAATATATTTTTATGTGAGAAATAAACTAAAAAATAAAATAAAAGTGCAATATTATTAATTCACATTTTTAGGATTTTTATGCATTAAAGACAATATTTAAAATATTAAATATGAAAATAAAACAAAATATAAATATAAATATAAAAGTTGGCAAGGGGGGGGGGGGGGGGATGTAGCAGATTAGTGGTGATGATGTTAGCAAAAAACCCTGGCCCAAAAGATCAAGCCCAGCCTGCAAAATATATAGAAATGGAAAAGGAAAAAAAAGTGAAAAAAATACAAAAGTAGCGCGCAGGTTCGAACCCAGGACATGGGTCTCACCAACGCGCTACTTTGCCACTGGGGTGGCTATACTTCCATTGTCTTATGGAAAACAAAAACAATATAATCCAAAACAAGTTATTTCCCTGTATTTCATCTTCTTCCTCAAGCTTGGCCAAACACCCTGTAACTCTCTCATACTTCCATAAAAATAAAAATTCATAACATGAAAATTGTAGTGCTTGAACTCACGATTCCAACCATACAAGTTATGTGAACTATTAATCAAAGAACAAAGAGAATTTTAAAAGCCCTAAATTTTAACCTAATATTTTCAGAAAATTCAAGTTCCAAATTCTCTCAGCACAAGTAAAATCAATGCAAGATAAAGATGTGTACAGTTTCGTTATGATGAAGACTACATTTTTTATTTATAAATCATGGACTAAGGTTGCCTGTACAAGGAGATAGATTTTGAGATTTTACCTCCTTCATTTGGAATCGTGGATGAAACTGGGATGAGTTTGATGGAGGCTTGATGCTTGTTTGAGCTTCCTTGAACTTCCCTGAATGTATTCCAACCCTTGCCTTGCTCTGAAAGTAGCTGGAACTCCTTGGCCAAGTCAAACTGCAAGCTCTGAAGTCAACAATTGCAGATGATGGAAGAGTGATTACAGAACAGGGATGAAGGCCTGGATTGACTAAGTATCTAGTATGTAAGATGTTTGAATGATCCAAACTCAAAACGCACGAGCCAAATGGAAGATGGATGTGCTTATGCAAAATCTGCAGTTTTGGACAGATTTTTGGTGTTTTGCTGGTTGGGAGTGTTTCAGGTCTTTGCTAAACGTATTGTCTTGAATAATGTTTGTATGTTAGTATGGAAAAGGTTTTATGTCAACCTTCTAACATCTATGCTTGTTTTCACCTTTTTGCCACTTTTCTTGTATTTGAAGTAAAGTGATAAGACAAAACCTCACATGCTTGTACTGGTTGGCTTAAGGTTGGTATTTCTTCTCTACAAGTTTCCTTAGGTATGTGGTACTTGTATGTGCCAAGGGGACAGGTCCAATGCTCAAGATTGTAAAGTTTGCAAAAGTTGACCTTTTTCAAAATGGCAATGGTCCCTTTTTGCCATAAATGGAATTGCAAGTTGGATAATGGTTCTAAGGCATGGATAGAAGATTTTTCAATTGAGTAAGCATTTAATTAATGAGTATGGAACAAGTTTGGGACCTGTAAAGCATGGATTAACCATCATAGGTACTGATTGCAACTTTGTTCTTCATGAAATGGCTTGGACAAAAAGTGAGAAATTGCCAACTTCATCTCTTCGATTATCCCTACTCAAAAATGATCTTGAGGAGTTCTTGGACATTTTGGAAAGCTTGCAATGTGATCTATAATTCATCTTTGAAATTAATTTTGAGATACCTCTTGGAACTATGTGAAAAATGACCATGAAGTTGGGTCCAAAACCTGCCTAAATTAGGGCAAATTTTCACTAAGTTATTTAGTTCATGATCATGTGTTCATAAATTTATACCTTGAGATCTAAGCATCTTTAGGGAAAAGTGTGTGAAGAAAAGTTGTATATTTCATGGAGATATACAACTTTCATGTTGGGAACTTTCCTTGAATCATTATGCATCATGGTGAAAAAGTGGCCTAAAGTTGAGAAAAAATAAGAAAATTTTCTATACTTAGAAAATTTCTTAGGAAAATTTTCAAATTCAAATCCTAATTTTCAAATTTGGTTTTATTGATGAACAAGTTTCACATTTTGACATGTTTTGATGAATTAGACCCTTGGCACTTGATTTTGACCAAAAAGTCAAAGTTTGACTTTTCAATATACAGTTGACTTTTGATCAATTGACTACAAACTTCATCTGTCAATCCAATGAATTTGAAATGTTTTGAGCCATGTAATTAAGTCAAGATGATGTAATTGAATCCTTGAAATCATGCTTAACTCAATTGGTCATTTGCTAGGTTAAAAATCAGAAATTGCCCTTCCTCAGTCAAAACCCTAATTTTGACCATTTTGCCCTTTTGGTGATTTGATCAAATTTCTTGAGGAATTATGATCCAAACTTTACCAAATGATACATGTAAGTTTGAAATGTTGATGTGGATAAAAAATTATGAAGTTTGACTGTAAATTGGCCATGGTTGACTTTTTCCCCAATACAGTTGATTTTTAGGTCAACTGTCCAATTGACTGGTAAAAAATGTGGTTCAAGGCTTGAAACTTGTCATGAGTGATCTTAGGGATCCATAATGATGTTTGAAAGTCATATGAAACATTGATAGTCCAAAAATCCTTGTGCAAATTCAAACCCTAATTTTGGGTTATCAGTGCAAGATGAGGTGTCTTGAGCTAACCAAACCCTAATCTAGTCTTGAGTCAAAAAGATCTTGTGAGAAAAGTCTTGATAAACGAGAGGGAAAATTTTGGGGTACAACAACTGCCCCTGTTCAATCTTCTTAAACCTGAAGAGTTAGATTGACGAGTTTTTCCATTCATGACTTGAAGGTGGAAGATGATTGGACACTAAAGTGCCCATAAATTTGCACTCGGCGATGTGTAGTTGAGGGAATGGGCTTAAAGATGCAATTTGGAGAAGTGACAAAGTCTTGTTGGAGATGGGCTTGCAGATGCCATCCAAGAATGTTTGTTGAAGTGTAACTTGTAAGTTGAAAGAATGAGTATCAGAATGGTGTCCGTGTCTGGAACGTATCTGAGTTGTATCAAAAGGTTGAATCTGAATGAGTAACAGAATGGCATCTGTGTCTGGAGCGTATCTGAACTGTATCAAAAGGTTGAATCTGAATGAGTAACAGAATAGCATCCGTGTCTGGAGCGTATCTGAACTGTATCTGAATCTTGAAATCTGAATGAGTAACAGAATGGCATCCGTGTCTGGAGCGTATCTGAACTGTATCTGATAGTTGAAATCTAAATGAGTAAAAGAATGGCATCCGTGTATGGAGCGTATCTGAACTGTATCTGATAGTTGAAATCTGAATGAGTAACAGAATGGCATCCGTGTCTGGAGCGTATCTGAACTGTATCTGATAGTTGAAATCTGAATGAGTAAAAGAATGGCATCCGTGTCTGGAGCTTATTTGAACTGTATCCGATAGTTGAAATCTGAATGAGTAAAAGAATGGCATCCGTGTCTGGAGTGTATCTGAACTGTATCATGATTGCATATTGTTAATGGTAGCTTGTTAATCTTATCCTGAAAAGGGTAAAATGTTAGCTGGAACAAAAAATTATGTTGCATGAAATGTATGATGCAATATATGTATTTTATCGATGTTTATGATATGTGGATGTAATGTATGCGCATGTAAGCTGATTTGCTGTATTGTTGTATGGTTTAGGAAAATAAATCCTTTACTGCTGCTGAGGATATGTAGATTTTTCATGTCTTGAAGTTTGAGTATTGACAAAAATTCTATTGTGAGAGCAATGTCGTATACTATTTGAGGAATCTGCTTGGGGAATCTAGAGAATTCTGATGACTTCTACTAGGGATTAATAACGGGAGTCTTTGTTCCGTTGGGGAGTATCAGAAGTCAATTGTTACCCGGTTGGATTTCAGGCTTCAAAACAACTTGCTGCGGAATTTGGAGAAATTGGATGGTTTCCACCGAGGATTAATAGTTTGAAGTCTTAGTTCCGCCGGGGATCTAAATGATGTACCGTGGGGATTGCTCATGGAATAGCCTAAAGATGTTTTCCTATTCTTTCAACCTGTCAGTAATTGTCTTTTTTCATTTTGTTTATTTGTAAACAGTAATTATGTTCAAATGCATATGTTCATTAATGAATCATTGGACCTTTTTGCAAATAAAACACAAGTGTAAAGAAAAAGGCAAATAGTTTTTCTGTACTTTAAAGAGATATCTCTGTATTTACTTTGAATAAGTATTTTGTACAAAGGAGACAGACATCCTAGTAAGAGGATGGTGCCATAAAAGTAAGAAATAATTTATACAACGAAAGATAGCTATGTGTGATAATCCCATAGGGTTCCCATTCTGTTATAGCCTCCGTATCTCCGAATATCTTGTCTATTTGTTGCTTTGTCCAAAAATGATTGAATTGATCAGAAACTCCGAGTTTGTCAGTGGAAGTCAAGAGGTTGTCCACAAAGTGATCCGATGGGACATAGTCATACGCTTTAATTCCCTAACTTTTGCCTGGACCGCCCTTTCGGGTTTTCAGTCCACCGGGAAACCCTTTTTTGCCTAAGTCGCCCTTTCGGGTTTTAAACTTGCCGGGTGTACAGATTTTTTATTTATTTTATCCATAATTTTTGCCTGAACCTTTTTGGTTCGCCGGGATGCCCCTTTTTTTGCCTAGGTGTGTCAACCTAGCGGGCCTCTTATGCGTAGTATCTTTTGACTATGTCTGCGTTCGCAGGGTGTGGCAGGTCGTCGCCATACATGGTGGTTAAGATCATTGCCCCACCGGAGAAGATGTTCTTGATTACAAATGGTCCTTCATAGGTAGGAGTCCATTTGCCCCTGGGATCACTTTGTGGTAAGATAATGCGTTTGATCACCAGATCTCCAACTTGATATACTTGGCGTCTGACTTTCTTGTTGAAAGCCTTGATCATCCGTTTTTGATACATCTAACCATGGCAAACAACAGTAAGTCTCTTTTCATCAATTAAGTTTAGTTGATTGAGTCGAGTTTGGATCCAATCGTCCTCATTCAAACTTGCATCCTTCATGATTCTCAAAGAGGGGATCTGAACCTCAATAGGCAAGACAACCTCCATGCCATAAACCAAAGAATAGGGTGTTGCCCTAGTTGATGTGCGAGCCGTGGTACGGTACCCGTGGAGAGCAAATGGAAGCATCTCATGCCATTCCTTGTAGGTGACTGTCATTTTCTGTATGATCTTTTTAATGTTTTTATTAGCAGCTTCGACTACACCATTCATCTTCGGTCGATAGGGGGATGAATTGTGATGCTGAACCTTGAACAGCTCGCACAAGGCGGTGATCATAGTATTGTTAAGGTTTGTACCATTATCAGTGATGATCCTTTCTGGGATACCGTACCAGCAAATGAGATTCTGCTTGATGAAGCGGGCAACAACATTCTTAGTAACGGATGCGAAGGAAGCTGCTTCGACCCATTTTGTAAAATAATTAATGGCCACTAGAATGAAGCGTTGTCCATTGGAGGATGTAGGCTTGATCTCCCCAATCATGTCGATTCCCCACATATCAAAGGGCCAAGGAGCCGTCAAGACATTCAGAGGGACTGGAGGTACGTGCACCTTGTCAGCATAAATTTGACACTTATGAAAGGTCCTAGAGTGTTGATAGTAGTCTGCTTCCATGGTAGACCAATAATAGCCTGCCCGTAGGATTTTCTTCGCCATCGTATGCCCGCTGGAGTGAGTGCCAAAGGTACCTTCATGTAATTCAGCCATGATCTTTTCAGCCTCAATCTTATCCACACAACAGAGCAGAATAGGGTCATGATTGCGCTTGTACAAGATGCCATTACTCAGGAAGAACTTAGCAGAGAATCTCCTTAAGAACTTCTTATCATTGATTGAAGCTCCTTTCGGATATTCCTGAGCCTCGAGATACCTCTTAACTTCATGAAACCAAGGTTGGTCCATTACTTCTTCAGTATTAATCTCGTGACAGTGTGCTAGTTCGTCCACTCATTCAATGGTGATCTGGGGAGCCTCGTTATCCCAATTAAGTTTAAACATAGATGACATTGTGGCTAGAGCATCTGCTAGCTGATTTTCTTCTCGCGGGAAATGCTCGAAGGTAATCTGCTCAAAATGTGGTAGCAATGTTAAAACATGTTCTTTGTAAGGGATAAGGTTTGAATGCTTAGTGTCTCACTCTCCTTTGATCTGACTGATGACCAAAGTTGAATCTCTAAACACATCTAAAGATTTGATTCCCATGTCTATGGCAGCCTTGAGACCAAAGATGCATGCTTCGTATTCCGCCATGTTGTTCGTACAGTTGAAGCAAATTCTGGAAGTAAAGGGAGTATGACACCCTTTCGAAGATATGAGTATAGCGTTGATACCATTACCAAGTGCATTGGATGCCCCATCAAAGAACAGGATCCATCGGGATCCTTGTTCAGGTCCGTCATATGGTCTGATTTCTTCACAGTTGTCTAATGTCATGATGTCTTCATCCGGGAATTCAAACTTTATGGACTGATAATCTTCTACAGCTTGATGAGCAAGATGATCAGCTAGCACACTGCCCTTTATAGCTTTCTGGGTAGTGTATTGTATGTCATATTCTATTAAGATCATCTGCCATCTAGCTATTCTTCCAGATAGAGCAGGCTTTTCGAAGATGTACTTTATAGGATCCATCTTAGATATCAACGGAGTGGTATGAGTCAACATATACTATCTTAGCCGGCGAGCAGCCCATGCCAGAGCGCAACAAGTTTTCTCGAGCAGTGAATATCTGGTTTCACAGTCAGTAAACTTTTTGCTCAGGTAGTAAATAGCGTGCTCTTTTCGGCCAGACTCGTCATGCTGCCCCAATACACACCTGTTGTACCCCAAAATTTGCCCTCATATTTTTTTCCACAAGAAATCACAGCTTCAGGCGTTTCCTGATTTTTCAGATTGGCTCAAGAATCGGACAAACGGACTTTTCTCGTCAGTCAGACAAAAATTAGGGTTTTATTGATTTTTCAGGGCTCTGGATTGTTTCACACAGTTGGCTTAGGGTTTTGGTTGACTTTGACTCAATTTTAATCAGGCGAACGTTCTTTGGCATTTAATCAGGAATTAAGGTTTTTGTGGGCATATTCTCAGAAGGATTTAAATTCTACGGCACTTTGCAAGTTATTCCGAGATTTGGATTGAGTTCGCATTATTTGACTTAATCAATAAAAAGACCGCATTTGGGTTGAATTCACTTTGGTTTGTTTGAGCCAGTCAAAAGATATATGCAGTTTGGATTTACAGTGCTTGGTAAGAAATCAGTAAGAAAGGAAGGCGTTTAATTGTGCTTTGCTTTGGATGTTGGAAGCGTCAAGTTCATTAATTGATCAATACTGAAATATTGTTTAGTTAATTATTTATTATTCTAAAGATTAAATAAGTTGGAATTTATTTTCAATTTATTTTAATTTAAAGAACTATAAATAATAAATAAACAATTGAAGAAAAGAAGAATCAATTAAATAAAAGGACTTTTTATTTATCTTTAAGTCATTTGTATAATTGTTTTTGTTTACAAAATGTTGACAAAAATAATGTTACATTTATTTAAAGCTAAATAAAAACTATCCTAATTATTTTTCTAATCTTCAAATCTTCATCCGCTATCCCTCGCTCCAGTGCTCCATTATTCATCTGCAAGAGAAAAAGAGAAAAGTCAGTAACTGATAAATAAATAAAAAGACAGATAAAAAGAGTTCATCATTAAGGGCCACTGATTGGGATCAGTTAACCCTCTCTGCAAATCACGGGATTTCTCCCGGTTCACAAAGAGGGAAGAATTTTATTTAATCATGAATGTAAAGTTGAGAAAAAATGCAAAGTGTCAAACTGCATAAATTCAAAATCTCAAACTCCAAGTTCAAACCCAACTAAAAATCAAATTGCAACTTTTTGTCAAAATGCAAAGTGTCAAACTTGCTGTCAAATGCCAAAAGGTACAAGTTACTGCACAAAGATATCAAAGAAGATAAAAGTACAAAAGCTGTCAAAGAAGAGATAAGATATGCAGAGGAAAACTATTGTGCAAGCAAGCATATTCACTTTTCATCATTTCCCAATGGCCCTTTCAGAAAAAGTACAGCAGAAAGCATAGTTTAATATTTAACTGTACTAAGAGAGAGAAGAAGAAAAGAGACAAGTAAGCAGGTTTTAGGCTTTAGGCAGACATATATAAAAAGATATACAAAAAAGCTAAAGACAGTAGAAAGGAAGAGGAGAAACCGACACAAAGAAAAGATACAAACTGCTAAGCATTCAACCTGCTGTCCAGAACCTTAAGCAAAAACAAACTGCTAAGCATAAACCTGCAATGGCCTAAACACATAACCTGTCAAACATGAAGCACAAAACCCACTCTACTGTCAAACCATACAAACCTGGCCCAAACCATTCAAAAAACTGGCCTGATATCCAAAACCATACCAGTCACAAACATCATTAACCTGCATATGCCAAACCTGCTAAAGCTCAAACCTGTGAAACATCACCAGTTCAAACCTGCTGAACCTCAAGCAAAAAACTGTTAAGGCCATAAAACCAGTCAAAACTGCCTAAGCATAACCCAGCAATACATGGCCTAAAAACACTTACCATTCAATCCAAGCATAACCTGCTAAGCCATTTAAACCTGTTAAGGCCTAAACCAGTCCAGCCTCAAGTCTAAACCATAAACTATCCAAACAAATAGCCAGATAAAACAACTCAAAGTCAAACCCATAAACCCTCAGATTTACATCATCATAGGGTATTTCAAGCACCATCCTAAGCCAACATTCCAAAAGTAATAAGCAACCAAGGCAACACAGGCCAGAAAGAGAAGAGAGAGCATATTCAAGAGGCAAAGGTATCAACCATCATCAAAAAGAGGCAACTCAGTGTCAAACACAAAAGCCCTCAGTAAAAAAAGCCATCATTGAGCTAAAACCAACATTCAAAAGCATACAAAAGGCAAAGGCATTCAGAAGTGTACAGAAGGGCAAATCGTTCAAGGCAACCAAGAACATTCAAAGTCAAACCCACAGGCCCTCAGAGCCCTAGGCTCATCATGGGGCAAAGAAGAAAGTCAGAGAAGCAATAAGGCAGGAAACTCAGAGAAGGGGCGAAAAGGGCAACAAGCGTTTCAAAGGCAATAAAGCATACAACAAAATCATAGCAAGGCAGTAAAAGAAAAGAAGAAAGAAGTGAACATCAAAAAATAAGGTTTTCAGTCAAGTCATCATCACGAAACCCTAAATTGGTAAAAAGTAAAGATACCAGTTAAAGCTAGCTTCATCGTGCAAAGCCTTTTCACCACTAAGCCGCCTCAGCGCCTCCTCGTCCTCTTCTCCCCCCATCGTCTTCCTCTCAAGGTAGTATATTCTCTCCTCATCTTTCTTTTCACCACCTCGTTAAACAAACACAACGAACACAAAAAATCAGAATATGAAATCATGACGTACGAAATCCAAAACGCCTAAACAAGTTCGAGACAGTACCCTACCATGTTTGAGAGCTGTCTAAGCCATCTGAGAGGAGAAGAGGTGGTAACGCGGGTGGCTAAGGTGAGAAGCTCAGATTTCTGAGTCCATGGCAAAGAAGCAAGAAGACGAAGACAACGCGAACGAAACCCCCAAGACGGCGCTGCAAACCCTAAAACCCTTTTCTGAAGACAAAACAATCTAACCCTAAACATTTGTCTCAGCATCCCGGGCCTTGCCCATTCCAACATACGCCTAAAGCCCAAAAATACCTAATACACCCCCCTTTGCTTCTGAACGCTCTTGGGTCAAGGCCCATTCAAACCATTCTTTTTCTTCCTTAGATTTTTAAAAAACCCTATCATTTTCTTTTTACTAAATATTTCTTTTATATATCATATTACTTTTTATTATTTAGTCATATTTTTCATATAAACATATTTTTAAAACACAATATATTTTATCCCTCTAACTTAAAATATCTTTTTATTTTGTATATTATCACAATAATACATTAATACTAAAAATGCTTAAAGATATGTTTTCTTTCTAATATACATAATTCAATTCTTGATATTTAATTAAAACTCTTTTGTACATAAATAACAAAAATACATTTTTGCATAATTTAAATTCTTAAACACTTAATTAAAATACTTTTTGTATATAACAAATAAAGATACATTTTTATACATCATTTAATTAGAATTTAAAGCATTTGATTAAAACATTTCTTTTTATACATATTAAGAGAATACAAGATTATTAATTAAATAAACATTCAATTTTTCTTCAAGTCAAAACAATGCTTAATACACATTAATTTCACATTGTCGCACTTGTAAATAATTACACTTACAATACATTTCACATTATACATCTGACTCGTATACAATTGCTATTCCCATACATTGATATACCTTATTTACATTTGATCGCCAATTCGATTTGGTTGTAACTTATTGGATACTATAAGTCTCATCCCAATTTGTGAATATTGTACCCCCACTCCCGGATACTTATTTTGTAATAGCGTAGACTTTACATTTTCGCAATTTACAGTTTTCCAATTATACCATGGTTAGACCTAGGGTTTGTATGTACATAAAATCAAACGCTAGATAACCTAATACAAGACAAATACATGAAATCAATCCACAATCACACTTGCACCCTCTAGGGTAATCCCCCATGTTGCCTTCTAAAATGGGCCATGCTTGCACGTCGAGTTTATTTGGCAAAACAAATTCAAATGATCATAAATCCCTCGATGACGCTTTCGAAAGTTGCCTAAACGGAATGATCATAGTCCCCTCAAAGCAAATTGCCAAAGACACTTGGCATCATTGCATTCATGGTCCATACGATGACCCGCGCCCGTCCCGTTAAACATCCTAAACGCAAGATTGTCCACCAAATTCAATGGTGGAACAAAATTGTTAAAAGGGGTTAAAACATAACAAAAACCTTTGAGTACAATAGGGTAGATAAAACTCTTAGTTACTTGAGATCAACTTGCAAAAACACTTGCCTTCTTTTCAAAAACCACAATCCATAACACTTTCAAAACAAACTCTCAAAAACATTTGAAACATCTTTTCGAAAAGATACACGCCTTTGTAAAATATTCGAGTAAAGAATTGTTACAAGGTTAGCCTAAGACAAGGCATCTTATTCCATAACATTTTCAAAAACACTCACACATACACCATTTTCAAGCAATCAAAAATCAAGGCAAGTGATCTAAAAAACCAAGTAACTAAGAGCCCATGGATAACCATGGATGAAAAGGGTGCTAATACCTTCCCTTTTCATAATCTACCCCCCGAACCCAGAAAACATCTCAAAAGGTTTTTGCTGTGCTTTTTAAACCTTTCCTTAGGATAAAATAAAAAGTCGGTGGCGACTCTTGCTCAACCGAAACATTTGCGAAAACAAACGCAAAACCATAGTCAGTTCTCCCACCGTATCACAGAACTGGCGACTCTGCTGGGGAAGAATTTTAAAAGTGGGGTTACCTTAGGGTTTAGATCACCTTTACCTTCTTGCTTTGATTGACTTGATTGCTTTATCTTTTGGGTTCTTGTTTGGGTTTTGTTGTAAATCCTCCACCCGGATTTAGGGCACCTTTTTAGGTAAATAGCAAAAAAACTGTGAGGGAACTGTGCGGGGTATACCGACATGGTTGAAGCAGTAAACTATGTTAGTGTGACATATTTGTGAGTACCGGTAACCCTTGAGTAGTCAAGGAGAGTACGGGGCCGCTGTGTGATGTCATGAAGCACTAACGAACTTTTAGAACCTTAATTGACCATCTTAGCCTTTTTAGGGGTAGTGAGATGACCGACTTTGGTGCAGTCCGAAGTTGGTAGATCCTCGATACTACACTCTTTTGAGGATTGTTTTCTTGGAATATTTTGGTCGCCAGTAAGTGGCTAAACCGAAACAATGAACACATAAAACAATCCAATGATATTGAGCTCCTTAGAACCCGGTTACTTTTGATAGGACAGGTTTTAACCAACTAACTTCAAGAGGGTACTTACCTGAACCTCATGCAAGCCTAAACCTAAGGACTTGTTTGCTTCGTGTGAATATGTTTGTCTGTATATACACTCACTTGTTTTTTGCATACATGTACATAACATCATGACATCATACCATAGCATTTTCAATAACCATTTCAAGGATCTCGAGGGTTCTTTTGATGCAGGGTTACGTTGAACCAGACATCTACCAAGGGGCAAGAAGTTTTCTCCTCTAAACAAAGTTCTCCAGTCAAAGATCAAGTGCAACAACTTGAATCAGTGGCTATGACCCACTTGACATGGTGAGCTTGATTCTCGTGGAAGGACGTCCACCGGTGCAGAGATCTCCAATCCAAGAGCAAAGTTTAACCTCTAACATTTTCTTGTGTTTACCCCAAGAGATCATTGAAAGCATGCATCCACATATCATGCATTGCATTTTGACAATCTTTCCTTTTTCAGGTTTCCTTACTCTCCTGCTGTTTATTTCAGCAAGAGATGGCCCTAGAAAGGTCTGTCAAAGACATTCAAGACCAGACTGCTCAGCTGCAGGAGATGTTCCTGAACTTGTCTCTGGGGCAAGAAGAAATGAAAGCTCTCCTCACAAAGGGCTTAGAGAATTCCAACAATGCCAGGAGTGATCAGCTTGCGGAGCTGCAGTTTGATCTGACAACCTTGAGGACCCAAATGATGGGGCAGTTGGTGGGCCAGATGGCTCTCATCCAAAACCTATCTCAGAGACAAGAGGAACTCAGAGTTCTTGTCCGCCAATTGCTTCTAAACAACCAACTGGGGCAAACATCTGAGGTTGAAGAGCAAATCACCGCTCGGCCTCCATCCACTCAAGAGGACAAGGGGAAAGCTCCTTTGCTTGCTTCAGGGTCACAAACCCTTCAACAACCTCGCCAACGTCAACGGGGTAATCGGCGTAAGCAAGACACATCGGGAAGACAGTTCACGGAGACTGAAATACCATCATTTTTCATACTGAAGCGCCTGATGGAGGTCAACTTGCTTACCTTAAAGGACCCTCCTCAGAAGCCCAATATCTCCTCTCCTCACTATCATCCCGACGCGTTTTGTGTTTACCATTCCTACAGCCCGGGACACGACACCAACGACTGTTGGGCCTTGAAGAACAAGATTCAAGATCTGATCGACATTGGGGTGCTGGAATTCATGCCAGACGGCGAGATGAAAATCTTCCGTTAAAGGGTTCTCCACTTGAAGTGACGAAGCTCGAGCTGAAAGACTTTTGCTTCTTTTTGAATTTTCAAAGTTGTAATTTCTTTTGCTGTCAAACAATTATCTGTTGATGTTAAACTTTGTTTTCATTAATGCATTGCATATGTTTGTCTTGAATTCATCCATTCGTTTCACTACTCTTATGCTTTTCTTTGTGATATTTGACTCTTGATAAAAGCTGTAAGCCTTTAGAGTGAGGATGACGAAACAATACCATGATCTTATACAGTATGCTTCTGAACAGACCTTGCTGATGATGTACAGGCATTTCTTTCAAATCCCAAACACTGGAGTTATAAGGAAGTTAATCCCTAGTCAACCCCTTCGAGCCAAAGAAGTAGGAGTTTTCTGTTCTAAACGATCAAAACCTTTGATATAAACCTGGGGCAGGGTAGTCTCTCAGTTAATTCGAAAGAAAATGCGCATTGAAGTCGCAAACTCTCAATTCGTAACGCAACGAACGACGTCGAAAAAGAAAGCATTCCTTCGGAATCAAAAGACAAGGGTGGTTCCCTATCACATAGATAGTCAATCTCTCAAAAAAGAAAAAGCCCGCTGAGCCAAAACTTGTAAAGGAGGCTTAAGAAAGCTGGGGCATCCCGCTGACGGTAATCTCGAAAAACGGGAACAGTCAGGCAAAAGTTAGGGATAACAAATCAAAATCAAAATAGTGAGGTCATTACAAAATCCTCAAACAACACAAAAAATGTTGAAAAGGAAAAAGGAGATGATGACTGTCTCCCCAAATTCAACTGGTGAACCATCGCCCAAAAGTCGTTCAAAACTCAAAACAGAGTGTGACGCACAATTAACTGAGCTTAGGTTGAAGAACATAACGAAGAACGGGTGGGTACAAATATATTTTGAGCCTTTATCCTTTGTTTCTTAAACCGTGAACCAGGCCACGTTACAACCCTTCAAAAGTCCTAATTGAAGCATGGGTTAGTTCGAAAGCATACTGTTACAAAAGGTATCCTGACTCCTGTAGGGCTTTACTCTAAATCTTGTGTTAACTTGTCTTATGAAAAGTTTTCTGCTAAAAAACGCATTTTTCAAAACATCGAGACAAACATAAACTTTGCATTGCTTGAATATCACTGTCTGCATTTGGTTTTTTGTTTGACAGCGAAGAAATTCATACAGCGAATGTTCGGAGGAACGAAAACTCTCTCAGTAAGTAAAAATCACTTCACGAGGATAACACTTCCATTGCAAATCTCCTAACCGCAAGGGGCATGACATGTCACAATTCAATTAACCCGGGAAAGTCCAGTCAAGGTCCAACAGATCTTTCAAAGTTCAGTTAACCTGGAGCAGTCCAGTCAAGATTTCAAGAAGTCTCTCAATATGCAGAGTAATCTGATTCAAGACTCCTTCATCACCACTTGTGGCATTCGAATGTCAAAAGTGTTCAACAAATCAACTATTAGATTTCCAGATTCGACTCCTGTATCCAGCCAGGGCACGTTTGAAGAATTCCAGATCAACACCTGTAACAAGCCAGGAAACATCTGTGGACAACCGATTGTAGACCAACCCCTGTAATAAGCCAGGAAATTACCTACATCACCACTTGGGGCATTCGAATGTCAAAAGTGTTCAAAAACCCGATGCAGCTTTACACGAGCTCATCATCAGGAAGCCCTACACCGGTTCCTCCTCAAGATTTCTGAAAATAGTTCACGGGTTCTCCAAGTAACGGATGTTAACCTATCACTTGTTCAGATTCTTCTCAAGACGTCTGAAAACAGTTTACGGATTCTTCCCAACAACGAATGTTAATCTATCACTTGTTCAGATGCAACCTTTGAAAACAGTTTACGGACGCTTCCCAACAACGGATGCTGCTCTATTGCTTATTCAATCTCAAGATTTCTGAAAACAGTTCACGGGTTCTCCAAGTAAACGGATGTTAACCTATCACTTGTTCAGATTCTTCTCAAGACTTCTGAAAATAGTTCATGGATTCTTCCCAACAACGGATGTTAATCTATCAGCTTGTTCAGATGCAACCTTTGAAAACAGTTTACGGACGCTTCCCAACAACGGATGCTGCTCTATTGCTGATTCAACTTCAAGATTTCTGAAAACAGTTCACGGGTTCTCCAAGTAAACAGATGTTAACCTATCACTTGTTCAGATTCTTCTCAAGACGTTTGAAAACAGTTTATGGATTCTTCCCAACAACGGATGTTAATCTATTACTTGTTCAGATGCAACCTCTGAAAACAGTTTACGGACGCCTCCCAACAACGGATGTTGCTCTATTGCTTATTCAACTTCAAGATTTCTGAAAGCAGTTCACGGGTTCTCCAAGTAACGGATGTTAACCTGTCGCTTGTTCAGATTCTTCTCAAGCTAACTTCACTCAGGGTCAAGCTTCATTACCCCCAGCGAAGCTAAAACTTCAAATTATCAATCACTAGCGGAGCCAGACTAATGAACCTTCTCCCCACAGAGTTTTGGGAGGGCAAATCTTGAGTTCCCCAGTGAAGTCGCCAGAGTTACTTCCCACCGGGCTGAAGATCCTCAATCTTACCTCCCCAGCATGAGTCTACTAGTTTGGAACTCCCCTGTAGAGGTCGTCAGGAATTCTCCTTCACAGCAGCAGCCAAAGAATTATTTTCCCGGCAGCAGTCAAGATGCTTTTATCTTCGGCCATCTCAGATTCATTTATCCTCAGCAAGATAGCTCATCAGCTTACATGCGCGTTCATCACATTCATGTCATAAACATTGATGTCACATACATTGCATCATGCATCATGACATTGCATACAACTAACCCTTTACTTTTTCAGGTAAGATCAGTCGATAGACAAAGACCATCTCCCGAGATTCATCCAGAAATAGTTCAGATGTAACCCGGACACAGCGACTTTCTGATACTCATTACAGATCCATTCATACGCATCATCAGGAAGCCCTACACCGGTTCCTCTTCAACTTCAAGACTTCTGAAAATAGTTTACAGATTCTTCCCAACAACGGATGTTAATCTACCAACTTGTTCAGACTCTTCTCAACTTCTGAAAATAGTTTACGGACGCTTCCCAACAACGGATGCTGCTCTATTGCTTATTCAATCTCAAATAGTTTACGGATTCTCCAGACATGGATGTCAATCTATTGCTTATTCAGACCTCCAATTCAGAGATGTTCCAAAACATGAGGGCCTTTCTGATACTTGTCCACTCACCATTGACATACAGTTTAACATGTCCAGGTGGCATCTATAAGCCCATCCTCCTACCAGCAGTCACCAGATGGCATCTTTAAGCCCATTCCCCGACAAGATTCTATCGCACCGGATGGCATCTTTAAGCCCATCACCAAATGGCATCTTTAAGCCCATTCACCTCTACCATCACATCGACGAGTGCAAATTTTCTGGGTACTTTAGTGTCCAATCTTCTTTTACCTTCAAGTCGCGAAAGGCAAACTTGCCAATCTAACTCTTCAGGTTCAAGAAGATTGAACAGGGGCAACTGTTGTACCCCAAAATTTCCCCTCATATTTTTTTCCACAAGAAATCACAGCTTCAGGCGTTTCCTGATTTTTCAGATTGGCTCAAGAATCGGACAAACGGACTTTTCTCGTCAGTCAGACAAAAATTAGGGTTTTATTGATTTTTCAGGGTTCTGGATTGTTTCACACAGTTGGCTTAGGGTTTTGGTTGACTTTGACTCAATTTTAATCAGGCGAACGTTCTTTGGCATTTAATCAGGAATTAAGGTTTTTGTGGGCATATTCTCAGAAGGATTTAAATTCCACGGCACTTGGCAAGTTATTCCGAGATTTGGATTGAGTTCGCATTATTTGACTTAATCAGTAAAAAGACCGCATTTGGGTTGAATTCACTTTGGTTTGTTTGAGCCAGTCAAAAGATATATGCAGTTTGGATTTACAGTGCTTGGTAAGAAATCAGTAAGAAAGGAAGGCGTTTAACTGTGCTTTGCTTTGGATGTTGGAAGCGTCAAGTTCATTAATTGATCAATACTGAAATATTGTTTAGTTAATTATTTATTATTCTAAAGATTAAATAAGTTGGAATTTATTTTCAATTTATTTTAATTTAAAGAACTATAAATAATAAATAAACAATTGAAGAAAAGAAGAATCAATTAAATAAAAGGACTTTTTATTTATCTTTAAGTCATTTGTATAATTGTTTTTGTTTACAAAATGTTGACAAAAATAATGTTACATTTATTTAAAGCTAAATAAAAACTATCCTAATTATTTTTCTAATCTTCAAATATTCATCCGCTATCCCTCGCTCCAGTGCTCCATTATTCATCTGCAAGAGAAAAAGAGAAAAGTCAGTAACTGATAAATAAATAAAAAGACAGATAAAAAGAGTTCATCATTAAGGGCCACTGATTGGGATCAGTTAACCATCTCTGCAAATCACGGGATTTCTCCCGGTTCACAAAGAGGGAAGAATTTTATTTAATCATGAATGCAAAGTTGAGAAAAAATGCAAAGTGTCAAACTGCATAAATTCAAAATCTCAAACTCCAAGTTCAAACCCAACTAAAAATCAAATTGCAACTTTCTGTCAAAATGCAAAGTGTCAAACTTGCTGTCAAATGCCAAAAGGTACAAGTTACTGCACAAAGATATCAAAGAAGATAAAAGTACAAAAGCTGTCAAAGAAGAGATAAGATATGCAGAGGAAAACTATTGTGCAAGCAAGCATATTCACTTTTCATCATTTCCCAATGGCCCTTTCAGAAAAAGTACAGCAGAAAGCATAGTTTAATATTTAACTGTACTAAGAGAGAGAAGAAGAAAAGAGATAAGTAAGCAGGTTTTAGGCTTTAGGCAGACATATATAAAAAGATATACAAAAAAGCTAAAGACAGTAGAAAGGAAGAGGAGAAACCGACACAAAGAAAAGATACAAACTGCTAAGCATTCAACCTGCTGTCCAGAACCTTAAGCAAAAACAAACTGCTAAGCATAAACCTGCAATGGCCTAAACACATAACCTGTCAAACATGAAGCACAAAACCCACTCTACTGTCAAACCATACAAACCTGGCCCAAACCATTCAAAAAACTGGCCTGATATCCAAAACCATACCAGTCACAAACATCATTAACCTGCATATGCCAAACCTGCTAAAGCTCAAACCTGTGAAACATCACCAGTTCAAACCTGCTGAACCTCAAGCAAAAAACTGTTAAGGCCATAAAACCAGTCAAAACTGCCTAAGCATAACCCAGCAATACATGGCCTACAAACACTTACAATTCAATCCAAGCATAACCTGCTAAGCCATTTAAACCTGTTAAGGCCTAAACCAGTCCAGCCTCAAGTCTAAACCATAAACTATCCAAACAAATAGCCAGATAAAACAACTCAAAGTCAAACCCATAAACCCTCAGATTTACATCATCATAGGGTATTTCAAGCACCATCCTAAGCCAACATTCCAAAAGTAATAAGCAACCAAGGCAACACAGGCCAGAAAGAGAAGAGAGAGCATATTCAAGAGGCAAAGGTATCAACCATCATCAAAAAGAGGCAACTCAGTGTCAAACGCAAAAGCCCTCAGTAAAAAAAGCCATCATTGAGCTAAAACCAACATTCAAAAGCATACAAAAGGCAAAGGCATTCAGAAGTGTACAGAAGGGAAAATCGTTCAAGGCAACCAAGAACATTCAAAGTCAAACCCACAGGCCCTCAGAGCCCTAGGCTCATCATGGGGCAAAGAAGAAAGTCAGAGAAGCAATAAGGCAGGAAACTCAGAGAAGGGGCGAAAAGGACAACAAGCGTTTCAAAGGCAATAAAGCATACAACAAAATCATAGCAAGGCAGTAAAAGAAAAGAAGAAAGAAGTGAACATCAAAAAATAAGGTTTTCAGTCAAGTCATCATCACGAAACCCTAAATTGGTAAAAAGTAAAGATACCAGTTAAAGCTAGCTTCGTCGTGCAAAGCCTCTTCACCACTAAGCTGCCTCAGCGCCTCCTCGTCCTCTTCTCCCCCATCGTCTTCCTCTCAAGGTAGTATATTCTCTCCTCATCTTTCTTTTCACCACCTCGTTAAACAAACACAACGAACACAAAAAATCAGAATATGAAATCATGACGTACAAAATCCAAAATGCCTAAACAAGTTCGAGACAGTACCCTACCATGTTTGAGAGCTGTCTAAGCCATCTGAGAGGAGAAGAGGTGGTAACGCGGGTGGCTAAGGTGAGAAGCTCAGATTTCTGAGTCCATGGCAAAGAAGCAAGAAGACGAAGACAATGCGAACGAAACCCCCAAGACGGCGCTGCAAACCCTAAAACCCTTTTCTGAAGACAAAACAATCTAACCCTAAACATTTGTCTCAGCATCCTGGGCCTTGCCCATTCCAACATACGCCTAAAGCCCAAAAATACCTAATACACCCCCCTTTGCTTCTGAACGCTCTTGGGTCAAGGCCCATTCAAACCATTCTTTTGCTTCCTTAGATTTTTAAAAAACCCTATCATTTTCTTTTTACTAAATATTTCTTTTATATATCATATTACTTTTTATTATTTAGTCATATTTTTCATATAAACATATTTTTAAAACACAATATATTCTATCCCTCTAACTTAAAATATCTTTTTATTTTGTATATTATCACAATAATACATTAATACTAAAAATGCTTAAAGATATGTTTTCTTTCTAATATGCATAATTCAATTCTTGATATTTAATTAAAACTCTTTTGTACATAAATAACAAAAATACATTTTTGCATAATTTAAATTCTTAAACACTTAATTAAAATACTTTTTGTATATAACAAATAAAGATACATTTTTATACATCATTTAATTAGAATTTAAAGCATTTGATTAAAACATTTCTTTTTATACATATTAAGAGAATACAAGATTATTAATTAAATAAACATTCAATTTTTCTTCAAGTCAAAACAATGCTTAATACACATTAATTTCACATTGTCGCACTTGTAAATAATTACACTTACAATACATTTCACATTATACATCTGACTCGTATACAATTGCTATTCCCATACATTGATATACCTTATTTACATTTGATTGCCAATTCGATTTGGTTGTAACTTATTGGATACTATAAGTCTCATCCCAATTTGTGAATATTGTACCCCCACTCCCGGATACTTATTTTGTAATAGCGTAGACTTTACATTTTCGCAATTTACAGTTTTCCAATTATACCATGGTTAGACCTAGGGTTTGTATGTACATAAAATCAAACTCTAGATAACCTAATACAAGACAAATACATGAAATCAATCCACAATCACACTTGCACCCTCTAGGGTAATCCCCCATGTTGCCTTCCAAAATGGGCCATGCTTGCACGTCGAGTTTCTTTGGCAAAACAAATTCAAATGATCATAAGTCCCTCGATGACGCTTTCGAAAGTTGCCTAAACGGAATGATCATAGTCCCTTCAAAGAAAATTGCCAAAGACACTTGGCATCATTGCATTCATGGTCCATACGATGACCCGCGCCCGTCCCGTTAAACATCCTAAACGCAAGATTGTCCACCAAATTCAATGGTGGAACAAAATTGTTAAAAGGGGTTAAAACATAACAAAAACCTTTGAGTACAATAGGGTAGATAAAACTCTTAGTTACTTGAGATCAACTTGCAAAAACACTTGCCTTCTTTTCAAAAACCACAATCCGCAACACTTTCAAAACAAACTCATAAAAACATTTGAAACATCTTTTCGAAAAGATACACGCCTTTGTAAAATATTCGAGTAAAGAATTGTTACAAGGTTAGCCTAAGACAAGGCATATTCTTCCAAAACATTTTCAAAAACACTCACACATACACCATTTTCAAGCAATCAAAAATCAAGGCAAGTGATCTAAAAAACCAAGTAACTAAGAGCCCATGGATAACCATGGATGAAAAGGGTGCTAATACCTTCCCTTTTCATAATCTACCCCCCGAACCCAGAAAACATCTCAAAAGGTTTTTGCTGTGCTTTTTAAACCTTTCCTTAGGATAAAATAAAAAGTCGGTGGCGACTCTTGCTCAACCGAAACATTTGCGAAAACAAACGCAAAACCACAGTCAGTTCTCCCACCGTATCACAACACCCCATTGAGTTCTCTAAAACGGTCAGATACATGATCAGTGGTCTTCCCTCGACTGGTGGCATCAGAACAGAAGGCTCTTGTAAGTACTCTTTGATCTTGTCAAAAGCAATCTGGCATTCATTATTCCATCTGCCTACTTGATCTTTCTTCAGTAGTTTGAAGATTGGCTCACAAGTAGCTGTCAAGTGAGAAATGAATCTGGCAATATAGTTCAGGCGCCCTAAGAATCCTCTAACTTCCTTCTCAGTGCGAGGAGCAGGCATTTTTTTGTATCTCTTTAACCTTGGGAGGACCAACCTCGATGCCTTTGTTGCTGACAACGAAACCTAAGAGTTTACCGGATCGGACTCTGAATGTACACTTGTTTGGATTCAGTCTTAACTTGTACTCCTTCAATCTCACAAACAACTTTTGCAAGTGATCAAGGTGCTCCTCTTCAGTTTATGATTGGGCTATCATGTCATCTACGTAGACCTCTATCTCATGGTGTATCATATCATGAAACAAAGCTACCATGGCGCGTTGATAGGTTTCCCCAGCATTCTTCAGTCTGAATGGAATCACTTTGTAGCAGAACGTGCCCCACTGTGTGACAAATGTAGTTTTCTCCATGTCCTCAGGTGCCATTTTGATTTGATTATAGCCTGATAATCCGTTCATGAAGGAAAGTACTTTGTGCTGGGCTGTATTGTCAACCAGGATATCAATGTGGGGAAGTGGAAAATTATCTTTAGGGCTGGCCCTGTTTAAATCTCTATAATCCACGCACATTCGTACTTTGCCGTCCTTTTTAGGTACGGGAACAATGTTGGCAACCCATTGAGGATAGGAAGTGACGGCTAAGAATCCAGCATTGAACTGCTTCATGACTTCCGCTTTGATCTTCTCTGACATGTCAGGTCTCATGCGGCGGACTTTTTGTTTCACTGGTGGACAGTCTTCTCTTGTGGGTATATGATGTACCACGATGTCTGTATCAAGTCCTGGCATATCCTCATATGACCAGGCAAAGATCTCAACATAATCATGCAATAGACGAATTAAGCGCTCCTTGACACTCGGCTCTAGATTGGCACCCACTTTGATTTCCTTTTTATCTTCCTCGGTACCCAAATTGATTGTATCCAACGGCTCCTCATGAGGCTGAATAGCTCTTTCCTCTTGTTGTAGTAGTCTGGCCAATTCCCCTGGTACTTCACAATCTTCCTCACCTTCGTACTCAGCTTGGTAGATTAGATCTTCAGAGTCACTAAAGGCTATAGCAGTATCGTTGCCCATGGGATCCGGAATGGAGGGGTACCTGCATTTGTGAGTGTGGGTGTGTGTAAGGGTATAGCCATCTTTAAACAACAATAAATTGTAAAAATAAAGACAATGAGCACAAAAGGTTTGTATGTGGAAAAACGTCCATGATTCATTGAATGTCATATGAAGATGAAATAAAAAAACCCTTACAAATGGACCATTGTGCCTCGGGTAAGACACACGATTTTTAAAGTGCGAATTGTTTGTGAATATTACAAGTCCAACAGAAATGTAAAAGATAAATTACTTAGAGATAAAAGTTATTGGGACAAAGTCTCTAGCTTCCCAATTGCGAAGTCCTCCGTTGACACTAGGAAATATCCAATCTTCCAAGCTGCCATCTTCTTCACCATCTTCCACTACGTTGACCTCTTGGTTACTAATCTTCAAAGGTGGCCCTCCAGCACGGGCACAGCGTACAGCCTTCTGAGCAGTTGAAGTAAACCCCAAGCCAAACTTGTCTGATTTATACGGGATGTCCGGAAGCTGCCCCCAGATGGTGCATCCACCCTCTTCTACTACTGCCTTGGCATCTTTTAGAGATGACATTCGAAGCGGAGGTCTTATGATCTTGGGAATCGGGGATACCGCCTTGGTTACCGCTACTTCTTGAGAGAACTCCTCGAAATGTTGAAAAGGAGTTTCAATGAACTCGCCATCCAACTCCACATATTGGAAGGAATTTAGATGACTAATCATGTACTCTTCTTCTCTGTGGACAGTGATAATCTTTCCATGGACCGAGTACTTCAGCATCTGGTGTAGCATGGAGGTGACAACACCGACATTATGGATCCAGGGCCATCCTAACAGACAAGAGTAATAGGGGAGGATGTCCATCACATAGAAGGTTGAAGTGAAAATATGAGTTCTCACATTTATCGGGATGTCCACCTCCCCGTGGACCATCCTCTTCGAACCATCAAATGCTCTCACAACTATGTTATTGGGTTTTAATCTCAGCCCTTTGCAATCCAATCTGTCAAGGGCTTTCTTCGGTAAGACGTTCAAAGATGAACCCGTGTCCACCAACCAGAGTCGTTCCTCTACACTCCATAGAGACATGCAATTCCTTGTTGTGCTTTCTCCCCTAGGTGTCAAATCAGCATCAGAGAAGCCTAGGCCATTATCAGCTATCAAACTGGCCACACAGTCTTGGAATTGGTCAGCAGACGTCTCTTGTGGCACATGGGCTGTCTTCAAAATTTTTACCAAAGCTTTTGCATGTGCTCAGAGCACAGCAGCAAGGCTAGCATGGAGATCTTGGAGGGAGTTTTCCCCAACTGTTCAACCACGTCATAGTCACTCTTCTTTATTATCCTCATGATCTCTTCCATTTCCTTCTTGGATGTTTCGGGGATAGCTAGTAATTGAGCCTTCGTCTGGACAGGCTCTTCTTGAATGCCTTTTCCTCAATTTTCAGCAGTAGAAGTGTTGGTAGGGATAACAGCAGGGGTCGTGTCGTCTTTGTCGGTAGGTGCACTTGCAGGTATGATTATTGGTATGGAAGTAATCTTCGGAATGACCACGGGTCCAAAAAACTGCCTTTGGAGGGGAAATCTCTGGAGAAAAGATTCTACCGTTGCGGGTAATCTTACTAGTTCCGGTAATATTGCTAATGCCATAATATTCTTCTTCGGAGCTCACTTCTTCGGCGGTCAACCCATCTTGTTTAATACCATGGTAGTAAATTTCTCCACCGTAATTTCACGGTACTGTTTTATCTTATTCGTATGGGACCGGCCTGGGCATTGTAATTATGAGAAGAGTAGTCTTCGGAGATGATGTAATCCTAACGGGACTTTTGGGGACCCTGGAAGGATTGGAGGAGATGGTTATGATTGAAACGTCTTTAATAGGAATGGGTGAAACAGGAGCATTTTCGAACAGAATTTCTTGGTTGTCTATCAGGCATTGAATACCTGTCTTCAACAGAGGGAAATAAATTGATGATGATAAGCAAATATGGCAGTCTTTATTACAACCTGGGAATATACCAGCTTTCAATAAGTTCATCTTAATGATCGGGAGCGGAGTCAAGAGTTCATATACTGTAGCAACAAACAAATCTTCCTCGATAGCATTGGCGTTGTGACCGTGTCTAGACATAGGAGCGGAAATGACATTTGGTTTTTCGGGCACCTCAAACTCAATCTCTTTTGCCTCTATGAGGTCTTTAATTTTGTTCTTTAAAGCCCAACAATTGATGGTGTCGTGGCCCGGGCTTTCGGAATGGTATGCGCACCTGGCATTCAGGTGATAATGAGGAGATGCAGTGTTGGGATTCTTTGGAGCTTCCTTCAAAGTTGCCAAATTATATTTCAACAGATGGGGTAAGACATGTGCTAGAGTCATGTTAATTTTGGTGAATTGTCGGACTGACCTTTCCACCTTTGGTTGATTACTTCTTGGTTGATCAAATGTAGATTTTGGGATCATAACAGCCCCTACCATTGGTCGGCGCTCAGCTCTCCCTTGGTTCCTTTGTGGATAAACATCAAATACCTCCTTCTTTCCAGTGAAAGGCTTTCTCACAGCTGTAGAGGCAGATGAGTCCTTCTGAATCTTCCCACTTTTTATGCCAGCTTCCACCCTTTCTCCAGTTAATATTAACTCAGTAAATCCAGCAGATGAACTCCCAATCAAATGGTTGAAGAAAGGGCCTGATAGAGTGCCTAAGAACATATCTACCAACTCCCTTTCATACAGAGGGGGATGCACTCTCCCAGCTAGATCTCTCCATTTTACGCATAATCTTTGAAATCCTCATTTGAAACCATAGCCATACTCTGAAGTTGAGTACAGGTAGGTGCCAAATCTGCATTGTACTGGTATTGTTTATAGAAAGCTGCGGCAAGGTCTTCCCAGTTGTGGACGTCGTCCCTTTCTAGTTGGTAAAACCAATCGAGTTGTGTTCCGGATAAACTATCTTGGAAAAAATGCACCCACAGGTCTTTATCGGTAGAGTGCGGCTGAATCTTTCTTACGTATGATCGGAGGTGCATTTTAGGACATGACACCCCATCATATTTTACAAACAACGGCACTTTGAACTTTGGTGGGATTACAATTCCCGACACTAGCCCCAATTCTTCAAAGTCTAGACCTGGTACCCTTTGTATTTCCATAGCGCTTAAACGCTCTTCAAGATGTCTGTACTTATCATCAGCCGGAGGGTATTGTTCCTCAAAGTAGTCTTCCTCTTCTTCCTCTTCTTCAGATTCTGACGGCACCACTGTTTCTTTTCCTTTCCCTTCTCCTTCTCCGGAAGTGGTTGCAAAATTCAAGGTTCTTCTAGTTTGTCCCTGAAATCTTCTCCTTTCCCTTCACTGTTTTCTCGAGATCCATCTTACTAAAATAAATAGTAGAGAGATGAGGAAACTGGTTGCAAAAGACCTGTTTATGTTATGATGAATGATATGTATACATGTAATGCTTTCAAGGATTTAAAAATTCACATTTGTTTTAAATAATAAGAAACACACGTTATATTAATAAGATAGAATTTGAGTACATCAATGCCCCTTGGGCAAAATAATACAAAATTCTAAGATAAAAAAGTATTGTGCATCCTCTTTGGTGCTATGTAGGCATTTAGAGTCCGCTCCTCATGAAGTAGCCTAGTGAGTTCCAAAACCTTCTTCTCGCTTGCGTAGAATTGGGCTTCGAAAGTATCTCACTCTCCTTTTAGTTTTATCCAATCCCTTTGTAGATCCTCAAGCGACGTGGGCATGTCAGGATGTAGGATAGTGTATGGAACTTCTCCTTCCTTAACAAGCTCAATAATCACTGGGAGAATGGACGGATAAGGCATCATAAGACTTTGAGCGCGGGTTCATACCCACTTGAGGTAAGGCTCGAGAGGGATGGAATTCTTGTGTCCCAAAGTCTTGCTATCCACCTTGTTCAGCATCCTCCAAGCTCGGATGAATCTCTGGCGAAGACCTTGATTGTCGTTGTCGTAGTCGAATACCAAGCCTTGAATCAGCATATCATGTGGGCCATCCCTTCGGGCATAACCAAACTGTCTTAGAGCTAAGCACGGATTGTAAGTGATGCCTCCCCTTATGCCAAGTAGAGGGACATTAGGGAATTCCCCGTAACGGTCAACAATGATAACATTCTCTTTGGATCGAGAGCACCAATGAATATCTGAATGTTTGAGTGTCATTAACCCTTGTGACCACCTTAATCCTTGCTCATTCTTTAAGACTGATTGGGGAAGATGAGAAATAAACCATCTTTCCAAGAGGGGAGTGCAACACATAAGGACCCCTCTTTTCCTCATTGTACGAGTGTGAAAAGAGTGTAGGATATCCTCTAGTAATGTAGGCACCGGATTGCGTGACATGAAGATTTTGACGGCACTCACATCTATGAGTTGGTCAGGATTGGGGAACAAGATCATCCCATAGATAAGAAGAGCCACAATCTCCTCAAAATCTTGTAAGTCTAGGGAATTCCAACAGCTTTGGGCTTTCTCAAACAGAAACTTTGCTAAGAAGCCTTTGACATCACTTCTAGTTCCCAATGAGTTGTGACATCAGACGAGTGCAAGTGCAGAGCTTGAGCAATCTCTTATGGCTTTGGGTCTCTTTCCATACCGTTGAAATGTAGTTGATTAAGAATAGGAATCCTCAAGAGTTGAGAGAATTCTTCCAAAGTGGGCACAAGCTGATAGTCGGGAAATGTGAAGCAATGATGCAAAGGGTCAAAGAACTGGAAGAGAACCTTCATCATATCCTCCCTTGTGTTGGAGGTGACCAAGTTGAGTAGATAACCATGCCTCTTGGTGAATGGAGAGTTCTCAGGGATCCTTGAAGCTAGCTCCTTGAGTTGTGGAGGAATTCTTACAAGGTTGATTTGGATAGTTTTCCTGCGAAGTGAATCCATATCCTACAAAACAAGAACAAAGATGAATCTCCAAAATCCTTGAAATGGTTAGTGGATGCATATGATGTTTATGATGTCCATGATGTTATGTACAAGTATGCATATACAAGCAAATCAAACAAGTTCTTAGTTTAGGCTTGTGTGATACGGTGGAAGAACTGACTGTTTTTGGAATGTTGGTTCACATTTTGCGTTTGTATTCGTAAAATGTTGTGGTAAGCAAGAGTCGCCACTGACTTTTATTTTATCCAACAAGGAAAGGAAAAAAAGCACAGAAAAAATCCTTTTTTGAGATATTTCTGAGTTACGGGGGGGGGGGGGGGGGTAGATTTATAGAAAGGAAAGGTATTAGCACCCTTTCTATCCGTAGTTATCTACGAGCTCTTAGGTACTTGCTCATCATTTTCAAAATGTTTTCTTTTGTGCTTGTGGGTTTTGAAAAGTTTTTGTTTTAACTTCGACTTAACTCTTGCGTCTGTCTTCAAGAGTGTAATGAAGTGTTTTTTTGAAAACTCATTTGTAAAAGAGTGTAAGTGTGAGAAAAAGTTTGTTTTTGGATGAGCAAGTATCTAAGTGCTAATCTACCTACTCGAAAAAGGAACCGTTCTATGCTAATTTCCTTTGGACAATGTTATCCCATTATTAGTGAGTAGGTAGCACCGTCGTTGGAGTTTGAGGGTCAATTCGAAAGAGGGACATACGGTCACTAAAGCAATGTTAGGACGTCTTAGAGGTAACCCTAATGTCTTAGATCATTTATTCGAGGCAACAATATCCGAGGCAACCATTTCGAGGCAACTATGATCTTTTAGACAAGAGGGCGACCTCTAAAATAACCTATACTCAATGACCGTTTACGAAGGCAACCAAGTGGGGTGTATCCTAGGAGTACGCATGTGCGAGTGTGTTATTTTCAGTTATTTTTATCTTTGCACATGTTTAGGGTGATCTAACCATTTTAAGATTAAACATTCATTCTTGTCATGCAAACCCTATTACCAAACATCTAACAGTTGAATATTTGCAAAAGTTAAAGGTGTGGAAATTAAACTAAATTATTACAAGGCGTCGGGTCGGGTATTTACATCGCCAAAAACAACCATTTGAAAATAAAATAAAGCGGTAAAATAAATATCATAATTAATTATTACAAACTGGGAGCAGATACATTAATGGGATAAAGAAAGATAAAGCGCGCGGTGCAAAATTAAATCGAATGCGAAATTAGGGTTTTGACCCTTTTTAATTAAAGAAAATGTTTTTTTGTTGTTTTTATTTTTAAGAAAAGAAATTAAATCCTAAAATTAAACACTAAATTAATTATTAAATAAATTAAGTAATGACAAATATTAAATGACATATTTTTGGAGTTTTTGTTATTTTAAGAAAGAAAATAAAATAAATAAATTAATGTTAAAACCTAATGATTTCTAATTAATTTTAAATATTTGCAAAATAAATTAAAGTTGCCTAATTAATATCCTAATTAAACTAGTTAATATTTATTAAATAAAAATAAAGTTCTGAAATTTAATTGGACAAAAATATTTTTTGTGATTTTTTTGATAAAAAGAAATTATGATATTGGTTAGTAATTAAGTTTAAATAAAATAAAATAATTAAATTAAATAAACAAAATATAAGAGAAAGAGTGAGAATGGGCCTGTTTTTGAGTTGTGTGAATAGCAATTTCGTTGGCCCAATTGATGAAGATCCAATTGACTTTTGAGATCTTGTATGCAAGCGTTGACCTGGCTATGGTGTGCCTTCAATGCTTGGCCATCAGATCTGGCCATCTGGCACATTGATTGGTGAGGGAGTATGATGGAACTCCTGCTTAGGCGCATACTGGATTGTCTGAAAATAAACAAGAAAATGCAAATTGTTGGAGGCAGGGATCGAACCCCTGACCTCTAGCCATTAACGCTTTGAATGTACACCTGGTGACCAACTGGGCTACGTTGCTTTGTTGTATGTTAATCAAGCACTTAAGATAATATATGAAACAACAGAAATATTGGAAAAACAATAAAAATGCGCGCAAATATTTGAATGGAAAAATAGGGAAGCGACATGCCTTCGTCCCTGTCCTCTAAAAACTGTAACTTTTACCTGCGGATTTTATCCGCAGATAAAATCATGGCTTCACTCTAAATTCTTCCACAGGCAATATAAATGGAAACTAGCGCCATGATTGAGCTCGTCTTGTTCCCCTGAACAAGATAGTACCCTTCATGATAACCAATTATTCCTGTAACAAAAAGCCCTAAAAAACTCCAAGAAACCCTAGCTATGGTGAATCAGGATATAGGTCATATAAATGCAATTGAATAATACCAAAAGCTTGCAAATGCTCTATAGATTAAGATTATGCCATTAATTCAGATCAACCATGCTTAAATTGCAAAATACAAAATCAAGAACAGGGCGGGTTCGTGAGTGACTTACAGTGCACTGGAGGGCTTGAGAACGCGTGGTTTTGCTTGCTTTCGCTTGTGGAGATTGCCAGGAGACGATTGGGACAATTTCCAAGCCTTGAGGATGCCTCTAAGCCCTATTTCGATCTCACACTTTTTTCTGGTTTTTGCAAATTTGGTTCTGGCTCTATGCTTGATCTCCAACCCTTATTTTTGTCTGCACACGACCCTTATGTATTGCACAATGTATTAGGGTTGCAAGTTTTGTCCAAATCCTCCTCCATTGATGATTTTGATATTTGATTTGATTCCCTTTAACCAACTTCCAAATTTGGCCTAAATCCAGTCTCCTTGTGCACAATTACCTTGATACGAGTTTGATTGCATTGCTAGCTGTAATTAGAGCCTGAAACAACCAAAAAATCCTCTGTTATCAATGCTTTGGATTTTATTTGATTTTATTTGATTTAAATCAAATTAATTCAAATAAAAATCAAAATAATTAATAAAAATGTGATATGGACACATGGACAAGGCTAGAGCACGTGGGCTACAATGCCAACTCAAAACAAGTGAAAAAGAATGGGCCCATTTGGCAAAATTTGAAGTTTTAGGGATAGTTGACTTTTGGCAATTTTGCAAAAGAGGTCAACTTCAACAATGGATAACTTCCTCAATTTTGACTCTTTGGAGGTGTTCTTGGACTTTTTAGAAAGCTTGATATGTCCTCTAAGCAACCCTTTTGGTATCATATTAATTTTATATACATTCTCAAGTATGAAGCTTTGACCAAAAAGGTGTTTTTGTTGACTTTTCAAAATGACTTATAATGTCCAAATTCATAACTTCTTGTGAGTGCATATTTTGATCTTGGGGTATGAAGATGGATTTTAGGTAATTGTATCCTATTCAAAATAAGATTTTGATGGGTCATTTATCATAAAGTATGAGAAAGTTATGCTTGGTCAAAGTTGAGTTGACTTTTCCTTCAAAACCCTAATTTAGCAACTTTTGAATCTTGATGAATTGTGAGCAATGCTTGACTAATCATGATCAACCCTTGATCAAATGATTAAATATACTTCAAAATGAGGATGTTGACAAAAAATCTTGAAGTTTGACTGTATGTAGGTCACAGTTGACTTTTGCCCTAACACAGTCGATTTTTGGACCTTTGAGCAATTGACTGAGCAAAATTCCTCTACAAGGCTTGAAACTTGTCATGGATGATCTTGAGAACATATTAGGACATTACTGAGCACTTGGGACCACTTAGAATCAATGATCTTGATGAAATGTGAAACCCTAGTTTGGGGAAGACTGCCTTAGGAGAGAGCTTGTCTGACCAACTCTTGGGCTATCTTGAGCAACTTGGAGATTTTCTTGACATATTTTGAGAAATATGGGAGGGAAAATTTTGGGGTACAACAACTTGCATGGGGTTTTATAGGTAAGTACCCTCTTGAAGTTTAGCTGGCTTAACCTGTCCTAGTAATAGTAACTGGGTTCTAAGGAGCTCAATATCACTGGATTGTTTGCTTGGTCATTGTTTCAGCTCAAGCCTCTTTAATGGCGACCGAAATATCCCAAGAAACCAACCCTCAATGAGTGTAGTATCGAGTATCTACCAACTTAGGACTTCACCAAAGCCGGTCATCTCACTACATCCTAAAGGCCAAGTTGGTCAAGTAAAGGGTTCTAGAAGTTCATTAGTGCTTCATGACATCACTCATCGGCCCTGTATTCTCTTTGATTAACTCAAAGGCTACCGGTACCCACAAATATGTCACACTAATATAGATATTGCTTAGACCATGTCGGTATACCCCGCACAGTTTCCACAACGTATTGCTATTTACCTATAATGTTTCCCAAATCCGGGTGGAGGATTCAAACCCAAACAAAGAACCATAATGTAAAGCAAATAAGTCAAACAATGTAAGCAAATAAATGTGATCTAGCCCTAAGGTAACCCTACTTTCATTTAATTTCCCCAGCAGAGTCGCCAGTTCTGTGATACGGTGGGAGAACTGACTTGAGGTTTTGCGTTTTATCGCAAATGTTGCGGTTAGCAAGAGTCGCCACCAACTTTTCTTTTATCCAAAAGGAAAGGTGAAAAAGCACAGGAAAGACCTTTGAGATTTTTTCTTGAGTTCGGGGGGTAGATTATGAGAAGGGAAGGTGTTAGCACCCTTTTCATCCATGGTTTTCCGTGGGCTCTTAGTTACTTGCTTAGATCACTTGCTTTTGTTGTTTGAAATTGTGCTTTGTGTGGTTTTGAAAGTAAAGAGGCCATTCGTTTAGGCAACCTTTGTAATGATTCTTGTTCGTAAGAATGTATACAAAGATGTTTGTCTTTTGAAAATGTTTTCAATGTTTGTAAGATGTTTTGAAATGTGTGTGTTTGTTTTGAAAAATAGCAAGGATTGTTGTTTTGAAATAGAGCAAGTAACTAGAAGCTATCTACCTACTCAAATGTCTTTCTTGTTCATTTTCTATTCCTTTGACATTGTTGTCTTACCATTGATTTGGTAAGCAACCCTATCTTTGGATGTAAACGGGACGGGCGTGGGTCATCGTATGGCCATGATTAGCAATGTTTGCAAAATATCTTAGCATTTTGGGGGACCAAGATCATTTTGTAAGGCAACTTTTGAATAGCGTCATCGATGGACTATGATCTTATATTTGTTTGTTTTGCCAAGATACTTCGTATGCGTAACATGGTCATTTTTGTTTTAGGCAACCAAGTGGGAAACCCTAAGGGTGCTTATGTGCAAGTGTATAATTTTAATGCTTTGATTTTGTCTTGTATTTAGGGTTTTCTATTTTTCTTTGTTTTGTTCTTATCATACAAACCCTAATTACTAATCATGGCATATAAAGCGATAAATTGCGTAATGCAAATATTTCTAAACTATTACAACAATTTATGGGAGGGGGGAATACAAATTTGAATGGGAATTTGCAAAAATATAAACCTAAATAAATTATTACAACCAAATTGAATTTGTACGAATTAGAATAAATATAATACAATATTTAAAATGCAATGCAATGTGCATGTAAGAAAAGATTTTTTGGTGTCTTTTTATGTAAAAGAGACTTAATCTAAATCTAAAAATATAAGGAAAAAGAATTAATTTTTAAAAGGGGTTTAACCCTAATTATTATTTAAAAGAAAATAAAGTTTTTATATGTATTATTTTATATATTTTCTTGTATAAAAATAATTAATAATATTATATAAAAAAGTATAAAATTATATACATGCAAAAATAAGTGTTTATAAGTATGAAATGAAAAATAAATTGAACTAAATATGTTTAATTATATTTACAAGTTTATTAAGAAAATAAATGATATCCTATTAAAATAAAATATATTTTTATGTGAGAAATAAACTAAAAAATAAAATAAAAGTGCAATATTATTAATTCACATTTTTAGGATTTTTATGCATTAAAGACAATATTTAAAATATTAAATATGAAAATAAAACAAAATAAAAATAAAAATATAAAAGTTGGCAGGGGGGGGGGGAATGTAGCAGATTAGTGGTGATGATGTTAGCAAAAAACCCTGGCCCAAAAGATCAAGCCCAACCTGCAAAAATATAGAAATGGAAAAGGAAAAAAAAGTGAAAAAAATACAAAAGTGGCACGCAGGTTCGAACCCAGGACATGAGTCTCACCAGCGCACTACTTTGCCACTGGGGTGGCTATACTTCCATTGTATTATGGAAAACAAAAACAATATAATTCAAAACGAGTCCTTGCCTTGTATTTCATCTTCTTTCTCAAGCTTGGCCAGACACCCTGTAACTCTCTCATACTTCCATAAAAATAAAAATTCATAACATGAAAATTGTAGTGCTTGAACTCACGATTCCAACCATACAAGTTACGTGAACTATTAATTAAAGAACAAAGAGAATTTTAAAAGCCCTAAATTTTAACCTAATATTTTCAGAAAATTCAAGTTCCAAATTCTCTCAGCACAAGTAAAATCAATGCAAGATAAAGATGTGTACAATTTCGTTATGATGAAGACTACATTTTTTATTTATAAATCATGGACTAAGGTTTCCTGTACAAGGAGATATATTTTGAGATTTTACCTCCTTCAGTTGGAATCGTGGATGAAACTGGGATGAGTTTGATGGAGGCCTGATGCTTGTTTGAGCTTCCTTGAACTTCCCTGGATGTATTCCAACCCTTGCCTTGCTCTGAAAGTAGCTGGAACTCCTTGGCCAAGTCAAACTGCTAGCTCTGAAGTCAACAATGGCAGATGATGGAAGAGTGATTACAGAACAGGGATGAAGGCCTGGATTGACTAAGTATCGAGTATGTAAGATGTTTGAATGATCCAAACTCAAAACGCACGAGCCAAATGGAAGATGGATGTGCTTATGCAAAATCTGCAGTTTTGGACAGATTTTTGGTGTTTTGCTGGTTGGGAGTGTTTCAGGTCTTTGATAAACGTGTATTGTCTTGCATAATGTTTGTATATTAGTATGGAAATGGTTTTATGTCAACCCTCTAACAACTATGCTTGTTTTCACCTTTTTGCCACTTTTCTTGTATTTGAAGTAAAGTGATAAGACAAAACCTCACATGCTTGTACTGGCTGGATTAGGGTTGGCATTTCTTCTCTACAAGTTGCCTTAGGTCTATGGTACTTGTATGTTCCAAGGGGACAGGTCCAATGCTCAAGATTGTAAAGTTTGCAAAAGTTGACCTTTTTCAAAATGGCAATGGTCCCTTTTTGCCATAAGTGGAATTGCAAGTTGGATAATGGTTCTAAGGCATGGATAGAAGATTTTTCAATTGAGTAAGCATTTAATTAAGGAGTATGGAAAAAGTTTGGGACCTGTAAAGCATGGATTAACCATCATAGGTATTGATTGCAACTTTGTTCTTCATGAAATGGCTTGGACAAAAAGTGAGAAATTGCCAACTTCATCTCTTCGATTCTCCATACTCAAAAATGATCTTGAGGAGTTCTTGGAAATATTATAAAGTTTACAATGTTCTCTATAATTCATCTTTGAAATTCATTTTGAGATACCTCTTGGAACTAGGTGAAAAATTTCCATGAATTTGGGTCCAAAACCGGCCTAAATTAGGGCAAATTTTCACTAAGTTATTTAGTTCATGATCATGTGTTCATAAATTTATACCTTGAGATCCAAGCATCTTTAGGGAAAAGTGTGTGAAGAAAAGTTGTAGATTTCATGTAGGTCTACAACTTTCAGGTTGGGAACTTTCCTTGAATCATTATGCATCATGGTGAAAAAGTGGCCTAAAGTTGAGGAAAAATAAGAAAATTTTCTATACTTAGAAAATTTCTAAGTTAGGTAAATTTTCAAATTCAAACCCTAATTTTCAAATTTGGTTTTCTTGATGAACAAGTTTCACATTTTGACATGTTTTGATGAATTTTGAACCTTGGCACTTGATTTTGACCAAAAAGTCAAAGTTTGACTTTTCAATGTACAGTTGACTTTTGATCAGTTGACTGCAAATTTCATCTGTCAATCCAATGAATTTGAAATGTTTTGAGCCATGTAATTAAGTCAAGATCATTTAATTGAATCCTTGAAATCATTCTTAACTCAATTGGTCATTTTCTAGGTTAAAAATCAGAAATTGCCCTTCCTCAGTCAAAACCCTAATTTTGACCATTTTGCCCTTTTGGTGATTTGATCAAATTTCTTGAGGAATTATTATCCAAACTTGACCAAATGATACATGTAAGTTTTAAATGTTGATGTGGATAAAAAATTATGAAGTTTGATTGTAAATTGGCCATGGTTGACTTTTTCCCCAATACAACTGATTTTTAGGTCAAATGTCCAATTAACTGATCAAAAATGTGGTTCAAGGCTTGAAACTTGTCATGAGTGATCTTAGGGATCCATAATGATGTTTTAAAGTCATATGAAGCATTGATAGTCCAAAAATCCTTGTGCAAATTCAAACCCTAATTTTGGGTTATCAGTGCAAGATGAGATGTCTTGAGCTAACCAAACCCTAATCCAATCTTGAGTCAAAAAGATCTTGTGAGAAAAGTCTTGATAAATGAGAGGGAAAATTTTGGGGTACAACACTTATGTTTACAACACTGGCGAAGAACCTCCTAGACCCAAAAGAGGTGGAGTAAGAACATAAGGAGGAAGGGCACAAGGTGAAGCATCCACCAGCAGAAACGTCAGAGACGACAATGATGAGTGATCTATGTTTTCTCTATTCCTTGCATTTTTATTATTATTTCTTAAGTTTCCTGTTCGTTTTCTTTGGAATGTTGCAGGCACATTACATAGTCCGAACGATATTCCCTGATAATTAAACGTACCATAAGGACATGTGAACATTGTCTTTTCTTGGTCATCAGGGTGGATAAGAATTTGAAAGAATCCTGAATAACCATCTAAATAATAGTAGTAAGAGTGCTTAGCCAATCGCTCAAGAATTTGGTCAATAAAAGGTAGATGGAAATGGTCTTTTCGAGTTGCTTTATTTAGTTTTCTGTAGTCAATGCACATTTGGGCTCCACTCACGACTCTTTCTGCTATTTGTTCTCCCACTTTGTTTGTCGTGACTGTGATTCCTCCTTTCTTGGGTACACAGTGGACTGGACTAACCCATGGGCTATCTGAGATTGGACAAATGATTCCCACATTTAGAAGTTTAGTTACTTCATCCTTGACTACAGTGCTCAAGATCGGGTTGATTCTTCTCTGATGTTCTCTAGAAGATTTACAGTCTTCTTCCAGCATAATACGATGCATGCAGATGGAAGGACTTATTCCTTTAAGATCAGCAATGTTATATCCTAAAGTAGAGGGATATTTTCTTAAGACATGCAATAGTTTTTCCGTCTCAGTTTGTCCTAAGTCTGTGTTGACTATCACAGGTCTTTTAAGTTCGGAATCTAGGAATTCGTATCTTAGAGTTTTAGGTAAAACTTTAAGTTCCAAGTTGTGTTTCTTCGGACAAGGCATATGATTTGGTGTCAGTGCTAGGCATTCGCTTAAATCGTCATCTCGATATTTGGGACACCAATCATCATCTTCAAAAATTAGGGGCATCAGAATCTTCATAGTTTCGAAATGATTTTCTTCTCCTGACTCCACCTCTTTGACACATTCGTCTATTACATCTAACAGATAGCATGTATCATCTATAGCTGGGGCCTGTAGGAACTGTGTCAGGATAAACTCAACTTTCTCTCCTCCAACTTCAAAAGTTAGCTTTCCTCTCTTAACATCTATAATAGCTCTAGCAGTAGCTAAAAATGGTCTTCCCAATATTATATGGGTTACGCTGTCTTCTTTAATGTCCATAATAATGAAATATGTAGGGATGTAGAATTGACCTATGCGTACCGAAAGATTTTCTAGAATTCCCACAGGGTATTTGACAGAGCGATTTGCTAGTTGTACTGACATCTTGGTTGGTATTAATTCTTCCATGTCAAGATTTTTAGATATGGACAGGGGAATAACGCTGATACTAACGCCCAAGTCGTATAGAGCTTTGTCTATGACATACTTACCTATATTACATGGTATAGAGAAACTTCTGGGATCCTTCAGCTTTTGAGGCATTTTGTTCTGAATGATTGCGCTACACTCAGCAATGAGTGTAATTCTCTTGTTATCCTATATCTTTTTCTTGTTTGACAAGATTTCTTTGAGAAACTTAGCGTACAAGGGCATTTGAGTGATAGCTTCTATGAATGGTATCGTGATGTTTAATTGTTTCATAAGTTCAACAATTTTCTTAAATTGCCCCGCACTTCTAGATTGAGTAAGTATTTGAGGATACGAGATTGGTGGTTTGTAAGGCGGAGGAGGCACATATGGTTCTTCCTTTTCTTCTGTCTCTCCATCACCTACCTTCTACTTCTCTTTTGGTTCGCTTTCCTCCTCGGTTGTTTTTCTAGAACTTTGGGACATGGCTGAGTTTTCAGCTCTAGGGTCAATTGGTCCGTCGTATTCAGTCCCACTTCGCAATATAACAGCATGAGCATGTCCTTTTGGATTCGGTTGAGGTTGACTTGGAAATGTACTAGCAGGTGCAGCAGTAGGTGCTTGTTGTTGGGCCACTTGCAAAATCTGGGTTTCAAGCATTTTGTTATGGGTGGCTAAAGCATCTACTTTGTTCACTAACTGTTTGATTTGCTCACTAGTGTGAATATTTTGGTTTAAAATTTCCTTGTTAGTTTGAGCTCGGGTAGCTATAAAATTTTCCATCAGAATTTCGAGGCTAGGCTTCCTATGCATGTTAGGAGCAGATGCAGGTGCTTTTTGATATCCTGGTGGTACAACAGGTGCTTGGCCAAACGCATACAACGCATTGGTGTTCTTATATGAGAAATTTGGATGATTTTTCCATCCAGGATTGTAAATGTTTGAGTAAGGATTTCCTTGAGCATAATGTACTTGGTCAGGGGGGTTCCTGCTAAGATTTGACATTCAGCAGCAACATGTCCAAGTACTCCACATATCTCGCAATTCGGAGTTATAGTAGCCACAGTGGCTGGAGGTACTGTAGTTAAGTTATCTATCTTCTGGACAAGAGCGTATACCTTAGCATGGACGCTATCAAGACTACTGATCTCATACATACCGCCTTTTGTCGGTGATTTCTCTAAGGGAGCTTTGTCTGCTTGACCTCTTTCACTCCCCCACTGATAGTGGTTTTGAGTCATACTTTCTATGAGAGCATAAGCAACAACGTAGGATTTATCCATAAGTACGCCACCTGCGGTGGCATCTATCGTTAATATGGTATTATTTAGGAGACCATTATAGAAGGTATAGATGATTAACCATTCTTCTAGGCCATGATGTGGATAGAGCCTTAGCATGTCTTTGTATCTTTCCCAAGCGTAAAAAAGAGACTCGTTATCCTTTTGTTGAAAATCGCTCATTTGGGATCTTAGCATAACTGTCTTACTTGGTGGGAAATATCTTGCAAGAAAGACTTTCTTCAACTTATCCCAAGAGGTAACCGAGTTAGCCGATAGAGACTGAAGCCAGGCTCGGGATCTGTCTCTTAGGGAAAAAGGGAAAAGACGAAGCCTTATCGCCTCTTGACTGACTCCATTGTTCTTAATTGTATCTGCGTATTGCAGAAACATCGATAAATGTAGATTAGGGTCGTCCATTGACCCTCCATAAAATTGGTTTTGTTGTACATCAGACAACAAGGAAGGTTTGAGTTCAAAGTTATTAGCCTCGATCGGAGGAGCAGCAATGTTATTATATGGTTCTTCCTGCGAAGGAATAACATAAGATTTGAGCGGACGTGGCTGATCACCCACGTTTGGTCCTTCAACTGGTTCGGTTGGAATAAAATATTGAGAGAGGGATTGATTTGTATGAGATACTCGTACTCTACGTCTTCTAGTAATAGAGCACTCAGGTTCAAAAATTGGTAGCACTAAGCCTTCACCTTTAGAGCGAGTGCTTGGCATACAATTGGGAATGGTGCCTTAGTCTCTACAGCGTAACTAAAAAAGTTACGATATCGACTTGTTAGTCCCCGACAACAATCCCAAAAGCTTGATCACGACTTTGTGAGTCTTAAAGAATCTAGATCGCAAGTATACAATCCTATCGCGTGTAGTTTTAAAGATTGTCGAATCCCAAGGGACTAAATGTCGAACTACTATTATCTTAGGTTACTATGTAAATCTAAGGCTAATAATGTAATTAATGAGGGGTTTAGGGAATCTAACTGATTATAATCTAGTTTAGATTCAAGGGAGAATATCGGTATGTAATGGTCGGACTTCGGGGATTTAAAAACTCATTGACCTAACTCGGATTAACAAAACAGTTTTCAGTAGAAAGTATTTGTTTGAAAACCCTCTTCTCACACTCTCGTGTTTATTCATTCAGATCATACGAACAAACCTAAGTGAGTGCTCTCGCTGTTTCAATTAAAGTTTAAAAATAGTTTTTGGAGACAAACAAAACCTAATCAACTTAAAAGCACTCTCGCTGTATTTTAATTTGATGCACAATTACTACTGTCTAGTTATTATCTCAAACTCTCATTTTATTGATCCTAACTTCTATCTGTATTTTACTCTCGTAACAAAACAGTTAATATTTAAAACTAGTAATTGAAACCATAAAATTATTCTTTTTTAAAAGGAACTAATCAAATGGCGTTGCTAAACCTCGTTGGCTATATGACCTTACATACCGATAAATAAATTTGGCCTAGCATATTAAACGACTCAATAATAACGCAACAAAAATAATTACCATCTAACAATTTAAATAAACTAAACATTTCAGACAATCCTGGCATAAATAAATAAAGTACTTAAATTAAACCTGGAAATATTATGGCAGAATATTTGTATGATATCAGATGTCTCCCACAGATTGGTAAAGAAAATAACACGGAAAGAAAATAATACGGAAAATATTCGACAGAGTAACAGTAAAAACAGAGAAAAGAAAGCGTGTTTAAAAATGGGAATTTGAGGTCCTATTTATAGGCTTGGAGATGCACAGGGAGTTGAGATATTTTCTCCTCCGGATTTGCCTCCGTGTAACGGTCGTTACACTCCTTCTTTTGAGGGAGGGTTGGCGTGGCAAGGTGTAACAATCGTTACACCCCCTGCTTTTGAGGAAGGGCTAGCATGGCAGGGTGTAACGGTCGTTACACCTGGGCTAAGGAATGTGTAACGGTCGTTACACCCATTGGGCCTTGGGTGGATTGGGCCAACGCTTGTTTCTTCTTTGGACTTCCAAGGCTTTTTACTTGTAATGCACCCAATTTTGCCACACACCCCTCAATTGCATAATTTCTCTTTCTTTGTGCGGATTTAAATACGATTAGCTCGACTTTTCTTGACTTTCTTCGCACATGCCTTGCAAACATAAAATTCATGAAAACATAGAAAATACCAGCATAATACGAATAAAGAGTAATTTAATTAATTAAAATGCAGATAAAATTCATGTAAATTGATCCAAATATTCGATACATTTCCGGTTTATCAGTCATAGTAAAAACGAAAAAGTGGAAGAGTAGAGTATTCGTTTGGCTTGTAAATGGTTTTGGGGTAGGGTAGGGGAGAACTCTTGCACATACATGAATTGGCTTCAAAATTCTATTATGTACCCGTACTTATAGCAGATTAAGGATTTTTCCTTTTTCAGAGTGTGGTGGTGGATCTTCTGTTCCTTTTTGCTGAGATCTTTTTTGTTGATGGTGGATCTGGTTGGCTCGATTTATAACTTGCGAGTATCGAGGTGGTTCTTTAATAGCTGTTGTAATACGGTGGCAGAACTGACCGTTTTTTGTTACTGGTTTTTGTGTTTTTATGTTCGCAAATGTGCGGTAAACAAGAGTCGCCACCGTCTTTTATTTTATCCAACAAAGGAAAAGGGAAAAAGAACAGAAAAAACCTTTTTTGAGAAAAAACCTTTTTATAGAAAGGGCAGGTGTTAGCACCCTTTCTATCCGTGGTTTTCCACGGGCTCTTAGGTACTTGCTTATTTTTAAATTGCTTTTATGCTTGTGTTTTGAAAAGTTTTTGTTTACGTCGCGGTAACTCTTGTATCTGCCCTCAAGAGTGTGGCGAAGTTGTTTTTGAAAGTGTTTGTGAAAAAACATTGGTTTTTGAGCAAGTACCTACAATGTCTACCTACTCGAAAAAAGATATTCATTTTCTCGTTTCCTTTAGACAGCACTATCATACTATTAAGGAGTAGGTAGCTCTATCATTGGATGTTAAGGGACTATCAAAAGGGACGTTTTTACGGTCACAAAAGCAATGGTTAGGAAACTTTAGTAATTACCCTAAAGTCCTAAAGATCTTTCTGAGGCAACATTCGAATGGGTCATTTTGATCTTTTTTTGACTGGAGGGTGACCACTAAAACTCCTTATGCTTCATGACCGTTTACCGACGGCAGCCGAAGTGGTGATACCCTAAGGGTGCGTATGTGCGAGTGTATTTCATTTCAGATATATTAGTCTTTGTGTTTAGTTTTCTAGCGATTGGTTTTATCTTATTCATGCAATCCTATTAGCCATACATCTAACAGTTAATATATGTACAAAAATATAAAGTGTAGAAACGTAAATTCCTACGCTATTACATGGCTTCGGGGAGAGGGATTTAATTACAAGTTCAAAACCGGGAGAAATATAAAGGAAGACAATAAAAATGCCTTATAGTTTGGTTATATTGATATGTACAGGAATATAAAAGTGCGAAAGAAGAAAATGCGCGCGAAAAATTAAATATGGGAATTAAAGTTTAAATTCTAAGAAAACTTAATTAATGAAAGAAGATATTTTTTGTCATTTTTTTTTTAGGAAAAACATTAAGTTAAAAATGAAAGGAAATTAACTCTAAATAACCTAATATTTTTGTATTTTTATTTGAGAAAAAAATAATTAACTTGCAATTTAAACCTAATTTCTAGCTAATTTTAGTTATGAAAATAAACCAAATTATCCTAATTAAACTAATCTATTTTCAAAATTAATTTTAATAAATAAGGAAGAAAAAACTAATTCTACATTTTTTTTTGATTTCTTGATTTTATGATGTTTATGATTTTTTTAATAAAAGGAAAATAATTGAAATAAAAGAAAATAAATAAAGCAAAAAAGAAAAATAGGCCGCGCTGCAAAAATGAAAATGAGGGGGGTGAGAAAGAAGCAGAATTAAAAGCCCAAACTGGACAAAGCCCGGTTCTACGCTGGATCCAGTGTGGATAACGTCTTGGGGTGCACCACGGGGACGCGACTTTGAGGCTTTAGATCTGGCATTTTTAGATTCTTGCTTCAAAACTTAAAAGCAATGGTTCTAAAACATTCTAAACATTAGTATGAACATGCATGAACGCTTATAAACCATTTACAACGTAAGAATTGAGAGTTTGAAATTAAGAATTTTTACCCAACCAGAGCTACTTGGTGCGGCTGTTTTGGGCGTGGACTGGCTTGGCAAGAGGCCCGAGTAGACTCCTGGAAGTCTCAGAAATGTGATTTACCCACTTGTTTGGACTAATAGCACCTGGGAATATAGTTGCGAACTCTTGCAACTTTTAGCAATTTTTTTGAGAATTTTGTAGAGCTTTCTTGAAGAGGAATTTCGTGTCTTTCAAGCTTGTATGGCTCTATATTCATAGAGGAGAATGAGAAGACAAGAAAGCATGGAAAGAATCTCCCTCATAATGTTGTGTTTTAAAACCATGATCAAAATTTGAAAAAAAATGCCATATTTTATGATTTCATGCCATTTTTACACATGGATCAACCTGGACATATTTGAAGGGTTATTGCACGAAATCAATTGACATAAACCAGCATAAAACTTGCCCAAAATGGATTCACATCAAAATTTACATTATTTCTATTGTTTATTTATTTAATTCTGAATTTTAATGAATAAAATATCAAAATAAATAACATAAATAGTAGAAAAATGTATGGGTGGGCTTAGAGGTCGTGGACCATGTTAGAAATGAGTTTCAAACTTGAAAAGATAGGCCCATTTGGGAAAAAAATCCAAGTTTGGTCAATATTTACTTCATGCATTTTTCTAAAAATTGGCCAACTTTGACAATGCATATCTCTCTCAATTTTAAACCTATGAGGGTGTTCTTGGACTTTTTAGAAATCTTAGGATGTCCCCTAAACAACCCTTTTGGTTTCATCTCAATTGGATCTTCCATGTTAATGTAAAGAGCTTTGACCCAAATAGTGTTTTTGTTGACTTTTGAAAAGGACCTATAATGTCTGAATTTATATCTTTTCATGAGTGAATTTCTTGAACTTAAGGGATGAAGATGACTTGTAGGGAATTGGATTCTATTCAAAATGAGCCTTGGATGAGAAATTTCTGATAAAGTTTGAGAAAGTTATGCCTGGTCAAAGTTTGGTTGACTTTTCCTATAGGAACCCTAATTTAGCAACTTTTAAGTTTTGATGAATTAGGAGCATTCCTTGAGGAATCATGATCAACCCTTGATCAAATGATGGATATCACTTCAAAATGTTGATGTTGACCAAAAATCTTGAAGTTTGACTATATGTGGGTCACAATTGACTTTTGACCTAATACAATTGGTTTTCAAGCATTTGAGCAGTTGACTAAGCAAACTTCTTGTCCAAGGCATGAAACTTGGCATGGATGATCTTAAGGACACATTATGGCAATGGAAACCACTTAGGACCCTTGGAAATCAAACATATTTATGAGGAGTGAAACCCTAGTTTAAGGCTCATTGTCTTAGGAGGAGGATTTATCTGGCCAATCCTTAGTCAACTTGAGAAATTGAGGACCTCTAGGAGTTTATCTGGTATGAAAATGAGAGGGAAAATTTTAGGGTGCAATAGGTGCCCCTATTCAATCTTCTTAAACCTGAGGATATAGATTGGATGGTCTGCCTTTCATGATCTGAAGGTGGAAGATGATTGAACACTAGAGTGCCCAGAAATTTGCACTTGCATGAAGTAATACTGATCTATAATATCGGGAATGGGCTCACAGATGCCATTTGGAAGGTGACAGAGAATCGTCGGATATGGTCTTAAAGATGCCTCCAGAAAATATATTGGTTGCATAAGAGATTCCTTTGCGAGAATTCATGTACCTGCCGTTGAGGAGGACTTCGCCGGGGAATGTTAATTTATGTCTTGGGAAATAGAGTATAGGAGCTTCGACTTTCCATTACTCTACTGGGGAATTAACTCTTGATTTATGATACAAAAGTGAGTTGTTATCTGGTCGGGTCCAGGCTTCACAGTGACTGGTTGAGGATGATAAGAATGACTGTTATCTGGTTGTATTCCAGGCTTCATAGCGACTTACTAGGGAATATGAAATCGATCGCATCTGGTCGGGTCCAGGTTTTACAGTGTTGTAAACTGTTGTCCTGAGATAAAAGAGAATGAACCTGTATAGGGATTTCTCGGGATAATTCCATGCAAAACTACGTCAAGTAATTCATTAAAAGGAGCTTGGATAGTAGGGATATGAGAAGGAACCTGGGTGGTAGGGTTACTTCGAAATGAAAGCCTGGATAGTAGCGCTATGAGAAGGAACCTGGATGGTAGGGTTACTTCGAAATGAAAGCCTGGATAGTAGGGCTATGAGAAGGAACCTGGATAGTAGGGTTGCTTCAAAAATAAAGCCTGGATAGTAGGGCTATGAGAAGTAACCTGGGTAGTAGGGTTACTTCGAAATGAAATCCTGGATAGTAGGCTATGAGAAGGAACCTGGATACTAGGGTTACTTCGAAATGAAAGCCTGGATAGTAGGGCTATGAGAAGGAACCTGGATAGTAGGGTTACTTCGTAACGAAATCCTAGATAATAGGGCTATGAGAAGGAACCTGGATAGTAGGGTTACCTCGAAATGAAAGCTCAGATAGTAGGGTTATGAGAAGGAACCTGGATAGTAGGGTTACTTCGAAATGAAAGCCTGGATAATAGGGCTATGAGAAGGAACCTGGGTAGTAGGGTTACTTCAGAATAAAAGCCTGGATAGTAGGGCTATGAGAAGGAACCCGAGTAGTAGTGTTACTTTGAAATGATATCCTGGATAGTAGAGTTGTGAGAAGGAACCTGGGTAGTAGGGTTACTTCGAAATGAAAGCCTAGATAATAGGGCTATGAGAAGGAACCTGGATAGTAGGGTTACCTCGAAATGAAAGACTGGATAGTAGGGCTATGAGAAGGAACCTGGATAGTAGGGTTATCTCGAAATGAAAGCCTGTATAGTAGGGCTATGAGAAGGAACCTGGATAGTAGGGTTACCTCGAAATGAAAGCCTGGATAGTAGGGAATTGAGAAGGAACCTGGATAGTAGGGTTACTTCGAAATGAAAGCCTGGATAGTAGGGCTACTTCGAAATGAAAGCCTGGATAGTAGGGCTTCGAGAAGGAACCTGGGTAGTAGGGTTACTTCAAAATGAAAGCCTGGATAGTAGGGCTATGAGAAGGAACCTGGATAGTAGGGTTACCTCAAAATGAAAGCCTGGATAGTAGGGCTATGAGAAGGAACCTGTATAGTAGGGTTACCTCAAAATGAAAGCCTGGATAGTAGGGTTATGAGAAGGAACCTGGATAGTAGGGTTACTTCAAAATAAAAGCCTGGATAGTAGGGATACTTCGAAATGAAAGCCTATATAGTAGGGCTATGAGAAAGAACCTGGATAGTAGGGTTACTTCGAAATGAAATACTGGATAGTAGGGCTATGAGAAGGAACCTGGATATAGGGTTACTTCAAAATGAAAGTCTGGATAGTAGGGTTTTGAGAAGGAACATGGATAGTAGGGTTACTTTAAAATGAAAGCCTGGATAGTAGGGCTATGGGAAGGAACCTAGATAGTAGGGTTACTTCAAAATGAAAGTCTGGATAGTAGGGTTACATCGAAATGAAAGCCTGGGTGGTAGGGATGCTGAGAAGGAACCTGGATAGTTGGGTTACTTCGAAATGAAAGCCTAGATAGTAGGGTTGCCTCATTGGATCACGTAGATTAGTTGACCCGTTTGGTTTCGGGAACTGATTTTCCATTAGTTGTCTGCAGATATGACATGTATAGCTTCATGGATTTAACCTTGAACTATTGGAATTGTTGATGATAACCATCTTTCCTGAAGATGGTACAAGATTAATTATATGCGATGCATGAAATGCATTGTGTGATGATGTTCTCAAAATAAATGAGATTAAGATGTATGCAATATGTATGCGCATGTCATGATGTATGAACATGAAATGCTATTATGACATATCTGAGTCTAGGAAAATAAATCCCTGACTACTGCTAGAGAGTACTGGAAATTGAATTCCTGACTATTGTAGAAAAAGTAGTTCTTCTACTTCCGCTGGGGATGATGAACGGAGATGACTATGCCGTGGATTTACTCCTTTCTGTTTTTGAATATTCTACCGGGGAGAGACTCTTCTTGAGGATAACTCTGCGGGAGAATAACTCTGTTTGAGAGAGGAGATACTTTGCTGGAAGATTTTTCCGGTTCAGAGAAATAAAATCCGCTGGGGGATGAAATTCCGTAGCTGGGGGATGAAATTCCGTAGCTGGAGGAATAAACTCTGTTGGGGATTGAGATTTTGTATTCATAGAAATAAACTCTGCTCAGGAGAAAACTTTATGAACCACTTGAGATCATAAAATTCGGCCATGGAATATGGATGTCAGCTCTCTGAAGAAGCCTTGTTGGGGATAATAGCTCCTATTTGTGGAAGCCAATGTCAAAGCTTTGATTGCCTCTACTCTGTGGGGAGTGTAGATGTCATGATGATGTATGCTGAGGATACGATGATGACTTTGCATCAGGATGTTTCTGCTCCTGTACCTGTTGGAGAAAGTACATGCGGAGGCTTGGTGGATGCTGATCAGGATGATAAGTCTTCTACTGATAAACAAATGACAAGATGACGGTACATAGTCGTACACTTTAATCCCTAACTTTTTCCTGGACTATCTTTTCAGATTTTCAGTCCATCGGGATACCCTTTTTTGCCCAAGCCGCCTTTTCAGGTTTTCGACTTGCCGGGTGTATAGATTTTTTGTTTTGTTTTTATCCCTAATTTTTGCCCGAACCCTTTTGGTTCTCCGGGATGCCCTTATTTTTGCCTAGGCCAGTCAACCTTGCGGGTCTTTGTTCATACGTAGCATTTTATGACTATGTCCATGTTCATCAGGTACGGAGAATTATCACTGTCTATAGTAGTAAGTGTTTCCACACTGCCAAAAGATGTTTGTTTGATCATACAAGATTCATTATCGAAATTCATGTAGAATGCCCCAAGTGATTCAGATGGAGATCTGCCTCTGACTATTCAGTATCTTTGAGAGATTCCTTGGATCTTGACTTGGCTGCCCCAGATGATGGACAATGACCATGCCGTGCCCCTTAGTTGGAAGTGTTTTTCCACTTGAGGTGACCCTTTTCATTGAGAAGGTTTTTGTTCACTAGATATTCGTCATGCAAATTTCTCGGCTGTTGAACAAATAGTCATATGCAAACAATGGTATTTTAAGAATGCAAAGCTTATGTCTGTCTTGAAGTTTTGAAAATTCATTTTTAGTAAAACAAACAAATTTTGTAAAAGTGTGATATCAACTCGGCATTTATAGTGAACCCTACAGGAGTAAGGACACCTTTTGTAACATTATGCTTTCGAACTAACCCGTGCTTCAGCTAGTACTTTTAAGGGTTATGACGTGGTCTGGTTCGCGGTTTAAGAAACAAAGGATAAAGGCTCAAAATTTATTTGTACCCGCCCGTTCTTCGTGATGTTCTTCGGTCCTATGCTTAGTTAATTGTGCATTCAGATCCCGATTTAGTTTGGCAACTTTTCCTTGACGTTTCGGTGATGGTTCAGATACTGACAGTTTATTTTGAATTGGCAGTCATTTTTGTAATCTTTTTTTTGTCGAGGATTTGTAGTAACCTCTTTTTCGTTATCCCTTATTTTTCCTGAACTGTTTCTTTTGTGATTACAGTCAGCGGGATGCCCCAGCTTTTTCTTAAGTCTCCTTCATAGGTTTTGAATTAATGGGCTTTTATTTTGAGATATAATGACTTCCGGTTTTAACGATTATGCGGAACCATCACCATCTTTTGATTTGGAAGGACGTCTTTAAGGCCATTCATTGTGTGCGAAGCAAAAAATTGCGACTGAATGCGCCTTTGAATTAACTGAGAAAACTACTCTGCCCCAGGTTATGATTAGGGGTTGTAATTTGTGAAAATAAAAACTTCTACTTCTTTGGCTCGAAGGGGGTTGACTAGGGATTATCTTCCTTATAACTCCACTGTTTAGGATTTGAAACAACGCTTGTACATCGTCAACGGCGTCTGTTCAAAATCACACTGTAGAGATTATGGTATCACTTTCGTCATCCTCCCTTTAAAGGCTTAGAGCTTTTGATCGAGAGTTGAATATCACAAAAAGGAAGTAAAACACAATTTAAGTATAGTGACAACGAATGAAATAATTCAAGACAAACATATGCAATGCATTGATGAAATAACAAAGTTTGACATAAATAAGTGTTCGAACAAATCAAAAGACAATTACAACTTGAAAATTCTAATGAACGAAAAGCCTTCTTGTCATAATTTGTCACTTTAGATGATGTACCTTTGAGGAATGGTAGAAGAATTCTAGTTGACCATCTTGTGCAAATTATAGCGCTCCTTTGTCAATCAGGTCTTGAATTTTATTTCTCAACGTCCAATAGCTATTGGTGTCATGTCCAGGACTATTGGAGTGGTACGCACATCTTGCATTTGGATTGTACCTTGGGGAGGTTGTGTTGGGATTCTGAGGAGGGTCCTTTAACATAACCAGCTTGGCCTCTAACATGTGTTGCAATGCTTGAGCCAATGACATGTTGATTTCGGTAAAGCGTCTTTTAGATGTATTCCACTTACGCCAATTGCCATGTTGTTGTTGGAGAGGTTGTGGCTGGGCTTGTGACGTAGCAGTAATTTGGAAAGGTCTACTGTCCAAGCTAACTTTTTGTCCCATCAAGGGTTGATGAATGATTTAACCCCCAGCCTCGACTGTTTGTTTCATACAGTTGCATTCGTCTTGATGAAGCTTGTTGACAATGGTCCTCAGATCTTCTTGTCCCTGGGCTAGGATTTGGATAAGATCCATCTGCCCTAACATTTGGATTCTCATTGCTTCCATCTCAACCTGCAGCTGTTCAACCTGGTCATCTTTGTTGTTATCAGGACGTTTCTTGGTCAGATTCCCAGCGAGGAGTGCTTTCAATTCTTCCTCCCCCTTGGATAAGTTTAAGAACATTTCCATGAACTGAGCCTCTTGAGTTTGAAGATCTCTGTTGTCTTGTTCGAGAGCCATTGTTGTAATAAACATCCAGAACATGAGAGACTTGTACGGGAGCCTACCTGTTATGCGATGACATGTATGATATGCAAATGTTTTCAAGGATCTCACCGGGGAAACAAGAAAAATGTTAGGCGTTTAACTTTACAACTTTGATTGAAGCACTTCATATCATTGAAGGTCCTTCTACGAGAGTCAAGCTCACCATATCGAGTGGGTCATAACCCTTGACTCAAGTTGTCAGGTTTTGATCTTCTGACGGCATTGTCTAGAGGAAAATAACCCCCTTACCCCTTGCTAGACGTCTGATTTATTATAACCTGCATCACAAACCCTTGAGATCCTTGAAATGGTTAAGGAAATGATGTGGCATGATGTTATGATGTGTATGCTATGCGTTAAGCAAAAGCGTAAGGTGATGAAAACAAGTGAACCCTGCAAGAAATCCAAGTTATTAGATAATAATTGTAAACAAATCCTGCAAGGAAATCATGTTGTCAGATGATAAAACACTGCAAGTAGTTTAAGTTGAAAGCAAACAAGTCACACAAACAACCTTAGGTTTAGGCTTGCATGGGTTTTAAGGTAGTACCCTCTTGAAGTTGGATTGGTTCAACCTGTCCTATAATAGTAATCGGGTTCTAAGGGATCTCAATATCACCGATCTTTCCCTCCAAATTTCGTTCCGATAGACAATTGACTTGCCACCAAACAAAACTCAAGAGTCAAACCTCAATTAGTGTATCATCGAGTATCAACCGGCTTTGGGTTTACACCAAAGACGACTATCTCACTATGTCCTAAAAAGCCAAGTTGGTCAACTAAGGTGCTAAGGTCAATTGACGCTTTATGATACCACGCAGCGGCCCCGTATTCTCCTTGATTACTCAAGGGCTAATGGCATACACCAAAGTATCACATCAACGTAGCTATTGTTTCAACCGTGTCGGTATACCCCGCACAGCTCCCTCACAATTTATTGCTACTTACCTAAAAGGAATTCACCAATCCGGGTTTAGGATCCAAACAACCCAAACAGATACCCTTAAAAGTAAATCAAACAAGACAAGCCAAAGAAGCAATTAAGAATGACCTATATCCTAAGGTAAACCCCACTTTATTAATTCCCCAGCAGAGTCGCCAGTTCTGTAATACGGTGGCAGAACTGACTGTTTTTTGTTACTGGTTTTTGTGTTTTTTTGTTCGTAAATGTTCGGTAAGCAAGAGTCGCCACCGTTTTTTATTTTATCCAACAAAGGAAAAGGGAAAAAGAATTAAAAAAACCTTTTTTGAGATGTTTCTGAGTACGGGGGGTAGATTATAGAAAGGGAAGGTGTTAGCACCCTTTCTATCCGTGGTTTTCCACGGGCTCTTAAGTACTTGCTCATTTTTAAATTGCTTTTGTGCTTGTATTTTGAAAAGTTTTTGTTTACGTCGCGGTAACTCTTGTATCTATCTTCAAGAGTGTGGCGAAGTTGTTTTTGAAAATTGTTTTGAAAGTGTTTGTGAAAAAACATTGGTTTTTAAGCAAGTACCTAACAGTGTCTACCTACTCGAAAAAAGATATTCATTTTCTCGTTTCCTTTAGACAACACTATCCTACTATTAAGGAGTAGGTAACTCTATCGTTGGATGTTAAGGGACTATTGAAAGGGACGTTTTTACGGTCACAAAAGCAATGGTTAAGAAACTTTAGTAATTACCCTAAAGTCCTAAAGATCTTTCTGAGGCAACATTCGAATGGGTCATTTTGATCTTTTTGGACTGGAGGGTGACCACTAAAATTCCCTATGCTTCATGACCGTTTATCGAAGGCAGTCGAAGTGGTGATACCCTAAGGGTGCGTATGTGCGAGTGTATTTCATTTCAGATATATTAGTCTTTGTGTTTAGTTTTCTAGCGATTGGTTTTATCTTATTCATGCAATCCTATTAGCCATACATCTAATAGTTAATATATGTACAAAAATATAAAGTGCGGAAACATAAATTCCTACGCTATTACATGGCTTCGGGGAGAGGGATTTAATTACAAGTCCAAAACCGGGAGAAATATAAAGGAAAGCAATAAAAATGCCTTATAGTTTGGCTACATTGATATGTACAGGAATATAAAAGTGCGAAAGAAGAAAGTGCATGGGAAAAATTAAATACGGAAATTAAATTTTAAATTCTAAGAAAACTTAATTAATGAAAGAAAAAATATATTTTTTTTTAGGAAAAACATTAAGTTAAAAATGAAAGGAAATTAACTCTAAATAACCTAATATTTTTGTATTTTTATTTGAGAAAAAATAATTAACTTGCAATTTAAACCTAATTTCTAACTAATTTTAATTATGAAAATAAACCAAATTATCCTAATTAAACTAATCTATTTTCAAAATTAATTTTAATAAATAAGGAAGAAAAAACTAATTTTACTTTTTTTTTGTGATTTCTTGATTTTATGATGTTTATGATTTTTTTAATAAAAGGAAAATAATTGAAGTAAAAGAAAATAAATAAAGCAAAAAATAAAAATGGTCCGCGCTGCAAAAATGAAAATGAGGGGGGTGAGAAAGAAGCATAATTAAAAGCCCAAACTGGACAAAGCCCGGTTCTACGCTGGATCCAGTGTGGATAACATCTTGGGGTGCACCACGGGGACACGACTTTGAGGCTTTAGATTTGGCATTTTTAGATCCATGCGTCAAAACTTAAAAGCAATGGTTCTAAAACATTCTAAACATTAGTATGAACATTCATGAACGCTTATAAACCATTTACAACGTAAGAATTGAGAGTTTGTAATTAAGAATTTTTACCCAACCGGAGTTACTTGGTGCGACTGTTTTGGGCGTGGACTGGCTTGGTAAGAGGCCTGAGTAGACTCCTGGAAGTCTCAGAAATGTGATTTGCCCACTTGTTTGGACTAATAACACCTGGGAATATAGCTGCGAACTCTTGCAACTTTTAGCAATTTTTTTGAGAATTTTGTAGAGCTTTCTTGAAGAGGAATTTCATGTCTTTCAAGCTTGTATGGCTCTATATTTATAGCGGAGAATGAGGAGACAAGAAAGCATGGAAATAATCTCCCTCATAATGTTGTGTTTTAAGACCATGATCAAAATTTGAAAAAAATGCCATATTTGATGATTTCATGTCATTTTCACATGTGGGTCAACAACCTTGACATATTTGAAGGATTATTGTACGAAATTAATTGACATAAACCAGCATAAAACTTGCCCAAAATGGATTCACATCAAAATTTACATTATTTCTATTATTTATTTATTTAATTCTGAATTTTAATGAATAAAATATTAAAATAAATAGCATAAATAGTAGAAAAATGTATGGTTTGGCTTAGAGATCGTGGACCATGTTAGGAATGACTTTCAAACTTGAAAAGATAGGCCCATTTGGAAAAAAAATCCAATTTTGGTCAATATTTGCTTCATGCATTTTTCCAAAAATTAGCCAACTTTGACAATGCATCTCTCTCTCTCTCTCTCTCTCTCTCTCTCTCTCTCTCTCTCTCTCTCTCTCTCTCTCTCTCTCTCTCTCTCTCTCTCTCTCTCTCTCTCTCTCTCTCTCTCTCTCTCTCTCTCTCTCTCTCTCCCTCTCTCAATTCTAACCCTATGAGGGTGTTCTTTGACTTTTTAGAAAGCTTAGGATGTCCCCTAAACAACCCTTTTTGTTTCATATCAATTGGATCTTCCATGTTAATGTAAGGAGCTTTGACCCAAAAGGTGTTTTTGTTGACTTTTGAAAAGGACCTATAATGTATGAATTTATACCTTTTCATGAGTGCATTTCTTGAACTTGAGGGCTGAATATGAGTTGTAGGGAATTGGATTATATTCAAAATGAGCCTTGGATGATAAATTTCTGATAAAGTATGAGAAAGTTATGCTTGGTCAAAGTTTGGTTGACTTTTCTTATAGTAACCCTAATTTAGCAACTTTTGAGTTTTGATGAATTAGGAGCATTCCTTGAGGAATAATGATCAACCCTTGATCAAATAATGGATATCACTTCAAAATGTTGATGTTGACCAAAAATCTTGAAGTTTGACTGTATGTGGGTCACAATTGACTTTTCACCTAGTACAATTGATTTCCAGGCATTTGAGAAGTTGACTGAGCAAACTTCTTGTGCAAGGCATGAAACTTGGCATGGATGATCTTGAGTACATATTATGGCAATGGAAACCACTTAGGACCCTTGGAACTCAAACATATTGATGAGTAGTGAAACCCTAGTTTAAGGCTCATTGTCTTAGGAGGAGGATTTGTCTGGCCAATCCTTAGTCAACTTGAGCAATTGAGGACCTCTAGGAGTTTATCTGGTGTGAAAGTGGGAGGGAAAATTTTGGAGTGCAACAACTGTGATGTTGCTTTTTGTAACACCTCAATTTTACCCCAAGTAAATTATGCAAAATAAATCAGAGTTATAAAAATTCATTCATACAAACGAATCGGGACGTCACAAATTCTTCTAACAAATTCATTGCATTCATCATGGATATATAACACTTTTAAAACATCGGATGAACCATCATCATAACAACTTTAATAAAATAATTCAACAACCACGCAGCAGAATTCTTCAATAACATCTCTAAATAAAACAGCAACTTCGAAACATCTCATATTTAATAATAATCAATTCAAAACTCAACAACTGAAAATCAACAATCAAAAATCAGCAAGCGTTCATCCCCCCGAGCGTTACATATCAGAGCAATGACACCGACTCGAACTATTGAAGGTATACAACCTTCACTCGCGATTACCTGCACGTTACCAACATATGGGCAACATTCAAACAGAAGGGGTGAGATATCTAACAATATAATAAAGCGCATGATAATTAATATATTAAATTAGAGCAATAATATCACTAATTCTCATCTCATAATCAACAATAATTACATCATATATACTCATTCATCAACATCAAATACATTTCATTATTAAATCATATAATGGGACTCAAAATTATGCAAATGCATGTGGTACCATTGGAGCAGAACTCCCATATCAAAATTCTGCCAATTAATAGAGGCATCAACAAGGCATAGCCTTCATCTCAAAATTTGCCAATCCATGCCATCTCAACGAGCATAAGCTCCATCTCAAAAATGTAATGTATGTGACTCATCATGAATGTAATAACAACACCAAAGTTAACAATATTTCAAATCATCTCAAAATATCTCAATTAACATCTCGAAATAACAACATCTCAATCATCTCAAAACAATAACATCTCAATCATCTCAAAACAACAACATCCCAATCATCTCAAAACAACAACATCACAATCATCTCAAAACAACAACATCTCATAACATCAAAATAATTTATTAAACATCATTTATTATCACAAAATCATCGAACACAACTTCATCAATAACATCTCACTAATACTCAATTGTTTATTAATAGTACAGTAATCCATCCTGTTATTATGCTAATTTATATCGTTACTGTCACTAATCCTACTGTCATAATTCTAACACCAGCCTCTAAACATCTACTATTCATCATTCTGTCCAAAAATCAACACAACGGTCATCTACAGAAATTAATTCTAAATCATGCATTATCTGCTAGGATTACACTTCTTATCCATCATTTTAATCACCTAGAATAAAGCTCATCGCGTTAACTAATCAACGATTCGAATGGCATATCAATCAGCATCCTAAAACTCAAGTTACAGCAATTAAAAGCCAATTCTATCAAAAACCAGACATTATGTATCGACACAAAACCTTATGGATCGACTCATCCTGCTTCTCCTTTACAACATGGGTCGACGCAAAACCCTATGGATCGACGTGTACTGCTTCATCTGTACATCATGAGTCGACACATCCTCCTTATGGATCGACTCATCCTGGTCTCAAACACAGCATGTATCGACACATGCTTCTCACTGATCGACTCGTCCTGAGTCTTGCAACTATCATGTATCGATGCATCCTCTCTTCGTGTCGACTCATCCTGAGTCTTACAGCCCTCATGTATCGACATATAGCCTTTGAGGTCGATGCATCCTGTTACATTCTGCACAAATTCTGCGTTTTCCTCTGTATTTACACTACGGGAATCATATTCTTAACCTTACAAACCTTATTATAATCATGATAAAACATCACCTAACATTATCCTATAATACTACATCGATTAAACAACATCATGACATCGTTATTCATCTAAAATTCATTAAATATTCATCATACATCATCATAAACATCCAATTCAAGAACAAAACAACAATCCTCTAACCCCACATATCAAACATCATGAACCCAATTATAAGGTCAGAACCCCATCCTTACCTTGGATTGAAGGTCGCTCTACAATTTCCGGGTTGAATCTTTGTTCTTTCCGTTTTCCACTTTTTCCAGCAACTTCACGTTCTTCTCAAATCCTTATTTCCTCTACTGCTTCTTTCTTCTATTCTAACAACAAATAATAAAATAACCTAATATTCTATTATCTCCTTGTTGGACTTAAAACCAACACACCCCCTTATTACTCCTATTCTCCCAAAGTAAGCCCATGTTAAATAATATTACACTTCTAATATTATTTCACCACATAATAATATATCTCTAATATTATTATTTCTCCACTTAATATAATAAATCCAACTTAATTATAACACATCTTCCCAAATAATCCAAAAATAATTTAATTAAATAATTAATTAAATTACGGGCGTTACAACTCTCCCCCACTTAGAATATTTTCGTCCTCGAAAATTTACCTCAATCAAACAATTCAGAGTAGGAGTCTCGCATCTTGCTCTCCAACTCCCAAGTCATGCTTTCTCCTGCACCTCATAACGAAACCACTTTAACCAAGGCAACCTCTTTTCCCCTCAGAGTCTTCATTTCATGATCCGTACAGGCATCGTCTCCACCGTAAGATTATCCCGTACTTGCACATCGTCCATATGAATCACATGAGATGGATCTGAAATATACTTCCAAAGTTGCGACACATGAAACACATCATGCAAATTCGAAAGATTAGGCGGTAAAGCCACTATATAAGCAACATTCCCCACTCTCTCTGAAATCTGATATGGTCCAATAAAATAAGAAGTGAGCTTCTTAGACTTCAATGCTCGCCCAACACCAGTCACAGATGTAACTCTAAAAAACACATGATCACCAACTTGAAATTCTAAATCTTTTCTTCGCTTGTCATGATAACTCTTTTGTCTACTTTGAGAAGCTTTCATCTTTTCTCGAATCAACTTCACCTTCTCAGTAGTCTCACGAACAAGTTCAGGTCCAAGCACTACACTCTCACCAGATTCATGCCAACATAACGGAGTTCTACATCTTCGACCATACAACGCTTCAAAAGGTGTCATTCCAATACTATAATGGTAACTGTTATTATAAGTTAACTACATCAACGGAAGATAAGTATCCCATGAACCTCCCTGCTCAAGAACACACGCCCTCAACAAATCTTCCAACGATTGAATAGTCCATTCAGTCTGACCATCTGTCTGAGGATGATACGCTGAACTCAACCTCAACCTAGAACCCAACGCTTCTTGCAAACTCTTCCAAAAATTAGAAGTAAATCTTGGATCTCTATCTGACAAAATGCACAAAGGAACACCATGCAGCTTCACAATCACACTGATATAAATCTCAGCCAACTTCGGCACTGGAAAACTGATGTTAATAGGAACAAAATTAGCTAACTTCGTAAGCCTATTAACAATCACCTAAATCGAATCATGTCCTCTTGAAGTACTAGGCAACCCCGTCACAAAGTCCATTGAAATGCTATCCCATTTCCATTCTGGAACTTCTAACAGTTGCATCAATCCTGCAGGCTTCTGATGTTCAACTTTTGACTTCTGACAAGTCAAACATGCATACACAAAACGAGCCACATCACTCTTCATCCCAGGCCACCAAAACAAACCTTTCAAATCTTGATACATCTTTGTAGCTCCTGGATGAATACTCAACTTACTTCTATGACTCTCTTCAAGTATCACTTTCTTCATCTCAGCATCATCAGGAATACAAATCCGGTTACGAAACCTCAACACACCTTGCTCATCTAGCTTAAAATCATTATCCTTAGATTGATCTGTCCAACCATCAAATCTACCAATTTCACATCCAACTTCTGAGCTTCTCTGATACTGTCTAAAAATTCATTATTAATCTTTAACATACCCAACATAACACTTTGCGGAGTAACCTCGCAAACTAAGCTCATACCTATGGACTGCTCAATCAGCTCCAACTCTTTAACACAAAAACAACTGCAACAAGCTCTAAATCATGCGTAGGATAGTTCTTCTCATGAGTCCTTAACTGCCTTGACACGTAAGCAACTACCTTACCATTCTGCATAAGCACACCTCCTAAACCCATCTTAGAATCATCACAATACACCACAAAAGGCTCTCCTGGATTAGGTAACGTCAAAATCGGAGTCGACGTCAACCTCTTCTTTAATTCTGTAAAACTTTCTTTGCATTGAACATTATGATCGGTGGATCTGGAACTGACTGTTTAACGTTGGTTCGTGAAATATCGCGGAAGCAAGAGTCGCCACCGTCTTTTATTTTCTCCAAATGGAAAGGACAAAAGCACAGAAAAATTCCTTAAAGAGATTGCTCTCGGTTCGGGAGGTAGATTATAGAAAGGGAAGGTGTTAGCACCCTTTCTATCCATGGTTATCCATGGGCTCTTAGATACTTGCTCATTTGTGTTTTCAAAAATGGTTTGTTTGCTTTTCAACTGTGGGTTTTAAAAAAGTTTCTTTGAAAATTTCAGTTCGACTCTTGTATCGGTCCTCAAGAGTGTTTGAAAAATTACTTTCGAAAGCTTTTTGAAAAGGTGTCGGTGTGAAAAGTATTTTTGATTTGTTTTGAAATTAGAGCAAGTATCTAGAGTCGTCTACCTACCCTAAGGAATTCGTCTGTGTAAATGTCCTTAAAGTAGTGCCATCCCACCATTGAGAGGTAGGTAGCACCACCGTTGGAGGTGTTCGAGTCAATTCGAGGTTCGGGACATGGTGATCACCAGAGCAATGGGAAGACACCTTAGAAGCTACCCTCATGCCAGGTTCCCGGATCATGAGGACTTACTAAGACATCCTCTACTCGACGATCACCTTTCGAGGCAAGGCAACAGTGAGGCGTACCCTAGGGGTGGTGTGTGATTTGTGTGTTGTTTTCAGATATTTAGTCTTGTTCATGTCATGGGCGATCTACGCGTTTGTTTTTATTTTGTCATTCATTCTTGCATGCAATTATTAACAGTTGAAAAGATGCGGAAATTAAAAGTTCCTAAACTATTACAAAGGCGCGGGTCCACATCGCCAAATTTAAACCAGGACCCGATTTGACAGAAAAAATGAAGAAAGCAAAGAAAATAAAAGAATTAAAAGTGCGAGCAATTATTTACACGGCTTCGGGAGAGATACATAAATATTTAAACGAAATAAAATAAATATGCGAATTAATGAGAATTAAACGAAACGAGGGCGTTGGACCCTTTTGCAAAAAATTAAATTAATGATGGAGTTAATTGATTAAAGAAATGTTTTTGATATTTTTTAGTATTTTAGGATTTAAATGAAAAGAGAATTAATCAAAACAAGACGCAAACCTTAATTCTAATTATTTTTAATTTATTAAGAAGAAAATATTGAAGTTTTTAACCTAAATTAACCCTAAGTTATTTTCATGCAATTTAATTATAAAAAATAAAATATTTAATTATTTAATATATTTATGAAAGAAAAATAAAAAAGGATGAAAATTATTACTTAAACCTATTTCTACATTTTTTAGATTTTATTATGAAAAGAATTAAAATTACAACCTAAATTAAAACTAAATAATTACATGCAAATTTATTTATGAAAATATTAGAAATAAAAATATTTTTTATCTTTTCTGATTTTTTTGTGTATTTTTTATATTTATGAAAATAATTAATTTAATTAATAAAGCAATAATTTAAAAGAAAGTATAAATAAAAAATAAAAGAGAAAGAAAATAAATTGGCAAACCTAGGGGGGTTCAGACCCCAAATGGGAGGTACTTTCTTGATGATTCAGGCCCATTAATCTGGGTCCATTTGACTTTTCCAGTTAGCGTGCTGGCACATTGACTCACGTCCACGCTATTCTCTAACTCTCAGCCTTTGGATTAATCTCAAGATGGACGTGGCAAGGCCTGATTTGGAGGTGTATGGTGTACCTCAGCGTGGAACCTGCATGTGAGCTTTTATTGAAAAATAATATTGGGATATTGAAGACCTGGGGCTCGAACCCAGGTCATGTGCTTCACCACCAATTCTGCTTGCCAGCTGAGCCAATTGCGCGTTCTGATTAATAAACAACTAATAAATATTATAAAGAAAAACAAATGGTCAGTGGTTCAAACGCGCGAAATATTTAAACGTTCCAATCAGTGCCTCCCACGTAATCGTCTTCCTCGCGTGGTTTTTATTTTCTGAAATACAAACACATTAAGCCACGGTTTTCCAACTGTTCTCTTAGGCACGCTTTGGAAAAATAGCGATTAGCCCTATGGGCTCCATAAATTAGGCGCGAGGGTATGTTTGAAATCGTCCAGATGCGCTGAGTTGAATGGTGGTGGTCTTGAGGACCAATTTTTCGTGGTTTCAAAAGCCCTAATTCCAAGGTCCTGTAACCCTAGAAATTGACAATGGCGAAATCGTCTATAGCTTGCAAAAACTCAATCAAACACATGGGTTAGCTTGCAAACACTTCACTGATCATGAATATATAAGCAAAATGTTATGAATGTGCGTGGATGTTAAAACACGATAATGGAAAAAAATGGAAAAAGTGTGACTTCTGGATACCGTTTCACAGCGTTTGGATTGAGGTTTTTGATTGGAATACGTCCTATAATGCTAAAGGAAGCTAATGGGATAGTTACTATGCCTTGAATCGCCCTGGAAGTGAGTTTGCAGTTTTGAGTTTTTAGAGAAAAATTTCAATTTGTGAATGGAGTTTTCTGAGCAGCTGCGCGTGTGTGATGATTAGGGTTGTGTTCCTGGCTTATGTATGAATCAATTAGGTTAAGAAAAACAAATCAAATCCCTTGCAATGATAGTTTTGAAGATTGGATTTTCAAGCTTTGTTTTTTCAATCTTTTCTATGCAATTTTGTATCAATTAAGATCAATTCAATCCAAATCTTTCTATATTGAGATATGCACGAATTATTGAGGATAAAACATGCACAAAAAGATTGAAAAAACTTAGGTTAGCATTTTTCATGTATTTATTTTAATTTAAATGAATTATTATTAATAAAAATCCAAATAAATAAATAAAAAATGAATAAAAACTTCCCTTTGGGCCAAGTGGTCGTGCACATGTCATGGATGATGAATTATGGAAGAAAAATGGGCCCATTAGCAATTTTAGGTCATTTGAGTCAATGTTGACTTTTCAAAATATCCAAAAATTTCCCAACTTCCACAAGGCATAACTTGCTCAATTTTTAAGCTTTTCTCATGTTCTTGGACATTTTGGAAAGGTATTTGAGTCCTCTAACCAATGCCTTTGGTCCCATGTCATTTTGATTTACCAATCTCAAGTTATGACCTTTGACTTAAAGTCCCTTTTTGTTGACTTTTGAAAATGACCTATAATGTTGAAATTGATAACTTTTTGTGAGAGCATTTCTTGGACTTGAAGTATGAAGATGAGTTGTAGGAAATGTCTTTCTCTTCAAAATGAGCTTTGGATGGGATTTTTCTGATAATCCATGTGAAAGTTATGCCCTGGTCAATTTACAGTTGACTTTTTCAGCTGTCCAAATAAGGAAACTTTTGCATCTTGATGATTTTTGAGCCAAACTTTGAGAATCATGATCAAGCATTGATCAAATGATGTTTATGGCTTCAAAATGATATGTTGACCAAAAATTTGAACTTTTGACTGCCAAATGACCATTTTGCCCCTACAGTTGACTGTAGTGCAATTAGGGTTTTGACTGTGCAATTTTGAGCTGAATGTCTTGAAACTTGATATGAGGATGCTTGACCATATTTGTAGGCATATGGGACTTGATTGGGCCTTTTGAAACATCATTTTCTTGATCAGAACACAAACCCTAATCTTGACTGTATAGGAGACCCTTGAACTGTGCAACCCTTGGGAAACTTTGAAGCTTGACTTGGCAATTTCTTGGAGAATATGGGAGGGCAAATTTTGGGGTACAACAAACATCCCATACAAACGCTCTACCTTTACAAGTCAACTTAGTCAATGGAAGTGACAACTTATAAAATCCTTCGATAAACCTTCTATAATAACCAACTAATCTCAAGAAGCTTCTAATCTCAGTAGCTGACTTTGGAGTTTCCCATTGCAACACAGCATCAACCTTCGATGGATCTACAGTAATGCCACTACCTGAAATCACATGACCAAGAAAACTAACCTCTTTCAGTCAGAATTCACACTTGGACAGCTTTGCATACAACTTCTTCTCTTTCAGAATCTGCAATACTACTCTTAAATGTTCAACATGCTCTTCTTCTGACTTAGAGTAAATCAAAACATCATCAATGAACACCAGTACGAACCGATCCAAATAAGTATGAAAGATAAAATTCATATATTCCATGAATACTCCCGGCGCATTAGTAACACCGAAAGGCATCATCGAATACTCGTAATGTCCATAACGCGTTCTGAAAGCCGTCTTCTGGATATCTTCATCCTTCACTTTAATCTGATGGTAACCCGACCTCAGATCAATCTTACTAAACATACGAGCATCCACTAATTGGTCCATCAAGTCATCTATTCTTGGAAGCAGATACTTGTTCTTAATCGTCACCTTATTCAACTGTTTATAATCAACACAAAGCCTCATACTTCCATCTTTATTCTTCATTAATAACACTGGAGCTCCCCACGGAGATACACTTGGTCTCACAAACCTCTTCTCAAGTAACTCTTCCAATTGCTTCTTCAACTCTGACAACTCAGACGCAGACATCCTGTATGGTGCCATAGACACAGGTCTGGTACCAGGTACAAGATCAATTGCAAATTCAACTTCCCTCTCTGGAGGTACATCAGGAATCTCATCATGGAAAACTTCAGGAAATTCACATACCACCTGCAATTCCTCAATTACAGCTTGAGTCTCTACAGATAGAGACGCCATCAACGAAAACATTTGTGCTTCCTCTTGCATCAACTTTCTCAACTGTCTAGAAGACAACAGACCATCTTCCTCTTCCTCAGGAGTAGAAAACTTCACTGACTTGTCATAACAGTTAATATGAACACAATTATGCTCTAACCAGTTCATACCCAGAATTACATCCAAACCTCTTAACGGCAAACAAACCAAATCAACAATAAAGCCTTTGTCGAAGATCGACAAGGTACACTTAGCACACACAAAAGAAGTAGTCACCGATCCCTTGGCTGGAGTGCGGTCCATCACGCGAAAGATTCTCTCAATCTCTTTCAACCATTCCAATGCTCCATCAGGATCATACTTTCCCTTGAACGTAGGTGGATTCTCTCTCTGGAAGGTCGCCAAGCTACGAGATCCAGCATTCCCGTCAGCATTCAGGTGATTTTCCATCGCATGAGCCATTGCTTCCAAAGCAGCAGCAATCGCAACATCGTTCCTTCCTGCCATCTCAACTTATAACTACAACACAAAATGGCCAACAATAATTAACAATACTCGATTGTTAAAGACTCAACAACTTTGGCTGGGCGGACCGACCTGCTCTGATACCAACTTTGTAACACCCCAATTCTACCCCAAGCAAATTATGCAAAATAAATCAGAGTTATAAAATTTTATTCATACAAACGAATCGGGACGTCACAAATTCTTCTAACAAATTCATTGCATTCATCATGGATATATAACACTTTTAAAACATCGGATGAACCATCGTCATAACATCTTTAATAAGATAATTCAACAACCACGCAGCGGAATTCTTCAATAACATCTCTAAATAAAACAACAACTTCGAAATATCTCATATTTAATAATAATCATTTCAAAACTCAACAACTGAAAATCAACAATCAAAAATCAGCAAGCGTTCATCCCCCTGAGTGTTACATATCAGAGCAATGACACCGACTCGAACTATTGAAGGCCTTCACTCGCGATTACCTGCATGTTACCAACATAGGGGCAACATTCAAACAGAAGGGGTGAGATATCTAACAATATAATAAAGCGCATGATAATTAATATATTAAATTAGATCAATAATATCACCACTTCTCATCTCATAATCAACAATAATTACAGCATATATACTCATTCATCAACATCAAATACATTTCATTATTCAATCATATAATGCGACTCAAAACTATGCAAATGCATGTGGTACCATTGGAGCAGAACTCCCATCTCAAAAATTTGCCAATTAATAGAGGCATCAACAAGGCATAGCCTTCATCTCAAAATTTTCCAATCCAGGCCATCTCAACGAGCATAAGCTCCATCTCAAAAATGCAATGTATGCGACTCATCATGAATGTAATAACAACACCCAAGTTAACAACATTTCAAATCATCTCAAAATATCTCAATTTACATCTCGAAATAACAACATCTCAATCATCTCAAAACAACAGCATCTCAATCTTCTCAAAATAACAACATCTCAATCATCTCAAAACAACAACATCACAATCATCTCAAAACAACAACATCTCATAACATCAAAATAATTTATTAAACATCATTTATTATCACAAAATCATCGAACACAACTTCATAAATAACATCTCACTAATACTCAACTGTTTATTAATAGTACAATAATCCATCCTATTATTCTTCTAATTTATATAGTTACTGTCACTAATCCTACTGTCATAATTATAACACTAGCCTCTAAACATTTACTATTCATCGTTCTATCCAAAAATCAGCACAACGGTCGTCTACGGGAATTAATTCTAAATCCTGCATTATCTGCTAGGATTACACTTCTTATTCATCATTTTAATCACCTAGAATAAAGCTCATCGCGTTAGCTAATCAACGCTTCGAATGGCATATCAATCAACATCCTAAAACTCAAGTTACACAATTAAAAGCCAATTCTGTCAAAAACCAGACATTATGTATCGACACAAAACCTTATGGATAGACTCATCCTGCTTCTCCTTTACAACATGGGTCGATGCAAAACCCTATGGATCGAAGCGTACTGCTTCATATGTACATAATGAGTCGACACATCCTCCTTATGGATCGACTCATCCTGGTCTCAAACACAGCATGTATCGACACATGCTTCTCACCTAACGACTCGTCCTGATTCTTGCAACTATCATGTATCAACGCATCCTCTCTTCGTGTCGACTCATCCTGAGTCTTACAGCCCTCATGTATCGACAAATAGCCTTTGAGGTCGACGCATCCTGTTACATTCATCATAAATTCTGCGTTTTCCTCTGTATTTACACTACGGGAATCTTATTCTTAACCTTACAAACCTTATTATAATCATGATAAAACATCACCTAACAGTATCCTATAATACTACATCGATTAAACAACATCATGGCATCGTTATTCATCTAAAATTCATCAAATCTTCATCATACATCATCATAAATATCCAATTCAAGAACAAAACAACAATCCTCTAACCCCACATATCAAACATCATGAACCCAATTTTAAGGTCAGAACCCCACCCTTACCTTGGATTGAAGGTCGCTCTACAATTTCCGGGTTGAATCTTCGTTCTTGCCGTTTTCCACTTTTTCCAGCAGCTTCACGTTCTTCTCAAATCCTTATTTCCTCTACTGCTTCTTTCTTTTATTCTAACAACAAATAATAAAATAACCTAATATTCTATTATCTCCTTGTTGGGCTTAAAACCAACACCCCCCTTATTACTCCTATTCCCCCAAAGTAAGCCCACGTTAAATAATATTACACTTCTAATATTATTTCACCACATAATAATATATCTCTAATATTATTATTTCTCCACTTAATATAATAAATCCAATTTAATTATAACACATCTTCCCAAATAATCCAAAAATAATTTAATTAAATAATTAATTAAATTACGGGCGTTACAACTCTCCCCCACTTAGAATATTTTCGTCCTCGAAAATTTACCTCAATCAAACAATTCAGGATAGGAGTCTCGCATCTTGCTCTCCAACTCCCAAGTCATGCTTTCTCCTGTAGCTCCTAACCAAACCACTTTAACCAAGGCAATCTCTTTGCCCCTCAGAGTCTTCATTTCATGATCCGCGATCCTTACAGGCATCATCTCCATCATAAGATTATCCCGTACTTGCACATCGTCCATATGAATCACATGAGATGGATCTGAAATATACTTCCAAAGTTGCGACACATGAAACACATCATTCAAATTCGAAAGATTAGGCGGTAAAGACACTCTATAAGAAACATTCCCCACTCTCTCCGAAATCTGATACGGTCCAATAAAACGAGAAGTGAGCTTCTTAGACTTCAATGCTCGCCCAACACCAGTCACAGGTGTAACTCTCAAAAACTCATGCTCACCAGCTTGAAATTCTAAATCTTTCATTCGCTTGTCATGATAAATCTTCTGTCTCCTTTGAGAAGCTTTCATCTTTTCTCGAATCAACTTCACCTTCTCATTAGTCTCACGAACAAGTTCAGGTCCAAGCACTACACTCTCACCAGATTCATGCCAACATAACGGAGTTCTACATCTTCGACCATGCAACGCTTCAAAAGGTGTCATTCCAATACTATAATGGTAACTGTTATTATAAGTGAACTATATCAACGGAAGATAAGTATCCCATGAACCTCCCTGCTCAAGAACACACGCCCTCAGCAAATCTTCCAACGATTGAATAGTCTGTTCAGTCTGACCATCTGTCTGAGGATGATACGCTGAACTCAACTTCAACCTAGAACCCAACGCTTCTTGCAAACTCTTCCAAAAATCAGAAGTAAATCTTGGATCTCTATCTGACAAAATGCACAAAGGAACACCATGCAGCTTCACAATCACACTGATATAAATCTCAGCCAACTTCGGCACTGGAAAACTGATGTTAATAGGAACAAAATGAGCTGACTTCGTAAGCCTATCAACAATCACCCAAATCGAATCATGTCCTCTTGAAGTACTAGGAAACCCCGTCACAAAGTCCATTGAAATGCTATCCCATTTCCATTCTGGAACTTCTAACGGTTGCATCAATCCTGCAGGCTTCTGATGTTTAACTTTCAACTTCTGACAAGTCAAACATGCTTACACAAAACGAGCCACATCACTCTTCATCCCAGGCCACCAAACAAACCTTTCAAATCTTGATACATCTTTGTAGCTCCTGGATGAATACTCAACTTACTTCTATGACTCTCTTCAAGTATCACTTTCTTCATCTCAGCATCATTAGGAATACAAATCCGGTTACGAAACCTCAACACACCTTGCTCATCTAGCTTAAAATCATTATCCTCAGATTGATCAGTCCCAACCATCAAATCTACCAATTTCACATCCAACTTCTAAGCTTCTCTTATACTGTCTAAAAATTCATTCTTAATCTTTAACATACCAAACATAACACTTTGTGGAGTAACCTCACAAACTAAGCTCATATCTCTGAACTGCTCAATCAGCTCCAACTCTTTAACACAAAAACAACTGCAGCAAGCTCTAAATCATGCGTAGGGTAGTTCTTCTCATGAGTCCTTAACTGCCTTGACGCGTAAGCAACTACCTTACCATTCTGCATAAGCACACCTCCTAAACCCATCTTAGAAGCATCACAATACACCACAAAAGGCTCTCCTGGATTAGGTAACGTCAAAATCGGAGCCGACGTCAACCTCTTCTTTAATTCTGTAAAACTTTCTTCGCATTGAACATCCCATACAAATGCTCTACCTTTACAAGTCAACTTAGTCAACGAAAGTGACAACTTAGAAAATCCTTCGATAAACCTTCTATAATAACCAGCTAATCCCAAGAAGCTTCTAATCTCAGTAGCTGACTTTGGAGTTTCCCATTGCAACACAACACCAACCTTCGATGGATCTACAACAATGCCACTACCTAAAATCACATGACCAAGAAAACTAACCTCTTTCATCCAGAATTCACACTTGGACAACTTTGCATACAACTTCTTCTCTTTCAAAATCTGCAATACTACTCTTAAATGTTCAGCATGCTCTTCTTCTGACTTAGAGTAAATCAAAATATCATCAATGAACACCACTATGAACTGATCCAAATAAGTATGAAAGGTACGATTCATATATTCCATGAATACTCCCGGTGCATTAGTAACACCGAAAGGCATCACCGAATACTCGTAATGTCCATAACGCGTTCTGAAAGCCATCTTCTGGATATCTTCATCCTTCACTTTAATCTGATGGTAACCCGACCTCAGATCAATCTTACTAAACACACGAGCATCCACTAATTTGTCCATCAAGTCATCTATTCTTGGAAGTGGATACTTGTTCTTAATCGTCACCTTATTCAAATGTCTATAATCAACACAAAGCCCCATACTTACATCTTTCTTCTTCACTAATAACACTGGAGCTCCCCACGGCGATACACTTGGTATTACAAACCTCTTCTCAAGTAACTCTTCCAATTGCTTCTTCAACTCTGACAACTCAGACGTAAACATCCTATATGGTGCCATAGACACAGGTCTGGTACCAGGTACAAGATCAATTACAAATTCAACTTCCCTCTCTGGCGGTACATCAGGAATCTCATCATGGAAAACTTCAGGAAATTCACATACCACCTGCAATTCCTCAATTACAACTTGAGTCTCTACAGATAGCGACGCCATCAACGAAAACATCTGTGCTTCCTCTTGCATCAACTTTCTCAACTATCTAGCAGACAACAGACCATCTTCCTCTTCCTCAGGAGTAGAAAACTTCACTGACTTATCATAACAGTTAATATGAACACAGTTATGCTCTAACCAGTTCATACCTAGAATTACATCCAAACCTCTTAACAGAAAACAAACCAAATCAATAATAAAGCCTTTGTCGAAGATCGGCAAGGGACACTTAGCACACACAAAAGAAGTAGTCACCGATCCCTTGGCTGGAGTGCAGTCCATCACGCGAAAGATTCTCTCAATCTCTTTCAACCATTCCAATGCTCCGTTAGGATCATACTTTCCCTTGAACGTAGGTGGATTCTCTCTCTGGAAAGTCGCCAAGCTACGAGATCTAGCATTCCCGTAAGCATTCAGATGATTTTCCATCGCATGAGCCATTGCTTCCAAAGCAGCAGCAATCGCAGCATCGTTCCTTCCTACCATCTCAACTTATAACTACAACACAAAATGGTCAACAATAATTAACAATACTCGATTGTTAAATACTCAACAACTTTGGCCGGACGGATGGACCTGCTCTGATACCAACTTTGTAACACCCCAATTCTACCCCAAGCAAATTATGCAAAATAAATCAGAGTTATAAAATTTCATTCATACAAACGAATCAGGACGTCACAAATTCTTCTAACAAATTCATTGCATTCATCATGGATCTATAACACTTTTAAAACATCGAATGAACCATCGTCATAACATCTTTAATTAAATAATTCAACAACCACGCAACAGAATTCTTAAATAACATCTCTAAATAAAACAGCAACTTCGAAACATCTCATATTTAATAATAATCAATTCAAAATTCAACAACTGAAAATCAACAATAAAAAATCAGCAAGCGTTCATCCCCCCGAGTGTTACATATCAGAGCAATGACACCGACTCAAACTATTGAAGGTATACAACCTTCACTCGTGATTACCTGCACGTTACCAACATAGGGGCAACATTCAAACAGAAGGGGTGAGATATCTAACAATATAATAAAGCGCATGATAATTAATATATTAAATTAGATCAATAATATCACCACTTCTCTTCTCATAATCAACAATAATTACAGCATATATACTCATTCATCAACATCGAATACATTTCATTATTCAATCATATAATACGACTCAAAACTATGCAAATGCACGTGGTACCATTGGAGAAGAACTCTCATCTAAAAAATCTACCAATTAATAGAGGCATCAACAAGGCATAGCCTTCATCTCAAAATTTGCCAATCTAGGCCATCTCAATTACATAAGCTCCATCTCAAAAATGCAATGTATGCGACTCATCATGAATGTAATAACAACACCCAAGTTAACAACATTTCAAATCATCTCAAAATATCTCAATTAACATCTCGAAATAACAACATCTCAATCATCTCAAAACAACAACATCTCAATCATCTCAAAACAACAACATCTCAATCATCTCAAAACAACAACATCACAATCATCTCAAAACAACAACATCTCATAACATCAAAATAATTTATTAAACATCATTTATTATCACAAAATCATCGAACACAACTTCATCAATAACATCTCACTAATATTCAATTGTTTATTAATAGTACAGTAATCCATCTTGTTATTCTGCTAATTTATATCGTTACTGTCACTAATCCTACTGTCATAATTTTAACACCAGCCTCTAAACATCTACTATTCATCGTTCTGTCCAAAAATCAGCACAACAGTCATCTACGGGAATTAATTTTAAATCCTGTATTATCTGCTAGGATTACACTTCTTATCCATCATTTTAATCACCTAGAATAAAGCTCATCGCGTTAGCTAATCAACACTTCGAATGTCATATCAATCAACATCCTAAAACTCAAGTTAAAGCAATTAAAAGCCAATTCTGTCAAAAACCAGACATTATGTATCGACACAAAACCTTATGGATCGACTCATCCTGCTTCTCCTTTACAACATGGGTCGACGCAAAACCCTATGGATCGACGCATACTGCTTGATCTGTACATCATGAGTCAACACATCCTCCTTATGGATCGACTCATCCTGGTCTCAAACACAGCATGTATCGACACATGCTTCTCACCGATCGACTCGTCCTGAGTCTTGCAACTATCATGTATCGATGCATCCTCTCTTCGAGTCGACTCATCCTGAGTCTTACAACCCTCATGTATCGACACATAGCCTTTGAGGTCGATGCATCCTGTTACATTCTTCACAAATTCTGCATTTTCCTCTGTATTTACACTACGAGAATCATATTCTTAACCTCACAAACCTTATTATAATCATGATAAAATATCACCTAACATTATCCTATAATACTACATCGATTAAACAACATCATGGCATCGTTATTCATCTAAAATTCATCAAATCTTCATCATACATCATCATAAACATCCAATTCAAGAACAAAACAGCAATCCTCTAACCCCACATATCAAACATCATGAACCCAATTATAAGGTTAGAACCCCACCCTTACCTTGGATTGAAGGTCGCTCTACAATTTCCGGGTTGGATCTTCGTTCTTGCCATTTTCCATTTTTTCCAGCAGCTTCACGTTCTTCTCAAATCCTTATTTCCTCTACTGCTTCTTTCTTCTATTCTAACAACAAATAATAAAATAACCTAATATTCTATTATCTCCCTGTTGGGCTTAAAACTAACACCCCCCCTTATTACTCTTATTCTCCCAAAGTAAGCTCATGTTAAATAATATTACACTTCTAATATTATTTCACCACATAATAATATATCTCTAATATTATTATTTCTCCACTTAATATAATAAATCCAATTTAATTATAACACATCTTCCCAAATAATCTAAAAATAATTTAATTAAATCACGGGCGTTACACTTTTGTTTGTTCTTCTTGTTTTGGTGCTTGCTCGCTTTTTGTCTTGTATTTCTTAGCACTTCTTGTGCTTTGCGTACTACTGTATGTTTCTTGACTTCCTTTATATATTATTTTTCCATTAAAAAATAAATTTCAAAACATAGCTAACTAATATATGCATAAATTAATAATTCAATCAAATTAGTGGAAACATATACTCTCATTACTTTACAATAATGAAGTGATATAAATAATATTTGTTTCTTATATTTTATAAATAATTTCCAATTTTATTTTGATTTTTTTACTTGTAAAAATACAATGAAAATGACTTTATTTACGAAGGTGAGCATAAGAGGATTCATATGTTTTGATTATGTACTGCATGGATCTCTCTAATCTTAGACGTTGAAATATTTATGAACAACACTATGAGTCAGATCGAGGGAAGGAAGCATTATTCCCTCAACTTCTCAACGAGTACGTGAGAGTAGGGGCTGAACGATTCTTCCTCCTAGAATGGATAAGAGATTTTTTCCTTTGCAGGTATGACTAAAAACAACCTTTTCTCCCATGTATTACAGAGGTGATGGAATTGAGAATTTTGGCTTCCTTGTGGTGAATATTGTAGTGCCTTTGACATTTGTTGCATTTTATAACAAAATTTGTGCAATCCTTCATTAAAATTGACCAATAGTAGTTGGCTTTAGGTAGTTTGTAGGTGAGGGCTTGCCCGCAAATATGACTTATGCAGACCTCTTCATGGACCTCTGTGAGGGCTAGGATAATCTCATCATCGCATAATATCTACCTTGATATATTCTGTTGATATATTTCTGATCTTTTTTTCCTATACCTCATATGATGGGAGCTCGCCTATTGTTAGATAACATATTATATGCACCATCCAGTTTGGGGCACTTATACTATCTACGACGTTAACTTCCTCTTTGTCTGTGTTGGGAATGACTAGGGTCTCTTGTATTATTATCTTGTTATGGAAGAGCTTCTTGGTGTTGGAGAGACTTGATGAGATATCCTCTTGAGAATTCTATTATCTAGACACATAAAATATTTCAAAGAATTTGAATTTTTTTGGCTAGGTCCTATATTTTCTAGAGATATTTGACGATTTAGGCTACTTTTGTTTGATACTCACCAACGACTTTATTGAAGATCAATTAGGAATTGCTTCGTGCCCTACATTTGGAGCGCCAACCTCTCTAGAAAGGTTTATTATATCGATAAGTGCTTCATATTTAGCTTGGATGTTACTTGTTCAAAATCAAACCTTAACGATTTCTTTATGAGAATGTTGCACGGGCCTTTCAATACTACCCCGACACAACCCTCTTTTGGGCGTGTTAATACACGTGGGTTTCCAACAAATTCTTTAACCTTACGAACCCCCCTCATATTCCCTTGTCCATTCAAACTTCTCCTTTTTCTTTAAGGTGGAAAAGTAACGAAAAACCTTTTCCCATGCACATGAAAGAAATATGGAGAGGGCGGCCAAACATCATGTGAGTTGACGAACCTCCTTAATCGTGGTAGGGCTTCTCATATTAATGATGGCTTGTAATTTATTGATGTTTGACTCTATCCATATTTCAACATGAAACCTACGATCTTGCCCTCATGAACCCCAAAAGAACACTTGGCGGAGTTCATACACACATTTTACCTCCTGACTGACTTTAGTATATATTTTAGATCATTGTAGTGTTGCTAAGACAACATTGTCACTGCTTCCAGTGTTGCTAGTTGTTGTAGCGCCTCGTCACGTCACCATGTTGAAAAGAATGGCTGAGGCGAGTAGAAATTAGATGTAAGTATGGCCTACGTTAGTTTTACTGAGGCTCAGTAGGGGCCAACTGTACTTTTAAAAATACAATGAGAATGACCCTTCTTACGAAGGTGACCATAAAAAGGTTCATATGCTTTGATTATGTCAATACTAAATGGATCTCTCCAGTCCTAGAAGTTGAGATATTTATATACGACATTATGGGCCAGATCATGAAAAGGAAACAATCTTCTCTCAACTTTTGAATAAATACGTAGGAATATGGGAGAAACGGTTCTTCTTCCTAGAATGGAGAAGTTGTTCGTCCTTTGCAGGTATGACAAAAAACGACCCTTTCAAAGACATTTCATCTGTCATGTATTGGAGAGATGGATTAGCAATATAACAGAGTTTGGATCGGACAACCCAAGACCACGCCCGTCCGATTTCTCTAATATCCCTTTCACGACTCCTCTTAGTTGATCAGACCATGAGTTACTTCCCTTTGGAGTCCAATAAAATTATTCCATCTAATTTTAATAATAAATTTAATTGTTATTGATTTAGGAGAATTAATTTTTCAAGTGTAACTTATGATGATGATGGACTCTGGTGGAGTGCTGCCTCATAATATTATATGCATGATGGTGGAGAATGTATTTACAAAATAATTTGATGATTAAAGTCTCTGAAGTATAAAATTTTAAAATAGTGTGTACTTAGTCAAAACTATTTGTTAGACTTTATAGTTAATGATTAGAATCCAGAAGTCTTAAAATCTTGTTTGATACAACCGCCCTCAAGAGACAAATCTCCTAAAATTCTGTGAATTGAATTATTTAAAAAGTAATAGACATGAGGCGAAAAAGAAAAACAAAGAAGGGCAATGATAAAATAAGAATGGAAAAACACACACATGGAAGAATCATAACCGCTCTTTAAGTATAACACGTGTCAAGTTTCATATGGCCCAACATACTCGCCGCCCACAAACACCATAATATAAGACACACACGTTTGCAAACAAACATCACTTTGGTCTCACGACACGACCAGACCAAGATATACCACTTTGAAGTTTGAACAATGAATATTCAGGAGGAGACTCTGCTCACTCTTGCTCTCCCCAATTCCACCAAATCAACTCTACCTTCAGCTGCAACCACAAAACGTGCCCTCTCTACTACACTTGATCTTCATCTTGGCACCAAACATGTCGTTGGATGGCCACCGGTGAGAGGAAACAGAAAGAACATTTCCATGAAAGCTTGCAAGTACGTCAAAGTTGCGGTGGATGGAGCTCCATATCTAAGAAAAGTCAATCTTGAAATCTATGACGGTTATGACCATCTTCTGAGGGTAGTGGATGTCATGTTTGGTAGTACTAATTTGATGAATAAGAAGAAATACATGGTTACCTATGAGGACAAAGATGGTGACTGGATGTTGCTTGGAGATGTACCCTGGAAGTATGTTAACTTTCATCTATTCATTTCATATATCTCTTTCATTTTTTTTACCAATAAATAATTCATCTCTTTTTGTGTTTTTTTATTAGGATGTTTGTTGAATCATGCAAGAGAATAAGGCTTATGATTAACATGAAGGATACTACTAGTTCCAGTTCCAGATGTACGGGTTCCAGTGAGAAGAATTAGTGTAATTAATCAAAGATCATAATTAGTAGATAAACAATTGTTAATTAATGTCCTTGGATCTTGATGTTGTACATGATCTCTTTAGGCTTTAGCAATTAGCATTTAGTAATTTTTGGGTTGGGTTTGGATGAACTTCAACAGAGATCCACTTCTACCTTTGTGATTAAAATATAAAAATAACATGTATGTGATGTAATGTTCCATATTATGAGTGAGCCATAAAAATCAACTACTCCTTGTATGAAAAAAGAAAATTTGTGGAATAGAAATAAAGTGCAGATCCATTCAAACTTATTTGGATTCTATGACGGTTTATAAGGAAATGTTGCCCACACCTTTGTTTTGACATGTCAAAGAAGTTGGAGAGTATGGAATGGACAGAGAATAATAGTTGTCATCTGAGATAGTCTTTGAAAGGAGATTAAAGGTGATGGGGTGCTTGAACCAAAAAAGTGAAGAAAGAGGTAAGTGTTAAGTAGGGATAGTTTGGATATTAAAAAAATATTTATAGGAGGAGGTGGGTGCATATGTCAAAACAAAGTCGTGGGTAACTTTTCTTCTTATAAACTCAATTTTAGGCTCATATTAGTCTGAAATGAATTGCTGAAGCCCAAACACTACCCGAAAGTTTCTTTATAAATTTTTGGAGATGTATTTCCGAACGTATTTTCAGTCTATTTTTGTCAAAAATTAGTTTAGAGACCCATCTTTAAAAATTTCTAAGATGAATTCGGAGATGCATATTCAAAAATACACCTTACCCCCATTTACTATTTTTTTCATTGAAACTTGTGTCGTTTCTGAGGACTCTCTGTCAATTTTGATAAATATTAGAGTTATGAGAATTGTATCCTCGCATTATGTCTCTTACGTTCCTGCGTTTTTGGCCTTTATGCAATATATCGTAAAAAATCGATTTTCTAGAAAATCGATTATGAATCAAAATTGTAATGTGTCATTTCATTTATTTAATTTATTTTCTATTTTCATATTATCGAAAAAATCTGAAAAATATTATAGACACTTAATTTGATTTTATTTGATTTTTAGTTTTATTTTCATATTTTTATTATTTTATTTTAATCACTTTTCGATTTTCCAATTGTTTTTCTCAATAAGGAAATTGTTGGTATTTACACATTTCTTGCATTGTTGATGCATGAGTATTAGGCATGTCTATTCGATACACCCAATATTGAATTAAAGGAAAAAAATACAACATGACACTTTCGGATATGCATATCCGAAAACACTATTTTTCGTTAAAAAAAAATAAAGTATTTTCAGATATGCATATCTGAAATTAAGTTTAATAGGGTGACTCACTCGTTTGCGTTCAATTTTGTGAAAAATAAGTGCGCCCAGAGATGCCTCTAAGAATTCTAGGAACAATTTTAGAATTTCTCCAAGGGTTTGCGAGAAGGTACAAAGGTGAAAAAATGAAATTGCCAAAATGAATTTCATGTAATTTATCCCTATGAGCATTCTCTCCCCTTTCAAAATCTTTAGATCCCTAGCAAAGAAACAATTACCCTTTTTAGATGAAAATACCTTATTTAACACTCTTAATATAAGTATTTATCATAAAAATACTTTGTGTTATATTTTTATTTTAAAAAATGTTTGAAAATATTTTAATGACATCTTAGTTGAGTAGCGTATTATGTTGTTCTCTTTTAGACGTTTCGGCCCACTGTTCAAAATTGTGCAAGTAGACTATCAACCATGAAGTTTCTAGGATAAAGCCACTCAATCAAATTGTATGGTATTTTATTGCACATTAGGCACTGTTCAAGAATACACCATCAAATAATGGTCATTTGACCACCCAAATAGTTTTTGGATGAAAAGAAATCTATTAATTCTCCATAGATAGTTCAAAACATATTCGGAAAATTCGACTAGCAGAAAGAGGGAGAAGATGAGGGTTTTCTGTTCTTGCAAAGAATAATATTTGATGACCTCCCCGATGCTGGCTAGGAGAGGTCGTATTTTTAGTCCCATCGACAAGGGTCAATAAGGTCCTTCTATGGAGGATTTTTTGTGTCTCTTCGAAAATGGCTCCTTTTCTCTGCGATGGTAATCCATTTATATAGGATTTTTCCAACCCTGTATCTTAAATGACCAACTTATTGGTAATTAGGGTGTTGGTTCCCTTGTCTCTTTGAGGAGATTAAGTGTATTCAAGTTCTATATTCTATTGTCAGTTGTGATTGGCCCTTCATGATTGTTTAATATGTTGTATTTGACTTGACTGCTTTGTCTATCAGGTAGGCGGTGGGCTGTTTTGAAAAAGAGTATATGTTCGGTCCTAATAATTTATTTGAGATGTACATAGTCCCCTAAGCGTGAGACCCTAAGGGACGAAGCGCTTAAGTATGGTTTGTTCTCAGCTGCTAGCGTACCATTCAGTCATATAAATCCCGAGAGATAAAAAGCATTACGGTCTTGCCACATTCCTTGGGCGAGCTTGTGTTCCCCCAAGGGCGAACTCGTGTTACTCTTAAGTCTGGGTCCTTCGATAGGACATAGACTTGAGAATCTTCGTCTCATCAGCAAAGATAGATTCCAGAAGATATATAGTCTACGTCCATCCCGCTCGAGGTATCTCGCCGGTGCGGAAGTGAGGACTTTCTAGTGATGTCCATTCGTCTTCATACAAGTATATGTTACATCTCGGTCATCCTGATTTATAGATACTGAGGATGTAAACCTCATAATCCTGGGCTCTCTTGGCCGAACATGATATTACTTAGTGGTAGAGATCTCTTGGTCGAGATGGGATGTTACTTTGTGGTCGGGTTTAGATGATAAGTTTGGCATGTACATAATCTCCCAAGTGCGGGACGTGAAGGAATGAAGCGCTTGAGTTTATTGTCTCCATGGTCGATGATTTAATTATTGTGAATTAAGACAAGGTTCAATATCAACTTGTGAGGCAAAGAACAGTAGCAACCAAAATAAATGACCTACATCAATAATAATCAATACACATATCAGAATAAGGAGAGAAACAAATGAAGGTTTGTTTACACAATTCGATCAAACGATCTACTCTGGGAGAGAGAGCAGCTCTCTAATTCACTATACTCAAAAAGTTGTTACAAGAGGTTACATATGAGTTACAAGAAAATAGACTTCGCCTTCACGTTCCCAAGAACAACCCTGAAGGCGCCCAAGAACAACCTTATTTTCTACCTAAGTGTTTTCCAACCTCTGCAACTCTCAATATATGAATAACTCAAACCCAATGTGTAATCAGTGTTTCACAATAACCTTAAACAACCCCAAAGGTCACTAAACCTTTGCCTTTCTAAGGTTTCCCTTCACTGGACTTAAACCCTTGTTCTCCCTTGTTGTTGTAAACTCTAATATTGTCACACCTTCAAGCATATGAGAGATACATATTTATAATAGCGAATACCCAACAAACAAAGCCCAAAATCACAATTCAACCATACATGGATCCATGAACCAAACCGAAAGAGCTCGAAACACGTAAAATGATAAAATGTCGAAAAAAGTCTAAAAAACTGAAATCGAGTTCACTATTCACCGGTTGTACGACTGTATGATGTCACTATTCACCGACCAATTTTTCCCGATTTATGTTTTTTCGACTTTTCATCTGACTTTTTGAAACTTTTAATTCTCGCAGTATATGCAATCTCCAAAATATGTTTTCTTTATCTTCATTAACAAAGGCTTTAAGGCACACTAAAACAATCTCCACCTTGACTTGAAGCCGTGTTAATTTCAATTTAACCATGAACAACCCTGTTTCTCTCTACCAATTAAGTTGAAACTCTAATCAATAACCATGATCAAATTCAAGCAACCCTTGAATCTTGATATCGCCACTTGAATCCACTTGTTTCCAATTAATCTTTTATGCCTAGGTAACTTAACAAGCTCACAAGTATGATTTTTTAACCAACCTTGGCTCCACCCATTTTCAAATGCCACCCTGAAGGTACTTCTTTCTAAATTTTGTGCCCTTTCAGCCACATTCAAAGCATAACATCCAAGGCAAGCATAATCGTCCCTTTAGGATGATACAATAACCCTACTTACCTTATCATGAGTCAAATGATAATCTGATATCTTTGTAATTGTTCCCTCACTACTACTAGCATCCATAGTGAAATTCTGGCTGTTTGATCCCTTATATCCTAAGAGATGTCGAGACACTGAATCCGACTTCAACAAGCAATAACAAGATAAACAAACAAAACAAACAACACTGAAGGTAAATAACACACGTATATGTTTACCCAGTTCAGATCAATAATCCTACACTGAGGGCTACCAAGTTAGGGACAAAATCAACTAGATAGTATCAATTTGTAGACCATACAGCAAACATCCCAGTTTACAATCTACGCACTTAATCAATACCCTTTGCTTAACTTCTACCTAAGACACACCTAGGTATGAGCCCCTCCTCAACTAACTCTTCAATCACACTCAACGATTAGAGTAACTCTATACACAGTAGAGAAAAACAACAGGAAATCACTCTTCCAAGACACACAATCCTTAATGCTTAAAAGCTTATGAGAACTGACACACAAACATTCTGTGCTTAAAAGCTTTAGAGTGTCTGGCACACAAACATTCAATCCATAAAGGCTTGTGAATGTCTGACAGAAACTTACAACCCAACAATAAGGATTCTAAAAACCCTAACAAATACACACGTAAGTTCCACCAAAAACTAGGTGTGATCGGTGGATCTGGAACTGACTGTTTTAAAGCTGGTTCGCGAAATGTCGCGGAAGCAAGAGTCGCCACCGTCTTTTATTTTCTCCAAATGGAAAGGACAAAAGCACAGAAAAATTCCTTAAAGAGATCGCTCTCGGTTCGGGAGGTAGGTTATAGAAAGGGAAGGTGTTAGCACCCTTTCTATCCATGGTTATCCATGGGCTCTTAGATACTTGCTCATTGTGTTTTCAAAAATGTTTGTTTGCTTTTCAATGTGGGTTAACAAAGTTTCTTTGAAAAATTTCAGTTCGACTCGTACGTCAGAGTGTTTGAAAAATTTGCTTTGAAAGCTTTTGAAAAGTGTTGGTGTGGAAAGTCTTTGAATTTTTGTTTTGAAGAGAGCAAGTATCCATGAGTCGTCTACCTACCCTAAGGAATTCGTCTGTGTAAATGTCCTTTAAAGTAATGCCATCCCACCATTGAGAGGTAAGTAGCACCACCGTCGGAGGTATTCGGGTCAATTCGAGTTTATAGGGACATGGTGATCACCAGAGCAATGGGAAGACACCTTAGAAGCTACCCTCATGCCAGGTTCCCGGATCATGAGGACTTACTAAGACATCCTCTACTCGACGATCACCTTTCGAAAGGCAACAGTGAGGCGTACCCTAGGGGTGGTGTGTGCGGTTCGTGTGTTGTTTTCATTGATATTTGTCTTGTTCATATTTATTTGTGTTCTACGCTTGATTTTAATTAGAGCCATTCATTCTTGCATGCATTTTAACAGTTATATATTTGCGGGAAAATAAATCTAAACTATTACAAATGGCGCGGGTCCACATCGCCAAAATTAAACCGGACCCGATTTGGACTGAAAAATAAATAAAGCGAATAAAAGTGCAAGAAATAAAATTATTACAAGGCTTTGGTACATGTACATAATTATAATAAGCGACAAAGTAAAATGCGCGAAACAAAATAATTAAAGCGACGGGCGTTGGACCCTTTTGCAAAATATCAAATTAATGAGGAATTAAAATGAAAGTTAAAAATTAAATGTTTTTTGGTATTTTTGTGTTTTTTAAGATTTAAAAGAAAAAGAACTTTTTAGAATGAAATTTGAAATGCAAATCCTAATTCTAATGTTTTTTAGTTATTGTGAAAATGTTATATTAATCTAAATTAAACCCTAATTTTTACTTATGTACATTTAATTATAAAAATAAAATAAATAAATAAATAATATTGTGATAAAAAAAAGGAAAATTTAAAAGGTATAAAAAGTCATTAAACCTAATGCTATATTTTTGGATTTTTAGTTATTAAGAAAGTAGTAAAATCTAACCTAAATGCAACCCTAATTAGTTTACAAGTTTAATTATGAAAATTACTAATATTATGGCAAAAAACAAGGAAAGTTAAAAGGAATAAAAAAGTCATTAACCTAATGCTATATTTTTGGATTTTTTTATGGAAGAAAGAATTAAAGTTAAAACCTATTTTACTAAATTTATTCACATGTTAATTATTTACAAGAAAATAAATAAAATAAATATTTTTTATATTTTTATCCTTTTTCTGATTTTTATGATGTTTTTGTATTTTGTTAAAAAAAATAAATTAATTAAACTAATAAAGCAAATAATAATTTGAAAAGAAATAAAATAGAAAGAAAGAGAAGGCAAACCAAGGGGGGGTAGCCCCAATTTGGAGGTAAGGCCTTAGCATTTCAGGCCCATTTGTGTTATGGCCTTGCTGACTTTTTGCTAGCTTGCTTCAGCGTTGACTGGAGTTTATTGTACTCCTTGAATCCTGGCCTTTGAATTGGATGCTTTGGACGCGTGGATGGTGATTTCTGGGCGTGTATGGTAGGCATCAATGATAGCGCTGCATGGGAATTCATGTTGAAAAATAATATGAGAAATATGTGAGACCTGGGGTTTGAACCCAGGTCATGAGAGTCACAAACGTACGTCCCTGCCAGCTGAGCCACTAAGTTTCATTTAATATATAATGGCTATTAAATAATAAAAAGAACAAACAAGACATTAATGATTCCGCGCGCGCATTTTTAAATCCCCCAATCCGCTTGTGCCACGCCATCATCTCTTTCGTTTTCCTGAAACACAAAGAACGAAGGCAACGGTTTTCGTTGTGTTTTCTTAGGCTACTTTTGGAGAAATAGCGAATAGAGCTATAGGCTCCATAAATTGTTCGCGAATAGTGGTTCATGTCCGTCTCAACACACTGAATTCAATGGCCATGGTCTGAAGCTTTGATTTTTCTTATTTGCAAAAGCCCTAAATTAAACTCTAAAAAACCCTAGAATATGAAAATGGTAGAATCGCGTATGGCCACTGAAAACTCAATTGAACACATCAGTTAGCTTGTAAACTTCACATTAAACAAGAATTCACAAAAAAAAATGCAAAAGAATGTATAAATTATGATATAGGATTTCAAAAGTTTCTCTGTACGGGGGAGGTCCTTGCTGCCGATTCTTGGAGATTGGCTTGTTGTTTGTGATTGATACACGTTCAGAATTTGTCCAGGAAGCTATTAGAATCAGTCTTAGGGCTTAAAACCCCCTAGAACCTTGATTTCAGATTTTAGTTATATGGCCCATTTTTCAAGTTGTCCCTAAGCTTTTGAGCGCAGCCTTTGGTGTATTGTGGTTAGGGTTTGACTTAGTGCTTATGATGGAAGAGAATTAGCTTGTTAGTTGGCCTTAATTCATGCTTATGAAAGAACTAGTCCTAGGGTTTTCACCATTAACCAATTTTCCTTCTTTTAAGCCAAGACCAAGACTTAGTGTGCAATTTAATCCTAGCCTGAGTTTTTGAGTTGGCCCATGATATATGGAAGTTGTCCAAATTCAAATGACACTATTCCATTGGCTTTTGAATTTTATTTGAATTTTTAAAGATTTAAAATGAATTAAATTATCAAAAATTAAATAAAATAGAAAAATCAATATTTGGTCTTGAAATTAATCATGGGACACGTGTGTGGCATGACAAGGATGAATCAAGTGGAAGAAAGTGGGCCCTTTTGTCAAAAATTGGAGTTTCAAGGATAGTTGACTTTTGCCATTTCACAAAAATTTCCCAACTTCTACAAGGCATAACTTGCTCAATTTTTAATCTTTTCACATGTTCTTGGACATTTTGAAAAGGTCTTTGAGTCCTCTAACCAATGCCTTTGGTCCCATGTCATTTTGATTCACCAATCTCAAGTTATGGTCTTTGACTTAAAGTCCCTTTTTGTTGACTTTTGAAAATGACCTATAATGTTGAAATTGATAACTTTTTGTGAGAGCATTTCTTGGACTTGAAGTATGAAGATGAGTTGTAGGAAATGTCTTTCTCTTCAAAATGAGCTTTGGATGGAATTTTTCTGATAATCCATGTGAAAGTTATGCCCTGGTCAATTTCAGTTGACTTTTTCAGCTGTCCAAATATAGCAACTTTTGCATCTTTGATGATTTCTGAGCCAAATTTTGAGAGTCATGATCAAGCATTGATCAAATGATGTTTGTGGTTTCAAAATGATATGTTGACCAAAAATTTGAACTTTTGACTGTCAAATGACCATTTTGCCCCTACAGTTGACTGTAGTGCAATTTAGGGTTTTGACTGTGCAATTTTGAGCTGAATGCCTTGAAACTTGATATGAGGATGCTTGACCATGTTTGTAAGCATATGAGACTTGATTGAACCTTTGAACACTTCATTTTCTTGATCAGAACCCAAACCCTAGTTTTGACTGTATGGGAGACTGTTGCACTGCACAACCCTTGGGGAATTTTGTAGCTTGGCTTGGCAATTTCTCGAGGAATATGGGAGGGCAAATTTTGGGGTATAACACTAGGTATACACCAGCCTATTTATAACATTATTCTAGACTGGGTTGGGCTTCAAAATTGCAGCAGTGAGGCTGCACAAAGTCTGCAAATTATTCTCCAAGAAAATAGGTCTTCAATCATTAGTTTCCTAAAATGTCTCCATATTTAAAAACTTTGTAAATCTTCTAAAACCAACATAGAATCTCTGATTGTCAATCTTTGACATTGTGATGCAGTGGGAGAACTGACTTGAGGTTTTGCGTTTGTGTTTGCAAATGTTGCAGTTTAGCAAGAGTCACCATCGACTTTTATTTTATCCAAAAGGAAAGGAAAAAAAGCACAGGAAAGACCTTTGAGATTGTTTTTGGGTTCGGGGGGTAGATTATGAAAAGGGAAGGTGCTAGCACCCTTTTCATCCATGGTTTTCCATGGGCTCTTAGTTACTTGTTTTAGATCACTTGCTTTGCTTTTCCAATTGTTTGAAATGGTGCTTTGTGTGGTTTTGAAAGTATTTTGAAAAGAGGCTATTGTTTTGGCAATCTTTGTAATGATTCTTGTTTGTAAGAATGTATACAAAGATGTTTGTCTTTTGAAAAATGTTTCAATGTTTGAAAGTTTGTTGGGAAATGTTTTGAAATTGTGTGTGTTTGTTTGAAAATAGCAACGATTGTTTGAAAGAGATCAAGTAACTAAGAGTTGTCTACCCTACTCAAAAGTCTTTCCTACACATTTTTATTCTTTTGACATTGTTGTTTTACCATTGTATTTGGTGAACAACCCTATCTTTGGATATTAAACGGGACGGGCGTGGGTCATCGTATGACCATGATAGTAATGGTGCCAAGTATCTTAGCAAGTTTTAGGGACTAAGATCATTTTTAGGCAACTTGTCTAGCGTAATCGAGGGACTGTGATCTTTTTGTTTTGTTTTGCTTTGCCAAGATACCTAGCATGCATACCATGGTCATTTTAAGGCAACAAAGTGGATGAAACCCTAGGGGTGGTTGTGTGCAATGTGTTGTCATTTTCCATGCATTTGTCTTGTATTAAGTCATGCTATTTGTTTGATTTTTGGTCTTTGCATACAAAACCCTAGTTTACTATCATGGTATATGAAAGCAATAAAATGCGTAAAGTAAATCTAGACTATTACAACAATATTATGGGGAGGGGGATACACGTTTTGAATAGGGGGATATTGCTCAAAATAAAACCCTAAAACTATTACAACCAAATTGAATTTATTGTACAAATAAATAAATAAGCAAATATTTAAATATGCAATTAAATGTAAATATGCAAGAAATGTTTTTGTATTAATTTTATGTATGTAAAAATAAATTTATTTATGTATTAAAAATAAGAAAATAAAATGATTATTTTTGAAAGGGTGAAAACCCTAATTTTTGTTTAATAGAAAATATATGCTATATTATTCATTTTTTATTCATTTTGTTTAAGAAAAAAAATTAATATATACAAAAATATTAAAAATTGAAATATGTATGAAAATATTATTTTAAGTGTATAAATAATAAAAAATAAAAGTATATAATATTTTTATATTATTTACAAGTTTTATTTAAGAAAAATAAAGTATATTATTATTAATAAACTATTTTTATGCCAAAAAATAATAAAAATAATAAAATAAAAATGCAAAAATTAAGAAAATATTTTTATGATTTTATAATGTTCAGAAAAAATAATAAAAGTAAAAAATATATAAAAATATCAAGAAAATATGAAAAACATCAAAAAAATACAAAGGGGGGTGCAAATAGAAACATGGGGTGTCAAAAGAAACAGGCCCAAAGGCGCCCAGGCCCAAGGCAACTTCATCCCTGTCCATCAGCCAAACGCGCGCGCCTGGTTCAGTTCAACCTGTATCTCTTGCATACGTGCTTAAAAACAAAATCTTGCAACATGAAACTTGTAGCATGTTAACTCACGATTCTAATGATATAAAAAACATGATCTAACTCTCAAAGACCAAAGAGAATTTTAATGGCCCTAATTCCTTACCTAGTTTTTTCAGCAACTTCAACAGTCAAATACTCCTAGCTCAGTTAATATAAATGGAAGCTATGTATATGTACAACTCAAGCACATTAAGGACTATATTTTTGCTTCACAAACCTAAGCCTAAGGATGTCTAAATAGAGAGATAGAAACTTGACAAATACCTTGTTCAGTTGAGTTTGGATATGGAAATGTAGGAGTTTTGAGTGAGGCCTGAAGGTCGTGTGAGCTTGCTTGATGTTCCCTCAAGTTATCTCAATGCTCAGCTTGTCTTGAAGTTGCCTGAATCTTCCTATAGAAGTCAACCTGCAAACTCAGAAAATGGAAATGGTAAAGCTCGAAACAGGGGTTACAGTTGTTGAACAAAGGCCTGGACAACTTAGGTGTGATGTATGGAATGTGTTTGAAGCCTTGAAACAAAAAACACACGAGCAACAATTGTTTTGGCTTGAGATTTGCAGAAGATGCCCTGTTTGGGCAGTAATTTGGTGTTTTTGTGTTTAAGGGTGTTTTGGAGGATGGAAATTCATGTATTTTGCTTGAGACAATGTTCTGAAGTTGTGTGAAATGATGCTTAGGCTTGGTTTTATCAGATACACCAGTTATATTTACTTTTGCAAGTTGGCTTGTTTTTGAAGAAAAGGTGAGATGATAAAGGCAAAGGCTTGTACAGGCTAGCTCAAGGTCTGCATAGGGTTGGTGAACATTTTCTTATTTTTATGGATCTTGTTTTCACAAAGAGATTAGGTCTATGGCTCAAGATTAAACAAAATTGCAAAAAGTATGCTTTATCAAAGTAACATTGTAACCTTTATGCCATTTTTGGAATAATTCCTTGTATAAAGCTCCATAGCTCAGAACAAAGCCATTGTCCAATGTGTTTGCATTAAATTTTGGAGTTTATAAGGGATTATAAACTGTTAACCAAGTACAAGCATGCTTAGGACAGATTTGCAACTTGAACCATTGTGAAAAATGCCTTGGACAAAAGTGATAATTTTCCATTTTCATTTCTTCGATTCTCCCTAACCATAAATGATCTTGGAGAGTTCTTGGACATTTTAGAAATCTTGTAAAATGCTCTAAAATCCATCTTTGAAATGCATTTTTATATTCCTCTTTGAACTAGGTGAAAAGTTGCCATGAAGTTAGGTAAAAAATCTGCCTAAACTAGGGCAAAATTTCACTAAGTTAAAAGTTTTATGGACCCCTATTCACAAAATCATTACTTGAGATTCAAGCATCTTTTGGGAAAACTTTGTGAATCAAAGTTATAGATTTTGTGGAGGAATACAACTTTCATGTTGGAAGTTTTGTTTGAATCCAATTGCATCATGGTGAAAAAGTTGGGAAAAGTTGGGGAAAAATAAGAAATTTTCATAACTTAGAAAAATTCTAAGTTATGAAAATTTTCATACTTAAACCCTAATTTCCAAATTTAAGTTTCTTGGTGAAAATTTTTCATGTTTTGACACATATTGATGAAGAATAACCCTTGGCACTTGATTTTGACCAAAAAGTCAAAGTTTGACTTTTTAGTGTACAGTTGATTTTTGATCAGTTGATTGGAAAATTTATCTGTCAATCTAATGCATTTGAGATCTTTTGAAACTTGTGATTAGGTCAAGATGGTTCCATTGAGTCCTTGAAATCATGCTTGAACCCAATTTGCCATTGGCTAGGTGAAAAATCAGAAATTGCCCTTCCTCAGTCAAAACCCAAAAAATAACCATTTTGCCCTTTTGAAGATCTGATCAAATTTCTTGAGGAGTTGTGGTCCAAACTTGATCAAATGGTCCATATGAGTCTATAATGTTGATGTGGATAAAAAATTATTAGGTTTGACTGTAAATTGGCCATGGTTGACTTTTTCCCTAATACAATTGATTTTTAAGTCAGTTGTCCAATTGACTGGGCAAAAATGTGATTCAAAGCTTGAAACTTGGTATGAGCAATCTTAGAGGTCTAACATGAAGTATGAAAGTCACATGAGGCATTGGAAGTCCAAAAATCCTTGTGCAAACTCAAACCCTAATTTCAGGTCATCAGTGCAAGGAGAGGTCTTGAGCTGAGCAAACCCTAATCATGTCTGGAGTCTAAGAGGTCTTGTGAGGAGAATCTTGATAAAATGAGAGGGAAAATTTTGGGGTACAACAGCTTCCCCTGTTCAATCTTCTTGAACCTGAAGAGTTAGATTGGCGAGTTTGTCGTTCGTGACTCAAAGGTAAAAGATGATTGGACACTAGAGTGCCCGTAAATTTGCACTCGTCAATTTGTAGTGGAGGGAATGGGCTTAAAGATGGCATTTAGAGATGTGATAGAATCTTGTTGGAGATGGGCTTAAAGATACCATCCAAGAATGTTTGTTGAACTGCAAGTTGTAAGTCAAAAGAATGAGTATCCGAATGGTGTCCGTATTTGGAACGTATCTGAACTGTATCTGGAGACTGAGTCTGTATGAGCAATGGAATGGCGTCCGTGTCTGGAGCGTATCCGAGCTGTAACTGTATTTGATTCTTGAATGAATAACAGAATGACTTCCGTGTCTGAAGTGTATCTGTATTGTATCTGAATCTGAAATTTGAATAAGCGACAGAATGGCATCCGTGTCTGGAGCGTCTCTGGGCTGGGGAAAAAGTCAGAATAAGTGACAGAATGGCAACCACGTATGGAGCGTCTCTGGGATGGGGAAAAATTCAGAATAAGTGACGGAATGGTAATCGCGTCTGGGGCATATCTGGATTATATCTTGAATAGGTGACAGAATGACTTCCATGTTTGGAGTGTATATGAGCCGGGAAAATCAGAATGAGTGACAGAATGGCAACCGTGTCTGGAGCGTATTTGGACTGTATCTGTATGTTGAAGTCTGAATGAGTATCAGAATGGCTTCCGTTTCTGGAGCGTATCTGAACTGTATCTTGACGTTGAATTCAGAATGAGTAATAGAATGACTTCCATGTCTGGAGTGTATCTTTACTGTATCTGAATAAGAGATCTAAATGAGTAACATAATGACTTTCGTGTTTGGAGTGTATCCATACTGTATCTGAATAAGAGATCTGAATGAGTAATAGAATGACTTCCGTGTTTGGAGTGTATCTGTACTATATCTTAAATCTTTGAATATTTGTTAAAGATAGTTGTTAATCTTATCATGAAAAGGGTAAAATGTTAGCTGAAACACAAAGTTATGTTGCATGAAATGTATGATGTAATAAATGTGTTTTATCAATGTTTATGATATATGAGTGTAATGTATGTGCATGTAAGCTGATTTGCTGTATTGCTGAGGAAAATAAATCCTTGATAGTTGGAGATAATAAGACCCTTGACTGCTGTCGGGGAAAAATAAATCCTTGACCGCTGCTGGAGATTCAAAATCTTTGATTGCTGAGGATGAGAAATCCTTGGTGACTGTTGGGGATGTGAGAATCCTTCATGTCTTGAAGTTAGAGTATTGACAAAGTCTGTTGTGAGAGTAATGTCAAACTGCTTGAGAAATCTGCTTGGGAAATCCAGAGAACTTTGAAGACTTCTACTAGGGGTTAAGCAATGGGAATCCTTACTCGACTGGGGAATAGGGAAAATTCTGATGATTTTTACGGGGAACTTAAGAATGATAATCTTTAATCTGCAGGGGAATAAAAATTCTGACAGTATCATGCTGGGGAGTAATGAAGACTCTGGCAACTTCACTGGGGAATCAAGAATGAGGATCTTTATTCTGTTGGGGAGTGAAAACTCTGTGGGGAAGAAGGCTTACTGCTGGAGAGTAAGTTCAGGACTCTGGGAAAAAGCTTATTCCTATTTGGAAAAAGCTCAGGAGTTTGGGTTGTATGCCAATCTACTGGGGAGTTATCCTAGGTTGGGGATAAAAGTTAACTGTTATCTGGTTGATTCTCAGACTTTAAGAGAACTTGCTGGGGAACTTTGGGAAAACTGAATGGTTCCTGCTGGGGATTGATAGTCTTGACTTGACTGGGGAAGAAGGTTTCATCTCCACTGAGGGTCTGTAGTTCAAAGTTTTTACTCCACTGGGGATTGGGAGTTTGAAGTTTTAACTCTGATGGGAATTGAGGATTTGAAATTATAACTCCACTGGGGATATGTATTTCAAGGTTTTAGCTCTGCTGGGGATCTAGATGATGTACTGTAGGGGATTTCTTTTGGAATAGCCTAAAGACGTTTTTCTTTACTTTCAACCTGTCAGTAATTATTCTTTCCCATTTCGTTTATTTGTAAACAATGATTATACTCAAATGCATATGCTCATTAATAAATCATTGGACGTTTTCAAATAAAACACAAGTGTAAAAAACAAGAAAAGGCAAATAGTTTTCTGCACTTTGAAGTATCTTTGTATTAACTTTGTGTAAGTATTTTGTACAAAAGAGACAGACATCCTAGTAAGAGAACGTTTTCATAAAAATGAGAAAAAATTATACAAAGAAATATGGCTATGTGTAAAAATTCCATGGGGTTCCCATTCTGCTATAGCCTTCGTAACTCTGAATATCTTGTCCATTCATTGCTTCGTCCGAAGATGATTAAGTTGATCAGAAGCCCGAAGCTTGTCCGTGAAGAGATTGTCCTTAAAGTGATCCGACGAGACATAGTCATACGCTTTAATTCCCTAATTTTTGCCTGGACCGCCCTTTCGGGTTTTCGATCCACCGGGAAACCCTTTTTTGTCCAAGTCACCCTTTCGGGTTTTCAACTTGCCGGGTGTACAAATTTTTTATTATTTATCCCTAACTTTTTCCTGAACCGCCCTTTCGGGTTTTCGATTCACCGGGATGCCCTTTTTTTGCCTAGGTGTATCAACCTAGCGGGTCATTTATGCGTAGTATCTTTTGACTATGCCTGCGTTCGCAGGGTGCGGCAGGTCATCACCGTCCATGGTGGTTAAGATCATTGCCCCACCAGAAAAGATGTTTTTGATCACAAATGGTCCTTCGTAGGTAGGAGTCTATTTGCCCCTGGGATCACTTTGCGGAAAGATGATCCGCTTGATTACAAGATCCCCGACTTGATATACCTGGCGCCTAACTATCTTGTTGAATGCCTTGATCATTCGTTTTTGATACGTCTGACCATGACAAACAGCAGTAAGCCTCTTCTCGTCAATCAAGTTAAGTTGATCAAGCCGGGTTTGAATCCAATCGTCTTCACTCAAACCAGCATCCTTCATGATTCTCAAGGAGGGAATCTGAACCTCGATAGGTAAAATAGCTTCCATGCCATATACCAAAGAATAGGGTGTTGCCCTAGTTGATGTACGTGCCGTGGTACGGTAATCGTGAAGAGCAAACGGTAGCATCTCATGCCAGTCCTTGTAGGTGACTGTCATCTTTTGTATGATCTTGATATTTTTGTTCGCAGCTTCGACAACACTGTTCATCTTTGGCCGATAGGGAGATGAATTGTGATGTTGAATCTGGAACTGCTCGCACAAGGCGGTGATCATAGTGTTGTTAAGGTTTGTACCGTTGTCAGTGATGATCCTTTTGGGGATACCATACCGGTAAATAAGGTTCTGCTTGATGAAGCAGGCAATAACATTCTTAGTAACGGATGCAAAGGACGTTGCTTCGACCCACTTGGTAAAGTAGTCAATGGCCACCAGGATGAAACGGTGTCCATTGGATGTTGTAGGCTTGATCTCTCCAATCATGTTGATTCCCCACATAGCGAAGGGCCAAGGAGCTGTTAAGACATTGAGAGGAACTGGAGGTATGTGTACCTTGTCCGCATAGATTTGACATTTGTGACAAGTCCTGGAATGTTGATAGCAGTCATCTTCCATGGTAGACCAGTAATAGCCTTTCCGTAGAATCTTCTTAGCCATCGTATGCCCGCTAGAGTGAGTGCCAAAGGTACCATTGTGCAGTTCAGCCATGATCTGTTCAGCTTCAAACTTATCCACACAACGGAGCAGAATGCAATCATGATTGCACTTGTACATGATACCATTACTCAGGAAGAACTTATCTGAGAATCTCCTCAAGAACTTTTTGTCGTTGGCTGAAGCTCCTTCAGGATATTCTTGAGCTTCGAGATACCTTTTGACTTCATGAAACCAAGGTCGGTCCACTACTTCTTCGGTATTAATCTCATGACAATGTGAAGGTTCGTTCATCCGTTCAATGGTGATTTGGGGAGCCTCATCATCTCAGTTAAGTTTAAACATGGATGACATTGTACCTAGAGCATCTGCTAGCTGATTTTCTTCTCGCAGGAAGTGCTCGAAGGTAACTGCTCGAAATATGGTAACAATGTCAAGACATGTTCTTTGTAAGGGATGAGGTTTGGATGTTTAGTATCCCACTCTCCTCTGATCTGACTGATGACTAAAGTTGAGTCCCCAAACACGATCAAAGATTTGATTCCCAAGTCTATGGCAGCCTTGAGTCCAAAGATGCAAGCTTCATACTCTGCCATATTGTTAGTACAGTTAAAGCAAAGTCGGGCAGTGAAAGGTGTATGGCAACTGTGATACGGTGGGAGAACTGACTTGAGGTTTGCGTTCGTATTCGCAAATGTTGCGGTTAGCAAGAGTCGCCACCGACTTTTTATTTTATCCTAAGGAAAGGTTAAAAAGCACAGCAAAAACCTTTTGAGATGTTTTCTTGGGTTCGGGGAGTAGATTATAGAAAGGGAAGGTATTAGCACCCTTTCTATCCATGGTTATCCATGGGCTCTTAGTTACTTGCTTAGGTCACTTGCCTTTTGTTTTCAATTGTTTTAAATGGTGCTTGAGTGTGTGGGTTTTGAAAATGTTTTGAAAAGAGGCCAATGTGGTGGCAACCTTTGCAATGATCCATGTGGGGATGTATACAAAGATGTATGTCTTTTGAAAAGGTTTTCATTTGTTTTTGAAAGTTGTTTTGAAAGTGTAGTGTTGTGTGGTTTTTTTTGAAATTAGGCAAGTGTTTTGTTTTGCAAGTTGTTTTGAAGTAACTAAGAGGTTATCTACTCCTAAATTTCTCAAAAGATTATTGCTATACTTTAACCCTTTTAACAAGTTTGCACCACCATTGTATTTGGTGGGCAACCTTGTGTTAGGATGTGAGAAGGGACAGGCGCGGGTCATCGTTTAGACCATAATTGTAACGACGTTAAATGTCTTTGGGCAATTTCTTTAAGGGACTTGATCATTTGTTTTGTTTGTTTTGAAAAGTTTTATCGAGGGACTATGATCATTCAAACTGTTTGCTTTGCCCAAAGAGGTTCAACATACAATATGGCCCATTTATTTGAAGGCAACAAGTGGAATACCCTAGGGGGGTGCAAGTGTGATTTGTGTGTCCATTTTCATGCTTGTTTATCTTGTATTAGGTCAAACTATTTTTTATCGTTTTTTCGCATACAAACCCTAATTCTAGCATGTTATTATTAGAAAGCAATAAAGTGCGAAATTAAAATTACTAAGCTATTACACAACCAAATATGGGAAGGGGGGTACAAATGTTCAAATGGGGATATTGACAAGAATTTAAATCTAAATTATTACAACAATTGGATATTTTGCAATGCATAAATAAATGTAAATTGAATAAATATGTGAAATGTAAAAAGAAAGTTTCTATGTGTATTTGAAAATATTATTTATGTAAAAGGAAAAAGAAAATAAAAATATATTTATTTTTTAGTATTTTGAACTTAGGGTGAAAAACCCTAATTTTTAAATAAAAGGTATTATTATCTAATTTTAATTCTACTATTTATTTATTATTTATAAAAAAATAAAATAAAATGAAGTGTATTGTGAAAAAGGTATTTTTGTATCAAATATTAAATAAAATGAAAAAAATCAAATATTTTTATATTTTTGTCTTAAATATATTAATAATCATATATATATATATTATTAAACCCTAGATATGTATTATTCTAAAAATGAATATTTATTTAATATTTTGATAAAAATAAAATAAAAGAGTATTTTTTGTGTGAAATATTTTCAGAAAGTAAATAAAAAATAAAAAGTGTATTTACATTATTTTTACATTTTATTCTAATAATCAAATATATATATATATATGTACAAACTAAGAAAATAAACAAATAAATATGCAATAAATGCAAAAAATGATGGAAAAAATATTTTTAATTTTCTAATGGCATGAGAAAAAAATAAATGAAGTCAGCAAAAAAAGAAAAAGTCAAAAATGTTTAAAAATAAGCAAATGGGCTCAGGGGGGTGTAAGCCAAAAAGGATGGTGTGAAAAGAAAGAACAACAACAGCCCAGCCCAATAACACACTGTCTTCAACCTCCAGCTTCAAACTTTGAAAAAACGCGCGCCTCTTGCTTCAATGTCTAACTCCTGATTCCTTGATTTTTTGAACAAACTTCCAACACAAAAGATGTTAAGCATGAAGAGACGGTTCTAACCATATAAAGAACATGTCCTATCTCTCTAAGATGAGGGAGAATTTCTCTCCCCCTCTTTCCTGACCTAATTTTTCTACCATTTTCAGAGCTCAAATTCTCTTTACTCAGGCAAAAGAAATGAAAAGTAAAGCTATGTACATGTTCAGGGCTATGAGTAGGACTTTGTTTCTTCACAAACTTAAGACTAAAGATGCCTAATAAGAGAGATACGAATTCAAACTTTTACCTGTGCAGTTGAACTTCTATGTGGAGAATGAGAGACTTTCAGTGCAATGTAATGATTGGAAAAGCTTCCTTGAGGTCCAGGGATGCTTTTTCAATGCTTACTTTGTCTTGAACCTTCTTGAATCAAGCTGTAGAACTTCACCTGCAAGTCAAAGATGTGAAAATGGTGGAAGTGGTTAGAGCAACTACAGATCGTGCCTTAGCTTCTGGATAGCTTGCATATGTTGTAAGGAAGGTAGAGGAACAGGTTTGGACAGAAATGCTTGAAGGGATTGAGAGATTGCACTCAAACTGCAGGGGCACCCCTGTTTGTGCAGTTTGAGGATGATTCTGAGATGGAGGGTGTTTTGGAGGTCAAGAGCTCGTGTGTTAGCTTGGATATGTTATGTGTAATGTGTTTGACAACTTTGTTCTTGTGTGTGTATGCTGGTATGAGAGATAGCATATGTTATGGACCTTTCTTCACACTTAAGCTACCAAAAGCAAATTGGTGTTCTAGGTCAGTATAGGACCCCCTAATGTGCTGCATCAACTCCTCTTGATCAGTGTGTTATGCCCATAATCTTGTGCTAAGCAGGTCTTCTATGTACTTGTTTGATTTACCAAATGACATAAAGCTAAACTTTTCAAAAATGGAAATTCCACTTTATCTAGTTTAGGATTAAACCATTATGCAATGTTAGAACACAAAGAACATGACCTTAACACATTGAATATGCATTAAATTATTGAGTATGAAATGGTTCAAGGACCTGTAATCAAGCATAAAGCAAACTGATTTCAAATTGGCAAGGTTATGAACATGTCTTGATGAAGAACAAAAGTGAATTTTTGCCAACTTGTGAAATTCGAATCTCTCAAGTTATGAGGTTGTTTGATGAGTTCTTGGACATTTTGGAAAGCTTGGAATGTGTACTACAATCCATCTTTGAAATGCAAATCAAAATTCCAATTGGAAGGGTATGAAAAGTGGCCTTGAAGTAGGGTAGAAAACCTTGTCAAAATAGGTCAAATTTCACTAAGTTAAAAGATGGTTTAGTGCCCTTATTCAAAAAATCATAACTTGAGATACAAGCTTCAAATGAGAAAACTTTGTGAATCAAAGTTGTAGATTATGCAACAAGCTACAACTTTCATGTTTTGACTTTTGTTTGAATCTAAATGGATCATGGTGAAAAGATGGGGCAAAGTTGGGAAAAAATTAGGGTTTTTCATAACTTAGAAAAATTCTAAGTTATGAAAAATTCCATTTTCAAACCCTAATTTGCATTTTGATGATTTCTTGGTGAACAAGTTTCATGATTTGGCATGTTTTGATGAAAAATGAATCTTGACTCTTGATTTTGACAAAAAAGTCAAAGTTTGACTTTTCAGTATACAGTCAAAATTGATCAATTGACTGGGAAATTCAACTATCAATCTTGTGTACTTGGGATCTTTTGAGCTTGATGAACATGTCAAGATAATTCCATGGGGTCCTTGAGTCCATAGGTGAACTTGGTTTGCCATTGGCTAGGTCAAACAGTCAAAAATTTCCTTTGTGCAGTCAAAACCCTAAAAATGACCATTTTGCCCTTTTGGTGATCTGATCAAATTTCTTGTGGAATTGTGATCCAAACTTGATCAAATGGTTCATATGAATTCAAAATGTTGATGTGGATCAAATTTCATGAGGTTTGACTGTCAATTGGCCACAGTTGACTTTTTCCCCAATACAGCTGATTTCTAGGTTAACTGTCCAATTGACTGGGTAAAACTTGGAATCAAGACTTGAAACTTGGTATAGGTAAACTTGGGAGTCCAACATGAAGCATGAAAGTCATCTTAAGCATTTTAGGTCAAAACATCTTTGTGCAAGCACAAACCCTAATTTGAGTCCACAGTGCAAGGAGAAGTCTTGAGCAGAGGAAACCCTAATTGTATCTTGGTCCTTAAATGTCTTGTGATGAGAAAATGTTGAGGAAATGGGAGGGCAAATTTTGGGGTACAACAGTTGCCCCTGTTCAATCTTCTTAGACCAGAAGAGTTAGATTGGCAAGTTTGCCTTTCGTGACTCGAGGGTAAAAGGAGATTGGACACTAGAGTGCCCGGAAATTTGCACTCGCATGTTGAAGTATCAACAACGTGGTGTCGGGAATGGGCTTATAGATGCCATTTGGAGAGATGGTGGATAGGGAGATGGGCTTTGTCGATGCCATCTGGAAAAGTGACAGAACTTTGTCGGGAATGGGCTTACAGATGCCATTTGGAAGTGTTGATCGCATAAGAGATTTCTTAGTGAGAACTTGTGTGTTTAAGAAAGACAGATGTTTTCCTGGCTTGTTACAGGTGTTTGATCTTCAGTCTCCTTATGCAGATATGCCCTGGCTAGATACAGGTATTGAATCTGCAATTGGTTGCTCACAGATGTGCCCTGGCTGGATACAGGAATCGAATCTGGAAATAGTCGTCAAATAGATGTGCCCTGGCTGGATACAGGAATCGAATCTTCGAATTCTTCAGACGTGCCCTGGCTAGATACAGGAGTCGAGTCTGGAAATATGGTCAACAGATATGCCCTGGCTGGATACATGAATCGAATCTGGAGCTGTTGTAGTTGATAGATGTGCCCTGGCTGGATACAGGAGTCGAATCTTTGAACTCTTCAGACGTGCCCTGGCTAGATACAGGAATCGAGTCTGGAAACTGATCACTCTCAGATGTGCCCTGGCTAGATACAGGTATCGAATCTGGAATTGTGACAGTTGAAGGTAGTCGTTTTTGAGATTGTCTTTTTCCTGAAAGGCAAAGACGTAAGCTGTATGCAATGTCATGATGTATGATATGCATGATGTCATGATGTTCAACATTTGATGTTGTATGTGTTTCATCATGTATGTATGAAAATGTGAAATGTTTATGAGTGTAATTTCATCTTAGGAAAATAAATCCTTGACGAATGACCGGGAAGCTGCTCTGCGGAAGAGATGCTTGACCGAAGTTTTGATGAGAGGCCTGCTGGGGACTTTAACGATGGATTCCGCCGAGGATAATGATGATAAACTCCGCTGGGGAAACCTCAAAGATAAACTCTGCTTGGGAATACAAAAGATAGACTTCGCTGGGGATTGAAGGAACTTTTGCCGAGAACGGTCTTCCGTGGCTTTTAGCTGAGGATAACCCAGTTATAAGTCCTTGTGAGGAAATAACTCTAAATAAAACTTGGGCGAGACGTTCGTACTTTGCCGGGGATAAGCTCGCAGAATCTACTGGGGATGAGCTTTTAAGACCTGCCGGGGAATGTTGTGCCTTTTTCAGGATTGACGGGGAATTGACTCCTGCTTGGGGAAAGTGCTGCTGAACCTTGTTTTACTCCGCGGGGAGCTAAGATGATTTGGCCACATTTTCAGTTGAACCTACCTTGGTGCCTCGGTGGACAAAACAACTAGACCGCATTAGACAACTTCACATTGCCCCTGTCTTTGATGTCACTTGTAATTAATCTTTTTTTTCATATGCAAACATTTATGAATCAGCAATTTAATGTCAAATGCATATATCAAAAAATGAACATTGGACGTTCTTCGCAAGACAAAACAGAAAAAAAAGGGAAAACAATGGTAATTTGTACGGACAAGTGAATTTGTATTGATTTAAACTTTGCCTGTGAATAGGCATTTTTTGTACAAGAGACTGACATCCTAGTAAGAGGACATCGCCAAATAGTATAGAATTTACATTTTGAAAAAGAAAACAAAACAGCTATGTGAACAATCCCACTGGGTTCCAACTCTGCTATTGCTTTTATGTCTTCGAACGTCTCATCGCTTTGCTGCTTAGTTGAAGATGAAGCCGATTGGTCAATGCCGAAATCTGGAGCCAGATAGTTGATGCCGAATTCCGGATGCGAAGTGATCCAATGAGACATAGTGTTACGCTTTTATCCCTAACTTTTGCCTGGACCGCCCTTTCGGGTTTTCAGTCCACCGGGATACCCTTTTTTACCCAAGCCGCCCTTTCAGGTTTTCGACTTGCCGGGTGTACATATTTTTTCATTTCATCCCTTATTTTTGCCCGAACCCTTTTGGTTCGCCGGGAAGCCCTTATTTTTGCCTAGGTATGTCAACCTAGCGGGTCTTTTATTTATGCGTAGTATTTTTTCACTATGTCCGCATTGGCGGGGTGAGGAAGGTCGTCACCGTCCATGGTGGTTAGGATCATGGCTCCTCCTGAGAACACACGCTTAACCACAAATGGCCCTTCGTAAGTAGGGGTCCATTTGCCCCGGGGATCACTTTGAGGAAGGATGATGCGTTTGATTACCAGGTCCCCAACTTGATACTCTTGCGGTCTGACTTTCTTGTTAAATGCCCTGATCATCCGTTTCTGATACGTTTGACCATGACAGATAGCAGTGAGCCTCTTTTCATCAATCAGATTTAGTTGATCAAGTCGAGTCTGGATCCAATCATCTTCATTCAAGTCTGCGTCCCTCATTATCCGGAGAGAGGGTATCTGAACTTCGATCGGCAAGACTGCCTCCATGCCGTAGACCAAGGAGAAAGGAGTTGCCCCGGTTGATGTCCTTGCTGAGGTGCGGTACCCATGAAGAGCGAACGGTAACATTTCGTGCCAATCTTTATAGGTCACCGTCATCTTCTGCACAATTTTCTTGATATTTTTATTGGCTGCCTCTACAGCCCCATTCATCTTCGGCCGATAGGGGGAAGAATTGTGGTGCTGTATCTTGAATTGTTCACAGAGTTCAGTGACCATCTTGTTATTGAGATTGGTACCGTTGTCCGTAATGATTCTTTCCGGGACACCGTACCGACATATCAGATTATGCCGGATGAAACGCGCCACGACGCTCTTGGTTACCGTGGCATATGAAGCTGCCTCAACCCATTTCGTGAAGTAATCGATCGCCACCAAGATGAAACGATGCCCATTGGATGCCGTTGGTCGGATCTCACCGATCATATCGATGCCCCACATTGCGAAAGGCCAAGGTGCCGTTAGGACATTCAAAGGAACCGGAGGGATATGCACCTTGTCAGCATAGACCTGGCACTTATGACAAGTTCGGGAGTGTTGGTAACAATCGGCTTCCATCGTGGACCAGAAATATCCTGCCCGAAGGATTTTCTTAGCCATGGTGTGTCCACTGGAATGGGTTCCAAATGTTCCTTCATGCAATTCCATCATAATTTTCTCTGCTTCGGCCTTATCCACACAACGTAACAGAGTTGAATCATGATTCCGTTTGTAGAGAATGCCGTTGCTGAGGAAGAATTTTGCAGCAAACCTCCTCATGAACTTCTTGTCGTTGACAGATGCACCTTCAGGGTATTCCTGAGCTTCCAAGTACCTCTTTACCTCGTGATACCAGGGTTTTTCAGTCACCTTCTCGGCCTCGAGCTCGCAGCAGTATGCCGGTTCATCCAACTTCCAGATTATGATTTGAGGAGCCTCATTGTCCCATTTAACTTTGAACATTGAAGACATCGTGGCTAGTGCGTCCGCTAGCTGATTCTCCTCTCTGGGGAAATGTTCAAAAGTTATCTCTTCAAAGTGAGGGAGCAAGGTCGACACATACTCCTTGTAAGGAATGAGATTCGGGTGTTTCGTATCCCACTCGCCTTTGACCTGATTGATCACGAGAGCGGAATCTCCGAAGACACTTAGAAACTTGATCCTCAAATCGATCGCAGCTTGTAAACCCATGATACATGCCTCATATTCTGCCATGTTGTTGGTGCAGCTGAAACATAATCGGGCGGTGAGTGGAGTATGAGTCCCCTTGGGAGATATGATTACAGCGCCGACGCCGTTACCCAAAGCATTGGAGGCTCCGTCAAAATGCATAGACCATCGGGATCCTTCCTCAGGTCCTTCATCCGGTCCAGGTACTTCACAGTCAGTTACCACCATGATGTCTTCGTCCGGAAAATCAAAGTTCAATGATTGATAGTCGTCCACAGGTTGGTGTGCCAAATGATCAGCCAGTACACTTCCCTTAATTGCTTTCTAAGTTGTATACTGGATATCATATTCTGTTAAGATCATTTGCCATCTCGCTATTCTCCCAGACAGAGCGGGCTTTTCAAATATGTACTTGATGGGGTCCATCTTTGAAATCAATAAAGTAGTGTGAGTCAGCATATACTGTCTCAGCCGGCGAGCAGCCCATACAAGAGCGCAGCAAGTTTTCTCAAGCAGTGAGTAACGAGACTCACAGTCGGTAAACTTTTTGCTCAAGTAATAAATAGCGTGCTCTTTTCGGCCAGACTCGTCATGCTGCCCCAGCACACACCCCATTGAATTATCAAGCACTGTCAAGTATAGTATCAGAGGTCTTCCTTCCACCGGTGGCATAAGAATAGGTGGCTCTTGGAGATATTCCTTTATTCTTTCAAAGGCGGCCTGACATTCATCATTCCAGCGTACCACTTGATCTTTCCTCAGTAATTTGAAGATTGGCTCACAAGTAGCAGTCAGATGTGAGATGAATCGGGCAATGTAATTCAGTCGTCCTAGGAACCCTCTGACTTCTTTCTCTGTTTTTGGCGTCGGCATCTCTTGAATAGCTTTAACCTTGGCAGGGTCCACCTGGATACCTTTATCACTTACAATGAAACCTATCAATTTTCCGGACCTCACCCCGAAGGTGCATTTGTTGGGATTCAACCTCAGCTTGTACAACTTGAGTCGGTCAAACAGCTTCCTCAGATGATCAAGGTGTTCCTCCTCAGTTTGAGACCTTGCAATCATGTCATCAACGTATACTTCAATCTCATGATGGATCATATCATGAAATAAAGCAACCATGGCACGCTGATAGGTTGCCCCAGCATTTTTCAATCCGAATGGCATGACCTTATAACAGAAGGTCCCCCACTGAGTTACAAATGTAGTCTTCTCCATATCTTCAGGAGCCATCTTGATCTGATTATACCCTGAGAAGCCATCCATGAAGGAGAACACCTTGTGTTGAGCTGTATTATCAACAAGGACATCGATGTGAGGTAGGGGGAAATCATCCTTGGGGCTGGCCCTGTTCAGATCCCTGTAGTCGACACACATTCTGACTTTACCGTCCTTCTTCGGCACTGGCACAACATTGGCAACCCACTGAGGGTAAGAAGTTACTGCAAGGAAACCCGCATCAAACTGTTTCATCACCTCAGCTTTAATCTTCTCAGACATCTCTGGACGCATTCGTCGAACTTTTTGCTTTACTGGAGGGCAATCTTCCTTGGTTGGCAAATGGTGAACTACAATGTCGGCATCCAAACCAGGCATATCTTCATAAGACCAGGCAAAGATCTCCATGTAGTCCTGTAGCATCTGGATCAATCGTTGCTTCACGCTGAGCTCTAGATTGGCACCAATTTTGACCTCTTTCCTATCTGTCTCAGTACCCAGGTTAATTGTCTCCACAGGCTCTTCATGTGGTTGAATAGCCCTCTCTTCCTGTAGTAGCAGTCTTGCGAGTTCACCAGGCACTTCGCAATCATCTTCACCTTCGTTTTCGGCCAAGTTGATCGGACTTTCGAAGTCATAACTGGCGGTAGCAGAGCTGTTGCCAGTGAGATCCAGAGTGGATTGAAACCTGTATAAGTGAGTGTGTGTAAATATAGCTGTTTTGCAATATGTATAACACAGAAAGAAAAGGAGCACAAGATTTGAAATGCAACAAACGTCCAATGTTTTGATTGATGATATATGAAAATGTCATACAAAAAGCCCTCACAAATGGAGCTACGATGTCCTGGGCAGGACACCGAGCCAACATATTGTTTGTTACAAATTTGGAAATCAAAAGAAATCAATTACTGCGTGACAAATGTGATAGGGGTAAAATCCTTTGCCGTCCAGTTGCTTGGTCCGTCGCTGGCAGTCGGGTAGATCCAATTATCAAACTCAGCTTCCTCCACATCCTCCTCGATAGCATTCACCCTTGAGCTGGAAATAAACACCGGAGCCTTTCCGATCTTCTCTTTGCGCACCGCCTTCTGAGCCTCTGCAGTAAAGCCTAGCCCAAACTTGTCGTTCTTCTGAGTGAAGTCAGGAAGCTGACCCCAGTGTGCACCATTGCCTTTCTGAACCACAGCCCGGGCATCCCTTAGGGAAACCATCTTCAAGGAATCATTCTCTTCGGCCATTGTCTCCGCAGCTGCTGAAATTGGATGTACCTCCTCGAAATGTTGGAAGGGGGTTTCAATAAACTCCCCGTCCATCTCAATGTATCTGAAGGAATTCAAATGGCTCACCATATACTCCTCTTCTCCTTGCACAGTGACGATCTTCCCTCTGACAGGGTACTTCAGCTTTTGGTGCAAGGTGGAGGTCACTGCCCCAGCTTTATGGATCCAAGGTCGACCCAACAGACAGGAGTACGATGGACGTATATCCATCACGTAAAAGGTAGAGTCAAACACTTGAGAGCCCACACGAATAGGGATGTTAACCTCTCCATGAACCATCCTCTTGGAACCGTCGAAAGCCCTGACGATGATATTGCTGGGTTTCAACTCCAGGCCCTCATAATCCAGACGGTCCAAAGCCTTTTTCGGAAGAACATTCAAAGAAGAACCAGTGTCCACCAATACATGTGCCAGAGTAGTGCCTCTGCATTCAATAGAGACATGCAGGGCATCATTGTGGTCTCTCCCTTTTGCGGTCAGATCAGCATCTGAAAAACCCAAGCCGTTGTCCGCCGTCAGATTTGCTATGCAGTCAGTGAACTGGACTGCAGACGTCTCTTGCGGCACATGGGCCGTCTTGAGAAATGAGATTAATGCCTTAGCGTGGGCCTCGGAACATAGTAATAAGGAAAGCAGGGAGATCTTGGAGGGTGTATGCCCCAACTGCTCGACAACATTAAAATCACTTTTCTTTATTATTTTCAGAATCTCCTCCATTTCTTGTCGGGAGGCCTCAGCATTCACGGGTATTGGTGCCTCCATCCGGGCAGGATCTTCTTCAATCCCTTTGCCCCGAGCATTTGATGACTCGGCAGCAGGGGACACAATTTGATCAGCAACAGGACTTGGTAAACTTGCAGGTTTTATGAGGAGGGGTTTTCGAATAGCGGGAGGCGCGATGTCAGGCGAGAAGATCCTGCCACTGCGGGTGACTTTAGCTGGACCGGTGATATCGCAGATACTGGCACTAGCATCAAATTCTTGCTTGATTCCATTTACATATACGTCCGCCCCATAATGCCAGGGGACAGCTTTATCAGACACGTAGGAGAGGGGTCCTGGAACAGTAATGATCACAGGCGCAACTGTCAAGATTTGAATAGGCTTCTTTGGGGGAGCCTTGATTGGATTTTTGAAGATGGTAATCACGGAAACTTCTTTCATCGGAACCAAATGAACAACAGTCTTTTTGAATAGAATCTCCTTGCTATCCATTAGGCCTTGGATGCCTAACCTTAGCAAGGGACAATCAGATGGGGAAATAGCACATAATGGGCAACCTTCGCCGCAACCCGGAAATAAACCGGCCCGCAGTAGGTTCTTCTTAACAGTCTTCAAAGGGGTAACAACTTCATCTACCGAAACAGCGTACACTTCTTCCTCAATGGCATTTACCCTATGCTGGGGCATAGGAGCCGTTACAACATTCGGTCTTTCCGGCGCTTCAAACTGAATTTCTTTTGCGTCAATTAGATCTTGCACTTTGTTTCTCAAGGCCCAACAATCATCAGTAGTGTGCCCGGGACTATCAGAATGATAAGCACACCGGGCATTCGGGTTGTATTTAGGGGACGCAGTGTTGACGACCTTAGGAGCTTCTTTGAGGGTCACCAGGTTGGTGGATAACAGTTGGGGTAAAATTTGAGATAATGTCATACTCAATCGGGTATACTGCCTCTTGGGCCTTTCACTTCTTTGTTGATTGTACTGCTGAGGAGCAGCAACAGGTTTAGAGATGACCAAAGCATTGACGGCTTGGCGACTTTCGGGCTTGACTTGCCTTCTAGGGCCATAGACGGCACTTGCTTCTTTCTTAAACGGCCTCTTCTCAGCACTTGTAGAGGCAGCTTTCTGTATCTTGCCTGACCTGATACCAGCTTCAATTCTTTCTCCTGTTAATATCAAATCTGTGAACCCAGCGGAGGAGTTACCGACCAAATGATTGAAAAACGGACCAGACAACGTTCCCAGAAACATATCAACCAGCTCTCGATCAGTTAATGGAGGCTGCACCCTGCCAGCCAAATCTCTCCATTTTTGAGCGTACTCCTTGAACCCTTCACCCGTCCCTAGAGACATACCCTGAAGTTGGGTACGCGTAGGAGCGAGATCAGAATTATATTGGTATTGTCTGTAGAATGCAGTCGCCAAATCCTCCCAGTGCCGGATGCTAGCTCCGTCTAATTGGTAGAACCATTCAAGCTGAGACCCCGAGAGGCTGTCCTGGAAGAAGTGAATCCAGAGGTTCTTATCCGCCGTGTAAGGTTGGATTTTCCTTACATACGACCTCAGATGCAGCTTTGGGCAGGAGACCCCATCATACTTGGCGAAGGCAGGCGCCTTAAACTTGTGTGGAATTACTACTCCAGAAGATAATCCCAAATCTCCGAAATCCAGTCCCGGCACGTTCTGAATTTCCATAGCGCTCAAGCGGTCCTCCAATTGTTTGTATCTGTCAGCAGCAGGTGGGTATTGTTCCTCGTTATAGTCCGTCTCGTTGTCGGAGACTGCGGGACTAGGAGCTCCTCCCCCTTGGGGACTGTTTTTCTCAGCAGAAGAAGTGGTTGGATCAGCTTCATTGTGGAGTGTGTTCCCAAATCTGCGTCCGGTGTTGAACATCGCCGTCCTCTTTTTCTTCTTCTTCTTCATGAGCAGAGTCTTCAACTCTTGCTGACCCTGGGCTAGGCTTAGGACCATCTCTTGAAACTGTGCACTTTGGGCCTGAAGGGCCTTGATTGCTTGCTCACTGGATGATTCCGGATTCATGATGACTGTGCAAACAAACAGCGAAGAAGATTAAGCAACCTGTGAAATAGGGTACCTGCTATGCATATGGTGTAATGGAATGCGTATGTTTTATGTTTTCAAAGACAAATAAGATTCAACTTTGTAGACAAAAAAGGGGAAACACACTTCATTAGATTAAAATTTTTCAATTGTTCAACAATTTGCCCTTAGGCATTACAGGAACGAAAAATACGGAAAAGGAAATAAAACTACAAAAGGAAATAATCAAAGCTCATCAATGCTCCCATGGCCTCCTCCTCTCAGTGCTGATGTAGTTGTTCAGGACACGTTCTTCCTCCAATTGCTTAGTCAGCCTTTGGACCTTCCTTTCCTGCTCGTTGAACTTCTCCCGATAGAAATCCCGTTCTTCCTTTAGCTGTGTCCAAGATCTCTTCATGGTGTCAAAATCAGTAGGTATCTGAGGAGGGAGGACAGTTGGAGGAACCCCATCTTCATCGGGAGTCTCCAGGATGATTGGCCTGACAGCTTCGTATGGCATACCTAACTTCTGAGCACGGATGCGGACCCATTTGCAATAGGGCTCCAATGGTAAAGAAGTCTTTGGTCCTAACTCATGTGGGTCAGCTTTGTGGATTCTGTCCCAAGCTCTAATGAATCCCTGGCGTAGTTTGTCACTGCCTGCCTGAAACTCAAAATGGAAGTGAGGAACCAGCATTTCATGGGGCCCATCTCCTCTGGCTCTTCCAAACTGACGGAGAGCTAAACATGGATTGTAAGAGATTCCTCCTTGGATACCAATCAACAGGACATTAGGGTATTCTCCGCAACGGTCGATAACAGCTACCTCATCCAAGCCTCTGAGAGTCCAAGTGATATCCTTATCTGTGAGAGACATTAACCTCCGAGCCCAACCTTTTCCTTCTTCATTCTTCAGCACGGACTTAGGAAGGTGCGAAATAAACCACCTTACTAGCAAAGGAGCACAACACCACGGAGTCCCCCGTTTTCGAGCAGTACGAGCATAGAGTTGTTGTAGAATGTCACCCAAGAGAGTGGGTACCGGATTCCGAGACATGAAGATTCTTATGACATGGATACTGATGAAGGTGTCAGGGTTGGGAAACAATACCAGACCATAGATCAAAAGAGCCAGAATATCCTCATATGCTTTGAAGTCCAAGTCATTCCAGAAATCATTAGCCTTGCCAACCAGAAATTTGACCAAAAAGCCCTTGACCCCATTTCTAGTTTCCCAGTTGGACAAAATCTCTTCTTTGGTCAAGGGGAGAATTGCAGCAATCTCTTCAGGCCTAGGAGTCTTTCCCAAACCAGTGAAAGGAGTTTGTTCCAAGACAGGAATCCCAAGCAAATAAGAAAATTCTTCCAGGGTAGGAACCAGCTGGAAGTCTTGAAAGGTGAAACAGTGATGCAGAGGGTCATAAAACTGGGTCAGAACACTTATCAATTGTTGGTCCCATTTTGCAGTGATCAAGCCAAGGAGGGAACCATGTCTGTTGATGAAGGAGGTAGTGTTTGGAATTCTTTCAACCAGATCTTTGAGTAAAACTGGTGGTTGAACAAAGTTGAGTCGGACAGTATTTCTACGCACGGGCATCATGATGTCCTGCAAAACAGAGCAAAGATGAAACCTTTTTGTCTTTGAAATGGGTTAGCCTTTTATGCATGCAATGGTATGATGGCATGATGCTATGATGAAGCACATCACAAGTATTCACATAGGCAAATAAAGCACACAAGTCACACAAGACACCCTTAGGTTTCAGGCCAGCATGAGTTTCAGGTATTACCCTCTTTTGGTTTTGTTGGTTAAAACCTGTCCTATCAAAAGTAACCGGGTTCTAGAGGATCTCAAATCATTGGCTACCCTCAATCGGTCATAACTCCAGCATCGCAACCTTTTCTCGCGGCCAGAACCATCTCGAGAGTTTAGCCTCAATGAGTGTAGCATACTGCTACTGTCCTAATAGCCAAGTTGGTCAATTTAGGGTTCTAAGGTTGGTTGGTGTTTAATGACCCCTTAGAAGACCTATATTCTCCCCGTTACAACACAAGGGATATAGGTACAGACTAAGATGCCACACCAACGTAGCCACTGCTTCACCCATGTCGGTCTACGCCGGACAGGTCCCTCACAGATTATGCTACCTAAAAAGGGTATTTCCCAGATCCGGGTTAGGATCTATGAAACTCCGATGCAAAGCCCACAAATATGAAAGCAAACAAAGCAAACAATTGAAAACAAAGGTGATCTAAACCCTAAGGTTACTCCACTTTTAAGACATTCCCCAACAGAGTCGCCAGTTCTGTGATACGGTGGGAGAACTGACTTGAGGTTTGCGTTCGTATTCGCAAATGTTGCGGTTAGCAAGAGTCGCCACCGACTTTTTATTTTATCCTAAGGAAAGGTTAAAAAGCACAGCAAAAACCTTTTGAGATGTTTTCTTGGGTTCGGGGAGTAGATTATAGAAAGGGAAGGTATTAGCACCCTTTCTATCCATGGTTATCCATGGGCTCTTAGTTACTTGCTTAGGTCACTTGCCTTTTGTTTTCAATTGTTTTAAATGGTGCTTGAGTGTGTGGGTTTTGAAAATGTTTTGAAAAGAGGCCAATGTGGTGGCAACCTTTGCAATGATCCATGTGGGGATGTATACAAAGATGTATGTCTTTTGAAAAGGTTTTCATTTGTTTTTGAAAGTTGTTTTGAAAGTGTAGTGTTGTGTGGTTTTTTTGAAATTAGGCAAGTGTTTTGTTTTGCAAGTTGTTTTGAAGTAACTAAGAGGTTATCTACTCCTAAATTTCTCAAAAGATTATTGCTATACTTTAACCCTTTTAACAAGTTTGCACCACCATTGTATTTGGTGGGCAACCTTGTGTTAGGATGTGAGAAGGGACAGGCGCGGGTCATCGTTTAGACCATAATTGTAACGACGTTAAATGTCTTTGGGCAATTTCTTTAAGGGACTTGATCATTTGTTTTATTTGTTTTGAAAAGTTTTATCGAGGGACTATGATCATTCAAACTGTTTGCTTTGCCCAAAGAGGTTCAACATACAATATGGCCCATTTATTTGAAGGCAACAAGTGGAATACCCTAGGGGGGTGCAAGTGTGATTTGTGTGTCCATTTTCATGCTTGTTTATCTTGTATTAGGTCAAACTATTTTTTATCGTTTTTTCGCATACAAACCCTAATTCTAGCATGTTATTATTAGAAAGCAATAAAGTGCGAAATTAAAATTACTAAGCTATTACACAACCAAATATGGGAAGGGGGGTACAAATGTTCAAATGGGGATATTGACAAGAATTTAAATCTAAATTATTACAACAATTGGATATTTTGCAATGCATAAATAAATGTAAATTGAATAAATATGTGAAATGTAAAAAGAAAGTTTCTATGTGTATTTGAAAATATTATTTATGTAAAAGGAAAAAGAAAATAAAAATATATTTATTTTTTAGTATTTTGAACTTAGGGTGAAAAACCCTAATTTTTAAATAAAAGGTATTATTATCTAATTTTAATTCTACTATTTATTTATTATTTATAAAAAAATAAAATAAAATGAAGTGTATTGTGAAAAAGGTATTTTTGTATCAAATATTAAATAAAATGAAAAAAATCAAATATTTTTATATTTTTGTCTTAAATATATTAATAATCATATATATATATATATTATTAAACCCTAGATATGTATTATTCTAAAAATGAATATTTATTTAATATTTTGATAAAAATAAAATAAAAGAGTATTTTTTGTGTGAAATATTTTCAGAAAGTAAATAAAAAATAAAAAGTGTATTTACATTATTTTTACATTTTATTCTAATAATCAAATATATATATATATATATATATGTACAAACTAAGAAAATAAACAAATAAATATGCAATAAATGCAAAAAATGATGGAAAAAATATTTTTAATTTTCTAATGGCATGAGAAAAAAATAAATGAAGTCAGCAAAAAAAGAAAAAGTCAAAAATGTTTAAAAATAAGCAAATGGGCTCAGGGGGGTGTAAGCCAAAAAGGATGGTGTGAAAAGAAAGAACAACAACAGCCCAGCCCAATAACACACTGTCTTCAACCTCCAGCTTCAAACTTTGAAAAAACGCGCGCCTCTTGCTTCAATGTCTAACTCCTGATTCCTTGATTTTTTGAACAAACTTCCAACACAAAAGATGTTAAGCATGAAGAGACGGTTCTAACCATATAAAGAACATGTCCTATCTCTCTAAGATGAGGGAGAATTTCTCTCCCCCTCTTTCCTGACCTAATTTTTCTACCATTTTCAGAGCTCAAATTCTCTTTACTCAGGCAAAAGAAATGAAAAGTAAAGCTATGTACATGTTCAGGGCTATGAGTAGGACTTTGTTTCTTCACAAACTTAAGACTAAAGATGCCTAATAAGAGAGATACGAATTCAAACTTTTACCTGTGCAGTTGAACTTCTATGTGGAGAATGAGAGACTTTCAGTGCAATGTAATGATTGGAAAAGCTTCCTTGAGGTCCAGGGATGCTTTTTCAATGCTTACTTTGTCTTGAACCTTCTTGAATCAAGCTGTAGAACTTCACCTGCAAGTCAAAGATGTGAAAATGGTGGAAGTGGTTAGAGCAACTACAGATCGTGCCTTAGCTTCTGGATAGCTTGCATATGTTGTAAGGAAGGTAGAGGAACAGGTTTGGACAGAAATGCTTGAAGGGATTGAGAGATTGCACTCAAACTGCAGGGGCACCCCTGTTTGTGCAGTTTGAGGATGATTCTGAGATGGAGGGTGTTTTGGAGGTCAAGAGCTCGTGTGTTAGCTTGGATATGTTATGTGTAATGTGTTTGACAACTTTGTTCTTGTGTGTGTATGCTGGTATGAGAGATAGCATATGTTATGGACCTTTCTTCACACTTAAGCTACCAAAAGCAAATTGGTGTTCTAGGTCAGTATAGGACCCCCTAATGTGCTGCATCAACTCCTCTTGATCAGTGTGTTATGCCCATAATCTTGTGCTAAGCAGATCTTCTATGTACTTGTTTGATTTACCAAATGACATAAAGCTAAACTTTTCAAAAATGGAAATTCCACTTTATCTAGTTTAGGATTAAACCATTATGCAATGTTAGAACACAAAGAACATGACCTTAACACATTGAATATGCATTAAATTATTGAGTATGAAATGGTTCAAGGACCTGTAATCAAGCATAAAGCAAACTGATTTCAAATTGGCAAGGTTATGAACATGTCTTGATGAAGAACAAAAGTGAATTTTTGCCAACTTGTGAAATTCGAATCTCTCAAGTTATGAGGTTGTTTGATGAGTTCTTGGACATTTTGGAAAGCTTGGAATGTGTACTACAATCCATCTTTGAAATGCAAATCAAAATTCCAATTGGAAGGGTATGAAAAGTGGCCTTGAAGTAGGGTAGAAAACCTTGTCAAAATAGGTCAAATTTCACTAAGTTAAAAGATGGTTTAGTGCCCTTATTCAAAAAATCATAACTTGAGATACAAGCTTCAAATGAGAAAACTTTGTGAATCAAAGTTGTAGATTATGCAACAAGCTACAACTTTCATGTTTTGACTTTTGTTTGAATCCAAATGGATCATGGTGAAAAGATGGGGCAAAGTTGGGAAAAAATTAGGGTTTTTCATAACTTAGAAAAATTCTAAGTTATGAAAAATTCCATTTTCAAACCCTAATTTGCATTTTGATGATTTCTTGGTGAACAAGTTTCATGATTTGGCATGTTTTGATGAAAAATGAATCTTGACTCTTGATTTTGACCAAAAAGTCAAAGTTTGACTTTTCAGTATACAGTCAAAATTGATCAATTGACTGGGAAATTCAACTATCAATCTTGTGTACTTGGGATCTTTTGAGCTTGATGAACATGTCAAGATAATTCCATGGGGTCCTTGAGTCCATAGGTGAACTTGGTTTGCCATTGGCTAGGTCAAACAGTCAAAAATTTCCTTTGTGCAGTCAAAACCCTAAAAATGACCATTTTGCCCTTTTGGTGATCTGATCAAATTTCTTGTGGAATTGTGATCCAAACTTGATCAAATGGTTCATATGAATTCAAAATGTTGATGTGGATCAAATTTCATGAGGTTTGACTGTCAATTGGCCACAGTTGACTTTTTCCCCAATACAGCTGATTTCTAGGTTAACTGTCCAATTGACTGGGTAAAACTTGGAATCAAGACTTGAAACTTGGTATAGGTAAACTTGGGAGTCCAACATGAAGCATGAAAGTCATCTTAAGCATTTTAGGTCAAAACATCTTTGTGCAAGCACAAACCCTAATTTGAGTCCACAGTGCAAGGAGAAGTCTTGAGCAGAGGAAACCCTAATTGTATCTTGGTCCTTAAATGTCTTGTGATGAGAAAATGTTGAGGAAATGGGAGGGCAAATTTTGGGGTACAACAGCAACCTTCTGGAGAGATGAGTACCGCGCCGATACCGTTTCCAAGTGCATTGGAGGCCCCATCAAAGTACAGGGTCCATCAGGATCCTTGTTCAGGTCTGTCATATGGTCTGTTCTCTTCAATATTGTCCAATGTCATAATGTCTTCGTCGGGGAAGTCGAACCTCATAGATTGGTAATCTTCGACATCTTGATGGGCCAGATGATCCGCTAGCACACTCCCCTTTATAACTTTTTGGGTCGTGTACTATATATCGTATTCCGTTAGGATCATCTACCATCTAGCGATTCTTCCAGATAGAGCAGGCTTCTCAAAGATGTACTTGATCGGGTCCATCTTAGATATCAACAAAGTGGTATGAGTCAACATGTACTGCCTTAGCCAGCGAGCAGCCCATACCAAAGCGCAGCAAGTTTTCTCGAGTAGTGAGTATTGGGTCTCACAGTCGGTAAACTTTTTGCTAAGGTAATAAATGGCATACTCTTTTTGACCAGACTCGTCATGTTGGCCTAGTACGCACCCCATTGAATTCTCTAGGACGGTCAGATACATGATTAGCGGTCTTCCTTCAATGGGTGGCATCAAGATAGGAGGTTCTAGAAAATACTCCTTGATTTTATCGAAAGCAACTTGACAGTCATCATTCCATTTAACCACCTGATCTTTCTTCAACAGCTTGAAGATTGGATCACAGGTGGATGTTAGGTGAGAAATGAACCTTGCAATGTAGTTTAGGCGTCCCAAGAAACTTCTGACCTCCTTCTCAGTGTGAGGAGCAGGCATTTCTTGTATAGCTTTGACTTTGGCATGATCAACCTCGATGCCTTTGTTGCTAACAATGAAACCCAAGAGTTTACCGGATCGGACTCCGAATGTACACTTGTTTGGATTCAGTCTGAGCTTGTACTCCTTCAAACTGGCAAACAACTTTTGCAAGTGGTCGAGGTGTTCTTCTTCAGTTTGTGAACGGGCTATCATGTCATCTACGTAGACCTCTATCTCATGATGTATCATATCATGAAACAAAGCTACCATGGCGCGTTGATAGGTTGCCCTGGCATTCTTCAGTCAGAATGGCATCACTTTGTAGCAGAACGTACCCCACTGTGTAACAAAAGTAGTTTTCTCCATGTCCTCAGGTTCCATTTTGATCTAGTTATAGCCTGAGAATTCGTCCATGAAAGAAAATACTTTGTGCTGAGCTGTATTGTCAACCAGGATGTCAATGTGCGGAAGTGGAAAGTCGTCTTTAGGGCTGGCCCTGTTTAAGTCTCTATAATCCACGCACATTCTCACTTTGCCGTCCTTCTTAGGCACGAGCACAATGTTAGCAACCCATTGTGCATAGGAAGTAACATCAAGAAAACCAACATTGAACTGCTTCATAACTTCTGCTTTTATCTTTTCTGACATGTCGGGCCTCATGCGACGGACTTTCTGTTTAACTGGTGGACAGTCTTCTCTTGTGGGTAGACGGTGTACCACAATGTCTGTATCAAGTCCCGACATGTCTTCGTATGACCAGGCGAAGATCTCAACATATTTATGCAACAGCTGAATTAAACGCTCCTTGACACTTGGCTCTAGGTTGGCACCCACTCTGTCTTCTTTTCTGTCTTCCTCAGTACCCAAGTTGATTGTCTCTAACAGCTCCTCATGAGGTAGAATAGCCCTTTCTTCCTGTTGTAGCAGTCTAGCCAATTCTCTCGGTACCTCACAATCTTCCTTACCTTCGTATTCGGCATGGTAGACCAGATCTTCAGAGTCATTGAAGGTCATAGCATAATTGTTACCCATGGAATCCGGAATGGAAGGGTACCTGCATTTGTGAGTGTGGGTGTGTGTAAGGGATAGCCATCTTTAAACAAATAAAATGTAAAAAGAAAGACAATGAACACAAAAGTTTATATGTGAAAACTTCCATGATTCATTAAAATGGCATATGAAGATGAAAAATCAAACCCTTACAAATGGACTTATGTGCCTCGGGTAAGGCACAAGGTTAAAAGTGTACGAATTGTTTGAGAATTATTACAAACCAACAAAAATGTTTGAAAGATAAATTACTGCGGTATGAAAGTAATCGGAACAAAGTCTTTTGCTTCCCAGTTGCACAGTCCTCCGTCAACAGTAGGGAAAATCCAGTCTTCCAAGTTGCTCTCCTCTTCACTATCCTCCAAAGCATTGACTCCATGATGGGTGATCTTCACCGGTGGCCCTCCAGCACGGGTGCGGCGTACAGCCTTTTGAGCAGAAGAAGTGAATCCCAAGATGAATTTATCTGATTTAAAAGGAAAGTCTGGAAGCTGCCTCGAGATTGTGCTTCCTCCTTCTTCAATCACAGCCTTTGCATCTTTGAGAGACGACATCCGAGGCGGAGGTCTGGTAATCATGGGTACAGAAGACACTGTCTTGGTTGCCGCAATCTCCTGAGCTACCTCTTCAAAATGCTGAAAAAGGGTTTCGATGAATTCGCCATCCAATTCAACATAGCGGAAAGAATTTAGATGGCTTATCATGTATTCCTCTTCGCCGTGAACAATTATGATTTTCCCCTGGACAGGGTACTTGAGCATTTGATGCAGAGTAGAAGTGACAGCTCCAGCATTGTGAATCCAAGGTCTTCCCAACAAGCAAGAATAGGAAGGACAGATGTCCATCACATAGAATGTGGAGTTGAAGGTTTCAGTTTCCACTTTAATCGGGATGTCCACCTCCCCGTGGACCATCCTTTTAGAACCATCAAAGGCTCTGACAATTATATTGCTGGGTTTCAGGGTTAGGCCTTCACAACCCAACCTATCCAATGTTTCTTTGGCAAGACGTTCAGTGATGAACCAATGTCTACCAGTACGTGTGCTAGAGTAGTCCCTCTGCATTCCATCGAGACATGCAAAGCGTCGTTATGTTTTATCCCTTTTGATGTTAAATTGGCATCGGAGAATCCTAGACCATTGTCAGCTGTTAAGCTAGCTACACATTCCTAGAACTGATCTGCGGAGGTTTCTTGTGGCACATGGGCAGTCTTCAAAAATCTGATCAAAGCTTTAGCATGAGCTTCTGAACAAAGCAGCAAGGCCAACATAGAGATCTTTGAGGGGGTTTGCCCCAGTTGTTCCACAACATCATAATCTCTTTTCTTGATTATTTTCAAAATCTCCTCCATTTCTTTTTGAGAGGTTTCAGGGATGACTAATGGCTGAGCCCTCGTCCTGACGGGCTCTTCTTGGATCCATTTCACTCTATCATCAACAACAGCATAGGGGAAAACCACAGGAATTACAACTTCTTCAATAATTGAAGTTCTCGCAGATATGTTGACCGGTACAGGGGTAACCTTAGGAGCAGCTGAGGGTCCAAAGGTTGCCTTTGGAGGGGCAATCTCTGGAGAGAAAATTCTTCCACTGCGGGTGATTTTGCTCGTTCCGGCAATGTTTCCAATATCGGAAGTCTCTTCATCAGAACTCTCTTCAGTTGATTCAATTTGTTTAATATCGTGGTAGTAGATTTCTCCACCATAGTTCCACGATACTGATCTGTCGGACTTGTACGGGACGGACCCGGGCATGGTTATCTTCAAAGGTACAGTCTTCGGAGCGAATGTAGTCTTAATAGGTCTTTTGGAGACCTTAGAAAGATTGGCGGATATGGTTATTATTGAAACATCATTGACAAGAGTCGGTGTAACAAGAGTCTTTTCAAAAAGGATTTCTTGGTTATCCATTAGGCGTTGGATGCCTAACTTCAACAATGGACAATCGCTTGGTAAGGATGAACAAAGGCATCAATCTTCTTCACAACCTGGGTGTTGTACCCCAAAATTTTCCCTCCCATATTCTTCAAGATTTGCCAAGATCAATCTCCAGATGATCCAAAATCCCTTAAGGGTTGCACAGTCCAATGGCCTCCTAACACAGTCAAAATTAGGGTTTTGGTTCTTGCAAAGAAATTGAGGTTTCCAAGGGTCCAATCAAGTCCCATGTGCCTATATGCATTGTCAAGCATCCACATGTCAAGTTTCAAGGCTCACAACATCAAGTTGCACAGTCAAAAAACCCTAATTGCTCCACAGTCAACTGCAGGGGCAAAATGGTCATTTGACAGTCAAAAGTCAAAAATTTTGGTCAACATCTTATTTTGAAGCCACAAACATCATTTGATCAATTCTTGATCATGATTTCTCAAAGCATGGCTCAAAAAGTCTCAAGATGTAAAAGGTTCTATTTTTGGACAATTGAAAAGTCAACTGCAAATTGACCAAGGCATAACTTCTTCATGGTTCATAAGAAAAATCCCATCCAAAGCTCATTATAGGTCATTTTCAAAAGTCAACAAAAAGGCACTTTAAGTCAAAGACCATAACTTGAGATTGGTAAATCAAAATGACATGGGACCAAAGGCATTGGTTAGAGGACTTCAAGACCTTTCCAAAATGTCCAAGAACATGATCATAGCTTAAAAATTGAGCAAGATATGCATTGGAGAAGTTGGGAAATTTTTGGGAACTTTGAAAAGTCAACTTTGCTTCAAAAGCTTCAAAAATGCTAATGGGCCTCAATTTCTTTCTTGAATCATTACCCAAAGCCTATGCACGACCCATTGAGCTAAAAATGATTTATTTTCTTATTTTTAATTAATTAATTGAATTTTTATTATTATTAATTCATTTAATTAGTTTTAATTGTAGAAAAATATCAAATAATGCTTTTCAAATCTTTTTGTGCAGCAAATATTCTCATTATAGGCTAAAGATTTCGTGCACCAATCAACAAGATAAGATCATCCATATTTGGTAAGATTTGCATGGAAAAAAGATTGAAAAAGATATGGAAAAAATCAAATATTCAAAACATAAATTCATGGATCTTTGGGCTTGTTTTTGACCTAGAATGCTTCACATACATATGCACAAGGAAACCTAAATGAAGCACATACGAAAAGCTGTTCACAAACATAGAACCAAATTGCAAAATTTCAACCAAAAGCTTGAAACTGATTTCATAATTGGAGCACGTTTCAAAGCATAAAAAGCATTCCAATACGTTTCTGAACCTTCTAGGAATTGATTGCAATCAAGAACACGCTTCTATACTCCAAGAAACGGTAGAACAGAATCGTCTTTCTCACGAAAATTTCCATAATCGAATTCTGCTTTCCATGCATCATTGTTATATTTTGAATATTGATTTATACTAATAATGATCTTCTGAAGCTTTTGGTAACGTTTAATTGTTCTAAAGATGCTTGTATCAAAATCTACCATTGATGAAACCTAGGGTTTCAGAAGCTCCAAAATATGGCTTTCCTGGTATGGAAAAATTGGATCTTGAGACCTATGCCATTGAATTCAGGATCTCCATACGAATTGAATGATGACCTCGCGCCCTTTTTATATTAAGGCATCTCCTATTCGCTATTTTTCATGGTTGTGCTTAGTGGGGGTTTAAAACCCCCGCTATTTGTTTTATGTTTTTGCAGATAAGCGAAGAAGAAGGCTAGCGTGTCCGGGCATGGTTGGATAATTCAAACGTTGGCGCGCTTTTCTTTGTTCATACCACTAACACTTGTTTTTTTTATATAATAATTACTCTCCCTCCATATAACAAACGCACGCAATAGCTCAGTTGGTTGATGAGGTGTCTTGCAGGTATAGGGACCTGGGTTCGATTCCCAGGTCCCCCCATATGCTTAATAATTTTTGTTTCAATGTGTTCTGGTGCAGCACTCATTCCATGGCCTACCATATACGCTCATGCCTATGCTTGCCAAGTGGCCCTGATGAGTAATCCAATGGTCAGAAGGTGGATTCTATGGTGCACTCCAGTCAACAATCATACACATGATCAGAAAAGTCAAACGAGCTTATGCTTCAGTGGGCCTGAATTACTCCAATCTTACCTCCATAATGGGCCAGACACCCCCCTTGTTTGTATATTTTCATTTTCTTTTTCTTTTTAATTCTTTTAATTGCCTTAATTATTTTTATTTAATTCACCTCAAATAATTAATTTTCATAATAAAAACAGAAAAATCAAAAAAATGTAAAATATATTTAATTATTATTAATTCATCACTAAAATATTTTTGTAAATAAATGTTAAATAATTAATTTAGTTAAATTAGGTTTCAATTTTAACACTTTTTCTTAATAAATAAAAAAATATGTAGAAATTAGGTTTTTGACATTTTTATCTTTTTCTTAATTAATTACTTGCCTCATTATTTATTATTATTATTAAATATTTTTGTAAATAAATATGTAAATTAACTAATTAGTGTAAATTAGGTTAACTTGTATATTTTCATTAATAATTAAAATACTTAGAATTAGGGTTTCTCTTGATTTTAATTTTCTTTATTTCATTAAATACCAAAAAACCTAAAAACATTTTTCTTTTCCTTCTTTTCTTCAATTAAATAATTAATTAGCTTTTAATTCAATTTAATTTCAAAAGGGTCAAAACCCTCGGACGTCCTAACTTTTATTCTTTCGCACGTTATTCTTATTTTCTTTCCGAATATTATGTAACTGCTCAAGGCTTGTAATAGTAATTAGGTATTTATTTACTTTCCGCATTTTTTATCAAACGGGTTTTTGTATTTTGGCGATGTATAGACCCGCGCCTTGTAATAGCGTAGGATTTATCTTTCCGCATTTAAATTTCCGCACTCTTAAATTCTAAACTTTGCATGAAAGAATGTATGGCTAATTAAAAACAAGCGTAGCTCACAATACCATGGTCAAAGATAAAACTTAATTGAAAACAACACACAAATACACACACCACTTCTAGGGTACACCTCACCTGTTTCCTTCGAAACGTGGTCGTCAAGTATAGGACGTTTTAGTAAGTCCTTATGTCCATGATCCAGTTGCCTCGAAATAGTTGCCTCGGAATAGTTGCCTCGAAACGGTTGCCTCGGATTAAAAAAGGATCAAGGACATAAGGGTAGCTTCTAAAGTGTCCTAACTGTTGCTTCGGTGACCACACTGTCCCTAAACTCGAATTGACCCGAACACCTCCAACGGTGGTGCTACCTACCTCTCAATGGTGGGATGGCACTACCTTAAGGACATTTACACAGCCTAATTCCTTAGGGTAGGTAGATGACTCATGGATACTTGCTCTATTCAAAAACAAATCAAAACATCTTTTCACCGACACTTTCAAAAAGCTTTCAAAACAATTTTTCGAACACTCTTGAGGACAGATACAAGAGTTATTCAGAAATCTTTAACGAAACTTTTTAAAACCCACTCACAATTGAAAAGCAAACATGTTGAAAACGCGATGAGCAAGTATCTAAGAGCCCATGGATAACCATTGATAGAAAGGGTGCTAACACCTTTGTGATACGGTGGGAGAACTGACTTGAGGTTTTGCGTTTTGTATTCGCAAATGTTTCGGTTGAGCAAGAGTCGCCACCGACTTTTTATATTATATGATAAACATATTAAACATGTATAAAAAATATAATATTTAATATTTACAAGAAAAGTATTTTTGATATAAAATGTTTTCAAAAGAGGAAATGAAATAAAAATCAGAAAGAAAATATATTTGCATTATTTTTTCCTAGTTATTCTAAATAATAGTATTTATATTATTTATGCACAAATATTAATCTAAGCAAATAAATACCTAATAAATATGAAAATGGTGTAAAAAATATTTTTTGTATTTTTAATATTATAAGAAAAAATAAATAAGTCAGAATAAAAAAGGAAAAGTCAAAAAATCATTAAAATAAGCAAAATGGGCTTAGGGGGTGTAAAAGTAAAAATGGTGTGTAAACAGAAATGATAAATCAAGCCCAGCCCACCAAGTCCTTCTTCAACCTCTGGCCAGAAACAATGTCAAAAACGCGCGCTTTGTTCACTGATTCAAACATCCTGATTCCTGGCTTTTTAATGAAAACTCACAACATCAAAAATGTTCAGCATCAAACAACGAATCCATACATACCAAAAACTTGTTCTAACTCTAAAAAATGAGAGAGAATTTCTCCATTCCCAAATCTTAACCTAACTTTTTATCAATATTCAGACCTTAAATTCTCACAGCATATGCAAAATAAATGAAAAGTAAAGGTATGTACAGTTTCAGGGGCATGAGTTGAACACTTCTTATTCATAAACTTAGAGCTAATGATGTCTACATTGAGAGATAGAAGTTCAAGAATATACCTGTTCAGTTGAAGTTGTATCTGATGATGGAGGTACTTTCAGAGTAAGGTGATGATTGGTACAACTTCCTTGATGTCCAGGGATGCTATTCCAAGTTTTACTTTGCTTTGAAACTAGCTGAATCGAGTTGTAGCACTCCACCTGCAAAACAAGAAAATGAAAATGGCCAAACTGATTAGAGGAGTTACAGTCCACTTCTAATGCTTTGGATAGTTTGCATTGATGGTAGGGAAGGTGTTTTCACTGGTTTGGGCAAGAATGCACGATGGAAATGAGTTGTGGGATTCAAGTTGCAGAATATGCCCTGTTTTGGCAGTTTGAGGGTGATTCTGTGAATGAGAGGGTGTTGGAGAGGGTTGGCTCGTGTTCTAGCTCAGTTAGGGTGTTTTGAAAGTGTACAAAGTTTTTGCTTAAGCTTGTTTGTGCTGAGATGAAAGTTGTTATACAAAATGCAAGCTTTCTTACCCTTTAAGCAAGAGAAGGTCAAGTGGAGTTCTAGACTGATAGAGGCCCCCCTAATGTGCTGCAAACCTTGGCCTTGATCAGTGTAATTAGTCTAATAACTTGTGCCAAAGAGATTTGCACTGTCCTTGCTTGGATTGTTAATTGACATAAAGTTCACTTTTGCAAAAATGGTTAAAATGCTTTATCTATTTTGGGATTAAACCATTATGCAATGCTTGAACACATAGAATATGGTCTTGGCACAAAGAGTTTGCATTAAATTTATGAGTGTAAAAGAGATTTAGGGCCTGTAATCAAGAAATGCATGCTGATTTGAAAATTGCCTAAGTGTATGAACATGGAAATTGGCCATAACAAAAGTGAGTTTTTCCCATATTGCAAAATTCGATTCTCTCAAACCATGAGGTTGTTTGATGAGTTCTTGGACATTTTGGAAAGCTTGGAATGTGTACTACAATCCATATTTGAAATTCAAATTGAAAGTACAAGTGGAAGTATTTGAAAAATGGTCTTGAAGTTAGGCAAAAATCCTGCCTAAAATAGGTCAAATCTTCTCTAAGTTAAGAATGGTTTGGTACCCTTGTTCCAAAAATTGTAACTTGAGATACAAGCTTCTTTTGGGAAAACTTTGTGAATAAAAGTTGTATATTATGCAATAGGCTACAACTTTCATGTTTTGACTTTTGCTTGAATCCAAATGAATCTTGGTGAGAAAGTGGGGCAAAGTTAGGAAAAAAATTAGGGTTTTTCATAACTTAGAAAAATTCTAAGTTATGAAAAATCTTCATTTCAAACCCTAATTTGCAATTCTTGATTTCTTGATGAACAAGTTTCATGATTTGGCATGTTTTGATGAAAAATGAATCTTGACACTTGATTTTGACCAAAAAGTCAAAGTTTGACTTTTCAGTATACAGTCAAAATTGATCAATTGACTGGGAAATTCAACTGTCAATCTTGTGCATTTGGGATCTTTTGAACTTATTGAGCATGTCAAGACAATTCCATGGGGTCCTTGAGTCCATATGTGAGCTTGGTTTGCCATTGGCTAGGTCAAACAGTCAAAAATTGCCTTTGTGCAGTCAAAACCCTAAAAATGACCATTTTGCCCTTTTGATGATCTGATCAAATTTCTTGTGGAATTGTGATCCAAACTTGATCAAATGGTCCATATGAGTTCATAATGTTGATGTGGGTCAAAAATCATGAGGTTTGACTGTCAATTGGCCACAATTGACTTTTTCCCCAATACAGCTGATTTCTAGGTCAACTGTCCAATTGACTGGGCAAAGTTTGGAATCAAGGCTTGAAACTTGATGTGGATAAACTTGGGAGTCCAACATGAAGCATGAAAGTCATCTTAGGCATTTTAGGTCAAAACATCTTTGTGCAAACACAAACCCTAATTTGGGTCAACAGTGCAAGGAGAAGTCTTGAGCAGATGAAAACCCTAACTGGATCTTGAGTTCCAAGGGCTTTGTGATGAGAAATGTTGAGAAAATGGGAGGGAAAATTTTGGGGTACAACAGTTGCCCCTGTTCAATCTTCTTGAATCCGAAGAGTTAGATAGGCAAGTTTGCCTTTCGTGACTCAAGGGTAAAAGGAGATTGGACACTAGAGTGCCCTTAAATTTGCACTCGTCAAAGCAATGGATGGGGGAATGGGCTTAGAGATGCCATTTGGAGATGGGCTTAACGATGCCATCAAGAGGAGTGACAGGAACTTGTCGGGGATGGGCTTAAAGATGCCATCTGGAATGAGTATCAGAAAGGTGTCCATGTTTTGGACTATCTCTGAACTGGGGGTTTGAATAAGCAATAGATTGACATCCGTATCTGGAGGCATCCGTAAACTGTTTTCAAAAGTTGCATTTGAACAAGCGATAGATCAACATCCGCTGTTGGGAAGAATCCATAAACTGTTTTCAGAAGTCTTGAGAAGAATCTGAACAAGTGATAGGTCAACATCCGTTACTTGGAGAACCCGTGAACTGTTTTCAGAATTCTTGAAGTTGAATAAGCAATAGAGCAGCATCCGTTGTTGGGAAGCGTCCGTAAACTGTTTTCAGAAATCTTGAAGTTGAATAAGCAATAGAGCAGCATCCGTTGTTGGGAAGCGTCCGTAAACTGTTTTCAAAAGTTGCATCTGAACAAGCGATAGATTAACATCCGTTGTTGGGAAGAATTCGTAAACTGTTTTCAGAAGTCTTGAGAAGAAACTAAACAAGCGATAGGTTAACATCCGTTACTTGGAGAACCCGTGAACTGTTTTCAGAAGTCTTGAAGTTGAGGAGGAACCGGTGTAGGGTTTCCTGATGATGAGCTCGTGTAAAACTGCATCTGGATGAATCTGGAATAAGCATCAGAATATTGCCATGTCTGGGTCACATCTGAACTATTCCTGGAAAGAATCTCAGAAGATAATGATTTTTGTCTGTCGACTGATCTTACCTGCATAGGCAAAGAGTTAGTTATATGCAATGTCATGATGCATGATACAATGTATGTTATATGATATGAATGTAAATGGATGCGCATGTAAGCTGGAGAGCTGTCTTGCAAAGGATAGATGAATCCGAGATGGCTGAAGATAAAAGAATCTAGACTGCTGCTGGGGAAAGTAATTCCTGGTTGTTGCTGGAGAATAAGGAGCTTGGGTTGTATACCAATCTTCTGGGGAATCCCTGTCTTGAGGAGATCTTCACTGGAGAATCTTCGAATATACAATGAGAAACTGAAAACTGACAGTCTTCAAATTTGCTTGGGGAATACCAGACCTTCAATCGTCGAGGGGCCTTAGAACCACTTGTGGGGACTTGGAATTTCCTTGGTGACTTGCAGGGTAAAAGAATTTCTGATGCTGTCTACTGGGGATTTTAGAACCTGGTAGACTTAAGCTGGGGAGATAAGACTGAGAATCTCTAGTCTAGTGAGAAGCATTTCTGTGGGGAGAAGGTTCACTAGTCTGGCTCCGCTGGGAATTGATAATTTGAAGTTTTAGCTCTGCTGGGGATACTGAAACTTAAACTCTGAGGGGAATCGAGTTCTGGAGGATTCTCTGGCTGGGGATAACAAAGATAAACTCCTCTGGGGATTCTATTGATAAGTTATGTTGGGGAACTCTGATGAACTCCGCTGGGGATAGGAAGAAATTTGCCGAGTGCGATCTTCCGTGGCAATAAGCTGAAGATAACCCAGTTATAAGCCCTTGCGAGGAGTAACTTTGAATAAAGCTCGGGAGAGACGTCCATTCTCTGCGGGGGATAAGCTTCCAGAATCTACTGGGGATAAGCTTCAAGACTTGCTGGCGATATGGATTCCAAATCTCCTGGGGGTTTCCTTTGAAAGGGTATCAAGATATCCAACTGCACCTTCAACCTATCAGTAATCCTCTTTCTTGATTCATAAGGAAATGATTATGTTCAAATGCATATGCCTATTTAACAAAACATTGGACGTTTCTCAAAATAAAACAAATAGTGCAAGAGAAAAGAAAAAGGAAATGACACAAATTTCTGGGAAAAGTATTTGTATTGACTTTCTATGAGTGTATTTGTACAAAGGAGACAATCATCCTAGTAGGAGGATTTCGTCGTAAATATTGAAAAATTTATACAAAAGAAGGATGGCTATGTGAAATAATTCCATGGGGTTCCATTCCGCTATAGCCTTCACAACTCTGAATGTCTGTCCATTCAATGCTTCGTCTGCCGATGACTGGATTGATCAGAAGCCTGGAACTGGTTGATGAAGAGATTGTCTTTGAAGTGATCCGACGAGACATAGTCATACGCTTTAATTCCCTAACTTTTTCCTGAATCTCCCTTTCGGGTTTTCGATCCACCGGGAAACCCCTTTTTGCCCAAGCCGCCCTTTCGGGTTTTCAACTTGCCGGGTGTACAAATTTTTTGTTTTTATCCCTAATTTTTGCCTGAACCGCCCTTTCGGGTTTTCGGTTCACCGGGATGCCCATTTTTGCCCAAGCCGCCCTTTCGGGTTTTCGAATTGTCGGGTTATTTTATGCGTAGTATCTTTTGACTATGTCTGCGTTCGCAGGGTGCGGCAAATCGTTGCCGTCCATGGTGGTCTGAATCATTGCACCACCAGAAAATATGCTTTTGATCACAAATGGTCCTTCATATGTAGGAGTCCATTTGCCCCTGGGATCACTTTGCGGCAAGATAATCCGCTTGATTACGAGATCTCCGACTTGATACACTTGACGTTTGACTTTCTTATTGAAGGCCTTGATCATCCGTTTTTGATACGTCTGACCATGGCATATAGCAGGGAGTCGCTTCTCGTCGATCAGATTGAGTTGATCAAGTCGGGTCTGCATCCAATCATCTTCATTCAAACCTGCGTCCTTCATAATCCTTAGAGAAGGAATCTGAACTTCCATAGGCAGGACAACTTCCATGCCATATACCAACGAAAATGGGGTTGCCCCGGTTGAAGTATGTGCCGTCGTACGGTATCCATGTAGAGCAAACGGTAACATCTCATGCCAGTCTTTGTAAGTGACTGTCATTTTCTGAATGATCTTCTTAATGTTTTTGTTCGCAGCTTCAACAGCACCGTTCATCTTCGGCCGATAGGGAGATGAATTGTGATGATAAATCTTGAACTGTTCGCACAATGCGGTGATCATCGTGTTATTCAGATTTGTACCGTTGTCCGTGATGATCCTGTCTGGAACACCATACCGGCATATGAGGTTTTGCTTGATGAAGCGGGCAACCACATTTTTAGTAACAGAGGCGAAGGAAGCTGCTTCGACCCATTTGGTGAAATAGTCAATGGCAACTAGGATGAAGCGATGTCTGTTGGAAGCCGTGGGCTTGATCTCTCCAAACATGTCAATGCCCCACATTGCAAATGGCCAAGGAGCAGTCAGAACGTTGAGAGGAACCGGAGGGATATGAACTTTGTCAGCGTAGACTTGACATTTGTGGCAAGTACGGGAATGTTGATGGCAGTCAGCTTCCATGGTAGACCAATAATAGCATGCCCTTAGGATCTTCTTAGCCATTGTATGCCCGCTCAAGTGAGTGCCAAATGTGCCGCTGTGTATCTCAGTCATGATCAACTCTGCTTCAGCTTTGTCTACACATCGGAGTAATACACAATCATGGCTTCGTTTGTAAAGGATGTTGTTGCTCAGGAAGAACTTAGCAGTGAATTTCCTTAAGAACTTCTTGTCATTTACGGAAGCTCCTTCGGGATAATCTCTAGTCTCGATATACCTTTTGATTTCATGGAACCAGGGTTGTTCCACTACTTCTTCGGTATTAATCTCGTGACAATGTGCAGGTTCATCCATTCGCTCGATGGTGATTTGGGGAGCCTCGTTATCCCAGTTGAGTTTAAACATGGAGGACATTGTAGCTAGAGCATCTGCTAGCTGATTCTCTTCTCGCGGGAAATGCTCGAAGGTAATTTGCTCGAAATGAGGCAACAATGTCAAGACATGTTCTTTGTATGGGATAAGATTAGGGTGCTTGGTATCCCACTCTCCTTTGATTTGACTGATAACCAAAGCCGAGTCCCCAAATACGATCAAAGATTTGACCCCCAAGTCTATAGCAGCCTTGAGACCAAAGATGCAAGCTTCATACTCAGCCATGTTGTTTGTGCAGCTGAAGCAAAGTCGGGCCGTGAAAGGTGTGTGACAATCCTCCGGAGAAATGAGTACTGCGCCGATACCGTTTCCAAGTGCGTTTGAAGCACCATCAAAGTACAGGGTCCATCGGGATCCCTTTTCGAGTCTGTCATACGGTCCGTTACCTCCAATGTTGTCCAAATTCATGATGTCCTCGTCTGGGAAGTCAAATCTCATGGGTTGATAATCTTCGATAGCTTGATGAGCCAGATGGTCAGCTAGTACACTCCCTTTTATAGCTTTTTGGGTGGTGTACTGGATGTCATACTCAGTTAGGATCATCTGCCATCTGGCTATTCTTCCAGATAAAGCGGGCTTTTCGAAGATATACTTGATAGGATCCATTTTGGAAATCAACAAGGTAGTATGAGTCAACATATACTGCCTTAGTCGGCGAGCAGCCCATACCAAAGCGCAACAAGTTTTCTCGAGCAGTGAGTAGCGAGTCTCACAGTCGGTAAACTTTTTGCTAAGGTAATAAATAGCATGCTCTTTTCGACCAGACTCGTCATGCTGGCCCAAAACACACCCCATTGAGTTATCCAAGACAGTCAGATACATGATCAATGGTCTTCCTTCGACGGGTGGCATCAAAATAGGAGGTTCTAGCAAATACTCCTTGATCTTATCAAAAGCAGCTTGGCAATCGTCGTTCCATTCGACTACCTGATCTTTCTTCAAGAGTTTGAAAATTGGCTCACAGGTAGAAGTCAGATGAGAGATGAATCTGGCAATATAGTTCAAGCTCCCCAAGAACCCTCTAACCTCCGTTTCAGTATGGGGAGCAGGCATCTCTTGTATTGCTTTCACTTTTGCTAGATCGACTTCAATGCCTTTGTTGCTTACAATGAATCCTAGAAGTTTACCAGACCTAACTCCAAAAGTGCACTTACTTGGATTCAGCCTGAGTTTGTATTCTTTCAACCTGGCAAACAGCTTTTCTAGATGTTCAAGGTGCTCCTCCTCTGTTTGTGACCGAGCTATCATGTCGTCTACGTAAACTTCAATCTCATGATGTATCATATCATGAAACAAAGCTACCATGGCGCGTTGATAAGTTGCCCCTGCATTCTTCAGCCCGAACGGCATCACCTTGTAACAGAAAGTGCCCCACTGTGTGACAAAAGTTGTCTTCTCCATATCTTCGGGGGCCATTTTGATTTGATTGTAGCCCGAGAATCCATCCATGAAGGAAAACACTTTGTGTTGAGCTGTGTTGTCGATCAAAATGTCAATGTGTGGAAGTGGAAAATCATCTTTGGGGCTGGCCCTATTCAAATCCCGATAGTCCACACACATCCTGACTTTGCCATCTTTCTTAGGTACTGGCACGATGTTAGCGACCCATTGAGGATAGGACGTAACAGCCAGAAAGCCAGCGTCGAATTGCTTCATCACTTCTGCTTTGATTTTTTCAGACATGTCAGGCCTCATTTGGCGGACTTTTTGCTTGATCGGTGGATAATCCTCTCTTGTGGGGAGACAGTGAACCACGATGTCTGTGTCTAAACCTGGCATGTCTTCATAAGACCAAGCGAAGATTTCAACATACTCATTCAACAACTGTATCAGGCATTCCTTGACACTTGGTTCCAGATTGGCACCCACTTGCACCTCCTTCCGGTCTTCCTTGGTCCCTAAGTTGACAGTTTCCAATGACTCTTCATGCGGTAAGATGGCCCTTTCCTCTTGCTGTAGAAGTCTGGCTAGTTCCCCTGGTACTTCACAACCTTCGTCATCTTCATACTCGGCTTGATTGACCAGATCTTCAGAGTTATTGAAGGATATAGCAGAATAGTCACCCATGGAATCCGGAGTGGATGGGTACCTGCATTTGTGAGTGTGGGTGTGTGTAAGGGATAGCCATCCTTAAACAAAAAATGCAAAAGGAAAGAAAATGAACACAACAGTTTATCAAATGAAAAACGTCCAATGAATCATTAAACATGGCATATGGATATGAAAATAATCAAAACCCTTACAAATGGACCTACATGCCCCGGGCAAGGCATGAGGTAAAAAGATAGTGTGCGGATTGTTCGAAAATAAATATTACAGACCAAATAGGAAATGTTTGACAGATAAATTACTGATGAATAAAAGTGATGGGGACAAAGTCTTTTGCCTCCCAGTTGCACAATCCTCCTTTGACAGTTGGGTAAATCCACTCTTCGATGCTGCTCTCTTTGTCTTCGTCCTCCAAAGCGTTGATTCCGTAGGGAGAAATTTTGACTGGCGCTCTTTCAATCTTCGAACGACGCATAGCTTTCTGGCCCGCGGCAGTGAACCCTAATCCAAATTTGTCTGCTTTATGTGGAATATCAGGTAACTGCCCCCATGCTGAATTCTTCCCCTCCTTTATTGCGGCCCTTGCGTCCTCCAGAGATGCCATCCTGTCCATCTGCCTTGGTACTTCAGCTGCCAACTTTGCTACTGTTATCTCAGGGAGGACTTCTTCGAAATGCTGAAAAGGCGTCTCAATGAACTCCCCCTCTACCTCCACATACCGGAAGGAGTTCGAATGGCTGATCATGTACTCCTCTTCGCCATGGACGATTATGATCTTTCCCTTGACAGGATACTTCAACATCTGATGTAAGGAGGAAGTGACTGCCCCGGCATGGTGTATCCAAGGCCTACCCAACAAGAAAGAGTATGACGGACGGATGTCCATCACATAGAAAGTAGATTTAAACACCTCAGTACCTATCTTGATGGGAATTTCAACCTCCCCATGGACCATCCTCTTCGAACCATCGAAAGCTCTGACAACAATATCACTCGGCTTCAACTCTAACCCTTCACAATCTAGTCGGTCCAAGGCCTTCTTAGGCAGTACATTCAGCGACGAACCAGTGTCGACCAAGACATGTGCGAGAGTAGTTCCTCGGCACTCGACTGAAATGTGCAAAGCATCATTGTGGTTCCTGCCTTTAGGAGTTAGGTCGGCATCAGAGAAACCTAATCCATTGTCCGTAGTAAGGCTAGCCACGCAATTTTGAAATTGATCTGCACAGGTTTCCTGGGGCACATGGGCTGCCTTCAGGAATTTTATCAAAGCTTTAGCGTGCGCTTCCGAGCAAAGTAGTAGTGCCGGCATGAAGATCTTTGAGGGGGTTTGCCCCAGCTGTTCTACCACATCGTAATCACTCCTTTTGATTATCTTCAAGATCTCATCCATTTCCTTCTTGGAGGTCTCCGGAATGGCCAAGGGTTGAGCCCTCGTCCTGACGAGCTCATCTTGGATTCCCTTACCTTTATCAGCAGCGGTAGGAGGGACAGTACTAGGAACAACAACATCTTCAATCAATGGGGTTCTAGCGGAGAGTTTTATTGGTGCAGGGATAACCTTGTCAGTAGACGAGGGTCCAAAGATTGCTCTTGGAGGGGAAATCTCTGGAGAAAATATTCTCCCGCTCCGGGTGATTTTGCTCGTGCCTGCAATGTTTCCAATGCTGGCTTCTTCATCACCTGAACTTTCTTCAGTTATTTCGATTTGTTTAATACCATGGTAGTAGACGTCACCGCCATAGTTCCATGGTATTGACTTCTCAGAAACATAGGGGACAAGCCCTGGCATTGTTATCTTCAAAGGAACAGATTTCGTAGCTGGTGTAATCTTAACAGGCTTTCTGACGGCCTTGGAAAGATTGGCGTGAATGGTTATGATTGAGACATCTTCAGTATGGGTTGGAATAGCGGAAACTTTTTCAAACAAAATTTGTCGACTGTCCATTAGGCCTTGGATGCCTTTCTTCAGTAACGGACAATCAAACGGCAGAGAGTAACAACAATAGCAGTCTTCTTTACATCCCGGGAAGATCCCGGCCCTTAACAGATTCAATTTGATGGTTAGCAACGGAGTTATCAGATCATTGACATCAGCAACATATAAATCTTCTTCAATGGCATTGACATTTCGGCCGTGCTTCGGCATGGGAGCAGATATCACATTAGGCTTCTCCGGAGCGTCAAACTCCACCTCCTTCGCCTCTATCAGGTCTTGGATTTTATGCTTGAGTGCCCAACAATCATTGGTGTCGTGCCCGACACTGTCAGAATGGTAGGCGCATTTAGCATTAGGATGATAATGCGGAGAGGACGTTTCACATTTTTTGGTGCCTCCTTGATAGTGGCGAGATTCAACTTTAACAGATGGGGAAGCACTTGCGCTGGAGTCATATTAATGCGGGTGAACTGCCGTTGTGGCCGTTCCACCCGTTGCTGATTTGGTCTGGACTGGTTATAGCGAGGCTGCTCACTTGAAGGGTTTTGAATCATTACGGTCCCTACGGTCGGCCGACGCTCAGTCTTCCCTGCTCTTCTCTGGGAGTATACAACAGTCGTTTCCTTCTTAAAAGGCTTCTTCTCAACACTTGCAGCGGCACCCTTCTGAATCTTTCCTGACTTGATGCCTGCTTCTATTCTTTCGCCTGTTAAGATCCAATCGGTAAACCCCGCGGAAGAGTTACCAATCAGATGATTGAAAAATGGCCCAGATAGGGTCCCTAGAAACATATCAACAAGTTCACGGTCGGTTAAAGGAGGCTGCACCCTGCCATCCAAATCCCTCCATTTTTGTGCATATTCTTTGAATCCTTCGCCTGTTCCCAGTGACATACCCTGAAGTTGGGTGCGCGTAGGAGCAAGGTCAGAATTATACTGATATTGCTTGTAGAAGGCGGTGGCCAAGTCTTCCCAGTTTCGGACGCTGGTTCCCTCTAGTTGATAGAACCACTCCAATTGAGCCCCAGAAAGGTTGTCTTGAAAGAAATGGATCCAAAGGTTCTTATCTTCCGTATAAGGTTGGATCTTTCTTACGTAGGACCTGAGATGCATTTTCGGACAGGACAGCCCATCATACCTCACAAAAACTGGCACTTTGAACTTTGGGGGAATCACAATCCCGGCAACTAAACCCAAGTCTTCGAAATCCAAACCCGGTACCCTTTGTAGCTCCATGGCGGCCAACCTGTCTTCTAAACCTTTGTATTTATCATCAGCTGGAGGGTATTGTTGATCAGAGTAGTCTTCATCCTCTTCGACCTCCTCTTCTTCCACATCGGACTCGGAAGGTACCGCAGCCCCACCTCCTTTACTGGTCCCTTCATCAGAAGTAGGAGGAAATTCAAGCACTCTCCTGGCCTCTCCGTCAAATCTTCTCCCTAAAGTAGCCACCCCGAGTCTCTTTTTCTGCTTTTTCACTGGGTCTTTATTCCCCAGCAAGATCTTGAGATCCTCCTGACCCTTAGCCAAGGTCGTCAGGAGTTGCTGGAATTGTGCATTTTGAGCTTGTAGGTCTTTGACTGTTTGCTCGAGATCCATCCTACTGAAATAACAGCAGACAAATAAGGAAACCTGGAGTGAGACCTGCTTATGCACATGATGAATGATATGCTTATGTATGCAATGCATTCAAGTATTTAGAACATTCAAAATTGTTGCAGACAAAGAAGAACGCACGTCATATTAATAAGAAGAAATTTGTTAGTACATAAATGCCCCATGGGCCAAATATTACAAAACAACTTCTCAAGGTAAAAAGACATTGCGCATCCTCTTTGGTGCGATGTAGATGTTAAGGGCCTCTTGCTCATGGAGTCGGCGGGTAAGCTCTAGAACCTTCTTCTCACTAGCGTAGAAGCTGGCTTCAAAAGTGTTTCGTTCCTCCTTGAGCTGAATCCAACTTTTCTGCATTTCCTCCCACGATGTAGGCATGTCAGGATGTAGGATAGTGTAGGGAACCTCTCCTTCCTTGATGGGCTCTTTAATCACAGGGAGAACATGAGGATAAGGCATCATTAGACTCTGGGCTCGGGCTCGTACCCACTTGAGATAAGGCTCAAGAGGGATGGAGTTCTTGTGTCCCAGTGTCTTGCTATCAACCTTGTTGGGTCTTCCCCAAGCTCTGATGAATCTTTGGCGAAGTCCTTGCGCATCGTTGTCGAAGTCAAAAACTAGGTCAGGAATCAACATGTCGTGAGGGACATCCCTCTGTGCATATCCAAATTGCCTCAAAGCTAGGCAAGGGTTGTAGGTGATACCTCCTCTGATTCCAAGTAAAGGAACATTAGGAAACTCTCCGCAACGATCGACAATGATGACATTTTCTCTGGACCGAGAACACCAATGTACATCAGAGTGAGTAAGAGTCATCAACCGTTGGGACCACCTTGAGCCTTGGTCATTCTTCAAGACAGATTGTGGAAGGTGCGAAATAAACCACCTTGTAAGGAGAGGAGTACAGCACATGAGAACACCCCTCTTTCTCATTGTTCGTGTGTAAAATGAGTGAAGGATGTCCCCAAGCAATGTTGGTATTGGATTCCTGGACAAGAAGATTTTGACGGCGTTGACATCTACCAATTGGTCAGAATTTGGGAACAAGACCAACCCATAGATAAGGAGTGCCACAATCTCTTCAAAGGCTTGTAGGTCCAATGAATTCCAACATTCTTGTGCCTTCTCAAACAAGAATTTTGCTAAGAATCATTTGACGCCGCTTCTGGTTTCCCAATGCCCCTTGATGTCGGATGGTTGTAGATGTAATGCTCGAGCAACATCTTCCGACTTTGGTTCCTTTTCCGTACCATTGAAGGGTAGTTGATTAAGGATAGGAATTCTTAGGAGTTGAGAAAACTCCTCCAAAGTGGGCACCAACTGATAGTCGGGGAAAGTGAAACAGTGGTGAAGAGGGTCAAAGAACTGGAATAGCACTTTCATCATGTCTTCTTCAATGTTGGTGTTGACTAAGCTGAGCAGCCTACCATGTCTTTCACTGAAGGATGAGCTTTCCGGAATTCTTGAGGTGAGCTCCTTGAGTTGAGGAGAGATTCTCACAAGGTTGACTTGGATGGTTTTTCTGCGAGGAATTTCCATGACCTACAAAACAAGAACAAAGATGAAGATCCAAACCCTTGAAATGGTTAGTGAATGCATATGATGTTTTATGATGTTTATGATGTATGCACAAACATATGTACAAGCAAATCACACCAAACCCTAGTTTCAGGCTTGCATGGGGTTTCATAGGTAAGTACCCTCTTGAGTGTAGTTGGCTTAAAAACATGTCCTATAAATAGTAACCGGGTTCAATGGAGCTCAATATCACTGGATTGTTTTCATTGTTCATTGTTTTGGTTTAGCCACTTAACTAGCGACCAAAATATTCCAAGAAAACAACCCTCAATGAGTGTAGTATCGAGTATCTACCAACTTCGGACTGCACCAAAGCCGGTCATCTCACTACCCCTAATAAAAGGCCAAGATGGTCAAGTAAGGTTCTAGGTAATTAGTGCTTAGTGACATCACTCAGCGGCCCCGTACTCTCCTTGATTGAACTCAAGGGTTACCGGTACTCACAAATATGTCGCACTAATATAGCTATTGCTTCGACCGTGTCGGTATACCCCGCACAGTTTCCACAACGTATTGCTATCTATGAAATGTTTCCCAAAATCTGGGTGGAGGATTACAAACCCAAACAAGAGAGCCAAGATATAAAGCAATCAAGACAAACAATTAATACTGCAAGAGGGTGATCTAAGCCCTAAGGTTACTCCACTTTTAGATTTATCCCCAGCAGAGTCGCCAGTTCTGTGATACGGTGGGAGAACTGACTTGAGGTTTTGCATTTTGTATTCGCAAATGTTTCGGTTGAGCAAGAGTCGCCACCGACTTTTTATTTTATCCTAAGGAAAGGTTTAAAAAGCACAGCAAAAACCTTTGAGATATTTTCTTGGGTTCGGGGAGTAGATTATAGAAAGGGAAGGTATTAGCACCCTTTCTATCCATGGTTATCCATGGGCTCTTAGGTACTTGCTTAGATAAACTTGCCTTGGTTTTCAATTGTTTGAAATGGTGCTTTGTGTGTGATTTTGAAAATATTTTGAAAAAGATGCCTTGTCTAGGCTACCCTTGTAACAATTCTTTACTCGAATGTTTTACAAAAGGTGTTTGTCTTTTTGAAAAGATGTTTCAAGGTTTTTTGAAAGTTTGTTTTGAAAGTGTTTGTGAAGTGTGGTTTGAAAAATAGGCAAGTGTTTTTGTTTTGCAAGTTTGACAAGTACTTAAGAGCTATCTACCCTAAAGTTCTCAAAGATTTTTTGCTATGTTTTAACCCTTTTAACAATTTTGTTCCATCATTGCATTTGGTGGACAATCTTGTGTTAGGATGTGAAAGGGACGGGCGCGGGTCATCGTTTAGACCATAATTGCAATGGTGCCAAGTATCTTTGGGAAATTTTCCTTTAAGGGACTTGATCATTTTTAGGCAACTTTTTCGAAAGCGTCATCGAGGGACTATGATCATTTGAATTGTGTTTGTTTCGCCCAAAGAGACCTAACATGCAATATGGCCCATTATTGAAGGCAACAAGTGGAATACCCTAGGGGTGCAAGTGTGATTAGTGTTGTCCATTTTCATGCTTGATTATCTTGAAATTAGGTCAAACTACTTTTGTTGTTTTTATTTGCATACAAACCCTAATTCTATCATGGTATATTTAGAAAAACTTTAAAGTGCGAAAATTAAAGTTCCTAAGCTATTACAACACAATATGGGGAGGGGGGTACAAATGTTCAAATGGGGGGTATTTGACAAGGAATTTAAACCTAGCTATTACATCAATTTGGAATTATTTACAAGATAATCAATTGCACAAATTAAATAGAAATAAGATGAATATGCAAGATGCAAAAAAAGTTTTTATGTGTATGAAAAAAGTATTTTTATATGTCAAAATAAAATAAAATGAAAAGTATTATCTTTTTGAGTATTTTTCCATTTTTTAGGGCAAAACCCTAATTTTATTAGGTAAAAGGTATTATTTATTTAAGATATACAATGTTTAATAATTATATACAAAAATAAAATAAAATGAAGTATATTTGTAAAAGGGTATTTTTAATATTAAATATTAATAAAAAAAATAAAAGTGTGTATATTTTGTATTTTAACCTAAATATATATATATATATATATATATATATATATATATATATATATATATATATATATATATATATATATATATATATATATATATATATATATATATATATATATATATATATATATATATATATATATATATATATATATATATATATATATATATATATATATATATATATATATATATATATATATATATATATATATATATATATATATATATATATATATATATATATATATATATATATATATATATATATATATTATATGATAAATATATTAAACATGTATAAAAAATATAATATTTAATATTTACAAGAAAAGTATTTTTGATATAAAATGTTTTCAAAAGAGGAAATGAAATAAAAATCAGAAAGAAAATATATTTGCATTATTTTTTCCTAGTTATTCTAAATAATAGTATTTATATTATTTATGCACAAATATTAATCTAAGCAAATAAATACCTAATAAATATGAAAATGGTGTAAAAAATATTTTTTGTATTTTTAATATTATAAGAAAAAATAAATAAGTCAGAATAAAAAAGGAAAAGTCAAAAAATCATTAAAATAAGCAAAATGGGCTCAGGGGGTGTAAAAGTAAAAATGGTGTGTAAACAGAAATGACAAATCAAGCCCAGCCCACCAAGTCCTTCTTCAACCTCTGGCCAGAAACAATGTCAAAAACGCGCGCTTTGTTCACTGATTCAAATATCCTGATTCCTGGCTTTTTAATGAAAACTCACAACATCAAAAATGTTCAGCATCAAACAACGAATCCATACATACCAAAAACTTGTTCTAACTCTAAAAAATGAGAGAGAATTTCTCCATTCCCAAATCTTAACCTAACTTTTTATCAATATTCAGACCTTAAATTCTCACAGCATATGCAAAATAAATGAAAAGTAAAGGTATGTACAGTTTCAGGGGCATGAGTAGAACACTTCTTATTCACAAACTTAGAGCTAATGATGTCTACATTGAGAGATAGAAGTTCAAGAATATACTTGTTCAGTTGAAGTTGTATCTGATGATGGAGGTACTTTCAGAGCAAGGTGATGATTGGTACAGCTTCCTTGATGTCCAGGGATGCTATTCCAAGTTTTACTTTGCTTTGGAACTAGCTGAATCGAGTTGTAGCACTCCACCTGCAAAACAAGAAAATGAAAATGGCCAAACTGATTAGAGGAGTTACAGTCCACTTCTAATGCTTTGGATAGTTTGCATTGATGGTAGGGAAGGTGTTTTCACTGGTTTGGGCAAGAATGCACGATGGAAATGAGTTGTGGGATTCAAGTTGTAGAATATGCCCTGTTTTGGCAGTTTGAGGGTGATTCTGTGAATGAGAGGGTGTTGGAGAGGGTTGGCTCGTGTTCTAGCTCAGTTAGGGTGTTTTGAAAGTGTACAAAGTTTTTGCTTAAGCTTGTTTGTGCTGAGATGAAAGTTGTTATACAAAATGCAAGCTTTCTTACCCTTTAAGCAAGAGAAGGTCAAGTGGAGTTCTAGACTGATAGAGGCCCCCCTAATGTGCTGCAAACCTTGACCTTGATCAGTGTAATTAGTCTAATAACTTGTGCCAAAGAGATTTGCACTGTCCTTGCTTGGATTGTTAATTGACATAAAGTTCACTTTTGCAAAAATGGTTAAAATGCTTTATCTATTTTGGGATTAAACCATTATGCAATGCTTGAACACATAGAATATGGTCTTGGCACAAAGAGTTTGCATTAAATTTATGAGTGTAAAAGAGATTTAGGGCCTGTAATCAAGAAATGCATGCTGATTTGAAAATTGCCTAAGTGTATGAACATGGAAATTGGCCATAACAAAAGTGAGTTTTTCCCATATTGCAAAATTCGATTCTCTCAAACCATGAGGTTGTTTGATGAGTTCTTGGAAATTTTCGAAAGCTTGGAATGTGTACTACAATCCATCTTTGAAATTCAAATTTAAAGTACAAGTGGAAGTATGTGAAAAATGGTCTTGAAGTTAGGCAAAAATCCTGCCTAAAATAGGTCAAATCTTCTCTAAGTTAAGAATGGTTTGGTACCCTTGTTCCAAAAATTGTAACTTGAGATACAAGCTTATTTTGGAAAAACTTTGTGAATAAAAGTTGTAGATTATGCAATAGGCTACAACTTTCATGTTTTGACTTTTGCTTGAATCCAAATGAATCTTGGTGAGAAAGTGGGGCAAAGTTAGGAAAAAATTAGGGTTTTTCATAACTTAGAAAAATTCTAAGTTATGAAAAATCTTCATTTCAAACCCTAATTTGCAATTCTTGATTTCTTGATGAACAAGTTTCATGATTTGGCATGTTTTGATGAAAAATGAATCTTGACACTTGATTTTGACCAAAAAGTCAAAGTTTGACTTTTCAGTATACAGTCAAAATTGATCAATTGACTGGGAAATTCAACTGTCAATCTTGTGCATTTGGGATCTTTTGAACTTATTGAGCATGTCAAGACAATTCCATGGGGTCCTTGAGTGCATATGTGAGCTTGGTTTGCCATTGGCTAGGTCAAACAGTCAAAAATTGCCTTTGTGCTGTCAAAACCCTAAAAATGACCATTTTGCCCTTTTGATGATCTGATCAAATTTCTTGTGGAATTGTGATCCAAACTTGATCAATTGGTCCATATGAGTTCATAATGTTGATGTGGGTCAAAAATCATGAGGTTTGACTGTCAATTGGCCACAGTTGACTTTTTCCCCAATACAGCTGATTTCTAGGTCAACTGTCCAATTGACTGGGCAAAGTTTGGAATCAAGGCTTGAAACTTGATGTGGATAAACTTGGGAGTCCAACATGAAGCATGAAAGTCATCTTAGGCATTTTAGGTCAAAACATCTTTGTGCAAACACAAACCCCTAATTTGGGTCAACAGTGCAAGGAGAAGTCTTGAGCAGATGAAAACCTTAACTGGATCTTGAGTTCCAAGGGCTTTGTGATGAGAAATGTTGAGAAAATGGGAGGGCAAATTTTGGGGTACAACAACCTTCCCTTTCTATAAATATACCTCCCGAACCGAGAAATATCTCATAAGGAATTTTGCTGTGCTTTTGTCCTGTCCATGTTGGAGAAAATAAAAGACGGTGGCGACTCTTGCTTCCGTGACATTTCGCGAACCAGCGTTAAACAGTCAGTTCTAAATCCACCGATCACAGAACTGGCGACTCTGTTGGGGATATTATAAAAGTGAGGTGTACCTTAGGACTAAGATCACTTGTGTTTTCAATTGTCTGAATTGTTTGCTTTATTATTGTGGGTACTGTCTTGGGAGTTCTATAGATCCTAACCCGGATCTGGGGGATACCTTCTTAGAAAGTAGCAACAAGACTGTGAGGGAACTGTGCAGGGTATACCGACATGGTTGAAGCAGTCTGCTACGTTGATGTGGCACTTTGGTGAGTACCGGTAACCCTTGAGTCCAGTCAAGGAGAGTACGGGGCCGCCGCGTGGTGTCGTGAAGCATCAACTGACCTTAGGAACCTTAATTGAACCATATTAGCCTCTTTAGGGTAGTGAGATAACTGACTTTGGTGCAGTCCGAAGTTGGTTGATACTCGATACTACACTCAATTGAGGGTTGTTTTCTTGGAATATTTCGGTCGCCAGTTCAGTGGCTAAATCGAAACGATGAACAATGAAAGCAATCCAGTGATATTGGGACCCTTAGAACCCGGTTACTTCTGATAGGACAGGTTTTGAGCCCACCAACTTCAAGAGGGTAATACCTAGACCCCATGCTGGCCTAAACCCTAAGGGCTATGGTGTAACTTGTGTGCTTTACCATGTTTGCTTTGCGAATACTTGTGGTGTGTCCTTATCATAGCATCATAACATCATACAACATCATATGCATTGACTAACCATTTCAGGGGTTCAAATCTTCATCTTTGTTCTTGTTTTGTAGGACATGGAAACTATCCGCAGAAAGACAATTCAGATCAGCCTTGTAAGGATCCCTCCTCAGCTTAAGGAACTTATATCCAGGATTCCCGAGAGCTCTTCTTTCAGTGAGAGGCATGGAAGACTCATCAGCTTGGTCAACACCAACATTGAGGAAGATATGATAAAGGTCCTCTTCCAGTTCTTCGACCCTCTGCATCACTGTTTTACTTTCCTGGATTATCAACTGGTGCCTACATTGGAAGAGTTCTCCCGGCTTCTGAAGATCCCTATCCTTAGTCAACTACCCTACAACGGTACGGAAAAGGAACCCAAACTTGAAGAGATTTCTAAATCCTTACGCTTACAACCATCTGACATAAAGGGACATTGGGAAGTTAGAAGTGGTATCAAAGGGTTCTTGGCCAGGTTTCTATTTGAGAAAGCCCAAGAATGTTGGAATTCCCTTGACCTACAAGCCTTTGAAGAAGTTGTGGCCCTCCTTGTCTATGGATTGGTTTTGTTCCCGAATCCCGATCAGCTTATAGATATCAGTGCTGTCAAGATCTTCATGTCTAGGAATCCTATACCTACGTTGCTTGGGGACATCCTTCACTCATGTTACACTCGAACCATGAGAAAAAGAGGTGTTCTTATGTGCTGCACTCCTCTCCTGGGAAGGTGGTTTATTTTGCACCTTCCACAATCAGTTTGGAAGAATGAGCGGGGTTTGAGATGGTCACAACGATTGATGACTCTTACACATGCAGATATACATTGGTGTTCTCGGTCTAGAGAAGACGTCACTATCATTGATTGTTGCGGGGAGTTTCCTAATGTCCCTTTACTTGGAATCAGATGAGGTATTACTTACAACCCGTGTCTGGCTTGGAGACAGTTTGGTTATGCTCGGAGGGACGACCCTCATGACATGTTAATTCCTGACATAGTTTTTGACTTCGACAACGATGCACAAGGACTTCGCCAGAGATTTATCAGAGCTTGGAGGATGCCCAACAAGGTAGACAACAAGACACTAGGGCATAGGAACTCCATCCCGTTGGAACCTTATCTCAGGTGGGTACGAGCCCGCTCCCAGAAGTTAGTGATGCCATATCCTCATGTTCTCCCTGTGATCAAAGAGCCAGTCTTGGAAGGAGAGGTGCCCTACACCATTCAACATCCTGAAATGCCTACATCCTGGGAAGAAATGTAGAAGAGCTGGATCCAGCTTAAGGAAGAACGGAATTCTCTTGAGTCCAGTCTACATGCTAGTGAGAAGAAGGTCTTGGAGCTCACCCGCCTACTGCACGAGGAAAAGACTCTCAACACCTACATAGCTCCGAAGAGGATGCACAGTGTCTTTTGGGATTGATTTACTTTGTAATGTTTGCCCATGAGGTCTTGATGTACTGAACAATTATTTATTAATGATAACGTGTGTTCTTTTTGTCTACAACAAATTTGAACTTTCGAACCCTTGAATGCATTGCATAAACAGCATATCATGCATCATGTGCATCACAGGTACTCTTCTTTTCAGGTTGCTTAATGTTCTTCGCTGTTTATTTCAGCATCATGAATCCTGAATCATCTACTGAGCAGTCCATCAAGGCCCTCCAGGCCCAAAACGCCCAATTCCAAGAGCTGATCATGAATTTGGCCCAAGGTCAAGAGGAGTTGAAGGCTCTGCTGGTCAAGAAGAAAAAGAAGAGAACTGTACTACTCAACACGGGCCGGAGGTTTGGTAACACACTGCAGAATGAGGTTGATCAAGCTGGTTCTTCTGTAGGGAAAGGCAGTCCCCAAGGGGGAAGGGTTCCTTGTCAGGTGGTCTCTGACAACGAGACTGATTTCAATGAGGAGCAATACCCTCCAGCTGAAGACAAGTACAAGCAGTTAGAGGATCGCCTGAATGCCATGGAAATTCAACAAGTTCCTGGTTTGGATTTCGGAGACCTAGGTCTATCTTCTGGTGTGGTCATCCCACATAAGTTCAAAGCACCATCTTTTGCAAAGTATGACGGGGCGTCCTGCCCTAAACTACATCTCAGATCTTATGTGCGGAAGATCCAGCCATATACTGTGGACAAGAACTTGTGGATCCATTTCTTCCAGGAGAGTCTTTCAGGGACTCATCTCGAATGGTTCTATCAGCTGGATGGAACCAAGGTTCGTAACTGGGAGGACTTGGCTACTGCTTTTTACAAGCAGTATCAGTATAATGCCGACCTCGCTCCTACACGTACCCAACTCCAGGGTATGTCGCTAGGATCGGGAGAAGGTTTTAAAGAGTACGCGCAGAAGTGGAGGGACCTGGCTGGCAGGGTGCAGCCACCATTAACCGACTGTGAATTAGTGGACATGTTCTTGGGGACCCTATCCGGGTCGTTCTTCAATCATCTCATTGGAAATTCGTCTGTAGGGTTCACAGATCTCATTCTGACTGGGGAAAGGATAGAAGTTGGTATGAAATCAGGGAAGATACAGAAAGGTGCGTCCTCAAGTTCTGAGAAAAAACCTTTCAAGAAGGAAGCCAGTGTTGTGTATGGGCCTAGAAGGCAAAATAAACCAGAACGCCGCCAAGCTGTCAACGCGGTGGTAATTGCAAAGCCTGCTGCCGCTCCTCGGCAACCTAACCAACCAAGGGGTGAGAGACCCAGAAGAGAATATACTCGGCTTAGTATGACCTTGTCACAGATCTTGCCGCAACTGCTATCGACCAATTTGATAACTGTCAGAGAAGCTCCGAAGGTGGTGAACACAACCTCTCCCAAGTATAATCCCAATGCCCGATGTGCTTATCACTCTGATAGCCCGGGGCATTCTACTGATGATTGTTGGGCCCTAAGAAATAAGGTTCAGGACCTTATTGATGCGAAGGAGATACAGTTTGAGGCGCCCGAAAGGCCCAACGTTGTGACCGCTCCTATGCCCCAGCATGGAGCAAATGCTATTGAGGAAGACTTGTATGCAGTTTCTGTGGATGATGTTGCTACCCCTCTATTGATTGTTAAGAGGAACCTGTTGCTAGCCGGTTTATTTCCGGGTTGTAGCAAGGGTTGCCTTCTATGTGCCGTTTCCCCTGCTGGTTGTCCATTGCTGAAGTTAGGCATTCAAAGCCTGATGGATAGCAAAGAAATCTTGTTCAAGAAGACCGTTGTTCCTTTTGTTCCTACTGCAGAAGTATCCGTCGTCACCATTTTCAATAATCCTACCAAGGCTCCCCTGAGGAAGCCAGTCAAAATCATGCCTGTTGCACCTATTATCATTACTGTTCCGGGGCCCCTCCCCTATAAATCGGACAAGGCTGTCCCATGGCACTATGGGGCAGATGTGTATGTACTTGGAGTAAAGCAGGAGTTCAACACTAACACCGGTATCAGTAACATCACCGGTCCAGCTAAAGTAACTCGCAATGGCAGGCTCTTCTCGCCTGACATTGCGCCACCAGTTATCCGAAGACCTCTTATAATCATGCCTACAAGTGCGCCTGTTTCCCCTTCTGATCAAGTTTCTACCCCTGCTGCCGAGTCATCTAATACTCGGGGCAAAGGGATTGATGATGTGCCTGCCCGGATGGAGGCACCGAAGACTGTGAATGTTGAAGCCTCCCAGCAAGAGATGGAGGAAATCCTTAAGATCATTAAGAAGAGTGACTTCAATGTCGTTGAATAGCTGGGGCATACCCCCTCCAAGATCTCTATGCTATCATTGCTGATGTGCTCAGAGGCCCATGCCAAGGCCCTGATTTCATTTCTGAAGACGGCTCATGTGCCACAAGAGACGTCCGCTGATCAATTCACTGATTGTGTGGCCAACTTGACCGCTGACAATGGTTTGGGTTTCTCGGATGCTGATCTTACCGATAAGGGAAAGAACCACAATGACGCCCTGCATGTCTCCATAGAATGCAGGGGCACTACTCTCGCACACGTGTTGGTGGACACCGGTTCTTCGCTGAATGTATTGCCCAAGAAGGCCTTAGACAGGTTGGATAGTGAGGGTCTGGAGTTGAAGCCTAGTAACATCGTGGTCCGGGCCTTTGACGGGTCGTACATGGTGAAGTGGATATTCCGATTCGTGTTGGTTCTCAAGTCTTCGATTCAACGTTCTATGTGATGGACATTCGTCCATCCTATTCTTGTTTGCTGGGCCGTCCCTGGATCCACAAGGCTGGGGCTGTGACCTCCACTCTACACCAGAAGCTCAAATACCCTGTCAGAGGGAAGATTGTTACAGTGCAGGGGGAGGAAGAATACATGGTTAGTCATCTGAACTCATTCCGGTATATAGAGATGGACGGGGAGTTTATTGAAACCCCCTTTCAACATTTTGAAGAGGTACCTCCAACATTGGCGTCAGCAGAGACAGTAATTGAAGAAGACTTTCCTTTGAAGATGGCCTCCTTAAAGGACGCCCGGGCTGTAATTGAAAAAGGTGAATGTGCTAACTGGGGCAGACTCCCTGATTTTACTCCTAAGACTGACAAGTTTGGGCTGGGTTTTACTGCAGAGGCTCAGAGGGCTGTACGCAAAGCAAAGATCAGAAGACCTCCTGTGTTCATCACCAACCCGGGAGTGAATGCTATTGAAGGCGATGTGGAGGAATCAGAGTTTGATAGCTGGATCTACCCGACGACCGATGGTGGACTGAACAATTGGACTGCAAAAGACCAAATACCTGTTACTTTTGTTACGCAGTAATGAATTCCTTTGTTTTTAATTTGTAATGAACAATAAATTGAAACTTTAGGGCCCAGTGTCTTACCCGGGGCACCGTGGCTTCATTTGTGAGGGCTTATTAACTGTCATTTCCATATATCATGAATAAAGACATTGGACGTTTTTCGCATTTCGAATCTTGTGCTCCCTTTCTTTCTTTCTTTCTTTTATATATTGCAAAACAGCGGTATTTACACACACTCACTCATACAGGTTTCAATCCACTCTGGATCTCACTGGTAACGACTCTGCTACTGCCAATTATGACTTCGAAAATCCGATCAACTTAGCCGAAGACGAAGGTGAAGATGATTGCGAAGTGCCTGGCGAGCTTGCAAGACTGTTACTCCAGGAAGAGAGGGCCATTCAGCCACATGAAGAGCCAGTGGAAACGGTAAATCTGGGTACTGAGACAGATAGAAAAGAAGTTAAGATTGGTGCCAATCTAGAGCTCAGCGTAAAACAACGGTTGATTCAGATGTTGCATGATTATGTGGAGATCTTCGCCTGGTCTTACGAAGACATGCCTGAGTTGGATACCAACATTGTGGTCCATCACTTGCCTACCAAGGAAGACTGCCCTCCGGTTAAGCAAAAGGTCCGCCGTATGCGTCCAGAGATGTCCGAGAAGATCAAAGCTGAGGTTATGAAACAATTTGATGCCGGGTTTCTAGAAGTGACTTCTTACCCTCAGTGGGTTGCAACGTGGTTCCAGTGCCAAAGAAAGATGGTAAGGTCAGAATGTGTGTCGATTACAGGGATTTGAACAGGGCAAGCCCCAAGGATGATTTCCCTCTACCTCATATCGACGTTCTGGTTGACAATACTGCTCAACACAAGGTGTTCTCCTTCATGGACGGCTTTTCAGGTTATAATCAAATCAAGATGGCTCCTGAAGACATGGAAAAGACTACTTTTGTTACTCAGTGGGGCACCTTCTGCTACAAGGTCATGCCATTCGGGTTGAAAAATGCTGGGGCAACCTACCAACGTGCCATGGTTGCTTTATTTCATGACATGATCCACCATGAGATTGAAGTGTATGTCGACGATATGATTGCAAGGTCCCAAACTGAGGAGGAACACCTTGACCATTTACAAAAGCTGTTTGACCGTCTGAAGTTGTACAAGCTGAGGTTGAACCCGAACAAGTGCACCTTTGGGGTAAGATCTGGAAAGTTGCTAGGCTTCGTCGTGAACGACAAAGGTATTCAAGTGGACCCTGCCAAGGTTAAAGCCATTCAAGAGATGCCAGTTCCCAAGACAGAGAAAGAAGTCAGAGGCTTTCTGGGACGTCTGAATTACATTGCCCGATTCATCTCGCACCTAACTGCTACCTATGAGCCAATCTTCAAGCTGCTGAAGAAAGATCAGGTAGTACGTTGGAATGATGAATGTCAGGCCGCTTTTGACAGAATCAAAGAGTATCTCCAAGAACCACCCATTCTTATGCCACCGGTTGAAGGGAGACCTCTAATCTTATACCTGACAGTACTTGACAGCTCAATGGGGTGTGTGCTGGGGCAGCATGACGAGTCTGGCCGAAAAGAGCACGCTATTTATTACCTTAGCAAAAAGTTTACCGACTGTGAGACCCGATACTCACTGCTCGAGAAAACTTGCTGCGCTTTGGTATGGGCTGCTCGCCGGCTGAGACAGTATATGCTGACTCACACTACCCTGTTGATTTCAAAAATGGATCCAATAAAGTACATATTCGAAAAGCCTGCTCTGTCTGGAAGAATAGCAAGATGGCAGATGATCTTGACAGAATACGACATCCAGTACACGACTCAGAAAGCTATCAAAGGAAGTGTATTGGCAGACCACTTGGCACACTAGGCAGTGGACGACTACCAGTCAATGAACTTTGAATTTCCTGACGAGAACATCATGGTAGTGACTGATTGTGAAGTACCTGGGCCGGATGAAGGACCTGAGGAAGGATCCCGATGGTCTATGCACTTTGACGGAGCCTCCAACGCTTTGGGTAACGGTATCGGCGCTGTGATCATATCCCCCCAAGGCACTCATACTCCACTTACTGCCCGGCTATGTTTCAACTGCACCAACAACATGGCAGAGTATGAGGCGTGCATCATGGGTCTTCAAGCTGAAATTGACTTAAGGATCAAGTTTCTGAGTGTCTTCGGAGATTACGCTCTCGTGATCAATCAGATCAAAGGCGAGTAGGATACGAAACACCCAAATCTTATTCCTTACAAAGAATGTGTGTTGACATTGATCCCCCATTTCACAGAGATAACTTTTGAACACTTCCCGAGAGAGGAGAATCAGTTGGCAGACGCACTGGCTACAATGTCTTCTATGTTCAAAGTCAAATGGGACAATGAGGCTCCCCGGATCATTATCTGGAAACTGGACGAACCTGCATATTGTTGTGATCTTGAGGCTGAGACAGTGACTGAAAAACCTTGGTATCATGAAGTGAAGAGGTATTTGGAAGCTCAAGAATACCCTGAAGGTGCATCTGTCAACGACAAGAAGTTTCTAAGAAGGTTCGCTGCAAAGTTCTTCCTCAGCAATGGCATTCTATACAAGCGAAACCATGATTCAACCTTACTGCGTTGTGTGGATAAGACTGAAGCAGAAAAGATCATGGCAGAACTGCATGAAGGTACCTTCGGAACACATTCCAGTGGACACACCATGGCAAAGAAAATCCTTCGGGCAGGATATTTCTGGTCCACAATGGAAGCTGATTGTTACCAACATTCTCGGACATGTCATAAATGCCAGATTTATGCGGATAAGGTGCACGTTCCTCCAGTCCCTCTGAATGTCTTGACAACACCTTGGCCTTTTGCAATGTTGGGCATTGATATGATCGGCGAGATTAAACCTACGGCATCCAACGGGCATCGCTTCATCCTAGTGGCGATCGATTACTTTACAAAGTGGGTTGAAGCAGCTTCCTATGCTACAGTAACCAAGAACGTGGTGGCACGGTTCATTCGGCACAACTTGATCTGTCGATATGGCGTTCCGGAAAGGATCATTACGGACAATGGTACCAATCTTAACAACAAGATGATCACTGAGCTCTGCGAGCAATTCAAGATACAGCACCACAACTCTTCTCCTTACCGACCGAAGATGAATGGGGCTGTCGAAGCGGCAAATAAGAATATCAAGAAGATTGTGCAGAAAATGACAGTGACCTATAAAGATTGGCACGAGATGTTACCGTTCGCTATTCATGGGTACCGTACCTCAGTAAGGACGTCAACCGGGGCAACTCCTTTTTCCTTGGTCTACGACATGGAGGCAGTCTTGCCGATTGAAGTCCAGATACCCTCTCTCCGGATAATGAAGGATGCAGATCTAAGCGAAGATGACTGGATCCAGACCCGACTTGATCAATTAAACCTAATTAACGAAAAGAGACTCGCTACTATTTGTCATGGTCAAACGTACCAAAAACGGATGATCAGGGCATTTAACAAGAAAGTCAGACCACAAGAGTATCAAGTTGGGGACCTGGTAATCAAGCGCATCATCCTTCCTCAAAGTGATCCCAGGGGCAAATGGACCCCTACGTACGAAGGGCCATTTGTGGTTAAACATGTGTTCTCAGGAGGAGCCATGATTCTAACCACCATGGATGGTGAAGACCTCCCTCACCCCGCCAATGCAGACATAGTAAAAAGATACTACGCATGATAAAAGACCCGCTAGGTTGACATACCTAGGCAAAAATTAGGGCTTCCCGGCGAACCAAAAGGGTTCGGGAAAAATGAGGGATGAAATGAAAAAATCTGTACACCCGGCAAGTCGAAAACCTGAAGAGGCGGCTTGGGCAAAAATGGGTATCCCGGTGGAATGAAAATCCGAAAGGGCGGTCCAGGCAAAAGTTAGGGATTAAAGCGTAATACTATGTCTCATTGGATCACCTTGCATCCAGAATCCGGTATCAACATCGGGTACAGACGACATCGATCAATCAGCTTCATCTTCAACTGAGCAGCCAAGTGATGAGACGCTCGAAGATATAAAGGCGATAGCAGAGTTGGAACCCAGTGGGATTATTCTTTTCACATAGCTGTTTTGTTTTCCCTTTTCGTAAAATTGTATAAACTCTGTTGTTCAGCGGCGTTCTCTTACTAGGACGTCGGCCTCTTGTACATAAATGCCTATTTACAGGCAAATTCAAAAATCAATACAAATTCACTTTTCAGCTAAATTGCCAATTGTTTTTCCTTTTCTGTTTTGTTTTGCGAAGAACGTCCAATGTTTGATTGTGATATATGCATTTGACACTAATTGCTAACTCATAAATATTTGCATACGAAACAAAGGATTAATTACAGGTAATATTAGAAACAGGGGCAATAATGAGTTGTCTAAAGCGATCTAATTGCTCTGTCCACCAAGGTACCAAGGTAAGTTCGGCTGAAGAATGTAACCAAAATGCCTTAATTCCCCAGAGAGTGAGACAAGATTCAACCATTCTCCCAAGCAGTTGGTCTCCAATCAGCCCTAAAAGGCACAGTATCTCCAGCAAGTCAGCGATACTCTCCCCAAGAAGAGCTAGGTTACTGTCCAGGCTTAAGAAAGTTGGATCATCCCCAAAGATCTCAATATTCCCCATCGGAGTATATAGATGTTCCTAAGCAAGCATCCCTGACAGTCTTAGTATAAGATTGGTCCCCGGCGGAATACCAGACACCCCAGTGGAGCCATTCCTCCAGTACAGTCCAAAAGTTTCCCCAGGAAAGTTGAATCAATCTCCCCAGCAGGTCCTGAAGCTTATCCCCAGTAGATTCTGGGAGCTTACCCCTGCAAAGCACGAACGCCCCTCCCGGCTTTATTCAAAAGTTATTTCCCCACCAGGATATAACTGGGTTATCCTCAGCCAATTGCCACGGAAAGATCGTCCCCGACGAAGTCTTCCTGTCCCCAACGGAGTTCATCAATTACCTCAAAGCTTATCAACGATGGTATCCCCAGCAGGGTTATCATCAACCTCAGCAAAGTACCTCTCTCCCCACAGAGTTCACTCCCCGCAGAGTAATCTATTCGCCAAGTTTATTCCCCAACGGAGCCATCTTCTCCTACCGGTATTCTTGCAACCATCATCCCCAGCGGAAACAAAGAACGTTACTCTTCAACATCAACCCAGGATTTAACTTCCCGGCACCCGTCAAGGATTTATTTTCCTAGACAAAAATACATTCATGAACATCACATCTCCATACACTATAGCATGCATATACGCATCATGAACATACAATCTCATTTATTCTCTGAACGTCATGATATCACGCATGTCATACATCATGACATCGCATACAACTAACATTTTGTCTTTTCAGGACAAAGGTCAGTACAAAGATGATTACCATCAACGGTCGCAACTAAAGATCTGATTCCTGTATCTTACCAGGGTGTATCTATTGACGACTAATTCCAGACTCGATTCCTGTATCCTGCCAGGGCACGTCTGAAGAGTTCGAAGATCCGATTCCTGTATCTTGCCAGGGTGTATCTGTTGACGACTATTCCAGACTCGATTCCTGTATCTTGCCAGGGCACGTCTAAAGAGTTCGAAGATCCGATTCCTGTATCTTGCCAGGGTGTATCTGTTGACGACTATTTCCATACTCGATTCCTGTATCTTGCCAGAGCACGTCTGAAGAGTTTGAAGATCCGATTCCTGTATCTTGCCAGGGTGTATCTGTTGACGACTATTCCAGACTTGATTCCTGTATCTTGCCAGGGCACGTCTGAAGAGTTCGAAGATCCGATTCCTGTATCTTGTCAGGATGTATCTGTTGACGACTATTTCCAGACTCGATTCCTGTATCTTGCCAGGGCACGTCTGAAGAGTTTGAAGATCCAATTCATGTATCTTTCCAGGGTGTATCTGTTGACGACTATATTCCAGACTCGATTCCTGTATCTTTCCAGGGCACGTCTGAAGAGTTTGAAGATTCGATTCCTGTATCTTGCCAGGGTGTATCTGTTGACGACTATATTCCAGACTCGATTCATGTATCTTGCCAATGCACGTCTGAAGAGTTCGAAGATCCGATTCCTGTATCTTGCCAGGGTGTATTTGTTGACGACTATTCCAGACTCGATTCCTGTATCTTGCCAGGGCACGTCTGAAGAGTTCGAAGATCCGATTCCTGTATCTTGCCAGGGTGTATCTGTTGACGACTACATTCCAGACTCGATTCCTGTATCTTGCCAGGGCACGTCTGAAGAGTTCGAAGATCCGATTCCTGTATCTTGCCAGGGTGTATCTGTTGACGACTATATTCCAGACTCGATTCCTGTATATTGCCAGGGCACGTCTGAAGAGTTTGAAGATCCGATTCCTGTATCTTGCCAGGGTGTATCTATTGACGACTATTTTCCAGATTTGATTCCTGTATCTAGCCATGGCACATCTGTGAACAACTGATTGTAGACTCGATACCTGTATCCGGCCAGGGCACATCTACATGAAGAGTTTTTGAAGATTCGATACCTGTATCCAGCCAGGGCACATCTACATAAAGAGTTTGAAGATCAACCCCTGTAACAGGCCAGGTAATTATCTTTCTTTCTCAGGTACGCAAGTTCTCGCTAAGGAATCTCTTACGCGATCGACAACCTCTCGATGGCATCTATAAGCCCATCTCCACAACTATCCATTACACTTCCCAAATGGCATCTATAAGCCCATTCCCGACAAAGTCCTGTCACATCCAGATGGCATCTATAAGCCCATCCTCCTATCCATCAGTCTCCAAATGGCATCTGTAAGCCCATTCCCGCCATCACACTGCTGATACTCTACTATGTGAGTGCAAATTTCTGGGCACTCTAGTGTTCAATCATCTTCCACCTTCAGATTACGAAAGGCACGCCAGCCAATCTACATCCTCAGGTCTAAGAAGATTGAACAGGGGCAACTGTTGTACCCCAAAATTTGCCCTCCCATATTCTTCAAGATTTGCCAAGATCAATCTCCAGATGATCCAAAATCCCTCAAGGGTTGCACAGTCCAATGGCCTCCTAACACAGTCAAAATTAGGGTTTTGGTTCTTGCAAAGAAATTGAGGTTTCCAAGGGTCCAATCAAGTCCCATGTGCCTATATGCATTGTCAAGCATCCACATGTCAAGTTTCAAGGCTCACAGCATAAAGTTGCACAGTCAAAAAACCCTAATTGCTCCACAGTCAACTGCAGGGGCAAAATGGTCATTTGACAGTCAAAAGTCAAAAATTTTGGTCAACATCTTATTTTGAAGCCACAAACATCATTTTATCAATTCTTGATCATGATTTCTCAAAGCATGGCTCAAAAAGTCTCAAGATGTAAAAGGTTCTATTTTTGGACAGCTGAAAAATCAACTGCAAATTGACTAAGGCATAACTTCTTCATGGTTCATCAGAAAAATCACATCCAAAGCTAATTTTGAAGAGAATGACATTTCCTACAACTCATCTTCACACTTCAAGTCCAAGAAATGCTCTCACAAAGAGTTATCAATTTCAACATTATAGGTCATTTTCAAAAGTCAACAAAAAGGCACTTTAAGTCAAAGACCATAACTTGAGATTGGTAAATCAAAATGACATGGGACCAAATGCATTGGTTAGAGGACTTCAAGACCTTTCCAAAATGTCCAAGAACATGATCATAGCTTAAAAATTGAGCAAGATATGCATTGGAGAAGTTGGGAAATTTTTGGGAACTTTGAAAAGTCAACTTTACTTCAAAAGCTTCAAAAACGCTAATGGGCCTCAATTTCTTTCTTGAATCATTACCCAAAGCCTATGCACGACCCATTGAGCTAAAAATGATTTATTTTCTTATTTTTAATTAATTAATTGAATTTTTATTATTATTAATTCATTTAATTAGTTTTAATTGTAGAAAAATATCAAATAATGCTTTTCAAATCTTTTTGTGCAGCAAATATTCTCATTATAGGCTAAAGATTTCGTGCACCAATCAACAAGACAAGATCATCCATATTTGGCAAGATTTGCATGGAAAAAAGATTGAAAAAGATATGGAAAAAATCAAATATTCAAAACATAAATTCATGGATCTTTGGGCTTGTTTTTGACCTAGAATGCTTCACATACATATGCACAAGGAAACCTAAATGAAGCACACACGAAAAGCTGCTCACAAACATAGAACCAAATTATAAAATTTCAACCAAAAGCTTGAAACTGATTTCATAATTGGAGCATGTTTCAAAGCATAAAAAGCATTCCAATATGTTTATGAACCTTCCAGGAATTGATTGCAATCAAGAACACGCTTCCATACTCCAAGAAACGGTAGAACAGAATCGTCTTTCTCACGAAAATTTCCATAATCGAATTCTGCTTTCCATGCATCATTGTTATATTTTGAATATTGATTTATACTAATAATGATCTTCTGAAGCTTTTGGTAACGTTTAATTGTTCTAAAGATGCTTGTATCAAAATCTACCATTGATGAAACCTAGGGTTTCAGAAGCTCCAAAATAGGGCTTTCCTGGTATGGAAAAATTGGACCTTGAGACCTATGCCATTGAATTCAGGAGCTCCATACGAATTGAATGATGACCTCGCGCTCTTTTTATATTAAGGCATCTCCTATTCGCTATTTTTCATGTCTGTGCTTAGTGGGGGTTTAAAACCCCCGCTATTTGTTTTATGTTTTTGCAGATAAGCGAAGAAGAAGGCTAGCGTGTCCAGGCATGGTTGGATAATTCAAACGTTGGCGCGCTTTTCTTTGTTCATACCACTAACACTTGTTTTTTTATATAATAATTACTCTCCATCCATATAACAAACGCACGCAATAGCTCAGTTAGTTGATGAGGTGTCTTGCAGGTATAGGGACCTGGGTTCGATTCCCAGGTCCCCCCATATGCTTAATAATTTTTGTTTCAATGTGTTCTAGTGCAGCACTCATTCCATGGCCTACCATATACGCTCATGCCTATGCTTGCCAAGTGGCCCTGATGAGTAATCCAATGGTCAGAAGGTGGATTTTATGGTGCACTCCAGTCAACAATCATACACATGATCAGAAAAGTCAAACGAGCTTATGCTTCAGTGGGCCTGAATTACTCCAATCTTACCTCCATAATGGGCCAGACACCCCCCTTGTTTGTATATTTTCATTTTCTTTTTCTTTTTAATTCTTTTAATTGCCTTAATTATTTTTATTTAATTCACCTCAAATAATTAATTTTCATAATAAAAACAGAAAAATCAAAAAAATGTAAAATATATTTAATTATTATTAATTCATCACTAAAATATTTTTGTAAATAAATGTTAAATAATTAATTTAGTTAAATTAGGTTTCAATTTTAACACTTTTTCTTAATAAATAAAAAAATGTAGAAATTAGGTTTTTGACATTTTTATCTTTTTCTTAATTAATTACTTGCCTCATTATTTATTATTATTATTAAATATTTGTAAATAAATATGTAAATTAACTAATTAGTGTTAATTAGGTTAACTTGTATATTTTCATTAATAATTAAGATACTTAGAATTAGGGTTTCTCTTGATTTTAATTTTCTTTATTTCATTAAATACCAAAAAACCTAAAAACATTTTTATTTTCCTTCTTTTCTTTAATTAAATAATTAATTAGCTTTTAATTCAATTTAATTTCAAAAGGGTCAAAACCCTCGGACGTCCTAACTTTTATTCTTTCGCACGTTATTCTTATTTTCTTTCCGAATATTATGTAACTGCTCAAGGCTTGTAATAGTAATTAGGTATTTATTTACTTTCCGCATTTTTTATCAAACGGGTCTTTGTATTTTGGCGATGTATATACTCGCGCCTTGTAATAGCGTAGGATTTATCTTTCCGCATTTAAATTTCCGCACTCTTAAATTCTAAACTTTGCATGAAAGAATATATGGCTAATTAAAAACAAGCGTAGCTCACAATACCATGGTCAAAGATAAAACTTAATTGAAAACAACACACAAATACACACACCACTTCTAGGGTACGCCTCACCTGTTGCCTTCGAAACGTGAACGTCAAGTATAGGACGTTTTAGTAAGTCCTTATGTCCATGATCCAGTTGCCTCGAAATAGTTGCCTCGGAACGGTTGCCTCGGAATAGTTGCCTCGAAACGGTTGCCTCGGATTAAAAAAGGATCAAGGACATAAGGGTAGCTTCTAAGGTGTCCTAACTGTTGCTTCGGTGACCACACTGTCCCTAAACTCGAATTGACCCGAACACCTCCAACGGTGGTGCTACCTACCTCTCAATGGTGGGATGGCACTACCTTAAGGACATTTACACAGCCTAATTCCTTAGGGTAGGTAGATGACTCATGGATACTTGCTCTATTAAAAAACAAATCAAAACATCTTTTCACCGACACTTTCAAAAAGCTTTCAAAACAATTTTTCGAACACTCTTGAGGACAGATACAAGAGTTATTCAGAAATCTTTAACGAAACTTTTTTAAACCCACTCACAATTGAAAAGCAAACATGTTGAAAACACAATGAGCAAGTATCTAAGAGCCCATGGATAACCATGGATAGAAAGGGTGCTAACACCTTCCCTTTCTATAAATCTACCTCCCGAACCGAGAAATATCTCATAAGGAATTTTGCTGTGTTTTTGTCCTGTCCATGTTGGAGAAAATAAAAGACAGTGACGACTCTTGCTTCCGCGACATTTCGCGAACCAGCGTTAAACAGTCAGTTCTAAATCCACCGATCACACTGGGAAAATCCCAGCCTTCCGCAAATTCAACTTGATTATCGGTAGTGGAGTTATCAAATCATCAACAGTAGCAATAAAAAGATCTTCTTCAACAGCATGGGCATTGTGGCCATGCTTTGGCATTGGAGCAGAGATTACATTTGGCTTTTCAGGGGCGTCGAATTCAACTTCTTTAACGTCTATTAAATCCTGAATCTTATTCTTGAGGGCCCAACAATTGTTGGTGTCGTGCCCTATACTCTCTGAATGATAAGCACACTTGGCGTTTGAATGGTAGTATGGAGAAGTAGTATTCAGATTCTTCGGGGCCTCTTTCAGACTGGCAAGGTTTAACTTCAAGAGATGGGGTAAAACCTGAGCAGGAGTCATGTTTATCTGGGTGAATTTCCGTACAGGCCTTTCCACCCTTGTTTGGTTGGTTCTAGGTTGATTGTTTCTAGGTTGATCAGCTGCAGACTTCTGAATCATTACGGCCCCCACCGCTGGCCGACGCTCAACTCTTCCTTGACCTCTTTGGGAGTAAACAGCTGATACTTCCTTCTTTGCTGGAAAAGTCTTTTTGATGGCAGCGGAAGTAGATGTATCTTTTTGAATTTTTCCACTTTTTATGCCGGCTTCAACTCTCTCACCAGTTAGAATCAACTCGTGAACCCCGCAGACGAACTTCCAATTAGGTGATTGAAAAAGGGACCTGACAGTGTACCCAAGAACATGTCTACTAGCTCCCTCTCAGATAGAGGTGGTTGTACTCGTCCTGCCAAGTCCCTCCATTTCTGGGCATACTCTTTGAAACCTTCATTTGAGACCATGCCCATACTCTGTTATTGAGTACGTGTTGGTGCTAAGTCCGTATTATATTGATACTGTTTGTAGAAGGCGGCCGCCAAATCTTCCCAATTATGCACATCAGACCTCTCCAACTGGTAAAACCAATCCAGCTGCGTCCCCGATAAACTGTCCTGGAAGAAATGGACCCACACGTCTTTGTCAGAAGAAAATGGTTGAATTTTCCTGACAGAAGATCGTAGGTGCATCTTGGGACAAGACAACCCATCATACTTAGCAAACAGAGGTACTTTGAATTTAGGAGGGATTACAATTCCAGATACCAACCCTAAATCTTCAAAGTCCAGCCCAGGCACTCTCTGTATCTCCATGGCAGCTAGACGCTCTTCTAGATTCTTGTATTTGTCATCTGCAGGAGGGTATTACTGTTCAGAATAGTCTTCATCCTCCTCCTCTTCTTCTTCCTCAGAATCAGATGGCACTGCAGTCTCTTTACCCTTTCTTACCCCTTCATCAGATGTTGAGGGGAAATCCATGACCCTTCTGGCTTGACCTTCAAACCTTCTGCCCATGGTAGCCACACCAGCCCTCTTCTGCTTCTTTTTCTCTTTTTCCTTCTCTAGCAAAGTCTTGAGCTCCTCCTGCCCCTTAGCCAAGGTCAAGAGTAGCTGTTGGAACTGTGAATTCTGAGCTTGTAAGTCTTTGACCGTTTTTTCAATATCCATCTTGCTGAAATAAATAGCAGAGAGATGAGGAAACTTGGTGTGAAGACCTGCTTATGCATATGATGAATGATATGTATTCATGTAATGCATTCAAGGATTCAGAAATTCAAATTTGTTTTAAACAAAAAAGAAACACACGTCATATTAATAAGATAGAATTTGTTAGTACATCAATGCCCCATGGACAAAATAATACAAAATTCTAAGGTAAAAAGAAGTTGCACATCATCTTTGGTGCAATGTAGGTGTTGAGAGTCTGCTCTTCGTGACGTTGACGAGTGAGTTCCAAAACCTTCTTCTCGCTAGCGTAGAATTGGGCTTCAAAAGTATCGCGTTCTCCCTTGAGCTGTATCCAACTCCTTTGTAAATCTTTAAGTGATGTTGGCATGTCAGGATGTAGGAGGGTGTATGGAACCTCTCCTTTCATAACAGGCTCTATAATCACAGGGAGAATGTAGGGGTAAGGCATCATAAGACTTTGGGCGTGGGTTCGTACCCACTTGAGGTAAGGCTCAAGAGGGATGGAATTCTTGTGTCCCAAGGTCTTACTGTCCACCTTGTTGGGCATTCTTCAAGCTCGGATAAACCTTTGTCGAAGTCCTTGATCGTCGTTGTCGAAGTCAAAAACCAAGTCTGGAATCATCATGTCATGTGGGCCATCCCTTCGGGCATACCTAAATTGTCTCAGAGCCAAGCAAGGGTTGTAGGTGATGCCTCCCCTAATGCCAGGTAGAGGGACATTATGGAATTCCACATAACGGTCAATGATAATAACATTCTCTTTTGATCGAGAACACCAATGAACATATGAATGTGTAAGAGTCATCAATCGTTGTGACCACCTCAAACCTTGCTCATTCTTCAAGATTGATTGGGGAAGATGAGAAATAAACCATCTTGCCAGTAGAGGAGTGCAACACATGAGAACACCTCTTTTCCTCATTGTTCGAGTGTGAAAAGAGTGGAGGACGTCCCCAAGCAATGTAGGCACCGGGTTGCGAGCCATGAAGATTTTGACAGCACTCACATCTATGAGTTGGTCAGGGTTAGGGAACAAGACCATCCCATAGATGAGAAGAGCTACAATATCCTCAAAAGCTTGTAAGTCCAAAGAATTCCAGCAGCTTTGGGCCTTCTCAAACAGAAACTTTGACAAGAAGCCTTTGACACCACTTCTAGTTTCCCAATATGTAGTGACATCAGAGGAGTGCAAGTGTAAGGCTTGAGCAATCTCTTCTGGCTTTGGATCTCTTTCTGTACCATTGAAGGGTAGTTGATTGAGAATAGGAATCCTCAAGAGTTGGGAAAATTCCTCCAAAGTGGGCACAAGTTGGTAGTCAGGAAATGTAAAGCAATGATGCAAAGGGTCAAAGAACTGGAAGAGAACTTTCAGCATATCCTCCTCAGTGTTGGCAGTGACTAAGTTGAGAAGACGACCATGCCTCTCGGTGAATGGAGAATTCTCAGGAATCCTTGAAGCAAGCTCTTTAAGTTGAGGAGGAATTTTTACAAGGTTGACTTGGATATTTTTCCTGCGAAGTGATTCCATAACCTATAAAACAGGAACAAAGACGAAGATCCAAAATCCTTGAAATGGTTAGTGGATGCATATGATGCTTCATGATGTCCATGATGTTATGCACAAGTATATATGTACAAGCAAATCACACAAGTTCCTAGTTTAGGCTTGCATGGGGTTTCATAGGTAAGTACCCTTTTGAAGTTTAGTTGGCCCAACCTGTCTTAAAAATAGTAACCGGGTTCTAAGGAGCTCAATATCATTGGATTATTTTCTGTGTTCATTGTTTCAGTTTAGCCACTTTACTGCCGACCAAAATATTCCAAGAAAATAACCCTCAATGAGTGTAGTATCGAGTATCTACCAACTTCGGACTGCACCAAAGCCGGTCATCTCACTACATCCTAAAAGGCCAAGTTGGTCAAGTAAAGGTTCTATAAGTCCATTAGAGCTTCATGACATCACTCAGCGGCCCCGTATTCTCTTTGATTGACTCAAAGGCTACTGGTACCCACAAATATGTCGCACTAATATAGATATTGCTTCAACCATGTCGGTATACCCCGCACAGTTTCCAAACCGTATTGCTATTTACCTATGAATGTTTCCCAAATCCGGGTAGAGGATTCAAACCCAAACAATAGAACCAAATGTAAAGCAATCAAGTCAAGCAAGATAAGAATGTAAAGGTGACCTAAAAACCTAAGGTAACCCCACTTTTATATTCTTTCCCCAGCAGAGTCGCCAGTTCTGTGATGCGGTGGGAGAACTGACTTGAGGTTTTGCGTTTGTGTTTGCAAAGGTTGCGGTTTAGCAAGAGTCGCCACCGACTTTTATTTTATCCAAAAGGAAAGGTAAAAAAGCACATGAAAGACCTTTGAGATTGTTTTTGGGTTCTGGGGGTAGATTATGAAAAGGGAAGGTGCTAGCACCCTTTTCATCCATGGTTTTCCATGAGCTCTTAGTTACTTGTTTTAGATCGCTTGCTTTGCTTTTCCAATTTTTTGAAATGGTGCTTTGTGTGGTTTTGAAAGTATTTTGAAAAGAGGCCATTGTTTTGGAAATCTTTGTAATGATTCTTGTTTGTAAGAATGTATACAAAGTTGTTTGTATTTTGAAAAATGTTTCAATGTTTGAAAGTTTGTTGGGAAATGTTTTAAAATTGTGTGTGTTTGTTTGAAAATAGCAAGGATTGTTTGAAAGAGATCAAGTAACTAGGAGTTGTCTACCCTACTCAAAAGTCTTTCCTGCACATTTTTATTCCTTTGACATTGTTGTTTTACCATTGTATTTGGTAAACAACCCTATCTTTGGATGTTAAACAGGATGGGTGTGGGTCATCGTATGACCATGATAGCAATGGTGCCAAGTATCTTAGCAAGTTTTAGGGACTAAGATCATTTTTAGGCAACTTGTCTAGCGTAATCGAGGGACTATGATCTTTTTGTTTTGTTTTGTTTTGCCAAGATACCTAGCATGCATACCATGGTCATTTTAAGGCAACAAAGTGGATGAAACCCTAGGGGTGCTTGTGTGCAATGTGTTGTCATTTTCCATGCATTTTGTCTTGTATTAAGTCATGCTATTTGTTTGATTTTTGGTCTTTGTATACAAAACCCTAGTTTACTATCATGGTATATGAAAGCAATAAAATGCGTAAAGTAAATCTAGACTATTACAACAATATTATGGGGAGGGGGATACAAGTTTTGAATAGGGGGATGTTTCTCAAAATAAAACTCTAAAACTATTACAACCAAATTGAATTTATTGTACAAATAAATAAATAAGCAAATATTTAAATATGCAATTAAATGTAAATATGCAAGAAATGTTTTTGTATTAATTTTATGTATGTAAAAATAAATTTATTTATGTCTTAAAAATAAGAAAATAAAATGATTATTTTTGAAAGGGTGAAAACCCTAATTTTTGTTTAATAAAAAATATATGCAATATTATTCATTTTTTATTCATTTTGTTTAAGAAAAATAATAATATTAATATATACAAAAATATTAAAAATTGAAATATGTATGAAAATATTATTTTAAGTGTATAAATAATAAAAAATAAAAATATATAATATTTTTATATTATTTACAAGTTTTATTTAAGAAAAATAAAGTATATTATTATTAATAAACTATTTTTATGCCAAAAAATAATAAAAATAATAAAATAAAAAGGCAAAAATTAAGAAAATATTTTTATGATTTTATAATGTTCAGAAAAAATAATAAAAGTCAAAAATATATAAAAATATCAAGAAAATATGAAAAATATCAAAAAATACAAAGGGGGGTGCAAATAGAAACAGGGGGGTGTCAAAAGAAACAGGCCCAAGGCGCCCAGGCCCAAGGCAACTTTATCTCAGTCCTTCAGCCAAATGCGCGCACCTGGTTCAGTTCAACCTGTATCTCTTGCATACGTACTTAAAAACAAAATCTTGCAACATGAAACTTGTAGCATGTTAACTCACGATTCTAATGATATAAAAAACATGATCTAACTCTCAAAGACCAAAGAGAATTTTAATGGCCCTAATTCCTGACCTAGTTTTTTCAGCAACTTCAACAGTCAAATACTCCTAGCTCAGTTAATATAAATGGAAGCTATGCATATGTACAGCTCAAGCACATTAAGGACTACATTTTTGCTTCACAAACCTAAGCCTAAGGATGTCTAAATAGAGAGATAGAAACTTGACAAATACCTTGTTCAGTTGAGTTTGGATATGGCAATGTAGTAGTTTTGAGTGAGGCATGAAAGTCGTGTGAGCTTGCTTGATGTTCCCTCAAGCTATCCCAATGCTCAGCTTGTCTTGAAGTTGCCTGAATCTTCCTATAGAAGTCAACCTGCAAACTCAGAAAATGGAAATGGTGAAGCTCGAAACAGGGGTTACAGTTGTTGAACAAAGGCCTGGACAGCTTAGGTGTGATGTATGGAATGTGTTTTAAGCCTTGAAACAAAAAACGCACGAGCAAATATTGTTTTGGCTTGAGATTTGCAGAAGATGCCCTGTTTGGGCAGGAACTTGGTGTTTTTGTGTTTAAGGGTGTTTTGGAGGTTGGCAATTCGTGTATTTTGCTTGAGACAATGTTCTGAAGTTGTGTGAAATGATGCTTAGGCTTGGTTTTATCAGATACACCAGTTATATTGACTTTTGCAAGTTGGCTTGTTTTTGAAGAAAAGGTGAGATGACAAAGGCAAAGGCTTGTACAGGCTAGCTCAAGGTCTGCATAGGGTTGGTGAACTTTTTCTGATGTTTATGGATCTTGTTTGCACAAAGAGATTACGTCCATGGCTCAAGATAAACAAAATTGCAAAAAGTATGCTTTATCAAAGTAGCATTGTAACCTTTATGCCATTTTTGGAATAATTCCTTGTAAAAAGCTCCATAGCTCAGAACAAAGCCATTGTCCAATGTGTTTGCATTCAATTTTGGAGTGTATAAGGGATTATAACCTGTAAACCAAGTACAAGCATGCTTAGGACATATTTGCAACTTGAACCATTGTGAAAAATGCCTTGGACAAAAGTGATAATTTGCCATTTTCATTTCTTCGATTCTCCCTAACCATAAATGATCTTGGAGAGTTCTTGGACATTTTGGAAAGCTTGTAACATGCTATACAATCCATCATTGAAATGAATTTTGATATTACTATTGGAACTAGGTGAAAAGTTGCCATGAAGTTAGGTAAAAAATCTGCCTAAACTAGGGCAAAATTTCACTAAGTTAAAAGTTTTATGGACCCCTATTCACAAACTCATAACTTTATATCCAAGCATCTTTTGGGAAAACTTTGTGAATCAAAGTTTTAGATTTTGTGGAGTACTACAAGTTTCATGTTGGAAGTTGTATTTGAATCCAATTGCATCATGGTGAAAAAGTTGGGAAAAGTTGGGGAAAAATAAGAAATTTTCATAACTTAGAAAAATTCTAAGTTATGAAAATTTTCATACTTAAACCCTAATTTCCAAATTTAAGTTTATTGGTGAACAAGTTTCATGTTTTGACACATCTTGATGAAAAATAACCCTTGGCACTTGATTTTGACCAAAAAGTCAAAGTTTGACTTTTCAATGTACAGTTGATTTTTGATCAGTTGACTGGAAAATTTATCTGTCAATCCAATGCATTTGAGATCTTTTGAACCTTGTGATTAGGTCAATATGGTTCCATTGAGTCCTTGAAATCATGCTTGAACCCAATTTGCCATTGGCTAGGTGAAAAATCAGAAATTGCCCTTCCTTAGTCAAAACCCTAAAAATGACCATTTTGCCCTTTTGAAGATCTGATCAAATTTCTTAAGGAGTTGTGGTCCAAACTTGATCAAATGGTCCATATGAGTCTATAATGTTGACGTGGATAAAAAATAATGAGGTTTGACTGTAAATTGGCCATGGTTGACTTTTTCCCCAATACAGCTGATTTTTAAGTCAGCTGTCCAATTGACTGGGCAAAAATGTGATTCAAAGCTTGAAACTTGGTATGAGCAATCTTAGAGGTCCAACGTGAAGTATGAAAGTCACATGAGGCATTGGAAGTCCAAAAATCCTTGTGCAAACTCAAACCCTAATTTCAGGTCATCAGTGCAAGGAGAGGTCTTGAGCTGAGCAAACCCTAATCCTGTCTGGAGTCCAAGAGGTCTTGTGAGGAGAATCTTAATAAAATGAGAGGGAAAATTTTGGGGTACAACAGACGCCACATAAGTTAACTAAATATTCCCAGAATATTCAGTAACTAACATGTCAGCTGAAACACAACTAACAGCCGCTGCAGACGCAATGTCGTATCCACCTGATTGGGACATCTTCATTCGACATGTTAAAACAAGCAAGTTAGAACATCTTGTTCAACATGTTACCGCCAAGTTAGTTTTACCAAAATTTTTGCCAATCCTAAGTTCTCAACATGATGTTAAGACATCTTATTTAACATCTCTTCAGATCAGCATAGCATAAGCTCCTCCTCAAAACCTGCTAGCAACATACAATAGGGAATATGAAATTCTCCCCCTCAACAGTAGCACAAGGACCAGAACAACATCATCACAAATACTACTCCCCCTTTTTAGCCACAATGTCAAAAGGTAAGTAGAACAAACTAGTGGTTTTAAGCACCTAAAGTTTAAGATGTAGGGTGCAAAAAAACTAAAAATATCTTGGGCATTTAACCTTTGCAAAATCATAAACTAAAATAAACAAGATCATAAGACATATCCAACAGCATAATAGTTATCGGGTGTAGTACCACCCTCAGCATCTTCACTAATAGATGCAACATCATCAGTAATTTCTATAATTCTTCATGAGTACAGACCCCAAGCCTCCTCCTTAGGTTCTCAAACTGAACTGCATCAAGAGCTTTAGTGAAGATATCAGCAAGCTGATTCGCAGTGCTAACATGCTCAAGAGTTATAAATTTGTCTTCCACAAGTTCTCTGATGAAGTGATGCTTGATATCAATTGCTTAGTCCTACTATGCTGAATAGGATTTTTGTAAATATTAACAGAACTCGGGTTGTCGTAGAATAATGTCATGACATCTTGTGTGACATTATATTCAGTTAACATTTGCTTCATCCATACCAGTTGAGAACAAATGCTTCCTGCTGCTATGTATTCAGATTCAGCAATAGACAAAGAAACACAATTTTGTTTCTTCCTGAACCTGGAAATCAAATTGTTTCCCAAAAAGAAACATCCTCCAGAGGTAATCTTCCTATCATCAGCACTCCCATCCCAATCAACACTCCAACTACAAAGGTTATATCTGGTCTGCTTGCAGTGAGATATAGAAGACTTCCAATCATGCTTTTATACAAACTCTAATCAACCCTCACCCCATTTTCATCTCTAGATAACTTCAAGTGAGTAAGAGCAAAAGTTCTATTGTGCTTGGCATTCTCCAATCCAAGATTTTTCATGATATTCTTTGCATATTTGCTTTGGCAAAGAAAAATTGAGTCTTCCATTTGCTTGACTTGCAATCTAATAAAGTAAGTCAATTCACCTACCAATCTCATCTCAAATTCAAACTGCATCTGCTTGACAAAATGTTGAACCATCTTATTCGACATCCCTCCAAACACAATATAATCCATATAAATTTGGGCTATCATCAGCTTCCCGTCCTTCTCTTTGACATAGAGAGTCTTGTCAATTCTATCCTTTCTATATCCATGATTTACAAGAAATTTTTTCAACCTTTCATACCAAGCCCTTGGAGCTTGTTTTAGACCATACAAAGCATTCTTTAGTCTGAACACGTGATTTGGAAAAGAGGGATCATCGAATCCTTTTGGTTGTTCAACATAAACCTCTTCATTCAGATACCCATTTAGAAAGGAACTCTTAACATCCATTTGATATAGCTTGAACCTTAAGTGGCAAGCCACTCCTAGTAACAACATGACATATTCTAAGCAAGCCAAAGGCGCAAATGTCTCATCAAAGTTAACTCCTTCAATTTGAGTGTACCCTTGAGCAACCAGTCTAGCTTTATTTCTGATGACACCTCCTTGTTTATCGGTCTTATTCTTATACACACACTTTGTACCAATGACATTTGTTCCTTCAGGTCTTGGTACCAAATTCTAGACTTCATTTCTCTTTAACTGACCAAGTTCATCTTGTATGGCATTAATCTAGAACTCATCATTCAAAGCTTCCTTTACATTCTTTGGCTAAATTTTTGAGACAAAAAAGCATTTGATATAACCTCCCTTGACCTGGTGACTAATCCTTGTTTATGATTTCCTATTTTAAGTTCCTTAGGATGATCCTTTTGAATTTTGATTGATGGACCTTTATCAGCTACCTGAACTTCCTTAACTTCAGCATTAACACTTGAGCTTGCACCATCGGTATTAGATGTTGAGACATTTTATTTAGCAACCCCATCATCTATAGAAATAGTTGTCTCAACTTCTTCTAGAACATCTTATTTTATTGAGTCATCCACAATCACATTTGAGGACTCTATCATCACCTTGGTTATGAAGTTAAATACTTTATATGCTTTACTTTTTGTAGAGTATCCCAGAAAAATTCCCTTAATACTTTTAGCATTCAACTTCCTTCTTGGCTCACGGTTTGCCAGAATATAACACTTACTTCTAAAGACATGGAAGTATTTGACAGTTGGCTTTCTTCCTCTCCATATTTCATAAATAGTAACAAAAGTACCAGATCTGATAATCACTCTATTGTGAATATAACAAGGAGTGTTCATGGCTTCAGCCCAAAAGTAAAGGGGTAATTTTTGGCGTGAAGCATAACTCAGGCACATTCTTGAATAGTTATTTTCCTGCGCTCAACCATACCATTATGCTGAGGAGTGATGGGAGAAGAAAACCAATGACTGATTTCTTCATAGGCACATAATTCCTCAAATTTGTTGTTCTCAAATTCCTTCCCATTGTCACTTCTGATTTTTACAATACCACAATTCTTTTCTCTTTGAACTTTGTGACAAAATTCTTTGAAGACTTCAAATACTTCAGATTTCTCTTTGACAAACTTCACCCAAGTGAATCTTGAATAGTCATCTACAATAACATAGGTGTGATGCGGCGGGAGAACCGACTTGGGTGTTTTGCGTTTGTGTTTGCAAATGTTGCGGTTTAGCAAGAGTCGTCACCGACTTTTCTTTTATCCAATAAGGAAAGGTGAAAAAGCACATGAAAGACCTTTAGAGATGTTTTCTTGAGTTCGAGGGGTAGATTATGAAAAGTGGAGGTATTAGCACCCTTTTCATCCATGGTTTTCCATGGGCTCTTAGTTGCTTGCTAGATCACTTGCTTTTGTTTGAATGTGTGCTTGTGATATGGTTTTGAAAGTATTTTGAAAATGTGACTTTGTAATGATTCTCGTCTCTATAACAATGCGTACAAAGTGTTGTTTTTAAAATAGTTCAAAGAGGTGTTTGTGGGACGTGTTTTTGAAAGTGATTTTGAAAAGGGTTTCCTTTGTAATGGCTCTCGTCTCTATAAGAATGCGTACAAAGTGTTGTCTTTTGGAAATATTTCAAATATGGGTGTTGGTGTAAAAATGTTTTGTGGTGAGCAAGCAAGCAACTAGGAGCAAATCTACCTACTCAAAAGGTCTTAGATGTTCTTTTCCTCCTCCTTTAGACGTTGTTGTCTTACCACTGTTTTGGTAAGAAGCTCCATCGTTGGATGTGAAGGGACAGATGTTGGGATGTTTGTATAGTCATAGAAGGCAACATATGGGACATTTTAGCAATGTCGTTTAGGGACTAGATCGTTTATCGAAGGCAACATTGAGGGTCATCGAGGGACTACAATCTTTTATCGAGGGTCTTTGCTAAAACTCCCATGTTCGAGGGACATGACTATTTTTTCTGACAGGGAACAAGTGAGATTACCCTAAGGGTGCATGTGTGCAAAGTGTGTTTGATTGCATGCATTTTAGTCTTGATTAGGGTTGTCTATTTGTTGTTTTCATGTCTTTCCATACACACCTTAATTACTAACAATATATGAAAGCAATAAAAGTGCAGAAAGTAAGGATTCTACGTTATTACAATCATTAGGGGGGATGGGGTGTACAAATTTATGAATGGGGGTTTGCAAGAAAATAAATCCTAATTATTTATTACAACCATATTGAAATAATAATGCAAGAAAGAAAAGGGATCTTGTTTTTTTTATAAAAAAAAAGGTTTTTTGTGTTGATGAATATAGAAAAAAGAATGAATTAGCTTAGTAAAAAAAAGAAAATATTTGTATGCCCTTTTATATTGATGAAAAGAGTTTTAAAGTTAAAAGTGATCAAAGGAAAATAAATTAGATATAAGCCCAGCGAGCTGCTACAAGCAAAACAAACGGAATCAAAAGTTCTGAAGCCAAGAGCGTTGTGACTCAACAGGAGACGTCAATGGATATCAGAAGTTCTGAGTTGGTAAACTCTGAGGTCCTGCAAGGAACATTAGAGGGGAAACACAAAAGTTATGGGTGGTATTCAGACAGTGGACCACAAGTCAGAAGTTCTGTATTACACTAAAACAGTGAGTAAACCCCAGAAATTTAGTGTATTGTCAGCATGTAAAAATCATAAACTCTGAGTGTGTAAGAAAACAGCGAGTGGAAACATCAGAAGTTCAATATGTTTGACATGTAGGGAGAACTAAAAAAGTTATGTGCTGTGTTAGAACAGTGAGTGAATCATGGAAATTCTATGTGTTAGAATGGTGAGTGAAAAATAGAAGTTTTATGTTACATTTCAACTCTTTCCTTGTATCAATCAGCACAATGATAACTTGTTCAGTTTTCAGCAAACAGCAAATCAAAAGGATAAAAACACAACAGTTTATGGAAATTCTGATCCTGGTCCTGAGTCTAGCCTTAATCAAGAAGTTCTAATCCACAGTTTTTCTACTTACGCCATGATATGGACAACACCAATACTATGATATTTACATGTTTAATGATGTTCTGAATGAGAAGATGTAGAGTCAGGGAGACTTACCTTGAACCTGGAACGTGGTTTGGGACTTGAGCTTCTGCCTTCAGATATTCTGGAGTCAACAAGAGCAACGAAAGAGAAAATACCAAGTTCTTTTATTTCAAGGGAAGAACGAGGGTTTTGGTTTTCTGTTTAGGAATTCTGGATTTTTATGGGGGTATCACAGCTTTCTTTTCTCTCTTTTGACGATTCTCTCTCTAAAAACCAGCCACTTGCAAGTGTGATGGAGCAACTTATTTATAGATGAATTTGTTGTGGTTTTGGGGTGGAAAACAAATGGGATTTGAACTTTTGGCACACTGTACCATTGCTTTTTGATCACAGCTTTTTGTATTTGGTGCAAATACAAGATTTAGGAAAATGTAGGCATGGACTGGATTAACTGCTGGTTAGAGTAATGTACTGTAGCAGTATAGCAGGTTGTTTAAACGAGGTCTTAGGATTTGGTGATGTTCTGATTGCAGAAGATCAGAAACGTAATCTCCAAATGCTGAAGGGGCGTGTTCTGACCGGAGCGTTGAACATGGCCTTCATATGCTGAAGAATCATGTTCTGACTGAAGCATCATGTTCTGACAAAAGAGCATCGCTTCTGCATGTTCTGATTGAAGCGTCATATTCTGAACCGTGTTTGCAACTTCTGAGTGCACTTGCATAGAGGCTGGCTCAGAAGTTCTGAAGTATCATATTCTCTAGACACTTAGAAAATTTTCTAAATGTTTAGAAAATTTGATTTTTAAAGTAACTTCTGACTTCTAATTTTTTATGAACCAATTTCATGCCCTTTATGAAATATGATTCTTGGAACATGATTTTTGATTCAAAAGTCATAGTTTGACTCCTTTGGTGTGCAAATGACCATTTTGCCCTTGTGGATGACTTTCTTGGAAAATTTGTAATTCAAGGCTTGAAGGTGGATGGAAGTAAACCTGAGGGTCCAGGTTCAATCTTCTTAAGCCTGAGGATGTAGATTGGTTGTTCTGCCTTTCGTGATCTGAAGGTGGAAGGTGATTGAACACTAGAGTGCCCAGAAATTCGCACTCGCATGCAGGATTGCTGATTGGTGATGTCGGGAATGGGCTTACGGATTCCATTTGGAAGGCGACGGGAAATCATAGGAGATGGGCTTAAAGATGCCATCCAGAAAAGATTGGTTGCATAAGGGATTTATGGGTGAGAATTCATGTACCTGTTGTTGAGGGGGGAACTTTGTCGGGGAATGTTGACTTATGAACTGGGGAGTAAAGTCTAGGAGCTTCGATTTTCTATTACTCTATTAGGGAATTATCTCCTGACTGAGGAGGTGAAAGTAGAACGTATACGTGGTCAGGGTCCAGGTTGTACAATGACTCACTGGGGAAATGTGAAATCGATCGTATCTGGTCGGGTCCAGGCCTTACAGTGTTGTAAATTGTTGTCTGGAGATAAGGGAGAATGAACCTGGATAGTAGGGTTACTTCGAAATGAAAGTCTGGGTAGTAGGGCTTGTGGGAAGGAACCTGGGTAGTAGGGTTACTTCGAAATGAAAGCCTGGATAGTAGGGCTTGTGGGAAGGAACCTGGGTAGTAGGGTTACTTCGAAATGAAAGCCTGGATAGTAGGGCTTGTGGGAAGGAACCTGGGTAGTAGGATTTGGTGAAGGAACCTGGGTAGTAGGGTTACTTCATTATGAAAGCTTAGATAGTAGGGCTTGGTGAAGGAACCTGGGTAGTAGGGTTACTTCGTTATGAAAGCTTGGATAGTAGGGCTTGGTGAAGGAACCTGGGTAGTAGGGTTACTTCGTTATGAAAGCCTAGATAGTAGGGCTTGGTGAAGGAACCTGGGTAGTAGGGTTACTTCGTTATGAAAGCCTGGATAGTAAGGCTTGGTGAAGGAACCTGGGCAGTAGGGTTACTTCGAAATGAAAGCCTGGATAGTAGGGCTTGTGAGAAGGAACCTGGGTAGTAGGGTTACTTCGTTATGGAAGCCTGGATAATAGGGCTTGGTGAAGGAACTTGGGTAGTAGGGTTACTTCTTTATGAAAGCCTGGATAGTAGGGCTTGGTGAAGGAACCTGGATAGTAGGGTTACTTCGTTATGAAAGCCTGGATAGTAGGGCTTCATGAAGGAACCTGGGCAGTAGGGTTACTTCGAAATGAAAGCATGGATAGTAGGGCTTGTGAGAAGGAACCTGGGTAGTAGGGTTAATTCGAAATGAAAGCCTGGATAGTAGGGCTTGTGAGAAGGAACCTGGGTAGTAAGGTTACTTCGAGATGGAAGTGTAGATTAGTTTTCCCGTTTGGTTTCGGGAACTGAGTTTCCGTTAAGTCGTCTGTAGATGTAATTCGTATAATTGCTGGATTTGTTGAAGCTAATCCTCTTTTCCTGAAAGGATATCAGGGTTAGTTATATGTGATGCATGAAATGCAGGGCGAGATGATGTTCTCAAAATAAATGAGATTATGATGTATGTGGTATGTGTGCGCATGTCATGATGTATGAACACGAGATGCTAGTTTTGACACATCCGAGTCTGGGAAAATAAATCCCTGACTGCTGCTGGAGAATAAATATTATGTCGAGACGAGATGTTGGAGGATAACTCCGCGAGGGCCAATTTAGAGGAAGAGATACTCTGTTGGTAGACCTGCTGACCTAGAGGAATAAACTCAGTTGGGGGATGAAATTTCGTTGCTGGAGATGTTGAGCTCTGTTGGGGACTGAGCTTTCATACTCAGAGGAATAGACCCTGCTTGGGGAGGTGAAAATTGTTGACTTGCCTGCGATTACGAACTTCGATTGGGGATAGTTATGCCCTATTTTGAGAAAGCTGACATCAATGCCTTCGGATACTCTTACTCTGTGGGAAGTGTACGTACCAACAATCATGTTTCCAAGCTGGCTCTATCCCGGTACCTGCTGGGCAGAGTAACCGTGGGGTTTGGCACTTCTTATTTTTCTCTGTTTCTGGAATTACGAGTATTTGTCTTTTGTCTCTTATATAAATATTTATGAGCAACAATCATTTTCAAATGCATATATCAAGAATAAATCAATGAACGTTATTGCAAAACAAAATAAATAAATAAATAAAAGAAAAATGAACTGAAGTTTCTTGTGAAAATGACTTGTATTGATTTTTGAAGTTGGCCTGTAATAGGCGTTTTGTACAAAGAGGTTGACGTCCTAGTAAGAGAACGCCGCCGAAAGATAGAATTTATACAATTTGTGTAAAAGAAAGAAAAACAGCTATGTGAAACAAGCCCATTGGGTTCCAACACTGCTATTGCCTTTATGTCTTCAAGCGTCTCATCACTTTGCTTCTTGGCCAAAGGTTGATCAGATTGGTTGGCATCGTCCGAGCTTGATAGTCGATACCGAAGTCTGGTCGCTAAATGATCCAATGAGACATAGTGGTACGCTTTAATCCCTAAATTTTACCTGGATTTCCCTTTCGGGTTTTTAATCCACCGGGATACCCTTTTTTGCCCAAGCCGCCCTTTCAGGTTTTCGACTTGCCGAGTGTACAGATTTTTTCATTTTCATCCCTTACTTTTGCCCGAACCCTTTTGGTTCACCGGGAAGCCCTTATTTTTGCCTAGGCCAGTCAACCTAGCGAGTCTTTGATTATGCATAGTATTTTTCACTATGTCTGCATTGACAGGGTGAGGAAGGTCGTCACCATCCATGGTGGTTAGGATCATAGCTCCTCCCGAGAAATGTTCTTAACCATAAATGGCCCTTCGTACGTGGGGGTCCATTTTCCCCTGGGATCACCTTGCTGTAGTATGATGTGTTTGATTACTAGATCCCCGACTTGATAGTCTTGACGCCTGACTTTCTTGTTAAAAGCCTTGATCATTCGCTTTTGATATGTCTGACCATGGCAGATAGCAGTGAGTCTCTTTTCATCGATTAGATTTAACTGATCAAGTCGGGTTCGGATCCAGTCCTCTTTGTTCAAACTCGCATCCTTCATGATTCACAGAGAAGGGATCTGGACCTCAATGGGTAGGACTGCCTCCATGCCATATACCAGAGAGTAGGGTGTTGCCCCTGTCGACGTCTGTGCTGAGGTACGGTACCCATGAAGAGCGAACAGTAACATCTCATGCCAATCTTTATATGTCACTGTCATCTTCTGTACAATCTTCTTGATATTCTTGTTAGCTGCTTCAACAGCGCCATTCATCTTCGGCCGGTAGGGAGAAGAGTTATGGTGATGTATCTTGAACTGTTTACAGAGCTCGGTGATCATTGTGTTGTTGAGATTTGTACCATTATCAATAATAATTCTCTCTGGCACGCCATACTGACATATCAGGTTATTCTTGATAAACCACGCCACAACACTCTTGGTAATAGTGGCAAAAGAGGCCGCCTCAACCCATTTTGTGAAGTAATCAATGGCCACTAGGATGAAACGATGCCCATTGGAAGCGGTGGGCCTGATTTTGCCAATCATGTCAATGCCCCACATCACAAAGGGCCACGAAGCTGTCAAAACATTTAAGGGGACTGGAGACACATGTACCTTATCAGCATAAATTTGGCATTTATGACAAGTTCTTGAGTGTTGATAACAATCGGATTCCATAGTGGACCTGTAGTATCCTGTCCGTAGGATCTTCTTAGCCATGGTATGTCCACTAGAATGGGTTCCGAAGGTGCCTTCATATAGATCTGTCATGATCCTCTCTGCTTCGCTCTTGTCCACACATCGTAGTAGTGTGGAGTCATGGTTGTGTTTGTAGAGGATTCCATTACTGAGGAAGAATTTTGCAGCGAACCTTCTCAGAAATTTCTTATCGTTGACAGATGCCCCTTCGGGATACTCCTGAACTTTGAGATACCTTTTAACTTCGTGAAACCAGGGTTTATCTGCCACTTCTTCGGTATCAATTTCACAGCAGTGTGCTGGTTCATCTAACCTCTCAATGGTGATTCGGGGAGCTTTGTTGTCCCACCTAATTTTGAACATGGAAGACATGGTAGCTAGCGCGTTCGCTAACTGATTCTCTTCTCGTGGGAAATGTTCAAAGGTTACCTCCTCAAAGTGTGGGAGCAATGTCAGTACGTGCTCTTTGTAAGGAATGAGATTCGGGTGCTTTATATCCCAATTGCCTTTGATCTGACTTATCACCAAGGCTGAATCCCCGAATACACTCAAGAACTTGATCCTTAGGTCAATAGCAGCTCGAAGACCCATGATACATGCTTCATACTCCACCATGTTGTTGGTGCAGTTGAAACATAATCGGGTGGTGAACGGAATATGACAGCCCTCAGGAGATATGATCACAACACCAATGTCGTTACCCAATGGGTTTGAGGCTCCATCAAAATACATAGACCATCGGGATCCTTCCTCAGGTCCTTCATCTGGTCCATGTCCTTCGTAGTCAGTCACTAGCATAATATTCTCATCCGGGAACTCAAAATTTACGGACTGATAGTCATCCACGGCCTGATGAGCCAAATGATCAGCCAATACACTCCCCTTGATTGCTTTCTGGGTTGTATATTGTATATCGTATTTAGTTAAGATCATTTTCCACCTTGCTATCCTTCCGAGAGAGCGGGCTTCTCGAAAATGTACTTGATCAGATCCATCTTTGATATCAACAAGGTAGTGTGAGTCAGCATATATTGTTTTAGCCAGCGAGCAGCCCATGCCAAAGTGCAGCAAGTTTTCTCGAGCAGTGAGTATCGTGTCTCACAGTCGGTAAACTTTTTGCTAAGGTAATAAATGGCGTGCTCTTTTCGACCAGACTCGTCATGCTGCCCCAACACACACCCCATTGAATTGTCTAGCACTATCAGGTATAATATCAAAGGTCTCCCTTCAACTGGAGGCATCAGAATTGGAGGTTCTTGAAGGTATTCCTTGATTCTTTCAAAAGAAGTCTGGCATTCATCATTCCACTTTACCACTTGATCTCTCTTTAGAAGCTTAAAGATTGGCTCACAAGTAGCAGTCAAATGTGAAATGAACCTGGCGATATAATCCAGACGTCCCAAGAAACCCCTAATTTCCTTCTCTGTACGGGGAGTTAGCATCTCTTGTATGGCCTTTACCTTCGCAGGGTCTACCTGAATACCTTTGTTGCTGACGATGAAACCCGGAAGCTTACCAGACCTTACCCTGAAGGTGCACTTGTTCAGGTTCAACCTTAGCTTGTATATCTTCAACCTGTCGAACAACTTTTGGAGATGATTAAGGTGCTCTTCCTCAGTCTGAGACCTGGCTATCATGTCATCGACATAAACTTCAATCTCATGGTGAATCATATCATGGAACAAAGCGACCATGGCGCGCTGATAAGTTGCCCCAGCATTCTTCAACCCAAAAGGCATCACCTTGTAACAGAAGGTGCCCCATTGTGTAACGAAGGTTGTCTTCTCCATGTCTTTAGGAGCCATCTTGATCTGGTTGTAGCCAGAGAAACCATTCATGAAGGAGAAGATTTTGTGTTGTGCGGTGTTGTCAACCAGAAAATCAATGTAGGGAAGCGGGAAGTCATCCCTGGGACTCGCCCTGTTCAGATCTCTGTAATCCACACAAATTCGTATCTTGCCGTCCTTCTTAGGTACCGGAACAACGTTAGCAACCCACTGCGGGTAAAAAGTGACAGCTAAGAACCCTGCGTCGAACTGCTTCATGACCTCTGCCTTGATCTTTTCTGACATTTCAGGGCGCATACAGAGGACCTTCTGTTTAACCGGCGGGCAGTCTTCCTTAGTCGGCAGGCGATGTACCACAATATCAGTATCCAAACCAGGCATGTCTTCATAGGACCAGGCGAAGATCTCAACATAGTCGTGCAGTATATGTATCAACCTCTGTTTGACGCTGAGCTCCATATTTGCACCTATTTTAACCTCTTTTCTGTCCTTCTCAGTACCCAAATTCACTATCTCAATCGGCTCTTCATGAGGCTGTATGGCCCTCTCTTCCTGTTGTAGTAGTCTAGCAAGTTCTCCAGGTACCTCACAATCGTCCTCACCTTCGTCCTCGGCTTAGTTGATCAGATTTTTGAAGTCATAACTAGAAATAGCAGAGCTGTTATCAATGGGATCCAGAGTGGATATGGATATGTAGCGTGATACGTGAGTGTGTGTAAGAGCATAGTTGTATTGATAAAGTAAAGGCAGAAAAGAAAAATAGAGAGTGTAAAATTTGTATGTGAAGAACGTGCAATGCTTCATTGATGAAATATGAGATGACATATAATAACCCTCACAGATAGAACCATCGTGCCTCGGGTAAGACACAAGGCCAGAAAGTTTAAATTGTTCATTACAAACTCAGAAAACAAGTAAGACAATTACTGCGGAATAAAAGAAACTGGAACAAAATCCCTAGCCGTCCAGTTATCCGGTCCACCATTGGTAGTTGGGTAGATCCAGCTGTCAATGTCAGGGTCTTCCTCACTATCTTCAATAGCGTTGACCTTACGATTACTGATGCGTAGGGGAGGTCCTCCAACTCGAGCGTGTCGAACAACCCTTTGAGCCCCTGAAGTAAAGCCCAACCCAAATTTGTCAGTTTTGTGAGTGAAATCAGGGAGTTGACCCCAATTGGCACACCCACCTTCTTCAACCACAGCCCTAACGTCCTTGAGAGAAGCCATCTTCAAAGGAGGTTTGTTGCTAGAAGTTTCAGTAGATGACAAGATCTGAGGGACCTCTTCGAAATTCTGACAAGGAGTTTTGATAAATTCCCCGTTCATCTCTATGTAGCGAAAGGAATTGAGATGGCTCACCATATACTCCTCTTCACCCCTTACAGTGATAATCTTCCCTTTCGCCGGATACTTCAGTATTTGGTGGAGTATGGAAGTAACTGCCCCAGCCTCATGGATCCAAGCACGACCTAGCAAACAAGAATACGACGGCCTGATATCCATCACATAGAAAGTGGACTTGAAAGTCTGAGAGCCTGTCTTGACAAGGATGTCCACTTCCCCGTGCACCATTCTTTTCGACCCGTTAAAAGCCCTTACCACAATGTTACTATGCTTTAAAGTCAAACCCTCACAATCCAAACGGTCCAATGCCTTCTTGGGCAGAACATTCAGCGAAGACCCAGTATCCACCAGCACATGAGCCATGGTAGTGCCCCTGCACTCGATCGAGACATTTAGAGCATCATTGTGTTTCCTTCCCTTCGGTGTCAAGTCTGCATCTGAAAAACCCAGCCCATTGTCAGCAGTCAGGCTAGCCATGCAATCTTTAAATTGATCAGCTGAAGTTTCTTGCGGCACATGCGCAGTTGAGGAATGCAATCAAAGCCTTCACATGGGCTTCGGAGCATAACAACAGGGATAACATGGATATTTTTTAGGGGGTCTTCCCCAGCTGCTCGACCACATTGTAGTCACTCTTTTTAATTATTTTCAAAATTTCCTCTATCTCTTGCTTAGAGGTTTCCACAACAATTTTTCTAGGTGCCTCCGTCTGAGCAAGCTCACCTACAGCTTCTTTGCCTCGCATCCTAGATGACTTATTGGTAGGAGTAGCAGCTGGAGTAGTAATTGAAGTACTAGCGGGAGCAGAAGATGAAATAATGATAGGCTTAGTAATAGTCTTCAGGGAGATCTCAGGAGAGAAAACCCTTCCACTTCTAGTAATCTTATTGGTCCCAACAATGTTACCGACATCAGGATCAGCTTCTTCGGTATTCAAGTTTTGTTTAATGCCATGATAGTAAACATCGGCGCCATAATGCCAAGAGACAGCTTTGTCTGAGGTATACGGGACAGGACCAGGACATGTGATTATCAATGGAGCGACTCTCATAGTGGGTGTAATCCTAACAGGTTTTCTCGAGGAAACCATGGAAGGACTGGAGGAAATAGTTATAATAGCGATATCTTCACACGTAGCAGTTGGAATCAAAGTCTTTTCGAACAAAATTTATCTGCTGTCCATCAGGAGTTGGACACCTGTTTTCAGCAAATAGCAACCAGCGGGCAGGGATGAACATATGTGGCAATATTCATCACAACCTAGAAATAAACCAGCCAACAACAAATTCTTTTTAACAGTCATAAGAGGAGTAGAAACTTCATCAACCAAGGTCACGAACAGATCGGTATCAACGGTGTTAACTCCATGGTTGTGCTTAGGCATGGGAGCAGTTATGAAATTGGGCTTCTCCGGAGCGTTGAACTCAATCTCCTTGGCTTCAATCAGATCTTTTACTTTATTTCTTAGAGCCCAACAGTCATTTGTATCTTGACCAGGACTCTCAGAATGGTAGGCACACCGAGCGTTCGGATTGTATCAAGGAGAGGAGATATTAGGATTCTTGGGAGCCTCTTTCAAAGTTGTCAAGTTGGATCTCAGCAGGTGAGGTAGCACTTCAGCTAATGTCATGTTGATGCGGGTAAACTGCCATTATGGTTTTCCACCCTTTGTTAATTGTTGCATTGTGGAGCAACTGCAGGTCTATTTATCATCACGACACTTACTGTCTGGTGATGTTTAGCCCTGCTTTGGCCCCTCGGGCTATAGATGGCACTGGCTTCCTTCTTACCAGTGAAAGGTTTCTTTGCTGAACTTGACGAGGTATATTTCTGTATTTTACCACTCCAAATCCAAGCTTCTACCTTTTCTCCGGTTAATATCAGCTCAGTAAAACCAGCCGATGAGCTACCGATTAAATTGTTGAAGAACATACCAGATAGCGTCCCAAGAAACATGTCGACCAACTCCCTATCAGACAAAGGGGGTTGGACTCTCCCGGCTAAATCTCCCCACTTCTGCGTGTAGTCCTTGAAGCCTTCACCTGCACCCATGGACATAATATGGAGTTGAGTACGTGTAGGGGCCAGGTCGGCATTGTATTGATACTGCTTGTAAAAATCGGTAGCTAAATCTTCCTAGTTTTAGACACTGGCTCCTTCTAATTGGTAGAACCATTTAAGCTGAGTCCCCGACAAACTGTCTTAAAAGAAGTGAACCCATAAGTTTCTATCAGCGGTGTGGGGCTGGATTTTCCTTACATAGGAACAGAGATGAAGCTTCGGGCAAGACACCCCATCATACTTTGCGAAAACCGGAGCCTTAAATTTCTGCAGGATGACCACTCCTGACACCAATCCCAGTTCTTCGAAATCCAACCCTGGTATTCTCTGGATCTCCATATCACTTAACCGGTCCTCTAACTGCTTGTACCTATCCTCAGTGGGAGGATACTGCTCATCATTATAGTCGGCATCGTTGTCAAAGACTTCAGGACTGGGATCCTCTTCTTTTGTCTGCCCCTCTTGATTTTCCCCCTCTTTGGATGAGGAAGTTACATCAACTAATTGCTTCAGTGGCCCCCTGAATCTTCTGCCCATATTGAGGGCACCGACGCGCTTCTTCTTCTTCTTCTCTTTCTCTTTCAGGATGAGGGCCTTCAGATCCTCTTGCCCTTTTGCCAGAGTTACAAACATCTGTTGAAATTGGGCATTTTGTGCCTGAAGATCTTTGATGCTTTGTTCAGAAGACATATCTGCTTGAAATAAACAGCGGAGGAGATGAGAAACCTATAACAGAACATGTTTATGCAATGTCATGGATGGTATGTGTTGCACCCCAAAATTTGCCCTCCCATATTCTTCAAGAAATTGCCAAGCCAAGTCATAAAAATCCCCAGCAGAGTCGCCAGTTCTGTGATCGGTGGATCTGGAACTGACCGTTTAACGCTGGTTCGCGAAATGTCGTGGAAGCAAGAGTCGCCACCGTCTTTTATTTTCTCCAGATGGAAAGGACAAAAGCACAGAAAAATTCCTTAAAGAGATTGCTCTCGGTTCGGGAGGTAGATTATAGAAAGGGAAGGTGTTAGCACCCTTTCTATCCATGGTTATCCATGGGCTCTTAGGTACTTGCTCAATGTGTTTTCAAAATTGTTTGTTTGCTTTTCAATTGTGGGTTTAAAAGTTTCTTTGAAAAATTTCAGTTCGACTCGTACGTCAGAGTGTTTGAAAAATTTGCTTTGAAAGCTTTTGAAAGTGTGTTGGTGTGAAAAGTATTTTTGTTTGAAATTAGAGCAAGTATCCTTGAGAACCTACCTACCCTAAGGAATTCGTCTGTGTAAATGTCCTTTAAAGTAGTGCCATCCCACCATTGAGAGGTAGGTAGCACCACCGTCGGAGGTATTCGGGTCAATTCGAGTTTATAGGGACATGGTGATTACCAGAGCAATGGGAAGACACCTTAGAAGCTACCCTCATGCCAGGTTCCCGGATCATGAGGACTTACTAAGACATCCTCTACTCGACGATCACCTTTCGAAAGGCAAGGCAACAGTGAGACGTACCCTAGGGGTGGTGTGTGCGATTCGTGTATCGTTTTCATTGATATTTGTCTTGTCATGTTCATTGGTGTTCTACGCTTGATTTTATTTTAAGTCCATACATTCTTTCATGCTTTTGTTAACAGTTAAAAGTTGCGGGAAAAGTAAATCTAAGACTATTACAAATGGCGCGGGTCCACATCGCCGAAATTAAACCGGACCCGATTTGACGGAAAGTAAATAAAGCAAAAGAAATAAAAGTGCGAGAAGTTTAAGTTACAATGCTTCGGGAGAGATACATAATGAATTAAGCGAAATAAAACAAATGTACGAATAAAATAAATTACGAACGAGGGTGTTGGACCCTTTTGCAAAATATTATTAATAAGGAATTAAAATGTCCTAATTAAAATCAAACGCATAGAACACCAACAAACATGACAAGACAAAATATCAATGAAACCGATACACAACTTCGCACACACCACCCCTAGGGTACGCCTCACTGTTGCCTTTCGAAAGGTGATCGTCGAGTAGAGGACGTCTTAGTAAGTCCTCATGATCCGGGAACCTGGCATGAGGGTAGCTTCTAAGGTGTCTTCCCATTGCTCTGGTGATCACCATGTCCCTAAACTCGAATTGACCCGAACACCTCCAACGGTGGTGCTACCTACCTCTCAATGGTGGGATGGCACTACTTTAAAGGACTTTTACACAGACGAATTCCTTAGGGTAGGTAGGTTCTCAAGGATACTTGCTCTAATTTCAAACAAAAATACTTTTCACACCAACACATTTTCAAAAGCTTTCAAAACAAACTTTTCAAACACTCTGACGTACGAGTCGAACTGAAATTTTTTCAAAGAAACTTTTTTTAAACCCACATTGAAAAGCAAACAAACAATTTCGAAAACACATTGAGCAAGTATCTAAGAGCCCATGGATAACCATGGATAGAAAGGGTGCTAACACCTTCCCTTTCTATAACCTACCTCCCGAACCGAGAGCAATCTCTTTTAAGGAATTTTTCTGTGCTTTTGTCCTTTCCATTTGGAGAAAATAAAAGACGGTGGCGACTCTTGCTTCCGCGACATTTCGCGAACCAGCTTTAAACAGTCAGTTCCAGATCCACCGATCACAGAACTGGCGACTCTGCTGGGGATAAAAACTTAAAGTGAGGTATACCTTAGGGCTAGGTCATAACTATGTTTTCAATTGTCTTCTTTGTTTGCTTTATTATTGTGGGTTGCTTGGGAGTTCTATAGATCCTAACCCGGATCTGGGGGAATACCTTCTTAGAAAGTAGCAACAAGGCTGTGAGGGAACTGTGCGGGGTATACCGACATGGTTGAAACAGTCTGCTACGTTGATGTGGTACTTTGGTGTGTACCGGTAACCCTTGAGTTCAGTCAAGGAGAGTACGGGGCCTCCGCGTGGTGTCGTGAAGCATCAACAGACCTTAGGAACCTTAATTGAACTATCTTGGCCTCTTTAGGGTAGTGAGATAACTGACTTTGGTGCAGTCCGAGGTTGGTTGATACTCGATACTACACTCAATTGAGGGTTGCTTTCCTGGAATATTTCGGTCGCCAGTTCAGTGGCTAAATCGAAACGATGAACAATGAAAGCAGTCTCGTGATACTGGGAACCTTAGAACCCGGTTACTTTGATTAGGACAGGTTGAACCCACCCACTTCAAGAGGGTAGTACCCCAAACTTCATGCTGGCCTAAACTCTAAGGGCTCTTTTGTGTGACTTGTGTGCCTTTGTACTTGCCTACTTGCATGCTTGTTAGCTGACACATGAACTACTTACAGGTTTTGTTTATAGTCCTTAGCTAGGACTCATGACAAGGTTTACCAAATTTCTTGCAGGTTTTGTTTATAGTCCTTAATTGGGACTCATAACAAAGTATACTGAATTTCTTGCAGGGTCTGTTTATAGTCCTTAATTGGGACTCATAGCAGGGTTTACCTACATCACCCCATGCATAGCATGACATCATACCATTGCATACCATTGCATACATCCTAACCCATTTCAAGGATCTCAAGGGCTTGTGATGCAGGTCATGATGAACCAACTGCCCAGCAAGGGGCAAAGAGGATTTATTTTCCTCTAGCTAAGGTCGTCAGGGGCTATGACCCACTGGATATGGTGAGCCTTTGACCCTTGAAGAAGGGCTCTCTACAACAGGAGTTTCCTTCAATCAAGTTGCCAGTTTCCAACTCTAACAAGTTTCTCTGTTTACCCTGCGAGATCCTTGAAAACATCACATGCATGTCATACATCTCATTGCATTGCAGGTATCCCTTTGACAGGTTGCTTACCCTTCTCCGCTGCTTATTTCAGCCAATCATCATGAATCCTGAATCATCATCCGAGCAGACTATCAAGGACCTCCAGGCTCAGAACGCCCAGTTCCAAGAGCTAATCCTGAATTTGACCCAGGGGCAACAAGATCTGAAGGCTCTGCTCCTGAAGAAGGAGAAGAAGAAGAAGAGGAATGTTTTGTTCAGCCCTAGACGCAGATCTGGGAATGCACCGCAGACTGAAACTGAGAGGACTACCCCATCTGTGAGGGAAAACAGTCACCATGAGAGAGAGGTGCCTAGTCCAGTGGTCTCCGACAACGAGACAGATTTCGACGACGAACAGTACCCTCCGGCTGAGGATAAGTACAAACAGTTGGAAGACCGGTTAAGTGCTATAGAAATACAAAAGGTGCCTGGTCTGGACTTCGAGGATCTAGGTCTGTCTTCTGGAGTGGTGATCCCGCACAAATTCAAGGTACCTGCCTTTGCTAAATACGACGGGGCATCCTGTCCTAAGTTGCATCTCAGGGCTTATGCAAGGAGGATCCAGCCCTATACAGCTGACAAAAACTTATGGATCCATTTCTTCCAAGAGAGTCTTTCAGGGACTCAGCTCGAGTGGTTCTATCAACTGAATGGAGCCAACATCCGTACCTGGGAAGACTTAGCCACTGCATTTTACAAACACTACCAGTATAATGCCGACCTCGCTCCCACGCGTACTCAGCTTCAGGGGATGTCTATGGGTACAGGCGAAGGCTTCAAAGAGTATGCTCAAAAATGGAGGGACCTTGCTGGAAGGGTACAACCACCTCTGATGGACCGCGAGCTCGTCGACATGTTCTTGGGGACCCTGTCTGGCCCATTCTTCAACCACCTAATTGGGAATTCTGCTGCTGGGTTTACAGATCTTGTCTTGACTGGGGAGAGAATCGAAGCTGGTATCAAGTCGGGGAAGATTCAAGAAGCCGCATCTGCTGATGCTCAGAAAAAGCCCCACAGTGGGAAGAAATAATCCAATGCTATACATGTGAAAAAGGGTCGTCATGATGTAGGGGCAATCCAGATTTCCGGTCCCACGCCCGTTCAACCAAGAAAGAGCAATAGGCGTAGGATAAAGCATCAAGATAGGAAGTATACTGACATCAACATGTCTTTGTCTCAGGCATTACAGCAATTGCTGAGGGCGAAAATGATCACACTTAAGGATCCTCCTCAAAATCCTGACACTTCCTCTCCCAAGTACAACCCGGGTGTGAGATGTGCCTACCATTCTGACAGTCCTGGACATGACACCGACGACTATTGGACCTTGAAGAACAAGATCCAGGATTTGATTGACGCCAAGGAGGTCGAGTTTGAACACTGATCCTACACCAAATCGTCGAGAATGTCTTTTGTTCATTCAAATGTTCAAGTTGTATTGTTCTTTGATTGTTCAAACATTTATTCATGTTAAACGTTGTTATCACATTAATGCATCGCTTATGTCTATTTTGAATCAATATATTCGCATTTACTATATGCAAATTGTTTCATATTTTTCTGATGATCAACTCTTGGTTAATAATTCTAAGCCTCTTGAGGGAGGATGACGAAAACGATACCACGATCTACAGTATGCTTTTGAACAGACCCCGCTGATGAGGTACAGGCATTGTTTCAATCCCTAAACACTGGAGTTATAAGGATGATAATCCCTCGTCAACCCCTCTGAGCCAAAGAAGTAGGAGTTTTTCTTTTCGAAATTTAAAACCCTTTATCATAACCTGGGGCAGGGTAGTTCTCTCAGTTGATCCAAATGCATGACGAATAGCACCGAAGAGATCTTTACAAAACGAACAAAGACAGTGATGGTTCAGAACAATCAAAAGGACAGGCAGTCATCATCAAAATTCATAAACGAAAAAGCCCAAAAAGTCTAAACCTACAAAGGGGACTTATGAAACTGGGGCATCCCACTGACTGTAATTCCAAAAAGGAAACAGTTCAGGCAAAAAAAAGAAAGGGATAACAAAAAAAGAAGAGGTCCTATAAACCCTCAGCAAAAAAAGATGACTGCCCAATATCGGAACCATCACCGGAAAATCAGAGCAAAGACTCAAACAAGGTCTAACGTATGATCAACTAAGTTTAGGTTTGGAGAACATCACGAAGAGCGGGTGGGTACAAATAATTTGAGCCTTTACCCTTTGTTTCTTAAACCGTGAACTAGGCCACGTTATAACCCTCAAAAGTCCTAGCTGAAGCACGGGTTAGTTCGAAAGCATACTGTTACGAAAGGTATCCTGACTCCTGAAGGCCTACGGTAAATACGGAGTTGACATCACGTTTTACAAACATTCATTTGTTTTATGAAAAAGAATGCATTTTCAAAATCTTCAAGACAGACATAAGCTTTGCATTTTTGATATAACATTGTTTGCATATGACTTTTTGTTTGAACAGCAGAAGTTCGCACGACGAATGCCTACTGAATAGAAGTACCTCCAATCAAGGGGCAGACATGAGCATGGTCCATCATCTGGGGCAATCCAATCAAGATTCGGAGAATCTCTCAAAGGCCAAATAGCCTGGGGCAAATCTCCGCTTGAGTCACTTGGGGCATTTCAACAACGAATCTGGCCTGATCAAACACCTTCTGGTGGCATGACAAAACACTTCTAACAGGGGCAACTCCCTACATTCTGAGAACATGGACATAGTCGAAAAAATACTACGCACAATCAAAGGCCCGCTAGGTTGACATACCTAGGCAAAAATAAGGGCTTCCCGGCGAACCAAAAGGGTTCGGGCAAAATGAGGGATGAAATGAAAAATCTGTACACCCGGCAAGTCGAAAACCTGAAAAGGCGGCTTGGGCAAAAATGGGTATCCCGGTGGACTGAAAACCCGAAAGGGCGGTCCAGGCAAAAGTTAGGGATCAAAAGCGTACGACTATGTCCCGTCATCTTATCATCTGCCTACCAGAAGAAGGTTTGACCCTCAACAACTATCAGCACCCCACAAGTGCCTCCCCCATAGAAACAGGGGCAATAAAGAATGATCTAAGTAATCTGATTGTTCTGTCCTCCAAGGAATCAGGGTAAGCTCCGTTGAAGAACATAGCCAACGCAGTTCAAAGCTTCCCCAGGAAGGTTGGAATCTATCTCCCCAAGCAATAGGCGTACCCCCAGTAGATTCTGGAAGCTCATCCCCTAGCAAGGCACGAGCGCGCCGTCCGGCTTGATTTAAAGAGTTATTTCCTTAACAGGATATAATTGGGTTATCCTCAGCCAAAAGCCAAGGAAAGGTCGTCGTCAACATAGTTCTTTCCTATCCCCAGCAAAGTCCATCAATACTTCCAACATAACAACGGTATCCTCAGCAAGTTATAAACACTCAGCAAGGCATCTCTCTTCCCACAAAGTATTGCTTCCCAGCATGGTCGCTAGAGTATCTTTTCTCCCCGCAGAATCCTCCGTTTGCCAAGTTATTCCGCAACGGAGTCATCCTCTCCTAGCGGTATTCTGGCAATTATCATCCCCAGCGGAAGCAAAAGCTTATTCTTCAACATCAGCCCAGGATACGACTTCCCGGCACCCGTCAAGGATTTACTTTCCTAGACGAAAAACACATTCATAAAACGTCACATACATCATTATAGCATGCATAGACGCATCATATCACCCCAATCTCATTTATTTTTGAGAACATCTTAAAATCAGGCAATTCATGCATTATGACATTGCATACAACTAATTCGTTACTTTTTCAGGAAAGAACGATCAACAGATAAAAGTCTTTACCCGTTGAGGTAGTAATCGTCTCAGATTCCTTCATCATCCTGCTGAGGTAGTAATCGTCCCAGATTCCTTCATCATCCCGTTGAGGTAGTAATCGTCCCAGATTCCTTCATCACATATTTGGAGTAGCAATCGTCTCAGATTCCTTCATCATCCCGTTGAGGTAGTAATCGTCCCAGATTCCTTCATCACATATTTGGAGTAGCAATCGTCTCAGATTCCTTCATCATCCTGCTGAGGTAGTAATCGTCCCAGATTCCTTCATCATCCCGTTGAGGTAGTAATCGTCCCAGATTCCTTCATCACATATTTGGAGTAGCAATCGTCTCAGATTCCTTCATCATCCCGTTGAGGTAGTAATCGTCCCAGATTCCTTCATCACATATTTGGAGTAGCAATCGTCTCAGATTCCTTCATCATCCTGCTGAGGTAGTAATCGTCTCAGATTCCTTCATCATCCCGTTGAGGTAGTAATCGTCCCAGATTCCTTCATCACATATTTGGAGTAGCAATCGTCTCAGATTCCGTCATCATCCCGTTGAGGTAGTAATCGTCCCAGATTCCTTCATCACATATTTGGAGTAGCAATCGTCTCAGATTCCTTCATCATCCCGTTGAGGTAGTAATCGTCCCAGATTCCTTCATCACATATTTGGAGTAGCAATCGTCTCAGATTCCTTCATCATCCCGTTGAGGTAGTAATCGTCCCAGATTCCTTCATCACATATTTGGAGTAGCAATCGTCTCAGATTCCTTCATCATCCTGCTGAGGTAGTAATCGTCCCAGATTCCTTCATCATCCCGCTGAGGTAGTAATCGTCCCAGATTCCTTCATCATCCTGTTGAGGTAGTAATCGTCCCAGATTCCTTCATCATCCCGCTGAGGTAGTAATCGTCCCAGATTCCTTCATCATCCCGCTGAGGTAGTAATCGTCCCAGATTCCTTCATCATCCTGCTGAGGTAGCAATCGTCTCAGATTCCTTCATCATCCCGTTGAGGTAGTAATCGTCCCAGATTCCTTCATCACATATTTGCAGTAGAAATCGTCTCAGATTCCTTCATCATCCTGCTGAGGTAGTAATCGTCCCAGATTCCTTCATCATCCTGCTGAGGTAGTAATCGTCCCAGATTCCTTCATCATCCCGTTGAGGTAGTAATCGTCCCAGATTCCTTCATCACATATTTGGAGTAGCAATCGTCTCAGATTCCTTCATCATCCTGCTGAGGTAGTAATCGTCCCAGATTCCTTCATCATCCCGTTGAGGTAGTAATCGTCCCAGATTCCTTCATCACATATTTGGAGTAGCAATCGTCTCAGATTCCTTCATCATCCCGTTGAGGTAGTAATCGTCCCAGATTCCTTCATCACATATTTGGAGTAGCAATCGTCTCAGATTCCTTCATCATCCTGCTGAGGTAGTAATCGTCCCAGATTCCTTCATCATCCCGCTGAGGTAGTAATCGTCCCAGATTCCTTCATCATCCTGCTGAGGTAGTAATCGTCCCAGATTCCTTCATCATCCCGTTGAGGTAGTAATCGTCCCAGATTCCTTCATCACATATTTGGAGTAGCAATCGTCTCAGATTCCTTCATCATCCCGTTGAAGTAGTAATCGTCCCAGATTCCTTCATCACATATTTGGAGTAGCAATCGTCTCAGATTCCTTCATCATCCCGTTGAGGTAGTAATCGTCCCAGATTCCTTCATCACATATTTGGAGTAGCAATCGTCTCAGATTCCTTCATCATCCCGTTGAGGTAGTAATCGTCCCAGATTCCTTCATCATCCCGCTGAGGTAGTAATCGTCCCAGATTCCTTCATCATCCCGCTGAGGTAGTAATCTTCCCAGATTCCTTCATCATCCTGCTAAGGTAGTAATCATCTCAGATTCCTTCATCATCCTGCTGAGGTAGTAATCGTCCCAGATTCCTTCATCATTCTGCTGAGGTAGCAATCGTCTCAGATTCCTTCATCGTCCTGCTGAGGTAGTAATCGTCCCAGATTCCTTCATCATATATTTGGAGTAGCAATCGTCTCAGATTCCTTCATCGTCCTGCTGAGGTAGTAATCGTCCCAGATTCCTTCATCATATATTTGGAGTAGCAATCATCTCAGATTCCTTCATCGTCCTGCTGAGGTAGCAATCGTCTCAGATTCCTTCATCACATCCTTATCAAAAAAAAAAAAAAAAAAAAACCTCCTCTGGTTCAGTCAGATCGACCCTAAGATCTCCCTGATGCTTATCCCAGTTAAAGTCACCCAAGATTTTTTCTCAACGAGCGTTGTTGAAGTTAAAGTCGCCTAAGGTTCTCTTGCTATTCATACTAAGATAGTAACCATCCCTGGTTCATTCATCGCCGTTTGAAGCTCCAGACTCAGCTCCTGTAACCAGTCAGGACATATCTACACCAAGCATCTAAAAAAATCAGCTCCTGCAACGTGTCAGGTACTCATTTTTCTGTTTTGCAGGTATGCAGGTTCTCGCTAAGGAATCTCCCACACAATCAACATTCAGATGGCATCTATAAGCCCATCATCCTATCCAACAACCTCCAAATGGCATCTATAAGCCCATTTTCATCACACTGCTAACATGTGAGCGCAAATTTCTGGGCACTCTAGTGTCCAATCATCTTCTACCCTCGGATTACGAAAGGCACGTCAGCCAATCTGCATCCTCAGGTCTAAGAAGATTGAACAGGGGCAACTGTTGCACCCCAAAATTTGCCTCCCATATTCTTCAAGAAATTGCCAAGCCAAGTCATAAAAATCCTCAGCAGAGTCGCCAGTTCTGTGATCGGTGGATCTGGAACTGACCGTTTAACGCTGGTTCGCGAAATGTCGCGGAAGCAAGAGTCGCCACCGTCTTTTATTTTCTCCAGATGGAAAGGACAAAAGCACAGAAAAATTCCTTAAAGAGATTGCTCTCGGTTCGGGAGGTAGATTATAGAAAGGGAAGGTGTTAGCACCCTTTCTATCCATGGTTATCCATGGGCTCTTAGGTACTTGCTCAATGTGTTTTCAAAATTGTTTGTTTGCTTTTCAATTGTGGGTTTAAAAGTTTCTTTGAAAAATTTCAGTTCGACTCGTACGTCAGAGTGTTTGAAAAATTTGCTTTGAAAGCTTTTGAAAGTGTGTTGGTGTGAAAAGTATTTTTGTTTGAAATTAGAGCAAGTATCCTTGAGAACCTACCTACCCTAAGGAATTCGTCTGTGTAAATGTCCTTTAAAGTAGTGCCATCCCACCATTGAGAGGTAGGTAGCACCACCGTCGGAGGTATTCGGGTCAATTCGAGTTTATAGGGACATGGTGATTACCAGAGCAATGGGAAGACACCTTAGAAGCTACCCTCATGCCAGGTTCCCGGATCATGAGGACTTACTAAGACATCCTCTACTCGACGATCACCTTTCGAAAGGCAAGGCAACAGTGAGACGTACCCTAGGGGTGGTGTGTGCGATTCATGTATCGTTTTCATTGATATTTGTCTTGTCATGTTCATTGGTGTTCTACGCTTGATTTTATTTTAAGTCCATACATTCTTTCATGCTTTTGTTAACAGTTAAAAGTTGCGGGAAAAGTAAATCTAAGACTATTACAAATGGCGCGGGTCCACATCGCCGAAATTAAACCGGACCCGATTTGACGGAAAGTAAATAAAGCAAAAGAAATAAAAGTGCGAGAAGTTTAAGTTACAATGCTTCGGGAGAGATACATAATGAATTAAGCGAAATAAAACAAATGTACGAATAAAATAAATTACGAACGAGGGTGTTGGACCCTTTTGCAAAATATTATTAATAAGGAATTAAAATGTCCTAATTAAAATCAAACGCATAGAACACCAACAAACATGACAAGACAAAATATCAATGAAACCGATACACAACTTCGCACACACCACCCCTAGGGTACGCCTCACTGTTGCCTTTCGAAAGGTGATCGTCGAGTAGAGGACGTCTTAGTAAGTCCTCATGATCCGGGAACCTGGCATGAGGGTAGCTTCTAAGGTGTCTTCCCATTGCTCTGGTGATCACCATGTCCCTAAACTCGAATTGACCCGAACACCTCCAACGGTGGTGCTACCTACCTCTCAATGGTGGGATGGCACTACTTTAAAGGACTTTTACACAGACGAATTCCTTAGGGTAGGTAGGTTCTCAAGGATACTTGCTCTAATTTCAAACAAAAATACTTTTCACACCAACACATTTTCAAAAGCTTTCAAAACAAACTTTTCAAACACTCTGACGTACGAGTCGAACTGAAATTTTTTCAAAGAAACTTTTTTTAAACCCACATTGAAAAGCAAACAAACAATTTCGAAAACACATTGAGCAAGTATCTAAGAGCCCATGGATAACCATGGATAGAAAGGGTGCTAACACCTTCCCTTTCTATAACCTACCTCCCGAACCGAGAGCAATCTCTTTTAAGGAATTTTTCTGTGCTTTTGTCCTTTCCATTTGGAGAAAATAAAAGACGGTGGCGACTCTTGCTTCCGCGACATTTCGCGAACCAGCTTTAAACAGTCAGTTCCAGATCCACCGATCACAGTATGCATATGCAATGATTTCAAGGAATTTAGAGATTTAAATTTGTTCAGACCAAAAGAAGAACACACGTCATATTAATAAATCCAAGTTTGAGTACATTATGCCTCTTTGGGCTTACAATGAAAGAAACAAACATACAACAAAACTCCTAAGACAAAAAGGTTGAACACATCCTCTTTGGCGTAATGTAGGAGTTCAGATTCTGTTCTTCATGAAGCTGCTTGGTGAGTTCCAGAACCTTCTTCTCACTGGCGTAAAATTAGGCTTCAAAGGTGTCCCACTCTTCCTTCAACTGAACCCAAGCTTTCTGCAAGTCTTCGAGGGAGGTAGGCATGTCAGGATGAAGGACAGTGTATGGGGCGTCTCTTTCAACAACTAGCTCTATGATAACAGGGAGGATAGAAGGGTAAGGCATTAAGAGACTTTAAGCACAAGCCCGTACCCACCTAAGGTAAGGCTCAAATGGGATAGAGTTTTTTGTGTCCCAAAGTTCTACTATCCACCTTGTTCACCATTCTCCAAGCTCGTGGAAACCTTTGGCGATAACCTTGGTCTTCCTTGTCGTAGTCGAACACTAGACTTTGAATGAGCACCTTATGAGGGTTGTCTCTTTGGGCATACCCAAACTGTCGAAGAGCTAAGCAGGGATTGCAGGTGATACCTCCCCTAATACCAAGCAAAGGGATGTTATGGAATTCCCCACATCGGTCAATGATAGAGACATCTTCCAAGGATCTTGAACACCAATGGATATCAGAGTGGGTGAGGGACATCATCCTTTGAGACCATGTCAGTCTTTGCTCATTCTTCAATATGGATTCCAAGGATCTTGAACACCAATGGATATCAGAGTGGGTGAGGGACATCATCCTTTGAGACCATGTCAGTCTTTGCTCGTTCTTCAATATGGATTGAGGTAGGTGTGAAGTGAACCACTTGGTGAGTAGGGGAATACAACACAAAAGAGTACCTCTCTTCTTCATGGTGCGGGTAAGAAGACAATGCAACATGTCTCCCAGTAAGGTAGGTACGGGATTGCGAGAGAGAAAGACTTTGATAGCGTTAATATCTATGAACTTGTCCGAGTTGGGGAAAAGAACCAAACCATAAATGAGAAGATCCAGGATGCCTTCAAAAGCTTGGAAATCCATGTCGTCCCAGAGTGAACGAGCCTTTTCCAATAGAAAATTGGCTAGGAAACTTTAACCTCGCTTCTTGTCTCCCAATTGGCTATGACGTCGGCTCTCTTCATATGCAAAGCTTTGGCAAGGACTTCAGGTTTTGGAATCCCTTCCAGACCGGTGAATGGTATCTGATCAAGCACGGGCACCCCTAAGAGTAGAGAGAACTCTTCCAGTGTAGGTACCAACTGATAGTCCGAGAAGGTGAAATAATGATGTACGGGATCAAAGAATTGGAACAGTACACACATCATTTCTTCTTGGAAACTGGATGTATCCAAACTGAGGAGTCGACCATATTTCTTGGTAAAAGGAGAATCCTCGGGCACTCTTGAGGCTAACTCTTGAAGCTGAGGGTGTGTTTTTACAAAGCTGATTCGGATGGTGTTTCTTCGGACGAAATCCATGACCTACAAAACAAAAACAAATATAAATTTCTAAATCCTTGAAATGGTTAGTGAGCATGCGTATGATGCTTATTATGTTTATGATGTTATGTACAAGTAAATATAAATACACACAAAGTAGACAAGTCCCTATGTTTTAGGCTTGCATGAGGTTTTATAGGTAAGTACCCTCTTGAAGTTTAGTTGGCTCAACCTGTCCTAGTAATAGTGATCGGGTTCTAACGAATCTCAATATCACCGACCTTTCTCTTAGGCATTGTCTCAGCATAATCAATCTTTTCTTGTGGCCGAGATATCCCAAAAGTCCAGCCTCAATGAGTGTAGTATCGAGTATCAACCAATTTTCAGCTCTACACCGAAACCGGTTATCTCACTACGTCCTAATGGCCAAGTTATTCAATTAGGATTCTAAAGTCAATTAGTGATTCACGACGCCACTCAGCGGCCCTGTATTATCCTCGATTCACCATGAGGGATACTGGTACCCACAAATGCTTCACACTAATGTAGCCATTGTTTCAACCATATCGGTCTACGTCGTACAGTTTCCACAATCTATTGCTACTTACTTGAAAAGGTGCCCCAAATCCGGGTAGAGGATCAAAACAAACCCAAACAAGGATACAATAATGTAAAGCAAGCAATTCAAACAAATGAAGGCAAGTAAATGTGATCTAACCCTAAGGTAACCCCACTTTTAGATAACTCCCCAGCAGAGTCGCCAGTTCTGTGATGCAGCGGGAGAACCGACTTGGGTGTTTTGTGTTTGTGTTTGCAAATGTTGTGGTTTAGCAAGAGTTGCCACCGAATTTTCTTTTATCCAATAAGGAAAGGTGAAAAAACACAGGAAAGACCTTTAGAGATGCTTTCTTGAGTTCGGGGGTAGATTATGAAAAGGGAAGGTATTAGCACCCTTTTCATCCATGGTTTTCCATGGGCTCTTAGTTGCTTGCTAGATCACTTGCTTTTGTTTGAATGTGTGCTTGTGATATGGTTTTGAAAGTATTTTGAAAATGTGACTTTGTAACGATTCTCGTCTCTAAAAGAATGCATGCAAAGTGTTGTTTTGAAAATAGTTCAAAGAGGTGTTTGTGGGACGTGTTTTTGAAAATGATTTTGAAAAGGATTTCCTTTGTAATGGCTCTCGTCTCTATAAGGACGCGTACAAAGTGTTGTCTTTCTGGAAATATTTCAAATGTGGGTGTTGGTGCAAATCCACCTACTCAAAAGGTCTTAGATGTTCTTTTCCTCCTCCTTTAGACGTTGTTGTCTTACCACTATTTTAGTAAGAAGCTCCATCGTTGGATATGAAGGGACAGATGTTGGGATGTTTGTATAGTCATAGAAGGTGTTGTACCCCAAAATTTGCCCTCCCATATTTCTCAAAACATTGCAAGAAAAATCTCCAAGTTGCCCAAGGTTGCTCAAGAGTTGGTCAGACAAGCTCTCTCCTAAGGCAGTCTACCCCAAATTAGGGTTTTGTGTTGCATCAAGATCCTTGAGTCCAAATGACCTCAAGTTCTCCCCAATGTCCTAATATGTTCTCAAGATCATCCATGTCAAATTTCAAGCCTTGCAGAGGAAATTTGCTCAGTCAATTGCTCAAAGGTCCAAAAGTCGATTGTGCTAGGGCAAAAGTCAATTGTGACCTATATACAACCAAACTTCAAGGTTTTTTGTCAACATTCTCATTTTTAAGTATATTTCATCATTTGATCAAGGGTTGATCATGATTCATCAAGGATTGCTCACAATTCATCAAGACTCAAAAGTTGCTAAATTAGGGTTTTGCATGAAAAGTCAACTCAACTTTGACCAAGCATAACTTTCTCATACTTTATGATAAATGTCCCATCCAAAGCTCATTTTGAATGGGATCCAATTACCTACAATCCATATTCATATCCCAAGATCAGAATATGCACTCACAAGAAGTTATGAATTTGGACATTATAGGTCATTTTGAAAAGTCAACAAAAACACCTTTTTTGTCAAAGCTTCTAACTTGAGCATGGAATATCAAAATGAGATGAGACCAAAAGGCTTGATTAGAGGACATCTCAAGATTTCTAAAAATTTAAATAACACCTCCAAAAGTTCAAAATTTAAGAAGTTATGCATTGTTGAAGTTGGACTTTTTTGCAAAATTGCCAAAAGTCAACTATCCCTAAAACTTCAAATTTTGCCAAATGGGCCCATTCTTTTTCACTTGTTTTAAGTTTGCATTTTTTCCCACATGCTCTAGCTTTGTCCATGTGTCCATATCTTGTTTTTATTATTTAATTTGATTTTTATTTGAATTAATTCATTTTAAATCAAATAAAATCACATAAAATCAAAAATATTGATAACCAAAGATCTTTTGATGATTATAGGTTTCAATGGACAGCTAGCACATCTCCAAACTCGTATCAAGGCATAAGTGTACAAGAAGATATGATTTGGATCAAATTTGGAAAGATTTAATGGAAGAATCAAATCAAATTCAAGGGCATTGATAAAGCAAGATTTGAACAACAAATGCTACCCTAATATAATGTGCAATACATAAGCAAGCGTGCAAGACATAAAGAAGGGTTAGAGAGCAATCGTGGAGGCAGAACCAAGCTTGCAAAAAACACAAAAAAGTGTGACTTTGAAATCAAGGTTAAAGACATTTTCAAGACTTGAGACGTATCCCAATCGCTTCCTGGCAACTCTCACAAGCTAACCCAATCCAAACCACGCGTTTTCAGACCTCCTAGAGCGCTGTAAGTCTCTCATGGATCCGCCTCATTCTTGATTTCGATTTGCATTATTCTTGCATCTATAACAAAAACTAATTGCATATTTGTAATCCTCACATAATTTACAAGCTTTTGGAATCATTTTATTTTGATTATCTGACCTGTAGAAAAATCTACCATTATTAGGGTTTTGTTCTTGTTTTTGGGGTTTTCTGTTTCAGGGAAAACTGGCCATATTATTGGCCATGGTTGTGATCAGTGGTTTGAGACGAACTCAACCATGTCCTTAAAAATCGTTTTCATAGCCTGAGAAGGATTTTTGAATGAAGCTGCATTTTTTGTTGCGGATAAAAATCCGTAGGTAAAATTACAGTGCTGGGAGGACAGGGACGAACTCGTGTCATCCACCCATTGGGCCATTCAAACGATTGCGCGCTTTTTTTTTCTGGCATTTGATTTTATTTGTATATATTATATTATGTTATTATTATTATAACAAACAAAGCAACATGATGTAGTGGTGGCCACATAAGCGCTTAAAGACCCAAAGGCTGGAGGTCAGGGGTTCGATCCCTGCCTCCAGCAATTTGCATTTTTCCAATATTTTTCAGGAGATCAAGTGCACGCATGGGCTAGATTCACACCATACTCCTTCACCAATCCAAGCGCCAGATGGCCAAAGGGCCAAATCTGGTGGTCAAATATTGAAGGTCCACCAAAGAGCTAGTCAACGCGTGAGCACTGGATCAGAGAAAGTCAATTGGATCAGTTGCTATTGGGCCAACAAAAATGCTCTCCACACCTCCAAAAAGGCCCAATTCTCTCCTTTTCTTTATATTTTATTTATTTAATTTAATTGCTTTATTTTTATTTAATTAATTTTCTAACCAATCACATATTTCCTTTCTTTATCAAAATCACCAAAATACTTTTTAATTAAGAATTTTATTTTATTTTTAATAAATTTTAATTAATTAATTAGGTTTTTAATTCTAGGAGACTATAATTCATTTTTGTAAATAAATAAAATCAATTAGAAATCATTAGGTTTTAATCATAATTTAATTACTTTTAATTTCTTTCTTAAATAATCAAAAACTCCAAAAACATGTCATTAATTATTTTTTCCATTTAATTTATTTAATTAATTAATTTAGCTGTTAGTTTAGGATTTAATTTCTTTTCTTAAAATAAAAAAATAACAAAAAGGCATTTTATTTTAAAAAAGGGTCAAAACCCTAATTCGCATCTGATTTAATTTCGCGTCGCGCTTTATTTTTATTTAATTATTAATGTATCTGTTTCCGGTATGTAATAGATAATTAGGACCTTTTATTTATTTTACCGCTTTATTTTATTTTCAAAGGGTTGCTTTTGGCGATGTAAATACCCGACGCCTTGTAATTTAATTTCCGCACTTTAAATTCTGCTAATTATAACTGCTAGATGTTTGATAATAGGGTTTGCATGACAAGACTGAATGTTTAATCTTAAAATCAAATTTGATCACCTTTAACATGTGCAAAGATAAAAATAACTGAAAACGACACATTCGCACATGCGCACTCCTAGGGTACACCCCACTTGGTTGCCTTCGTACACGATCATTGAGTATAGGTCATTTTAGAGGTCGTCCTCTTGTCTAAAAGATCATAGTCGCCTCGAAATGGTTGCCTCAGATATTGTTGCCTCAAACAAATGATCTAAGACATTAGGGTTACGACTAAAGCGTCCTAACATTGCTTTGGTGACCGTAAGTCCCTCATTCGAATTGACCCTCAAACTCCAACGACGGGGCTACCTACTCATTAATAGTGGGATAGCATTGTCTAAAGGAAATTAGCATAGAACGATTATTTTTTCGAGTAGGTAGATAGCTCTTAGATACTTGCTCATCCAAAAACAAAACTTTTTCACACTTACACTCCTTTTCAAACAAAGTTTTCAAAACACTTCATTACACTCTTGAGGACGGAAGCAAGAGTTAAATCGAAGTTTAAAACAAAAAAAAACTTTTCAAAACCCACAAGCACAAAGAAAACATTTTGAAAATGATGAGCAAGTACCTAAGAGCCCGTGGATAACCACTGATAGAAAGGGTGATAATACCTTCCCTTTCTATAATCTACCCCCGTACCTAGAAAATCTCGAAAAAGGAATTTTTCAGTGCTTTTTTCCTTTCCTTGTTGGATAAAATAAAAGTCGGTGGCGACTCTTGCTTACCGCGACATTTTGGGAACATAAAACGCAAAACGCAAACCAGCATTCCAAAAACAGTCAGTTCTTCCCACCGTATCACATAACTAGCGACTCTGCTGGGGACATAATAAGTGGGGTGTACCTTAGGAATAGTTCATCATAATGTTTTCAATTGCTTGATTTGTATGCTTTATATTTGTGGGTTTGAATCAGAGTTACTATAGATCCTAACCCGGATCTGGGGGATACCTTTTAGGTAAGTAGCAATAGACTGTGAGGGAACTGTACGGCGTAGACCGATACGGTTGAAGCAGTAGCTACGTTGGTGTGGCACTTTAGTTTGTACCGATATCCCTTGTGGTGGAACAAGGAGAATATGGGTCTTCTAAGGGGTCATTAAGCACCAACTGACCTTAGAACCTATAATTGACCAACTTGGCCATAGAACAGTAGCAGTATGCTACACTCATTGAGACCAAACTCTCGCGATGATTCCGGCCACAAGAAAAGGTTACCAAATTGGAATTATGACCGATCGAGGGTGGTCAATGATATTGAGATCCTCTAGAACCCGGTTACTATTTCTAGGACAAGTTGAACCAACTAAACTGAAAGAAGGTAATACCTAAACTCCTTTCCAGCCTGAAATCTAAGGGCTATCTGTGTGACTTGTTTTCCCTTACCATGTTTGCTATCTGTGAATACTTGTGGTGTGTTTCTATCATAAAATCATGCATCATAACATTGCATGCATCTTGCATCAAGACTAACCTATTTCAAAGACAGAGGGGATTCATCTTTGTTCTGTTTTGTAGGTCATGGCACCCATGCGCAGAAACACTATTCAGATCAGTTTTGTTCAGATTCCTACTCAACTTAGAGATTTGGTTGCAAAGGTTCCAGATACTTCCTCCTTTATCATAAGACATGGTCACCTCCTTGGTTTGGTCACTTCCAGATTAGATGAACAGATGATGAGTGTTTTGTGCCAGTTCTTTGATCCACTATACCACTGCTTCACTTTCCCGGACTATCAGTTAGTCCCTACTCTGGAGGAATTCTCTGATCTACTTGGTATTTCTATTCTAGAGCAGACGCCGTTTACAGGTTGGGAGAAAGCTCTTAGGCCAGAAGATGTTGCTACAACCCTACATCTGACAAAGGCTGAGGTAATGTCTAATTGGGAGACTCAGAGTGGGACAAAAGGCTTCTTGGCTAAGTTCTTGGTTGATCGGGCTAATCAGTTCTGGGACAGTCTAGACTTTCAGGCATTTGAAGACATTCTGGCTCTTCTCATATATGGTTTGGTGTTGTTTCCTAACTCCGATTCTTTCGTCGACGTGAATGCAGTGAAGATTTTTATGTCCCGTAATCTGGTGCCCACTCTCTTGGGTGACATTCTGCACTCTCTTTATACCCATACTGCTCGGAAACGGGGAACCCCTATGTGTTATGCACCATTGCTGGCGAGGTGGTTTATTTCTCACCTCCCCAACTCAGTTTTGAAGAACAAGGAAGGCATGGGTTGGGCCTACAAAATTATGTCTCTCGCTCACACTGATATTATCTGGAGCACTAAAGACATGGAAGACGTAGCTATTATTGATCGCTATGGGGAGTACCCCAATGTTCCATTGCTGGGAATTCGAGGAGGGATTACCTATAATCCTTGTTTGGCCTTACGTCAGTTTGGGCGAGCTAGGAGGGACGGACCTCATGAGTTGCTAATGTCGAGCATTGTCTTTAACTTCCAAGGGGATAGTGAGGATCATCGCTGCAAGTTCATACGAGCTTGGAACAGGGTACACCAGTCTGATCCACATGAGCTAGGGATGAAGACCTCTCTTCTGATTGAACCATATCTCCGATGGGTTCGAATCCGTGCCCAAAAGCTGGGAATGCCATACGAAGTTGTCTTACCGGTAATTATTGAGAATGATGATGAAGAAGGGGTTCCTCCTACTGTCTTACATCCGTACATGCCAACTGGCATTGGGGCATTAAAGAGGTCGTGGATCCAGTTGAGAGAAGAGTGGGATACTTACAGAGAAAAGTATCACGAGCAGGAGCAGAAGATTCTAAAGCTTACAAGACAGCTGGAGAATGAGAAGGTCCTCAATGATTATGTCAGCACCAACGGGAAACGGCCATGGGAGCGCTGATGTCTTTTGTTATTTCTAGCTTTGGTTTATTTTTCAGTATTTCTTTCTTGTAACGCCTTAAAGGCATCTGTCAAACATTGTTTCAAGTTTGTTATCTAATAAAGTGTGTTTCATTTTGGTTTACGAATTTGAATCCATAAAGTCTTTGAAATCATATCATACACATATCATCCTCATGCACCTCATAACAGGTACCCTTACAGGTCTCTTATCTTCTTCGCTGTTTATTTCAGCACACCATGCCTGCTGAAACATCAATTGATCAAGCTATCAAGGCTCTATAAGCTCAAAACGCTCAGTTCCAAGAAATGTTCATGAATTTGGCTAAGGGTCAACAAGATCTGAAGACTCTTATCTTAAAGGATAAGAAGAAAAAGAAGAAGAAGACGGTCCTACTTAACATGGGTCGCAGATTTGGAAATAATTTGTGAGATGAAGTCAATTTATCCCACTCATCTGGAGGGGGAGAAAACCAAGAAGAAAGGAGGGCTCCTAGCCCTGTGGTATCTGGAAATGAGACTGACTTTGATGAAGACCAGTATCCTCTGGCTGAGGATAGGTATAAACAGCTTGAAGATCGGTTAAGTGCGATGGAGATCCAGAAAGTACCCGGATTAGACTTTGGTGATTTGGGTTTATCATCTTAGATGGTGATTCCCCACAAGTTTAAATCACCAATCTTTGCTAAATACGACGGGGTTTCTTGTCCAAAGCTGCACCTCCCTTCGTATGTTAGAAAGATCCAGCCGTACACTGCTGATAAGAACCTCTGGATCCACTTCTTTCAAGATAGTCTTTCAAGGACTCAACTTGAATGGTTTTACCAGCTGGAAGGAGCTAGTATCTGTAATTGGGAAGACCTTGTTGCTGCTTTTTACAAGCAGTACCAATACAATGCCGACCTCGCTCCCACGTGTACCCAACTTCATGGTATGTCTATGGGTGCGAGCGAAGGTTTCAAAGACTACGCTCAGAAATGGAGGGACCTTGCTGGAAGAGTACAACCCCCGCTGGCTGACAGGGAGTTGGTGGATATGTTTCTGGGGTCCTTGTCTGGTCCGTATTTCAACCATCTGATTAGAAGTTCATCGTTCGGGTTTACTGAGCTGATTATGACCAGGGAAAGAATTGAGGTCGGTATCAAGAGCGGTAAGATACAGAAAGGTGCTTCATCAAGTACCAAGAAGAAGCCTTTTAAGAAGGATTCCAGTGAAGTTTACAGTTTAAAGAGCCATAATAGACCTGAGCGCCACCAAGCAGTTAATGCGGTTGTTATATCAAGACCTGCTATTGCCACACAACGCAACAATCAGCCAAGGGCCGAGAGGCCGTGAAGACAGTTCACTCAGCTCCATATGGACCTGTCTCAGATTTTGCCGCAGTTACTAAAGACCAACTTGGTGATTCCGAAGGAAGCCCCGAAGAATCCCAATACAACATCACCGCTATACAACCTGAACGCCCGTTGTGCTTTTCATTCTGATAGCCCGGGGCATGATACGAATGATTGCTGGGTCTTGAAGAATAAAGTACAAGGCTTGATTGATGCTAAAGAGATTGAATTTGAAGCGCCAGGAAAGCCTAATGTCATAACGACTCCTATGCCAAAACATGACGCGGGAGTGAATGCTATTGGGGATGATGATGATGAAGAGTTTGATGTTGATAGATGGATTTACCCAACTACCGATGGTGGCCTGAGAAATTAGACAGTGAAGGATTCCATTCCAGTTTCTTATATTACCCAGTAATGAGACTTTTGTTTTGAGTTTGTAACAGACAATTTTTAAACTTTACGGCCCGGTGCCTTACCCGAGACACCGTGGCTTTGTTTGTGAGGGCTTTATGTGTGTCATTTTCATATATCATTAATAAAAGCATTGGATGTTTTCTTGCATTTCAAATTTTGTGCTCCTTGTTTTTATTTTTATCTTGCAAAACAGTTATTTTACACACACTCACATATACAGGTCTACATCCACTCTGGATCCCACTGACGACTCTGCTACTGTCGGTTATGACTTCAAAAGTCCGATCAACTTAGCCGAAGACGAAGGTGAAGATGATTGCGAAGTACCTGGTGAACTTTCTAGACTGTTACTTCAGGAAGAGAGGGCCATACAGCCGCATGAAGAGCCAGTGGAAACAGTGAATCTGGGTACAGAGGTAGAGAAGAAAGAGGTCAAGGTCGATGCAAATCTGGAAGCTAGTGTTAAGCAATGGTTGATTCAGATGTTGCGTGACTACGTTGAGATCTTTTCCTGGTCTTATGAAGATATGCTTGGGTTGGATACCGATATTGTGGTTCACCGCCTGCCAACTAAGGAAAACTGTCCTCCAGTAAAACAGAAAGTCCTCCGAATACGCCCAGAGATGTCTGAGAAGATCAAGGCAGAAGTGATGAAGCAGTTTGATGCCGGTTTTTCTAGAAGTTACTTCTTACCCACAGTGGGTGGCTAACGTGGTTCCTGTGCCGAAGAAGGATGGGAAAGTTCGAATGTGTGTCGACTATAGGGATCTGAATAGGGCGAGCCCCAAGGATGATTTCCCTCTACCTCATATCGACGTTCTGGTTGACAATACAGCATAGCATAAGGTCTTCTCCTTTATGGATGGTTTCTCCGGTTATAATCAGATTAAAATGGCTCCCGAAGATATGGAGAAGACAACCTTTGTTACTCAATGGGGTACCTTTTTCTATAAGGTCATGACTTTTGGATTGAAGAATGCTTGGGCAACATATCAGTGTGCCATGGTCGCTTTGTTCCATGACATGATTCATCATGAGATCGAGGTATACGTCGATGACATGATTGCAAGATCCCAGACTGAGGAAGAACATCTGGACCATCTTCAGAAGCTATTTGATAGGTTGAAGTTGTACAAGCTGAGGTTAAACCCGAACAAGTGCACCTTTGGGGTGAGATCTGGTAAGCTGTTGGGTTTCGTCGTAAGCGATAAAGGTATTCAAGTGGATCCTGCAAAGGTGAAGGCTATACAGGAGATTCCATCTCCCCGAACAGAAAATGATGTCAGAGGCTTTTTGGGACGTCTAAACTATATTGCCCGATTCATCTCACACATGACTGCTACTTGTGAGCCAATCTTCAAGTTACTGAAGAAAGATCAAGTGGTAAGATTAAATGATAAATGTCAGGCCGCTTTCGAAAGGATCAAAGAATATCTCCAAGAGCCACCCATTCTGATGCCGCCAGTTGAAGGGAGACCTTTGATCTTATACTTGACAGTACTCGACAATTCAATGGGGTGTGTGATGGGGCAGCATGACGAGTCTGGCCGAAAAGAGCATGTTATTTATTACCTTAGCAAAAATTTACCGACTGCGAGACCCGATACTCGTTGCTTGAGAAAACTTGCTGCACTTTGGCATGGGCTTCTCACCGGCTGAGACAGTATATGCTGACTCACACTACTCAATTGATATCAAAGATGGATCCAATCAAGTATATCTTCGAAAAGCCTGCCTTGTCCGGAAGAATAGCAAGATGGCATATGATCTTGACTGAGTATGACATCCAATATACGACCCAAAAGGAAATCAAGGGAAGTGTGTTGGCAGATCATTTGGCGCATCAGGCAGTGGACAATTACCAGTCTATGAACTTTGAATTCCCGGATGAGAATATCATGATAGTAACTGGCTGTGAGACACATGGACTGGATGAAGGACCTGAGGAGGGATCCCGATGGTCTATGTACTTTGATGGAGCTTCAAACGCTTTGGGTAACAGAATTGGTGTCGTGATCATATCTCCTGAAGGCTCTCATACTCCGTTTACTGCTCGACTATGTTTCAACTGCACCAACAACATGGCGAAGTATGAGCGTGCATTATGGGTCTTCGAGCAGCAATTGACCTAAGGATTAAGTTCTTAAGTGTTTTTGTAGATTCCACTCTCGTGATCAGCCATATCAAAGGCGAGTGGGATACGAAGCACCCTAATCTTATTCCTTATAAGGAGTGTGAGTTGACACTGCTTCCTCATTTTGAAGAGATCACCTTTGAACACTTCCCTAGAGAGGAGAATCAGTTAGCGGACGCGCTGGCTACGATGTCTTCTATGTTCAAGGTCAGATGGGACAATGAGGCTCCCCGAATTACCATTGAAAGGTTAGATGAACCTGCACATTGTTGTGACATTAAGACTGAAGTGGTAGCAGATAAACCCTGGTTCCATGAGGTAAAGAGGTATCTTGAAGCTCAGGAGTACCCCGAGGGTGCATCTGTTAATGATAAAAAGTTTCTGAGGAGGTTCGCGGCGAAGTTCTTCACCAGCAATGGCATCCTTTACAAGTGTAACCATGACTGAACCTTACTATGATGTATGGATAAGAACGAAGCAGAAAGAATTATGGTAGAGTTACATGAAGGTACTTTCGGAACTCATTCCAGTGAACACACCATGGCAAAAAGAATCCTTCGGGCAGGATATTATTGGTCCACCATGGAAGCCGACTATTATCAGCATTCTCGGACCTGTCACAAATGCCAAGTCTATGCTGATAAGGTGCATATACCTCCAGTACCTCTGAACGTCTTGACAGCTCCTTGGCCTTTCGCAATGTGGGGTATCGACATGATCAGCTAGATCAGACCTACGGCATCTAACGGGAATCGTTTCATTTTGGTAGCTATTGATTACTTTACGAAGTGGGTTGAAGCAGCTTCCTTTGCTACAGTAACCAAGAACGTTGTGGCACGGTTCATTCGGCATAACCTGATCTGTCGGTATGGTGTACCAGAGAGGATCATTACAGACAATGGTACAAATCTCAATAATAAGATGATCACCGAGCTCTGTAAGCAGTTCAAGATACAACATCACAACTCTTCTCCTTACCGGCCGAAGATGAATGAGGTTATTGAAGCGGTTAATAAGAATATCAAGAAAATTGTGCAGAAGATGACAGTGACGTACAAAGACTGGCACGAGATGTTACCTTTTGCTCTTCATGGGTATCGCACCTCAGCACGAACGTCAACAGGGGAAACACCTTATTCCTTGGTTTATGGCATGGAGGTTGTCTTGCCCATTGAAGTTCAGATACCCTCTCTTCGGATTATGAAGGATGCAGGTTTGAGCGAAGATGACTGGATTCAGACCCGGCTTGATCAGCTAAACTTAATCGACGAAAAGAGACTTACTGTTATTTGTCATGGTCAGACGTATCAAAAGCGGATGATCAAGGCATTTAACAAGAAAGTTAGACGACAAGAGTATCAAGTTGGGGATCTGGTTATCAAGCGCATCATACTGCCACAAGGTGATCCCATGGGCAAATGGACCCCTACGTACGAAGGGTCATTTGTGGTTAAGAACATTTTCTCAGGAGGAGCTATGATTCTAACCACCATGGATGGTGACGACCTTCCTCACCCTGTCAATGCAGACATAGTGAAAAAATACTACGCATAATCAAATACCCTCTAGGTAGACTGGCCTAGGCAAAAATAAGGGCTTCCCGGCGAACCAAAAGGGTTCGGGAAAAAATAAGGGATGAAAATGAAAAAATATGTACACCCGGCAAGTCAAAAACCTGAAAAGGCGGCTTGGGCTAAAAAGGGTATCCCGGTGGACTGAAAACCCGAAAGGGCGGTCCAGGAAAAAATTAGGGATTAAAGCGTAACACTATGTCTCATTGGATCATCTTGCAACAAGACTTCGGTATCAACTATCAAGCTCGGACGGCACTAATCAATCTGATCTACCTTCAACCAAGTAGCAAAGTGATGAGACACTCGAGGACATAAGGGAAATAGCAGAGTTGGAACCCAGTTGGATTATTCACATAGCTGTTTTTCTTTATTTATTACAAATTGTATAAATTCTATTTGCTCAGCGGCGTTCTCTTACTAGGACGTCAGCCTCTTGTACAAAAACGCCTATTTACAGGCCAAACTTCAAATCAATACAAGTCATTTTCAAAGAAATTTCAGACTGTTTTTCCTTTATCTGTTTTGTTTTGCAAAGAACGTCCAATGTTCATTTTTTATATATGCATTTGACATTAATTGCTGCTCATGAATATTTACATGCGAAACAAAAGACGATTACTCGTAATATCAGAAACAGGGGCAATAAGAATTGTCCAAACTGTGCAGTTGCTCAGTCCACCAGGTACAAAGGTAGATCCAGCTGAAGAATATGGCTAAGATACATTCACTCCCCGCAGAGTAAGAGAAGGCAGTAATGTTAGCTCTCCCCAGCTGAGACTCACAACCGCGAATGAATCGGTAATATTCTCCCCAAGCAGAGTTTATCTATCATCAGCACTGGAAAGTCTTATCATCCCCAGTGGAGTATAAAATATCCCCAATGGAGTTTGGAAAGTTTCCCCAGCGCAGTTTGAGAAAAGCATCCCCAATGGAGTATGGAGAATCATCCCCAGTAGACTCTGGCAGATTATCCCCAATAGAGCCTAAAAAGGTTATCCCCAGTAAGGTCGCTATTGATAAAAAAATCAACCCCAGCAGAGTTCATTCCTTTCACCAACAGGAATTCAATCCCCAGCAGGATTCAGTATCACCAACAACGGTAATTTATCCCCAACGGAATTTATCAAGAGAATCCTCTATAGAGCATCTCTTCCCCACAGAGTAATCTCCTCATCAGTTTATTCACCAGTGAAGTTATCCTCTCCTGCAGGTATATTCTCACAAATATCTTCATTCGCTATCTCCAGCGGAAACGAAGAATTCAACTCTTCTCTCCAGCAGCTACCCGGGATTTATTTCCCCAGCTAAAAACATTACATTTTTCATACATCATGACACATGCATATACACATCATACAATACAATCTCATTTATTTTGAGAACATCATTGCTTGATACATATCATGCATTACATACAGTTAACCTTTACCTTTCAGGAACGATGCAGTTAAATTCTTATAAAATTCAAAGCTATAAAGCTTTTATCTCCAGTCGAATTACTGACAAGTTCTTAAAACTCAGCAGAGATGTTCTCTCAGTTAAAGTACATACAAGGTCCTAAATCTCGACAAAGTTGTACCTCTGTTGAATTACGGACAAGTTCCTAAATCTCAGCAGAGAATTTTTCTCAGTTGAATTACGGGCGAGTTCTTAAATCTCGACGAAGATGTTTCCCCAAGTCGAATTACTAACAAGTTCTTAAAACTCAGCAGAGATGTTCTCTCAGTTGAAGTACAGACAAGTTCCTAAATCTCGACAAAGTTATTCCTCTGTTGAATTATAGACAGGTTCCTAAATCTCAGCAGATAAGTTTTCTCAGTTGAATTACGGGCGAGTTATTTAATCTCGACGAAGATGTTTCCCCAAGTCGAATTACTGATAAGTTCTTAAAACTCAGCAGAGATGTTCTCTCAGTTGAAGTACAGACAAGGTCCTAAATCTCGACAAAGTTATTCCTCTGTTGAATTACAGACAGGTTTCTAAATCTCAGCAGAGAAGTTTTCTCAGTTGAATTACGGTCAAGTTCTTAAATCTCGACGAAGATGTTTCCCCAAGTCGAATTACTGACAAGTTCTTAAAACTCAACAAAGATGTTTTCTCAGTTGAAGTACAGACAAGGTCCGAAATCTCGACAAAGTTCCTCCGTTGAATTACAGATAGGTTCCTAAATCTCAGCAGAGAATTTTTCTCAGTTGAATTACAAACGAGTTCTTAAATCTCGACGAAGATGTTTCCCCAAGTCGAATTACTGACAAGTTCTTAAAACTCAACAGAGATGTTTTCTCAGTTGAAGTACAGACAAGGTCCTAAATATCGACAAAGTTCCTCCGTCGAATTACAGACAGGTTCCTAAATCTTAGCAGAGAAGTTTTCTCAGTTGAATTACGGGCAAGTTCTTAAATCTCGATGGAGATGTTTCCCCCCTCAGTTGAAGTACAGACAAGGTCCTAAATCTCGACAAAGTTGTTCCTCCGTTGAAGTACAGACAAGTTCCTAAATCTCAATAGAGAAGTTTTCTCAGTTTGAATTACGGGAGAGTTCTTAAATCTAGACGAAGATGTTTCCGTCCTCAGTTGAATTACGGGCTAATCAAAGACCCGTTAGGTAGACTGGCCTAGGCAAAAATAAGGTCTTCCCGACGAACCAAAAGGGTTCGGGCAAAAATAAGGGATGAAAATGAAAAAATATGTACACCGGGCAAGTCAAAAACCTGAAAAGGCGGCTTGGGCTAAAAAGGGTATCCCGGAGGACTGAAAACCCGAAAGGGCGGTCCAGGCAAAAACTAGGGATTAAAGCGTAACATTATGTCTCATTGGATCATTGTGATCGGTGGGAATGAGAACTGACTGTTTCGGAATGCTGGTTCGCGTTTGCGTTTGTTTTTGCAAAATTTCGCGGTAAGCAAGAGTCGCCACCGTCTTTTATTTTATCCAACAAGGAAAGGACAAAAGCGCAGAAAAATTACTTTTCGAGATGTTTCTCGGGTTCGGGAGGTAGATTATAGAAAGGGAAGGTGTTAGCACCCTTTCTATCCGTGGTTATCCATGGGCTCTTAGGTACTTGCTCACTATATTTTCAAAAGTTTGCTTTTCTTTGTGTTTGTGGGTTTTGAAAAGAGTTTTGTTTTTGAAGAGAGTGTAAGTGCAAAAAGTTTTGTTTTGTTTTAAAAGGAGCAAGTACTTAATAACCTCTACCTACTCGAAAAGGAATTAAACTGTGCAAATGTCCTTTAGACAGTGTCATCCCACTATTGAGGAGTAGGTAGCACCATCGTTGGAGTTTTCGGGTCAATTCGATTTAAGGGACGTGTGGTCACTAAAGCAACGTTAGGACGCTTTAGCGGTAACCCTAATGTCTTAGATCATTTTTATCGAGGCAACCATTTCGAGGCAACTTTGATCTTTGGACAGGAGGGCGACCTCTAAGACTTCCTATACTCAATGACCAAGTTTGAGGAAACCAAGTGAGGCGTACCTTAAGAGTGGCATGTGCGAGTGTGTCAATTTTCAGTTTATATTATCTTTGTACATGTTATAGTGAGCTACGATTGATTTAAAGGTTAATCTTGTCATGCAATCCTAGTTAGCATACATCTAAACAGTTAATATATGTACAGGAATTTAAAGTGCGGGAATTGTAAATCCTACGATATTACAAGGCTTCGGGGAGGGGGATTATTTACATGTCCAAAAATTGGGGGAATAAAGCAGTAAAGTGTAAAAGTCTTAGTTAAGCTATTACAAACCAGTAGGCAGTTACAATAAAATAAACGCGCGCGAATATGAAAATAACTTCTAAAAATTCTAAGAATAAAATCTTTTTGTTGTTTTATTTTACTTTTGGGAAAATGATCTAAATCTACTTAATTTTAGTTTTTTGAGAAATGTTAAGATAATTAAAAGATTAATTAACAAAGTTAATTTAATAGAAAAAAAAACTAGCCTAATGTTTTTGTGGTTTTTTGATTTTAATGTTAATTAAAAAGATAAAAAGATGTCAATGAAAACAAAAATAAAATACAAGGGGGATCCTTCGATCCAGGGAACGAAAGGAGCTTAGAGCCAAGGAGGGAATGGAAGCTTCGATCCAAACAGGGTCATGGTTCTTTCGATTGGGCCAGGAGGTGGGCATGAACAGCCTTCGATCCAGGGAAGGGGATTTCCCTTCGATCCTGGGGAAAATGCCTTCTTCGATCCAGGAGGACTATGGGAAGCTTCGATCCAGAGAAGGTGTCTCCTTCGATCTGGGATGCTATACCTGCAAAAGTATGTTAGCAAAATAAAACTCAGGGCCTGGTATCGAACCCCAGGCCCTTTGATCCTGCGTGCGCTGAGTCTTTTCAGGCTAAATCTGCAGCAAATGTTAGCAAACAAAGAACATGACCTGGGGCCAAACCCAAGCCCTTGAATTCTGTCTAGGGTGGCAAATCGAATGGGATAGAAAATATGGAGGTGTTATGCAAAATGAAAAGTTTTGATAATTTACCCTCTCTTACCAGCAGATTGAATCTTCGATTTGGGTACTGGCTGGATGGGAGCACTTTCAATCTGAGGGCTTCTGGGCGTGGGCACCTTTGATCTGAAGGACGGCTTTGGCTTGGAAAATTCTGGCAACCTTTGATGGATTGTATGGGCAGCGCCTCTCCAATGTTTCCTGTTTCTTTTCTCTATTTTTTCTGTGTGTTTTTCCCCGTGTTCTGTAATGTGCCACTGGCCCTTGTACTTATAGGAGTGTGGGGGTCTAGTAACGGCAAGAGACAACCCATTAAACAGGCCTTTAACTCCATGAGACAAGAATCAGACACATTAAATAATTTCCTTTTTTGAAATATTCATGTCTCTTGAATGAACCTGGACACTTTTGAATTTCGAATGTCTTCAGGCCCTACTCTTCGATTGGTCTTGATTTGCCTCCTTCGAATGGACTTCTTATGTACCCTTCGAATGGGCCTTCTGAATGCTTCTTCGAATGGTCTTGAGTTGCACAGAATCACTCTGGTCGAATCAGCTCTTTAGGAACAGAAAAGGCAAGAATCTGGCCTTCAACTCAGGAATTAAATCCACAATCAGCGTTTAATTTTTTCTATATTTGCAAGGGAAACATGCCATTTTCTCATGTTCAGTGTACATGGACATGTTTTTTGAGTGCCCTCTTGATGGCTTTGTTAACAGGCCAATCGAAAGGCTTTGTTAACAGGCCAATCAAAAGGTGTTGTTCATGCTAATCGAAGGACATGGTTCACATGCCTGTCGAAGCTGCCTTAACACAATGCTAATCGAAGTGCTTGTCCATAATGCCAATCGAAAGGCTCATTCAGAATACCAATCGAAGGGTCTTTCAGAATGCCAATCGAAGTGCTTGTCCATGATGCCAATCGAAAGGCTCATTCAGAATACCAATTGAAGGGTCTTTCAGAATGCCAATCGAAGTGCTTGTCCATGCCAATTGAAATGCTCCTTCAGAATGCCAATCGAAGTGCTTGTCCATGCCAATCGAAATGCTCCTTCAGAATACCAATCGAAGGGTCTTTCAGAATGCCAATCGAAAGGTACTTAAAGCACCACTAAAAAATTTTCTTTTTCCTTAGGCAGGGGTTTATGATCAACCATGCAGGGGGAAGACTTTGGAAAACATGAGAGGGCAAATTTTGGGGTGCAACAGTTGCCCCTGTTCAATTTTCTTAAACCTGAGGATATAGATTGGCTTTCGGGCCTTTCGTGATCCGAAGGTGGAAGATAATTGAACACTAGAGTGCCCAGAAATTTGCACTCGCATGATGTAGTATCAGCATTATTATGTCAGGAATGGGCTTACAGATGCCATTTGGATATTATTGGTAGCTGTCTTGAGAGAAATAGAATTTTAGGAGCTTCAGTTGTCCGTTACTCTACTGGGGAATTAACTCTGGAGGTGAATTGCATATCTGGACTGAGAAGGAACCTGGGTAAGGTTACTTCATGATGAGTCCATGTAAAACTTCATCTGGAAAGGAGGAACCTGTGTAGGGTTGCCTGATGATAAGTCCATGTAAAAATGCATCTTGGAAAGAGAGGGAACCGGTGTAGGGTTGCCTGATGATGAGTCCGTGTAAAACTTCATCTGGAAAGGAGGAACCTATGTAGGGTTTCCTGATGATGAGTGCGTGTAAAACTGCATCTTGGAAAGAGAGGGAACCGGTGTAGGGTTGCCTGATGATAAGTTTGTGTAAAACTTCATCTTGGGAAGAGGGAACCTGTGTAGGGTTGCCTGATGATGAGTCCGTGTAAAACTGCATCTTGGAAAGAGAGGGAACCAGTGTAGGGTTTCCTGATGACGAGTCCATGTAAAACTGCATCTGGAATGGAGGAACCTGTGTAGGGTTTCCTGATGATGAGTCCGTGTAAAACTGCATCTTGGAAAGAGAGGGAACTGGTGTAGGGTTTCCTGATGATGAGTCCATGTAAAACTTCATCTTTGGAAAGAGGGAACCGGTGTAGGGTTGCCTGATGATGAGTCCATGTAAAACTGCATCTGGAATGGAGGAACCTGTGTAGGGTTGTCTGATGATGAGTCTGTGTAAAACTGCATCTGGAATTGAGAAGGAACCGGTGTAGGGTTGCTTCGGGATAAGTTTGTGTGAAACTTCTGGAGGAACCTGGGTAGGGTTACTTCAGGATAAGTTTGTGTGAAACTTCTGGAGGAACCTGGGTAAGGTTACTTTGGGATAAGTTCGTGTGAAACTTCTGGAGGAACCTGGGTAGGGTTACTTCGGGATAAGTTCGTGTGAAACTTCTGGAGGAACCTGGGTAAGGTTACTTTGTGATAAGTTCGTGTAAAACTTCAGAATGAACCGGGGTAAGGTTACTGTGGGATAAGTTCGTGTGAAACTTCTGGAGGAACCTGGGTAAGGTTACTTTGTGATAAGTTCGTGTAAAACTTCATAATGAACCTGGGTAGGGTTACTTCGGGATAAGTTCGTGTGAAACTTCTGGAGGAACCTGGGTAAGGTTACTTTGTGATAAGTTCGTGTAAAACTTCAGAATGAAATATATGATAAAGGGCCCGTGTAGGATTTTTCAGGATAGACCCGTGTGAAGCTGCATTTAGGAGAAACCCGTGTAAGATTTCTTCATGACGAACCCGTGTAAAGCTGAATTTGATCGTGCAGATGATTACTCTGTTTAGTTTCCAGAGTTAATCTTGAACTTGCTGGAAGTTGTTGATGATAACCATCTTTCCTGAAAAGGTACATGATTAATCGTATATGATGCATGACATGCATTGTATGATGATGTTCTCAAAATAAATGAGATTATGTTGTATGCAATATGTATGCGCACGTCATGATGTATGAACATGAAATGCTATTGTGGTACGTCCGAGTTTGAGAAAATAAATCCCTGACTGTTGTTGGAGAATAAAGAGTTTCACTCGCTGGAGATAACGACCGAAGATGATTGGGAGAATAATCCTGCAAGAGAGAATAACTCCGCTGGGGAATGGACTGACAAGGAAATGACTATGTGGGGAGTATATACTCTGCTAGAAGATCTGCTGATTTGGAGAAATAAAACTCAGTTAGGGATGAATTACTGTTCCTGGTGACAGTGAACCCTACTGGGGATTGAATTTCTGTCTATGAAAGGAATGAACTCCGTTGGGGATAGAAAGAACTTCGCTGGGGATGATCTTTCAGTTGCAACTTGTTGAGGATAACCCAGTTAGACTCTTGTAAGGATAACCTCTGAATTTGGCTGAGGAGACTTATTTGTGCTTCGCAGGGGACAAGCTTCCAGAGTCTACTAGGGAAGAGGAGTTGTGGTCCTTTGATTTGTAGTAGTTGGAGAGGCAAACTCAAGCTGGGGAATCCTGGTGTTGTTGGGGAAATAAACCTTGTCGTCAGTCCACTAGAGAGGGGATATCTTCGTTGAAGCTGTCTCAGCTGGGGAAAGGGGTCAGAGATTAAACCCTTGTTGGGAGTCATCCTATGAGAAGGATTTTGGGGAGATTTGTCATTGCCCCTAGTAGCAAGTGTTTGTGGCACTGCCCGGAAATGTTTAATTGTACGTAACCCTTCACTGAGATTGATGTTCAATGCCCCAAGTGACGGAGATGGAGACTTGACCCTGGTTACTCTGCACTTCTTCAGAGATTTCCTGGAATCTTGACTGGACTGCCCCCAGGTGTGTTGGATAGTGACATGTCATTCCCCTTGTTGATAGGAGATTTTTCAATGGAAGTGTCATCCTTTTTGAAGTGATTTTGTTCACTGAGAGGGCTTTAGTTCATCGGATATTCGTTGTGTGAATTTCTCCGCTGTCAAACAAATAGCCAAATGCAAACAGTGATATTCAAATAATGCAAAGTTTATGCTTGTCTCGAAGTTTTTTTTTTTGAAAAATGCGTTTTTTTTTAGCATAAAACTTTTTTTTAAGACAAATTCAACACAAGATTTAGGGCAAAGCCTTACAGGAGTCAGGATACCTTTTGTAACAATATGCTTTTGAACTAACCCATGCTTCAGTTAGGACTTTTGAAGGGTTGTAACGTGGCCTGGTTAACTGTTTAAGAAACAAAGGATAAAGGCTCAAAGTATATTTGTACCCACCCGTTCTTCGTGATGTTCTTCAATCCTAAACTCGGTTAATTGTGCGTCGGACTCTATTCGAATTTGGAACGACGTTTTAGTGATGGTTCACACAAGTTGGATTTTTGAAGGCAGTCATCATTTTTTTGTAACATTTTTCATGTTGTCGAGGATTTGTAAGGACCTCGTTCTTTTGATTTGTTATCCCTAACTTTTGCCTGACTGTTCCTGTTTTCGAGATTACAGTCAGCGGGATGCCCCAGCTTTCTTAAGCCTCCTTTATATGTTTTGGCTCAGTGGGATTTTCTCTTTTGAGAGATTGACTTCCTATGAAATAAGGAACCACCACTGTCTTTTGATTCCAGAGGAATGCTTTTGATGACGTTCGTTGTATCATGAACTGAGAGTTTTGCGACTTCAATGCGCATCTTTTAAATTAACTGAGAGACTACCCTACCCCAGGTTTAAATTAAAGGTTTCAATTTGTGTTTAAAATAGAAAACCCCTACTTCTTTGGCTCGAAGGGGTTGACTAGGGATTATCTTCCTTATAACTCCAGTGTTTAGGATTTGAAAGAAACGCCTGTACATCGTCAGCAAGGTCTGTCCAAAAGCATACTGTATGAGATTATGGCATTGTTTCGTCATCCTCCCTCTAAAGGCTTGTAACTTTTAGCAAGAGTTGAATGTCATAAAGTGAGTAAAAAGCATAGTTTAAATGTAATGAAAATGATTGGATCAAATCGAGACAAACATATGCAATGCATTAATGAAACAGAGTTTGACATTAACAAATAATTGTTTGAATAACAAAAGAAATTACAACTTGAAAATTCAAATGAAACAAAGACATTCTCAATGATTTGGCGTAGGAGCAGTGATTATGCTAGAGTCTTCGGAGGACCAAACTCAATCTCCTTGGCATCAATCAAATTCTGAATCTTGTACTTCAATGCCCAACAATCGTTAGAATGATAAGCGCATGTCGCATTAGGATTGTAGTTAGGAGAAGAAGTCTTGGGGTTTGGGTGAGGTCCTATCAATGTAATTAGATTCATCCTCAACAATTGTTGCAACGCTTGAGACAACGGCATGTTGATGTTGGTGAACTGTCTTTTAGGCTCATTTGGCTTTCGTTGATTTCCCTTTTGCTGTTGTCGGTGTGACGCAGAACCAGAAGAGACCAGGACTGCCCCTACGTGTTGGTGACGGTGACTTTTTTGACTGTTCACAGCATTGGACTCTTTCTTTCCATTGTAGGGCTTTTCTGAGCATCAGAAGGTGTAGCTTCTTGAATCTTCCCATTTTTGATGCCAGCTTCGACCCTTTCGTCGGTCAGTATTAGCTCGGTGAACCCGGCTGAAGAGCTTCCGATCAAGTGTTTGAAATAGGGACCAGACAAAGTCCCAAGAAACATATCCACCAACTCCCTATCAGACAGAGGGGGTTGGACTCTTCCAGCAAGATCTCTCCACTTCTGAGCGTAGTCCTTAAAGCCTTCGCCTGTACCCATAGACATACCCTGAAGCTGAGTACGTGTGGGAGAAAGGTCGGCATTATACTGGTATTACTTGTAAAAAGCAGCAGCAAGGTCCTCCCAGTTGCGGATGTTAGCTCCTTCCAGTTGACAGAACCATTCAAGTTGAGTCCCCGACGGACTATCTTGAAAGAAATGAACCCAGAGATTTCTATCATCAGTATAGGGTTGAATCTTCCTCACATATGACCGGAGGTGTAGCTTTGGACAGGAAGCTCCATCGTACTTGGCAAAGACAGGTGCCTTGAATTTATGGGGAATCACCACCCCATAGGATAGACCTAGATCTCCGAAGTCCAGACCGGGCACCTTCTGTATTTCCATGGCGTTCAAACGGTCTTCCAGTTGTTTGTACTTATCCTCAGCAGGAGGATACTGTTCTTCATCATAGTCCGTCTTGTTGTCGGAGACTATAGGGCTAGGAGCCCTCCTTTCTTGTGGACTATCTTTCCCTCCAGATGGGGTGGTCAGATCAACTTCATTCTGCAGCCCGTTCCCAAACCTGCGTCCAGTGTTGAACAGGATGGTCCTCTTTTTCTTCTTTTTCCTCTCTTTCAGAATCAGGGTCTTCAGGTCCTGCTGACCCTTGGCTAGGCTCATGACCAACTCTTGAAATTGGGCATTCTGGGCCTGGAGGGCCTTGATAGCTTGCTCAGTGGAAGGTTCAGTAGACATGATGATTGCTGAAATAAACAGCGAAGAAGATAAGAGACCTGTACTGGTACCTGTAATGCAATGATATGTATGATATATGTATGCAATGTTTTCAAGGATCTCACGGGGTAAACAAGAAACTTGTTAGAATTTGAATCTGGTAACTTGGTTGAAGGAACTTCATGTTGCTGGGAGTCCTTCTTCAAGAGTCAAGCTCACCATATTGATTGGGTCATAGCCCCTGACTCAAGTTATCATGCTTGGATTTCTAGACACCATTGGCTAGAGGAAAATAAATCCCTTTTGCCCCTTGCTAGCCATTTGATTTACCATAACCTGCATCACAGACCCTTGAGATCCTTGAAATGGTTAAAGAAATGTTAAGGCATGATGTTATGATGTGTATGTTATGCGTTTAAACAAAAGTGTGAGGTGATGTAAGTAAGCCCTGCAATAAATCCAGATTATTGGATAAGGACTGTAAACAAAACCTTCAAGGAACTCATGTTGTCAGATAACAAGAATGTGCAAGTAGTTCAAGTTTGAAGGCACACAAGTCACACATATAGCCTTAAGTTTAGGCTGGCATGGAGTTTAGGCATTACCCTCTTTCAGTTCAGTTGGTTTAAACCTGTCCTAAAAATAGTAATCGGGTTCTAGAGGATCTCAATATCACTGACTACCCTCAATCGGTCATAATTCCAATTTAGCAACATTTTCTTGCGGCTGGAATCATCGCGAGAGTTTAGTCTCAATGAGTGTAGCATACTGCTACTGTTTTATGGCCAAGTTGGTCAATTTAAGGTTCTAAGGTCAGTTGGTGCTTAATGACTCCTTAGAAGACCCATATTCTCCTCGTTTAAACACAAGGGATATCGGTACAGACTAAGGCGCCACACCAACGTAGCTACTGCTTCATCCGTGTCGGTCTACGCCGGACAGATCCCTCACAGTTTATTGCTACTTACCTAAAGGGTATCCCCAGATCCGGGTTAAGATCATAGAACTCCAATACAAGCCCAAAAAATTAAAAGCATACAAATCATACAATTGAAAACATAAGTGATCTAATCCTAAGGTACACCTCACTTATAATTATCCCCAGTAGAGTCGCCAGTTCTGTGATCGGTGGGAATGAGAACTGACTATTTTGGAATGCTGGTTCGCATTTGCGCTTGTTTTCGCAAAATTTCGCGGTAAGCAAGATTCGCCACCGTCTTTTATTTTATCCAACAAGGAAAGGACAAAAGCACAGAAAAATTCCTTTTCGAGATGTTTCTCGGGTTCGGGAGGTAGATTATAGAAAGGGAAGGTGTTAGCACCCTTTCTATCCGTGGTTATCCACGGGCTCTTAGGTACTTGCTCACTATGTTTTCAAAAGTTTTCTTTTCTTTGTGTTTGTGGGTTTTGAAAAGAGTTTTGTTTTTGAAGAGAGTGTAAGTGCGGAAAGTTTTGTTTTGTTTTAAAAGGAGCAAGTACTTAAGAACCTCTACCTACTCGAAAAGGAACTAAACTGTGCAAATGTCCTTTAGACAGTGCCATCCCACTATTGAGGAGTAGGTAGCACCGTCGTTGGAGTTTTCGGGTCAATTCGATTTAAGGGACGTGTGGTCACTAAAGCAACGTTAGGACGCTTTAGCGGTAACCCTAATGTCTTAGATCATTTTTATCGAGGCAACCATTTCGAGGCAACTTTGATCTTTGGACAGGAGGGCGACCTCTAAGACTTCCTATACTCAATGACCACGTTCGAGGAAACCAAGTGAGGTGTACCCTAAGAGTGGCATGTGCGAGTGTGTCAATTTTCAGTTTATATTATCTTTGTACATGTTATAGTGAGCTACGGTTGATTTAAAGGTTAATCTTGTCATGTAATCCTAGTTAGCATACATCTAAACAGTTAATATATGTACAGGAATTTAAAGTGCGGGAATTGTAAATCCTACGCTATTACAAGGCTTCAGGGAGGGGGATTATTTACATGTCCAAAAATTGGGGGAATAAAGCAGTAAAATGTAAAAGTCTTAGTTAAGCTATTACAAACCAGTAGGCAGTTACAATAAAATAAACGCGCGCGAATCTGAAAATAACTTCTAAAAATTCTAAGAATAAAATCTTTTTGTTGTTTTATTTTATTTTTGGGAAAATGATCTAAATCTACTTAATTTTAGTTTTTTGAGAAATGTTAAGATAATTAAAAGATTAATTAACAAAGTTAATTTAATAGAAAAAAAACTAGCCTAATGTTTTTGTGGTTTTTTGATTTTAATGTTAATTAAAAAGATAAAAAGATGTCAATGAAAACAAAAATAAAATACAAGGGGGATCCTTCGATCCAGGGAATGAAAGGAGCTTAGAGCCAAGGAGGGAATGGAAGCTTCGATCCAAACAGGGTCATGGTTCTTTCGATTGGGCCAGGAGGTGGGCATGAACAGCCTTCGATCCAGAGAAGGGGATTTCCCTTCGATCCTGGGGAAAATGCCTTCTTCGATCCAGGAGGACTATGGGAAGCTTCGATCCAGAGAAGGTGTCTCCTTCGATCTGGGATGCTATACCTGCAAAAGTATGTTAGCAAAATAAAACTCAGGGCCTGGTATCGAACCCCAGGCCCTTTGATCCTGCGTGCGCTGAGTCTTTTCAGGCTAAATCTGCAGCAAATGTTAGCAAACAAAGAACATGACCTGGGGCCAAACCCAAGCCCTTGAATTCTGTCTAGGGTGGCAAATCGAATGGGATAGAAAATATGGAGGTGTTATGCAAAATGAAAAGTTTTGACAATTTACCCTCTCTTACCAGCAGATTGAATCTTCGATTTGGGTACTGGATGGATGGGAGCACTTTCAATCTGAGGGCTTCTGGGCGTGGGCACCTTTGATCTGAAGGACGGCTTTGGCTTGGAAAATTCTGGCAACCTTTGATGGATTGTATGGGCAGCGCCTCTCCAATGTTTCCTGTTTCTTTTCTCTATTTTTTCTGTGTGTTTTTCCCCGTGTTCTGTAATGTGCCACTGGCCCTTGTATTTATAGGAGTGTGGGGGTCTAGTAACGGCAAGAGACAACCCATTAAACAGGCCTTTAAAGCCATGAGACAAGAATCAGACACATTAAATAATTTCCTTTTTTGAAATATTCATGTCTCTTGAATGAACCTGGACACTTTTGAATTTCGAATGTCTTCAGGCCCTACTCTTCAATTGGTCTTGATTTGCCTCCTTCGAATGGACTTCTTATGTACCCTTCGAATGGGCCTTCTGAATGCTTCTTCGAATGGTCTTGAGTTGCACAGAATCACTCTGGTCGAATCAGCTCTTTAGGAACAGAAAAGGCAAGAATCTGGCCTTCAACTCAGGAATTAAATCCACAATCAACATTTAATTATTTCTATATTTGCAAGGGAAACATGCCATTTTCTCATGTTCAGTGTACCTGGACATGTTTTTTGAGTGCCCTCTTGATGGCTTTGTTAACAGGCCAATCGAAAGGCTTTGTTAACAGGCCAATCGAAAGGTGTTGTTCATGCTAATCAAAGGACATGGTTCACATGCCTGTCAAAGCTGCCTTGACACAATGTTAATCGAAGTGCTTGTCCATAATGCCAATCGAAAGGCTCATTTAGAATACCAATCGAAGGGTCTTTCAGAATGCCAATCGAAGTGCTTGTCCATTATGCCAATCGAAAGGCTCATTCAGAATACCAATCGAAGGGTCTTTCAGAATGCCAATCGAAGTGCTTGTCCATGCCAATCAAAATGCTCCTTCAGAATGCCAATCGAAGTGCTTGTCCATGCCAATCGAAATGCTCCTTCAGAATACCAATCGAAGGGTCTTTCAGAATGCCAATCGAAAGGTACTTAAAGCACCACTCAAAAATTTTCTTTTTCCTTAGGCAAGGGTTTGTGATCAACCATGCAGGGGGAAGACTTTAGAAAACATGAGAGGGCAAATTTTGGGGTGCAACAATCATCTTGTAACCAGACTTCGGTATCAACTATCAAGCTCGGACGACACTAATCAATCTGATCTACCTTCAACCAAGTAGCAAAGTGATGAGACGCTCGAGGAGATAAGGGCAATAGTAGAGTTGGAACCCAGTTGGATTATTCACATAGCTGTTTTTCTTTGTTTATTACAAATTGTATAAATTCTATTTGCTCAGCGGTGTTCTCTTACTAGGACGTCAGCCTCTTGTACAAAAACGCCTATTTACAGGCCAAACTTCAAATCAATACAAGTCATTTTCAAAGAAATTTCAGACTATTTTTCCTTTATCTGTTTTGTTTTGCAAAGAACGTCCAATGTTCAATTTTAATATATGCATTTGACATTAATTGCTGCTCATGAATATTTACATGCGAAACAAAAGACGATTACTCGTAATATCAGAAACAAGGGCAATAAGAATTATCCAAACTGTGCAGTTGCTCTGTCCACCAGGTACAAAGGTAGATCCAACTGAAGAATATGGCTAAGGTACATTCACTCCCCGCAGAGTAAGAGAAGGCAGTAATGTTAGCTCTCCCCAGCTGAGACTCACAACCGCGAATGAATCGGTAATATTCTCCCCAAGCAGAGTTTATCTATCATCAGCACTAGAAAGTCTTATCATCCCCGGCGGAGTATAAAATATCCCCAATGGAGTTTGGAAAGTTTCCCCAGCGCAGTTTGAGAAAAGCATCCCCAGTGGAGTGTGGAGAATCATCCCCAGTAGACTCTGGCAGATTATCCCCAGTAGAGCCTAAAAAGGTTATCCCCAGTAAGGTCGCTATTGGAAAAAAAATCATCCCCAGCAGAGTTCATTCCTTTCACTAACAGGAATTTAATCCCCAACAGGATTCAGTATCACCAGCAACGGTAATTTATCCCCAGCGGAATTTATCAACAGAATCCTCTACAGAGCATCTCTTCCCCACAGAGTAATCTCCTCATCAGTTTATTCCCCAGCGAAGTTATCCTCTCCTGCATGTTTATTCTCACAAATATCTTCATTCACTATCTCCAGCGGAAACGAAGAATTCAACTCATCTCTCCAGCAGCTACCCGAGATTTATTTCACCAGCTAAAAACATTACATTTTTCATACATCATGACACATGCATATACGCATCATACAATACAATCTCATTTATTTGGAGAACATCATTGCTTGATACATATCATGCATTACATACATCTAACCTTTACCTTTCAGGAAGGATGCGGTTAAATTCTTATAAAATTCAAAGCTATAAAGCTTTTATCTCCAGTCGAATTACTGACAAGTTCTTAAAACTCAACAGAGATGTTCTCTCAGTTAAAGTACAGACAAGGTCCTAAATCTCGACAAAGTTGTACCTCTGTTGAATTACGGACAAGTTCCTAAATCTCAGCAGAGAAGTTTTCTCAGTTGAATTACGGGCGAGTTCTTAAATCTCGATGAAGATGTTTCCCCAAGTCGAATTACTGACAAGTTCTTAAAACTCAGCAGAGATGTTCTCTCAGTTGAAGTACAAACAAGGTCCTAAATCTCGACAAAGTTGTTCCTCTGTTGAATTAAAGACAGGTTCCTAAATCTCAGCAGAGAATTTTTCTCAGTTGAATTACGGGCGAGTTCTTAAATCTCGACGAAGATGTTTCCCCAAGTCGAATTACTGACAAGTTCTTAAAACTCAGCAGAGATGTTCTCTCAATTGAAGTACAGACAAGGTCCTAAATCTCGACAAAGTTGTTCCTCTGTTGAATTACAGACAGGTTCCTAAATCTTAGCAGAGAAGTTTTCTCAGTTGAATTACGGGCGAGTTCTTAAATCTCGACGAAGATGTTTCCCCAAGTCGAATTACTGACAAGTTCTTAAAACTCAGCAGAGATGTTCTCTCAGTTGAAGTACAAACAAGGTCCTAAATCTCGACAAAGTTGTTCCTCCGTTGAATTACAGACAGGTTCCTAAATCTCAGCAGAGAAGTTTTCTCAGTTGAATTACAGTCAAGTTCTTAAATCTCGACGAAGATGTTTCCCCAAGTCGAATTACTGACAAGTTCTTAAAACTCAACAGAGATGTTTTCTCAGTTGAAGTACAGACAAGGTCCTAAATCTCGACAAAGTTCCTCCGTTGAATTACAGATAGGTTCCTAAATCTCAGCAAAGAATTTTTCTCAGTTGAATTACAGACGAGTTCTTAAATCTCGACGAAGATGTTTCCCCAAGTCGAATTACTGACAAGTTCTTAAAACTCAACAGAGATGTTTTCTCAGTTGAAGTACAGACAAGGTCCTAAATCTCGACAAAGTTCCTCCGTCGAATTACAGACAGGTTCCTAAATCTTAGCAGAGAAGTTTTCTCAGTTGAATTACGTGCAAGATCTTAAATCTCGACGAAGATGTTTCCCCCCTCAGTTGAAGTACAGACAAGGTCCTAAATCTCGACAAAGTTGTTCCTCCGTTGAAGTACAGACAAGTTCCTAAATCTCAACAGAGAAGTTTTCTCAGTTTGAATTACGGGCGAGTTCTTAAATCTCGACGAAGATGTTTCCCCCCTCAGTTGAATTGCGGGCGAGTTCCTAAAATCTCGACATCTTATTTGAATTACGGGCAAGTTCCTAAATCTCGACACCTCAGTTGAATTACGGGCAAGTTCCTAAATCTTAACAAAAATCAGACTTCCCCAGCGGAATCTTCCTCAACAGCAGGTATGCAAGATCTCGCTAAGGAATCTCTTATGCGATCGATACTCCTCCAAATGGCATCTGTAAGCCCATTCCCGACATCACAAAGCAACTACCACTTCATGCGAGTGAAAATTTCTAGGCGCTCTACTGTTCAATCATCTTCCACCTTCAGATCACGAAAGGCACGAAAGCAAATCTACATCCTCAGGTTTAAGAAGATTGAACAGGGGCATCTGTTGTACCCCAAAATTTGCCCTTCCATATTTCTCAAAACATTGCAAGAAAAATCTCCAAGTTGCCCAAGGTTGCTCAAGAGTTGGTCAGACAAGATCTCTCCTAAGGTAGTCTACCCCAAATTAGGGTTTTGTGATGCATCAAGATCCTTGAGTCCAAATTACTTCAAGTTATCCCCAATGTCCTAATATGTTCTCAAGGTCATCCATGTCAAATTTCAAGCCTTGCAGAGGAATTTTGCTCAGTTAATTGCTCAAAGGTCCAAAAGTCGACTGTGCTAGGGCAAAAGTCAACTGTGACCTATATACAGCCAAACTTCAAGATTTTTTGTCAACATTCTCATTTTGAAGGATATTTCATCATTTTATCAAGTTTTGATCATGATTCATCAAGGATTTCTCACAATTCATCAAGACTCAAAAGTTGTTAAATTAAGGTTTTGCATGAAAAGTCAACTCAACTTTGACCAAGCATAACTTTCTCATACTTTATGAGAAATGATCCATCCAAAGCTCATTTTGAATAGGATGAAATTCCCTACAATCCATCTTCATACCCCAAGATCATAATTGTTTTACCCAAATTTTTTCCCTCTCATACTTCTCAAGACAATGGCAAGAAAAATCTCCAAGTGTCTCAAGATTGCTCAAGAGTTGGACAGTCAAGCTATCTCCTAAGGCAGTTAATCCCAAATTAGGGCTTTGTGTTGCATCAAGATCCTTGAATACAAATGACCTAAAGTTCTCCCCAATGTCCTAATATTCTCTCAAGATCATCCATGCCAAATTTCAAGCCTTGCAGAGGAAGTTTGCTCAGTCAATTGCTCAAGGGGTCCAAAAATCGACTGTGCTAGGGAAAAAGTCAAATGTGACCCAAATACAGTAAAACTTCAAGATTTTTTGTCAACATTCTCATTTTGAAGGATATTTCATCATTTGATCAAGGGTTGATCATAATTCATCAAGGATTGCTCAAAATTCATCAAGACTCAAAAGTTGTTAAATTAGGGTTTTGTAGGAAAAGTCAACTCAACTTTGACTAAGCATAACTTTCTCATACTTTATGAGAAATGACCCATCCAAAGCTCATCTTGAAGAGGACGTAATTTCCTACAATCCATATTCATACCCCAAGATCATTAAATGCACTCAAAAAAAGTTACAAATTTGGACATTATAGGTCCTTTTTGAAAGTCAACAAAAACACCTTTTTTCCAAAGCTTATAACCTGAGCATGGAATATTTAAATGAGATGAAACTAAAAGGGTTGGCTAGAGGACATATCAAGCTTTATAAAAAGTCCAAGAACACTTCCAAAAGTTCAAAATTGAAGAAGTTATGCATTGTTGAAGTTGGGCATTTTTACAAAATTGCCAAAAGTCAACTATCCCCAAAAATTAAAATTTTGTCAAATGGGCCCATTCTTTTCCACTTGATTTGGACTTTCCACATTGCACACGTATCCTAGCTTCAGCCTTGTGTCCATTTATTTATTTTATTATTTTATTTGATTTTTTAATGAATTATTTCATTTTTAATCAAATTAAATCCAATAAAATTCAAACATTGATTATTTGATCTCTTTTTGGTTATTTCAGGATTGAATCATCATCATCAAGTGTATCAAATTCGTATCAAGCATTCCATGTGCAAAAAGATTGGGTTTTTGACAAATTTGGCAAATCTTCAATGGTGGATCAAATCAAATCCCATAGTCATGATGTGCAAAGATTTAGTCCACAAATGTTGACCTAATACATTGCATATTACATATACAAGCCAAAGCACACGAATTTGAGACCTAGAGGCTGCAAGAACATTGAAAACAAAACTTGAAAAAAGGTGGAAAAGTGTGAAACCAAAATCACACTTAGAGGCATTTTCAGAAGCAAAACTCAACACCAATCGCTTGCTGGACAATCACTGAGTCAGAATCAATCCAAAGCAAGCTCTCACAGCCATCAAAACGCGCTGTAAGCATCACGTTTCATGGCCCTGTATTCAAAATCGTAACTCCATATTTTTGCATCTTTCTGGCCAATCTGTGACATATTTGTGATGCTTATGAAATTTCTGAACTTTTGGCATTATTTGATTGCATTGATATGAACTGTAACCCCATAACCGTATGGCTAGGGTTTTGTATTAGATTTTAGGGTTTTCTTTTCCATGGGAAATCAAGATTCAAGAAGGGTATAGGTTTACTCAGGATGCCCAAACGAACTCAACCATGCACTTGGATTTAATTTTCATGGCCTAGAATCGATTTTAGGGTTGACCTACGAATTCAGCTGCGGATATGAATTCGCAGGAAAAATTACAGGGTTGAAGGAAGAAGACGATGACGCGTCAGTCCCCCTATGGCTGGTTCAAATATTCACGCGTTTTATTTTTTATTCTGGCATATTAATGTATTTTCCCTTATTATATTTTATTCTCATATAATTAACAAATGAAGCGTTATGGCTGAGTGGTAGTAGCGTGTGTTCAGTGACCAAAAGGACCTGGGTTCGAATCCCAGGTCCCCCCATATGCTTTGTATTTTTTCTCTTCAGGTGATCCAGTGCTGACCCAAGCGTGTAGCCTACAATACTCCCCCATTCAATCAATGGACAGATGGCCCCAGGCCAGATCTGATGACCCAGATGGAACATCCACCATGGAATCAAGTCAAAGGCGCACATTGAATTTGTCAAAGTTAGCCAGGCCTGCGCCTAATGGGCCTTGAATTTTCCATTCTAACCCCCTAAAATAGGCCCAAACCTCCTAACTCATTCTATTTTTTATTATTTCTTTTATTTATTTATTGTTATTATTTTATTATTAACTAACCAATTAAATCTTTTTCTTCATAAAATTAAAAACCAAAAAATATTTTCTTATTTAAATTAAATTTCAGCATTTTATTTTTGTTAACAATATTAATTTAATTAATTTAGTTTTAATTAGGAATAACTTTTAATATATTTTGCAATAATTAAAATTAACTTAGACAATTAGGTTTTATTAACATTGATCAAATTTATTTTTATTTCTTTAAATACCAAAAACCCAAAAATATTTTTATTAATTAATTTATTAATTAATTAATTTATTTATTAATTTAATAATTAACCTAGATTAATTTCTTTCTTAATTAAAAAAATAAACAAAAAAATCTTTTCTTTAATTAAAGGGTCAAAACCCTAAAAACTTGCGCCCGATTTAATTTCCCGCACGCGATCCATTTTATTTCAATATTGTATCTGTTTCCGGAATGTAATAGATAATTAGTACTATCTTTATCGCTTTATTTATTTTCCGCATTTTAATTTCAAGGGTTGCTTTTGGCGATGTAAATACCTGACGCCTTGTAATAATTAGTTAAATTTCCGCAATTTAATTTCCGTAACTTATAAACTGTTAGATGTTTGATAATAGGGGATGCATGACAAGATTGAACGTTTAAACCTAAAATCAACATAGATCACCCATAACATGTACAAAGACAAAATAACTGAAAAATGACACACTCGCACATGCGCACTCTTAGGGTACACCTCCCTTGGTTGCCTTCGTACGCGGTCATTGAGTATAGAAAGTTTTAGAGATGGCCCTCTTGTCCAAAGATCATAAGTTGCCTCGAAACGGTTGCCTCGTAAAAAATGTTCTAAGACATTAAGGTTACCACTAAGGCGTCCTAACATTGCTTTAGTGACTGCACGTCCCTAAAATCGAATTGACCCTTAAACTCCAACGACGATGCTACCTAATCATCAATAGTGGGATAACATTGTCTAAAGGAAGATAGCATAGAACGATTCCTTTTTCGAGTAGGTAGATGGTTCTTAAGTACTTGCTCTTTCAAGATAAAATAAATTCTCACACTTACACTCCTTTTCAAAACAAAAAAACTCTTTTCAAACCCACAAGCACAAAGAACGCAAAATTTTGAAAATATTATGAGCAAGTACCTAAGAGCCCGTGGATAACCATGGATAGAAAGGGTGCTAACACCTTCCCTTTCTATAATCTACCCCCCGGACCCGAGAAACATCTCAAAAAAGGAATTTTTCTGTGCTTTTTTCCTTTCCTTGTTGGATAAAATAAAATACGGTGGTGACTCTTGCTTACCGCGACATTTTGCAAAAACAAACGCAAAACGCAAACCAGCATTCCAAAAAACAGTCAGTTCTTTCCCACCGTATCACAATAATATGCACTCACAAGAAGTTATGAATTTGGACATTATAGGTCATTTTGAAAAGTCAACAAAAACACCTTTTTTGTCAAAGCTTCTAACTTGAGCATGGAATATCAAAATGAGATGAGAAAAAAAGGTTGATCAGAGGACATCTCAAGCTTTCTAAAAAGTCCAAGAACACCTCCAAAAGTTCAAAATTGAAGAAGTTATGCATTGTTGAAGTTGGAATTTTTTGCAAAATTGCCAAAAGTTAACTATCCCCAAAACTTCAAATTTTGCCAAATGGGCCCATTCTTTTTCACTTGTTTTAATTTTTCATTATTGCCCACGTGCTCTAGCTTTGGCCATGTGTCCGTATCTTGTTTTTATTATTTAATTTGATTTTTATTTGAATTAATTCATTTTAAATCAAATAAAATCACATAAAATCAAAAATATTGATAACCAAAGATCTTTTGATGATTATAGGTTTCAATGGACAGCTAGCACATCTCCAAACTCGTATCAAGGCATAAGTGTACAAGAAGATATGATTTGGATCAAATTTGGAAAGATTTAATGGAAGAATCAAATCAAATTCAAGGGCATTGATAGAGAAAGATTTGAACAACAAATGCTACCCTAATACAATGTGCAATACATAAGCAAGCGTCCAAGACAGAAATAAGGGTTAGAGAGCAATCGTGGAGGCAGAACCAAGCTTGCAAAAAACACAAAAAAGTGTGACTTTGAAATCAAGGTTAGAGACATTTTCAAGACTTGAGACATATCCCAATCGCTTCCTGGAAACTCTCACAAGCTAACCCAATCCAAACCACGCGTTTTCAGACCTCCTAGAGCGCTGTAAGTCTCTCACGGATCCGCCTCATTCTTGATTTCGATTTGCATTATTCTTGCATCTATAACAAAAACTAATTGCATATTTGTAATCCTCACATCATTTACAAGATTTTGGCATTATTTGATTTTGATTATCTGACCTGTAGCAAAATATACCATTATTAGGGTTTTGTTCTTGTTTTTGGGGTTTTCTGTTTCAGGGGAAATTGGCCATAATATTGGCCATGGTTGTGATCAGTGGTTTTAGACGAACTCAACCATGTCCTTAGAAATCGTTTTCATAGCCTGAGAAGGATTTTAGAATGAAGCTGCATTTTTTGCTGCGGATAAAAATCCGCAGGTAAAATTACAGTGTTGGGAGGACAGGGACGAACTCGTGTCATCCACCCATTGGGCCATTCAAACGATTGCGTGTTTTTTTTTCTGGCATTTGATTTTGTTTGTATATATTATATTATGTTATTATTATTATAAAAAACAAAGCAACATGATGCAGTGGTGGCCACATAAGCGCTTAAAGACCCAAAGGCTGGAGGTCAGGGGTTCGACCCCTGCCTCCAGCAATTTGCATTTTTCCAATATTTTTCAGGAGATCAAGTGCACGCATGGGCCAGATTCACACCATACTCCCTCACCAATCCAAGTGCCAGATGGCCAAAGGGCCAGATCTGGTGGTCAAATATTGAAGATCCACCAAAGAGCTAGTCAACGCGTGAGCACTGGATCAGAGAAAGTCAATTGGATCAGTTGCTATTGGGCCAACAAAAATGCTCTCCACACCTCCAAAAAGGCCCAATTCTCTCCTTTTCTTTATATTTTATTTATTTAATTTAATTGCTTTATTTTTATTTAATTAATTTTCTAACAAATCACATATTTCCTTTCTTTATCAAAAACACCAAAATACTTTTTAATTAAGAATTTTATTTTTTCTTTAATAAATTTTAATTAATTAATTAGGTTTTTAATTCTAGGAAACTTTAATTTATTTTTGTAAATAAATAAAATCAATTAGAAATCATTAGGTTTTAATCATAATTTAATTACTTTTAATTTCTTTCTTAAATAATCAAAAACTCCAAAAATATGTCATTAATTATTTTTTCCATTTAATTTATTTAATTAATTAATTTAGCTGTTAGTTTAGGATTTAATTTCTTTTCTTAAAATAAAAAAATAACAAAAAGGCATTTTCTTTTAAAAAAGGGTCAAAACCCTAATTCGCGTCCGATTTAATTTCGCGTCACGCTTTATTTTTATTTAATTATTGATGTATCTGTTTCCAGTAAGTAATCGATAATTAGGACCTTTTATTTATTTTACCGCTTTATTTTATTTTCAAAGGGTTGCTTTTGGCGATGTAAATACCCGACGCCTTGTAATTTAATTTCTGCACTTTAAATTCTGCTAATTATAAATGCTAGATGTTTGATAATAGGGTTTGCATGACAAGACTGGATGTTTAATCTTAAAATCAAATTAGATCACCTTTAACATGTGCAAAGATAAAAATAACTGAAAACGACACATTCGCACATGCGCACTCCTAGGGTACACCCCACTTGGTTGCCTTCGTACACGGTCATTGAGTATAGGTTGTTTTAGAGGTCGTTCTCTTGTCTAAAAGATCATAGTCGCCTCGAAATGGTTGTCTCGGATATTGTTGCCTCAAACAAATGATCTAAGACATTAGGGTTACCACTAAAGTGTCCTAACATTGCTTTAGTGACCGTAAGTCCCTCATTCGAATTGACCCTCAAACTTCAACGACGGTGCTACCTACTCATTAATAGTGGGATAGCATTGTCTAAAGGAAATTAGCATAGAACGATTCTTTTTTCGAGTAGGTAGATAGCTCTTAGATACTTGCTCATCCAAAAACAAAACTTTTTCACACTTACACTCATTTTCAAACAAAGTTTTCAAAACACTTCATTACACTCTTGAGGACGGAAGCAAGAGTTAAATCGAAGTTTAAAACAAAAAAAACTTTTTAAAACCCACAAGCACAAAGAAAACATTTTGAAAATGATGAGCAAGTACCTAAGAGCCCGTGCATAACCACTGATAGAAAGGGTGTTAATACCTTCCCTTTCTATAATCTACGTACCTAGAAAATCTCGAAAAAGGAATTTTTCTGTGCTTTTTTCCTTTCCTTGTTTGATAAAATAAAAGTCGGTGGTGACTCTTGCTTACCGCGACATTTTGCAAACACAAAACGCAAAAAGCAAACCAGCATTCCAAAAATAGTCAGTTCTTCCCACCGTATCACATAAGGCAACATATGGGACGTTTTAGCAATGTCGTTTAGGGACTAGATCGTTTATCAAAGGCAACATCGAGGGTCATCGAGGGACTACGATCTTTTATCGAGGGTCTTTGCTAAAACTCCCATGTTCGAGGGACATGACTATTTTTTCTGATAGGAAACAAGTGAGATTACCCTAAGGGTGCATGTGTGAAAAGTGTGTTTGATTGCATGCATTTTAGTCTTGATTAGGGCTGTCTATTTTTTGTTTTCATGTCTTGCCATACACACCTTAATTACTAACAATATATGAAAGCAATAAAAGTGCAGAAAGTAAGGATTCTACGCTATTACAATCATTAGGGGGGATAGGGTGTACAAATTTATGAATGGGGGTTTGCAAGAAAATAAATCCTCATTATTTATTACAATCATATTGAAATAATAATGCAAGAAAGAAAAGGGATATTGTTTTTAAAAAAAAAAAGGTTTTTTGTGTTGATGAATATAGAAAAAAGAATGAATTAGCTTGGTAAAAAAAAGAAAATATTTTTATACCCTTTTATATTGATGAAAAGAGTTTTAACGTTAAAAGTGATAAAAGGAAAATAAATGAGATATAAGCCCAGCGAGCTGCTACGAGCAAAACAAACAGAATCAGAAGTTCTGAAGCCAAGAGTGTTGTGACTCAGTAGGAGACGTCAATGGGTATCAGAAGTTCTGAGTTGGTAAACTCTGAGGTCCTGCAAGGAACGTTAGAGGGGAAACACAAAAGTTCTGGGTGGTATTCAGACAGTGGACCACAAGTCAGAAGTTCTGTATTACACTAAAACAGTGAGTAAACCCCAGAAATTCAGTGTATTGTCAGCATGTAAAAATCATAAACTCTGAGTGTGTAAGAAAATAGCGAGTGGAAACATCAAAAGTTCAGTATGTTTGACATGTAGGGAGAACTCGGAATTTCTGTGTTGCGTTAGAACAGTGAGTGAATCATGGAAATTCTATGTGTTAGAATGGTGAGTGAAAAACAGAAGTTGTGTTACATTTCAACTCTTTCCTTGTATCAATCAGCACAATGATAACTTGTTCAGTTTTCAGCAAACAACAAATCAGAAGGATAAAAACACAACAGTTTATGGAAGTTCTGATCCTGGTCCTGAGTCTAGCCTTAATCAGGAAGTTCTGATCCACAATTTTTCTACTTACACAGTGATATGGACAACATCAATACTATGATATTTACATGTTTAATGATGTTCTGAATGAGAAGATGTAGAGTCAGGGAGACTTACCTTGAACCTGGAACGTAGTTTAGGACTTGAGCTGCTGCCTTCAGATATTCTGGAGTCAGCAAGAGCAACGAAAGAGAAAATACCAAGTTCTTTTATTTCAAGGGAAGAACGAGGGTTTTGGTTTTCTGTTTAGGAATTCTGGATTTTTTATGGAGGTATCACATCTTTCTTTTCTCTCTTTTGACAATTCTCTCTCTAAAAACCAGCCACTTGCAAGTGTGATGGAGCAACTTATTTATAGATGAATTTTTTGTGGTTTTGGGGGGAAAAACATATGGGATTTGAACTTTTGGTACACTGTTCCATTGGTTTTTGATCACAGCTTTTTGTATTTAGTGCAAATACAAGATTTAGGAAAATGCAGGCGTAGACTAGATTTACTGCTGGTTAGAGTATTGTACTGTAGTAGTGCAGCAGGTTGTTTAAACGAGGTCTTGGGATTTGGTGATGTTCTAATTGCAGAAGATCAGAAACGTAACCTCCAAATGCTGAAGGGGCATGTTTTGACCGGAGCGTTGAACATGGCCTTCATATGCTGAAGAATCATGTTCTGACTGAAGCATCATGTTCTGACCAAAGAGCATCGCTTCTGCATGTTCTGATTGAAGCGTCATGTTCTGAACCGTGTTTGCAACTTCTAAGTGCACTTGCATAGAGGTTGGCTCAAAAGTTCTGAAGTATCATATTCTCTAGACACTTAGAAAATTTTCTAAATGTTTAGAAAATTTGATTTTTAAAGTAACTTCTGACTTCTGATTTTTGATGAACCAATTTCACGCCCTTTATGAAATATGATTCTTGGAACTTGATTTTTGATTCAAAAGTCATAGTTTGACTCCTTTGGTGTGCAAATGACCATTTTGCCCTTGTGGATGACTTTCTTGGAAAATTTGTAATTCAAGGCTTGAAGTTGGATGGAAGTAAACCTGAGGGTCCAGGTTGATCCTTTGAGAAATGAGAGGGTAAATTTTGGGGTACAACAATACGCATACCTCTTACCACCAAGAATTCCCACTTGTATAGGTCCCATTAAGTCCATGTGAAGTAGCTCTAGGAATTTTGAAGTGACAAGATATTGGATCTTCTTATGGGACGTCTTTGTCTGCTTCCCAATTTGACATTCCCCACATATTTTTCCTTCACCAATCTTCAGCCTGGGAATATATATAATAGCTTCTTTTGACAGGATCTTCTTCATACCTTTCAGGTGAAGATGACCAAGCTTCTAATGCCATAAGTTGACTTCATCATCTTTTTACATTAAGCATGTTGAGAGACATTCTGTTTCTGGAGAATTCCATTGGTAGCAATTGTCTTTTGATCTGGTTCCCTTTATAACGACTTCCTTTTTATCATTTGTAATCAGGCACTCAGATTGAGTAAAGTTAACTTTGAAACCTTGGTCACACAGTTGACTGATACTTATTAAGTTAGCTGCAAGCCTTTTTACATATAGCATATTATCAAGACTTGGTTGTCCTGCATAGTCCACTTTTCTAACTCCTTTTATCTCACTCTTTGACCCATCTCTAAAAGTGACATAGCTAGTGGGACGTGATTTAATGTCCACTAGAAAATTCTTAACGGCTGTCATATTTCTAGAACAGCCGCTATCAAAATACCAATCCTCTTTAGTAGCAGCACTGGGATAAGTGTAAGCTATAAGGCCATATGTGTCATGGTAGGAAATATTCTTTGGCTCAGCTTCAACATTTAAGTGTTTTCTTCTATAAGGGATCACAAGCTTGGGATAGCTATGCAATCTATAGCACGAGGACTTTGAGTGACCAAACCTACCATAATAATGACATCTCTGAGGCTTATACATGGGACTATGATACATTTTCTGATGTCTCTGCCGATGTTTGTACATAAGCTTTGACATCTTTTCCTCTTGCTTCATCTTTTGAGGAACTAACTTCACTATTTGCTTGTTGTTATTCCCATCTTAGTTATTATAGCCAAGAACTTTAAGATCCCAACATTCTTCCCAGTTTGAAGAATTTTATCCAGCACAGTAGAACCATTGTTTAACATTCTTACAAACTTGGTCATATTATCAAGTTTTGAGTTTTGCAATATTACCCTCTCTTTAAGATTATCAATTATATATAGATGCTCTTCTTTCTCAGCCTTCAGAATAGTAATAAGTATCTTTTGCTCTTCGACTTTCTGACACATTTTTTTATTCTTGAGGCACATCTTTGAGAATCCAACAGCCAATTCACTAACAGTGAGCTCTCAATATAAGATTCTTTATCAGAATCACAAGTTCCTTCTTCAGACTCAAAATTCCAGTCAGGGCATTCACTTGCTTGGCTGATTCTTCTTCATGATCACTTTATGACTCTCCTTCTGACCATGACACAGGCAAGCCTTTCCCTTGCTTTTTGATATATGTGGCACATTAAGTTCTCATGTGTCCATATCCCTTACAATCATGGCACTGCATACCTCTTCCTTGACTAGGTTTTTCTTCGAACTTGGACTTCCTTCTAAGTTCCATGTTTTTATTGATGTCGGATGACATGTTCATAACCTTCAACCTGGAATTCCTTAGTACTTTGTTGAACTGGCCACCCAATAGCACAAGATCCTCAAAAACACCTTCTGAATTCACATCACCTCTATCCTCTGAGTTTTTAATGCTAGAGGCAAAGGCTATACTCTTCTTCTTTTCGAACCTTTCATTTATGGCAGATTCATAGGTCTTAAGAGAGCTTACCAGTTCATCTTCATTCATAGTGCTTATATCATGAGATTCCTCAATAGCAACCACCTTCATATCAAACCGTTTTGTAAGAGATCTTAGCATCTTTCTAATGAGCTTATCTTCTGATATCTTCTCCCCCAGGTCTTCAGAGTCATTAGCTATATCCAGAATAGTCATGTAAAAGTCCTGAATACTTTCATCATCCTTCATCTTCAAGTTCTCAAATTTTTTGGAGAGAAGTTGAGTTTTTCCATTTTCACCTTAGAATTTCCTTCATGGACCTTCCTTAAGGTCTCCCAAGCAACTTTAGCATGCTTATAGTTCTATATCAACTTGAAAACATTCTTATCAACTCCACTGAATATGGCATTTAATGCCTTACAGTTTCCTTGAGAAGATAAATCATCATCATCATCATCCCAATCTTCTCCAGGCTTTAGCTCATCAGTAACCTTCCCATCTGCACCCTTCACCTTTGGTGGATCCCATCCTTTAACAACATTCCTCTAGGCCTTGTTGCCTAGAGATTTTATGAATAATTCCATACGTGGTTTCCAACTATCATAGTTGGTACCATCCAACATCAGTATTTTAACTGTAGTTCCATTATCCTTGTCCATTGTACCAGGAAGTAACTTCCTTGAATCTCACCCAGAGTCAGAGCAGGATGTCTACTCTGATACCAATTGAAATTCTGGATGTTCGGTCCCAATGTCCTAAGAGATGTCGAGACACTGAATCCGACTTCAACATGCTACAACAAGATAAACAAATAAAACAACAATGCTGAAGGTAAATAAAGCACATATATGTTTACCCAGTTCGGATCAACAATCCTACTTTGGGGGCTACCAAGATAGGAATGAAACAACTAGATAGTATCAATTTGTAGACCATATAAAAAACATCCCAGTTTACAATCTACGCACTTAATCACTACCCATTGCTTAACTTCTACCTAAGACACACCTAGGTATGAGGCCCTCCTCAAATCCTTCTTTAATCACACTCAGCTATTGGAGTATATCTAAACACAGTAGAGGAAAACAACAGGAAGTCACTCTTATAAGGCACCTAATCCTCAATGCTTAAAATTTTATGAGAAATGACACATAAACACTATGTGCTTAAAAGCTTTGGAGTGTCTGACACACAAACATTCAACGCCTAAAGGCTTGTGAATGTCTGTCAGAAACTTACAACCCAACAACAAGGATTCTAAAAACCTAACAAATACACACGTAAGTTCCACCTAAAACTAGGTATACACCAGTCTATTTATAACATTATTCTAGACTAGGTTGGGCTTCAAAACTACAACAGTGAGGCTGCACAAAGTCTCCAAATCATTCTCCAAGAAAATAGGTCTTCAATCATTAGTTTCCTAAAATGTCTCCATATTTAGAAACTTTGTAAATCTTCAAAAACCTACATAGAATCTCTGATTTGTCAATCTATGACGCCACATAAGCTAACTAAATATTCTCAGAATATTCAATAACTAACATATCAGCTGAAACACAACTAACAGTTGTTGCAGACACGATGTCATATCCACCTGGTTAGGACATCTTCATTCAACATGTTGAAACCTGCAAGTTGGAAAATCTTGTTCAACATGTTGCTGCCAAGTTAATCTTACCAAAATGTTTGCCAACCCTAATTTCAGAGAAATAACATATAGTAGGAAACTCCACCTCAAACTGAGTTTTCTCCGTTAAAGTTTCTGACAGGTTTCTCCCTTGGTTTTCACTATTCTCCCTCTGAAGAAATTCTCTACCAACCAAGTAAGTTGTTTTTAACCTCATCTCTTCCCCAAAAACTCAACAATAACTCAGCGGTAACACACATTTTTATCCCTTATTTTCTGCAAAATTCATTATATTCCTTTGAAACTAACTCAAGGCATTCATAACGCCTTGAACTCAAATTCCATAACTCTTCCTTGTCATGAAAACCTCCACTTGTTACTGCTAAATGAATAACAACATTTGAAATTTCTAAAATATATAAATCACACATTTTAGACCATTTAGCAATAATTAATTCATCACGCGAAATATTCAACACTCCATGTTCAACTCTAGTACAATAGCCTAGATCATCAAACATACTTATAGATAACAAATTTCACTTGAGTTCTAGAACATGCCTCACATTGTGAATAAGAAGTTCACGATTATCAAACATTTTAAGTCTGACTGTACCAATACCATAAACCTTGCAAGCCTTATTATCACCAAGGCGAACTACTCCACCTTGCACCATCTTCAGAGTTTCAAAGTATTCTATTCTTTGACACTTGTGATAAGAGAAACCTGAGTCAATAACCCAACTATCTTCAGTTTCCAAACTCGATATTACTAGTGCAACAAAATCTCATAACCTTCCTCATCATAGGAAACTACAACTTGAACATAATCTTCATTGACCTTTATCTCAGGACAATCCCTTATAAAGTGACCGTTTTTTTGTCAATTAAAATTTTTTACCTTTGATTTGTCAAACCTCTTTGATTTGGACATCCCTTTATTCTCACCTACTCCTCTTGACACACTTAAGCCTTCACCACTATCTTCAATCTACAAATTTTTCGACTTTCAAAATTCTTTGGATTTCACCGTTGTCTAGACTTCATCCAAAGTAATAATACATTCCTTACCCTAAAGAAGTGCATCCTTAAAGTGCTCAAAGGATCTGGGTAATGAAATCAACAAGATCAAAGTCTTGTCCTTATCATCAATCTTCACTTCAATATTCTCAAGATCATCAATAATCTTGTGAAATTCTGTAAGTTGCTCAACTATGGATTTATTCTCCACCATTTAGAATAAATAAATTTGTTGTTTCAGACACAACATGTGAGCCAAAGACTTTGTCATATAGAATGATTTAAGTTTTTCCCACATAGTAGCCTCAGTTTTCTACCTGGAGACTTCTCTTAGAACTTTATCCCTGGAGCACAAGATAATGGCACTTCTGGCCTTATCTACCATCTCAGTCTTCAGTACTTGTGTAAGCCCTAAAAGCATCGATGCTTCACACTTCAAAGTATCGATATACTTCTCTTGAATTAAAACTACTTGCATCTTAATTTTCCATAATCCAAAGTCGTTGTTTTAGGAAGATTTATCAATCTCCCATCTGCCCATGATGCTCACTTGTAAACAGTACCTCTTTTCCCCACGATGGGCGCCACTTACTGTGAATTATAACAAGGTTCAATATCAATTTGTGAGGAAAAGAATTGTAACAACCAAAATAAATGGCCTACAACAATAATAATCAATACACAAATAATTTAACAGAATAAGGAGAGAAAAAGACGAAGGTTTGTTTACCCAGTTCGATCAAACGATCTACTCTAAGGGAAAGAGAAGCTCTCCAATTCCCTATACTCGGAAAGTTGTTACAAGAGATTACAAATGAGTTACAAGAAAATAGACTTCGCATTCACGTTCCCAAGAACAACCCTGAAGATGCCCAAGAACGATCCTATTTTCTACCAAAGTGTTTCCCAACCTCTCCAACTCTTAATATATGAATAACTCAAACTCAAGGTGTAATCAGTGTTTCACAATAACCTTAAATAACCCCAAAGGTCACTAAAACTTTTCCTTTCTAAGGTTTCCCTTCACTAACCTTAAACCATTGTTCTCCCTTGTTGTTGTAAACTCTAAGTTTGTCACACCTACAAGCATATGAGAGATATATATTTTTAATAGCAAATACCCAACAAGCAAAACCCAAAATCACAATCCAACCATGCATGGATCCATGGACCAAACTGAAAGAGACTGAAACATGCAAAATGAGAAACTGTAGAAAAAGTCCAAAAACCTGAAATTGAGTTCACTATTACCAGTCGTAAGATCGTACGATGTCACTATTCACCGTTTGTACGACTTCACTATTCACCATACAAACACCACTATTCACCGGCCAATTTTTCCCAATTTCTCTTTTTTTAACTTTTCATCCGACTTTCTAAAACTTCTGATTTTCGCAGTATATGCAAGCTTCAAAAGATGTTTTCTTTCTCTTAATCAACAAAGATTTTAAGGAACACTACAACAATAATATCTGAGGTACGTGGGTTTTGGGAAGACATCCCTAGAGTACTTGTCCGGATTATATCTCGGATGTACAACTTCAATAACTCTAGAACGCATAGAAAAGAATGAGGAAGGAAAAACTCTGAAGCTTTTTGAAGTGATTTGTGAAGTGATCAAAGGGGTCTATTGATTGTGAAGTTTTGAATCCAACCCATAAATCAACGATACAAATCATTTGTCCATTAGTGAGGTGTATAGTGTATGAGAAATTCCAAAATATTTGCTTGATAAGTGAGAATGATTAAATTCATTTTATGATTTTTTTCAATAAATAGTCATGTATGATGCACCTGTTCGGATTTATTTCGTGTACATTTATGTCTAACAAAATAAATAGCCAATGTTGTGTAACTTTTGACCTCTATTAATATATAATTGTTTACGAAAGGCCATGTTGAACCCATTTGAAAAATTGTTTCTCCTCATCAATTGGTACAAATTTTTCTATAAATAGAGACACTTGTTAGACATAAAATGTACACAAAAATTAGACATCTTTCAAGTGCCAAAAGTTATATCTAAGTCGTTCTTTTATTTTTCTAGTTCATGAGAATAAATGAGAGAACTTTATTCAGTAAAATATCATTTATCGATATGCTTAATGTCAAAGTGCGATTCATGTTAAGATTTCCAAAGTATCCTGAAAGGGATTTTCCAGATTATACATTTGCATTAAATTTGTCTAAATTGGTGGGAGAGAATTGAACATAAAGCTTAGTATAAACACATACTTTAGAATTTATTTTGTGCAATTTTCATCATGTCATTTTCATTTTATTCTTATTCATGTTTTACAACTGACCTCGAATACAAGATCTAACATATAGTTGGATGATGAAAAATGTGGAAGACATGATTGGGGAAAATGAATGGTTTTTTGAATGGGAGTGTTTTCATGAAGAGGTGATATTACATCTGAAACCCTAAACTCGCTCCAATAACAAGAAGTAACAAACATATGACGTGACAACAGCGGTAACAGGGAGGATAAATTAAATTTTAAAAAGAAAATTTTAATTTATCCTATCTGTTATAGATGTTGTCACATCATATGTTTGTCACATCTTATTTAATTTTAATCTTACTCGTTATATATTAAAAAAAATCATAAAAGGATTTCAGAAGTAATGTCAAACGTTTTTATAAAGTAGTACATCAACAAAGATATATAACTAATATATAAGATATATAAGTAAAAACTTTAGTACCAAAAAAGAGAATTAATATCAAGGCGAACCCTAAGTCCAGGCCGAGTCGGACAGAACGCACAGAATAACATATAAGGTATATAATTAAACTTTTTATAAAAGGATTTCAGAAGTACCGTCAAACTCTTTTATAAAGTAGTATATCAGAAAAGATGTCGACAAATTTGAACCTCAATATAACGAGTAAGATTAAAACTTAACAAGAGTGATCGTAGTCTTGAATTCTATCTCTAACATCAGACCCACATACAACTTTTCTTTAGGCGTATTCTTAACAAAAGAACATGTGCTATTATGGCCATGCACGTCTATGCCAATTCAGTGAATGCTCTATAAATCTATGTCTACGATTTCATAGGAAGTGACTCTGCTTCCATATTCAAAAAGGTTAGTCTATTAAGAGTACTCATATAGCTAGATACTAGAATCCACATAAAACATAAATATAATTAACAGTTTCCATTACCTTAACCTCTAATCGCTTCAGGAGTCATGCTCACTAGCATGTCGATTCTCTTACATTCTAGTAACAATTCTTAATTTATGCAATATTCGGGGGTACTAATAGATCAAGAAAGTTATCATCAATTTTCCCACAGGGAATCTCTGCTAGAAAGCATCTCAACCAACTTTCTTCTTCACTGGTGGTTGCAAGAGCTGCAATTTTTTTAATTATGTTGAGGATTGAGCGAAAATCATTTATGCTAAAGATGTAACCGCTAGTCGTTATACAATCATCTGACAAGATGTTCTAATCAACATCATTGTACTCCCCAAGGACATTGGGATTTTTTTATAATGTAATATGAGCTCCATGGTCCCTTTAAAGTACTTATAACTATCTGAATAGAGTGTCAATGTCTCGTACTAGGTTTACTAGTAAACTTGCACAACACTCTTACGTCATAGGCTACCCCTCAAGGATAAGTGAAAACTTTTGATAATGTAATACGAGGTTCATGGTTCTTTTAAGACAACTGTTAACTCTTTATAGCGTGTCATTGCTCCATACTTGTTCTACTTATAAACCCCACAACAACCCTACAACATAGGCTGCCCCTCAAGAAAGGTGGGAAACTTTTGATAATGTAATCCTATGTTTATGATGGACAACAGAAAACTTTTTGATAATGTAATTTGTGGTTCATGGTCCTTTTAAGACACACCATAACTCTCTCAATAGTGTGTCAGTGGTTTCATACTATATCTAGTGGTTGGTAAACTCGCACAACAACCCTACGACATAGGAAATGTGAAACAAATTGTACATGGTATTGATTATTGATATCGCTCTCTCCGTTTTTAAAATATCTATACCCTTGAAGTAAACTCCAAGTAATAATCCTCTAGTATATAAACCTTTAAAATTAGTGAAATTTGTTCAATGTAAGATTTAACGAGTTTTTTTCTTCAAATTCATCCACATTGGAATTTTGACACTTGCTTTAACAAAAGGTTCAAACATTAATGCATTACAATAATTGTTCAAACAATTTCTATTTAGTTATAATTTATTTCCATAAACTATTATGGAGAGCTTATAGACAACTATTTTCATAAGTTCTTTTAAACTTTCTCAAAGCTAATTATGTTAGTACATATTCTCAAATAAATCAATTCAAACATATTTATATGCTTATTATGATTTCCCTGCTGTTTTCAATTTTGTATGCTATGTTGCACTAAGGAAAATAAATTTATTTCAATTTTTCAATGCTAGATTTATTTCAAAAAATGAATTAGTTGAGTTGAAGTGAAAATGTTGATTCCCTTTGTTAGAATTAATTCATATTTAGAAGTATTTGTGTTAGTCAGAAGCAAAAGCTTCTGAGGTTGCGTTCCATAAGTATGTTTAGCTTTTAGAGTCCTAGTTTATTTTGTTAACTTATTTATTAAGCATGTTTTTGTTTGTGCCTATGTGGCCGTTCATTTTGTGTATTTAAACAAGCTTGTAACTAAGATTTTGTAGTAGAGAGTAAATTGTGAATATAGAATTTCTTCCTCAATAAGTTTCAATAAGTTTGTTGTAGCCGCTTCTCTCTCTCTCTCTCTCTCTCTCTCTCTCTCTCTCTCTCTCTCTCTCTCTCTCTCTCTCTCTCTCTCTCTCTCTCTCTCTCTCTCTCTCTCTCTCTCTCTCTCTCTCTCTCTCTCTCTCTCTCTCTCTCTCTCTCTCTCTCTCTCTCTCGTGCACCAACAATTGATATTAGAGCTCCAATTAGATTCACATGGAAATACGAGTGTACGTGACGCGTGTGTAATTGAGTTCGTTGTTCTTGAATTCGCATTGAATTCACGATTAGAATTGTAACAGAATTGCATTTCTTGATTTTGCGGGATTGGGAAACACGAGTATTTGGTGAGATATGTTTAAGTTTCAGTGCATAAGAAAAGATGAGCGGAAGTAATTTGAATACCAAACTTTCAGTGTTTGATGGAAAGAATTGGAATCAGTGGGTGATTCAAATGCGTGTATTGTTCGATGCTAAAGATGTTCTTGATCTTGTTACCGAAGGTTACCTTTCGGTTGCAGTGGATGTAACGGAGGAACAAAGAACAACGCATAGAGATACGAGGAAAAAAGTTTAGAAAGTGTTGTTCTACATCCATTAGTGTGTGGATGAGAATGTGTTTGAGAAAATTTTTGATTCAACGACGGCGAAGGCTGCGTGGGATATACTGACACGGTGCTACGACGGTGATGTGTCAGTGAAAAAGATGAAGCTTCAATCTCTATGTAAGAAATATGAGAATCTCAACATGAAGAACAATGAGAAGGTAGCTGATTACATCTCTAGAGTAATTGTGATCAAAAATGAGATGAAATCGTATGGAGAAACCCTTTCTGAACAAGTAATCATTGAGAAGGTATTGAGATCCCTTACTCCTCAGTTTGATTACATTATTGTAGCAATTGAACATTCTAAAGATTTGAGCACCATGAGAATTGAAGAGCTGCAAAGCAGTCAAGAGGCGCAAGAGTTGTGTATAACTGAGAGAACTTCTTAAAGAGAGATTGAGCAAGCTCTGAAAGCTTCTTTTTTCAGGAGGGACCAAAAGCATTCTTGGTCAGAAGCCAAGAAGAGACATGGTGGTAGTTCTCAGAAGTCAGACGCCTCTAATTCTGATGAGAAGAAACATAAGAAGGGAAGGGAGAAGTTTGACAAGAAGAAGGTTTAATATTACTCTTGAAAATAGTTTAGATACTTTGCTAAAGATTATTGGTCAAAAAAGGGAAGGAAATCATAATAAACAAATATATCCAGAAGAGATTCTGATGATGAACATGTGCTATTGATGTCTTCTAAGTTTGATGGAAGGAATTTGGTGGACTGGTGGTATATTGACACTAGCTACTCAAATAACTTAACTAGAAACAAACAATCGCTAGTCGATTTTGACTCCAGAAGGAGGACAGAGATCAGATGTGTTGATGATAAGTACCTTAATGCATAAGGTATGGGAAATGTCAAAGCCAGAGTAAAGATTGGGACAATTATTCTGATCAAAGATGTTCAATACTTCCTGGAATGAAGAGCAAACTAATGAGTGTAGGCCAACTTATTGAGAAAGGTTTCTCTGTTACTATGAAGAACAATCTCTTGAAGTTGTATCATGTAACCAGAAGCTGATCATGCAATCAGAGTAGGGAAGCAACAAAATATTTAAGGTGAATGTGGAGACAATTGAAGTTATTTGAATGCCTTAATGTAAAAGGCGCTTAAGGTGATATTGAGTTATGGCACAAGAGATTGGGGCATTTGAACTTCAGAAGCTTAGGAAATTTGAGTTTTAAGAAGTTCGTACATGGCATTTCAAATATTGTGAAGTCTTAGAAGGTATGTGAGATATGCATGAAAGGCAAACAATCCAGATTGCCATTTACATCAGAAGTATCCCCAAGACCAAAGCATGCTTTGAGAGTATGCATTCTGATGTGTATGGACCATTTGAAGTACCTTCATTTGGAGGAAACAAGTATTGTGTATATTTTGTGGATGAGTTCACAAGAATGACATGGATAGCTCTCATTAATTTTTAAGAATAAGGTATTTATAGAGTTTCAGAAGTTCAAGATGAAGGGTGAGAAACAAAGTGGTCAAAATTTGAAAGTTATGAGAACTGACGGTGGAGGTGAATATAACTCCACATAGTTCAAGAAGTTATGTGAGGATAATAGAATTGAGCATGAGGTTACTGCTCCATACACTCCTCAGCACAATGATCTTGCTGAAAGAAGAAATATAACTTTTTTGATATGACAAGGAGCATGCTGAAAGAGAAGAAGCTACCTTACACCTTGTGGGGAGAAGTTGTTACCATTTCAGCGTACATGCTCAACAGGTGTCCAACTAAGAAGTGGGAGAAAATTGTTCCTTTTGACAAGTGAATTAGAGATAAGTAAAGTGTGATTCATCTTAGAGTTTTTGGTTATGTGTGTTATAAACATGTTCCAGATGCTAAGAGAAAGAAGTTGGATGATAAAAGCAAAGTAATGTTACTGATTGGATACCATAATATAGATGCATATAGGCTTTATTGTCCGGTACTAATAGATTTGAAGTCAGAAGAGACGTCATTGTGAAAAAGTAAGAAGCGTTGGATTGGAATAAGTCTTAATCCAACTTTGGTGCAGTGTTAACACCTGAGATAACTTCTGAAGATAGTTCAAAATCTGAAGGTTCTAAATATGATTCAGAAGGAGGCTCTGAAGATGAGTCAGAGCCAGCAGATGATTCTGATGATGAATTTGATTTTGTTCCTGATTCTGATGATGATCCAGAATCTGGTGGTCAAGCCTCTAGAGGTGGTATTTCTGGATGTGATCCAACTTATGGAGGTGGTCAAGCATATGAAACTGTTCCAAAATCAGAAGGAGTTTCTGGACAAGTTCAGAGGCCATAAAGAATCAGACGAATACCAAGAAGATTTGCAGAGTTTGACATGTTGCAAGATACTGAAGTAGACTCTGAGGGAGAAGTCGTTCAGTGTGCCATGTTAGTAAACTCTGAACCAGTTTGAAGTTCTGGAACTTTATAAAATAGATGTTGTATACGATGTCAGGACTTCCAGAATGTCGAATGCAATGTCAATACATCGTAACAACATAAGTAACAATTAACAATGTAAAGAAAGTTATAGGAAGTAAATAACATAGTTCAATTGTTAACCCAGTTTGGTGCAACGTCACCTACATCTGGGGGCATCCAAGCCAAGAAGGAAATTCACTATAACAATATTAGTTTGAAGTTCTAAACAACCTCTGATTTTATAAACTTCGCACCTAATCACTATCCGTCGTACTTCTATCTAAGACTCTCCTAAATATGATACCTCTCTCACTTCTCTTTAATCACACAACAATGATAAGTAACAATGACAATAAACAGAAGACACACTTCCAATGAAACAAAATTTACTCTTGCTTAAAAGCTTATGAGTGATTCACAAATTACAACTTAAAACTCAGTCAATCTCAAGTATAAAAAATATACATGAGTGACTCACAAACAACAAAGAACAAACTAAACCCTACTGTATTTTCTCTCACTTGCATCTTCCCTCTTGCTTAGGTTTAGTGTCTTTCTTTTTATAGCCAAAGAAGCGCTTGGGCTTGGATATCAAATTTGGCTGCAAATTAAATCAAATCTTCAACAGAATATTCTGGTGGAGAATATAATGTTTTTTTGAAGGTTACGACATCCAATCTTGAGAAACAAATCTTTAGAGAATTAAATATTCACACATGTATCTGAAACATCAGGCTACGTAAAATAAAACTTATGAGAATCTGAAACAAAACTCCTAAATATGGAAACAAGTCAGGATACGATGTCGTACCAACATGTCAAGACATCTTACTGAAATACTTGTTTTAAAAAAAATACAACCAACAAACCAAAACCTAACACAGTTAGTACTGAAGAGACTCTCAAGAAGAAAGTGTGGCTGAAGGCCATGGAAGAAGAACTTGAGGCTATAGAAAGAAACAAGACTTGGGAGTGACTGAGCTTCTAAAGGAGAAGAAAGCCATCAATGTCAGATGGGTTTTCAAGGTGACAATAAAGCCAGATGGATCAATTGGCAAACACAAAGCAAGATTAGTAGCTAGAAAATTTCTACAAAAGTCTGGGTTATATTACTTTGAGGTGTTTGCGTTTGTAGTTAGACATGAAACAATCAGACTGCTGATTGCTATAACTGCTAATAGAAATTGACCTCTAATGCATCTGAATATGAAATCTGCATTTCTGAACGGTCCATTACAAGAAGAGGTATACGTATCACAACCTCCTGGATTTGAGAAAAAGAATCAGAAAGAAATGGTGTACAAGTTACACAAAGCGTTGTATGGACTGAAACAAGCTCTAGAGCTTGGAATCTAAAAATTGATTCACTTTTAAGCTTCAAGGATTCAGAAAGTGTGAGATGGAGTATGGAGTTTATGTTCAGCATACTTCTGAAAACAATATGATTCTGGTGTGTCTCTATGTTGAGGACATATTGCTGACAGGAAGTTGTTTTGAAGAGATAATCAAGTTCAAGAAGGTGTTGATGAATGAGTTTGAGATGATTAATCTAGGAAATATGGTATATTTTTTATGGATGGAGATTTTGTACTCTGTGAGCAAACCTATGAAGTTTATGATTGACAACAAATCAGCTATAAGTCTTGCCAAGAACCCAGTGCTGCATGTGAGAAGCAAACACCTTGACACGAAGTTTTATTTTCTAAGAAGTCAAGTCCAGAATAGAGTGTTAGAAGTTACACACTGTAGCACCCATAAGCAACTTGCAATGTTCTGACTAAAGTTGTCAAGACTGAACACTTTATTCGTTTGAGGGATGAAATTGGTGTTGTAAAATTTAGTTAGTTGAATATGAATTAAGGGATGATGTTAGAAGTAATTCATATTTAGAAGTATTTATGTTAGTCAGAAGCAGAAGCTTCTGAGGCTGCGTCCCAGAAGTATGTTTAGCTTATGGGATCCTAGTTTATTTTGTTAGCTTAGCTATTAAGCATACTTTTGTTTGTGCCTACTTGACAGTTTATTTTGTGTATTTAAACAAGTTTTTAACTAGGGTTTTGTAGTAGAGAGTAAGTTGTGAATATAAAATTTCTTTCTCGACAAATTTGTTGTAGCCGTCTCTCTCTTCTTTATCTTGTGCACCAACACCCTTGTTCTATATCAAACTCATCAATGCATCATGGAAATTGAACCTAACTCGGATTCTTTGCAGTCACACAATCGGGACGCATGGATCGTTTGATCTTGATTTGAAGTTAAGAAAAGGAAAATTTAATTTTTTATTCTATAATTAAATATTTTGAACTTAAATTTAAACTTTTCAATCAAGATTAGATGAGTTTCGTTGTCTGACTGAGTGACTATCAAGATTAGATGAGTTTCGTTGTCTGACTGCGTCCTCCTTCTAACATAAGAAAATCCAAGTCCCATGATTTAGAATTTTAGAGACTGATGTTCAGAAAGAATTCAAGGCAGATAATGCTTAAGTTAAGATGCATAAGATTTGACAGCATATGCTAAAATTGCAGCTGTTATTGATTCAACCAGATTTGATTAAAAGTGGTTGAGTTTCTTGGCAATAAATGATTTTGGAAGCTGCCATGTGATTGGTTTTAATAGATCAATATCCTAACAAGTGAACTCAATCAATTCCTTTCTACTAACCACCACAATAAATATGATTGGTTACAAAAGCTAAAGAAATATGTTCAGATACTTCCTCTAGTCTTGAAAAAAACTAATAAAATAGTCATATCTTTGTGTTTAACTAAGTCTACTTTATGTTTCAACTTTATGTGTTTCTCCTTGTATATGAATCAGATTCAACTCTTCCCAAAAGATAATGGCATCTGCACCAGAACAGCAGCAGACAGCACAAAATGACCGTGTTCGCACGCTCCGCGAAGAAAAAGGAAGCCTCTATGCTTTGTATGTATACATTTTTTAGATTCTAATTCTCTTTATTTTCTTGCTCGTTTTCCAAATTTTCTCTTTGTTTTTCAGTTTCTATACTCTCTGTTGCTGCTTTTGCTGCTATGATAGTTGCCGATGCTGCTGGGGACGCACCTGCTGTTGCTGTCCTTAGATTGCTTAAGCTCCAAGATACCTATCTCAAGTTTATGTTTCATTGCTTTTTGTGTGTATGAAATGATGATTTTCGGAGCCATTATGGAATGATCTTTAAAAACATCGATAAATTTATTGATGCATCTTGCATCATGATTTTTAGTTTTTGTGTATCAATAACAAGAAATCAAAGTTTCTATTTCAATAAATCGCAATGAGCATTTTCTACAGCCATTTATTCTTGAGAAAAAACAGAAAGCAATAGGCATTATTATTATTATTATTATTATGTATTGATAAAAACTCCGAATGATCATCTCGATTATCTCAAAGAATGGAAAAACCCAACATTGTCCTATCATCTAGTTAAACTAGGCACCTAGGATCGGGTTTCTCTTTTCATCAATTTCAATGATTAGTAGATGTTGCGGATCTGATCCATTTGGACCCTGCGAGTAAAGTGTAGGAAGGTACGCGTTGTATGCTGGCAGGTAGCGCGAAACAAAATCATTCACCTGAAGAAAGCATAAACCACGAAAAACCCCTAGCTTAAGTCATTCGAACGCGGATATTGCGAACACTAAACAGACATTATCAATATATTCACATTTAATCGAAACATAAATAGCACGAACAACAGACCTCATCATCAGACATTCCAGGATTTCCTGCCTCCCTCATTGCAATCTCAGCCTGCAATTTTAACAGCACGATGTGTGCAATGATGTTACCACTAGGCTCTGAACACAAATTTTATAGTTTTTGAAAGACGACGTAGAAACAAACTATACCTGCAAGCGCCACTGGTAGACACAACTTGGATCCTTAATCTTAATGACTATCCACGACTTTATATACTTGTCCCACGCATCATAATAAGCTTCGAGGTTATTATTTATTATTTCCAGCTGCAAAATACGAACGATTGATTATGTTCCAAGAACAGGGTTGTGAACTTAACGTGTATATTAAGAAACAAAAAGATACTTTACTAATCCAAACCTGAGGATCAACGGCTTTTACAGCTTCAACCGGAACAGGCTTGAAACCAAGCATCCAGCCTTCAAATAACACAACCTAAAAGTCCATACATGCTTGTTAATGGAAGAATAAGCACTTATTTACGAGGTAAACCTATCAGAAGCAGTTCAAAAGTTACAATTAAAGATTCCTTACTTCAAGTGGTCCTTCAATTTCAGGCCATGTTGAAGGATCAGCGCGGTCACCTCTCCCACCGAAAGCAGACTGCAAATACCAGACACTTTGCCATAAGCAACTACGAATTCAAAAGATGTTTAAATAGCCGAAATATGCACTTTATTCCCTTACTTTATCATATCTCGGTAACTTCATCTTGATACCTGTATACTTTCAATAACAATAAATTATACTTAAAATACAATATAATAAAGGGAAAAAATGAGTTCAAATAGCCACCTTCTTTCGACATTTTGGTTAAAGCAGACAGAGTTTCAACAGAAATAGGAAGATCATGGCTTCCCGCATTTCCACGAAACTGAACAAAACAAGGCCAGAAAAACTATGTTAGTCATCATTGTCATAACGTTCCTAGATTATACTCGGCTGGTATACGTGTATAATTACCTCAAGAAGTGCATTTCCTGGATTAGCTTCTCTTAGTTTATTCTACAATCCAAACGCAATTTGATTGTCATATCAAAGGAAAAAGAATAAGACGAGAGTATTAACTGGAAAAAAAATCTTAGAAAACGGATTCTACATACCTGACCTTCAGCCGTCAAATAAAAATCATCTATCGATATTGTTGCAGACTTCCTAAAAAATTTTAACACATAGTAGCATTTTGTATAGTCATCAAAACAAAAGAAAAATTCAAGATCACTGTTGCTTCAAAGCTAAATCCTACCTGCCAAATGTTTGGAAAAGGTAATCGAGAGCAAAGACGAGGGTCGTCTTTCCACAGCCTTGAGGAGCACTAAATCCAATCTGAGTCATACAAAATGAAAAAAGTTATGACACCTTTAAACAATTCTTTTTCTTACAAAATCCTCGAGGTGTATTGAAGGAAGTCGAATATGCATACGACTAAAGGAGGTATATCTTCTCCGTCTTTGAATTTGGATCGATGCTGAGCAATCTCACTTTCGCACCAGAGGAAAACTGGTATATAGTAATGATAAAGCCTAACTTTTTGAGGCTCGTTCAAGAACAATTCATTAAGCTGAAACAGTCTGCATAGTTGTCGCCCGTAGGTTAACCACTTATCTATAGACTCGGCCACATTCTCTGGCGTCAAACCAATTTTGTCAAGCAAAGGTCCTGAGGAAATAAATGTGTACAAATCTTGCACAGAGGAAACTTGAGCAGGCGATGACGGAAATACTGAATGTACAGGACCGTTCTTTTGCTCGTTGCTGACAGATGTCGAACTACTTTGCAGCCATGAACTTCCACTTCCTGCAGAAAATAATTTAACTGTAAATTTAACATTTAGACAAGATTTGTGATTTCTATGCCCAAAAATTAGATCACCCAGAATTCGAACTCGGGTTTTACTGAACGTTTCGTCGTTAACAAGAGTTCTATAAGCACTCTAGCATAATCACTTTGCTACTAATCCTAGTTATGACTAATCAGGAATTCTATATAGCTAAGATTCGCGATTTTGTGAGCAACTGCAAAGACTAACTCCACAAGATAATTGAAACTCACTAAAGGGGTTGGTCTCCCGAACGGTGTTTTTCTCGTGTACACGGACCGGAGCAACTCGAGTATCTATCACCGGTTTAACCCCATGTTAGTGAAAATGTAGCTTTTCAATATGAACATAAAGCATCTAACACTGTTTGATAATATAAAGACCAAAGATGAGAAATTTCTAACAATTTGAAGGCCTAAAACTCATCTCAAAGACAGAATAGATGACACAACATGTATCAATCATCAAACATCAAACATCAAACAAGCTAGTATGAACAAGAAACCTTCATTCACACATGCATGTAACAAGACAAAACATACAAAATTGGTTAATGTAACAGTAGATGAATTGGTTAAAGTTAGAGAAAAAGTACCTGACTTTGTGAAAAGGGTCTTAGAAGAGTTAGAAAGGGAAGGGGCAGAAAGGGAAGAAAGAAGAGAATTGGAAAAGAAATGAAACTTAGAAGTGTTAGAATTTGAACAGACATAAGCATAGTTAGAAGAAGTTGAAGAAGAATAAGAAGAACAACAGAAAGAAGATGAAATTGTAGGGTGCAATGTTTGAGAGAAAACATTCAAAGTAGCCATTGTTGTGTTGTTGTTTTTCTCTATCTATCTAGTTTTGGAACAAAAAGTCAGCAACAAATCTTAGCCGCCACGTAATCTTTGGCTTGTGTAATTTGCCCAAACCAGTGATTTACACCAGAAAAAATAAAATAATATATAGTACACCTATATTCTATTCTATTCTATTATTCAATCTATCTAAACAATGTGTTTGTGTATCAAATTCTATTCTAATCTATCTTCTTAAATAGTGTAAGGTTTAGTTTTCATATGGTTCACGTATCACCTTCTATCAATCTTCATCGTTGTCACAAGTTATCCGAGGTCTTGGGTTAATTAGTCATACTTTATATACAAAATATCAAATAGAGATTCTATTTAATTACGATAAATCTAATAAATTTGTGGCTTTATGCAGTAGTCAGTCTTACACACTTTCAAACCGACTTTAACGGTGATGAATAAAAATAAAAACATCGAAAAATAGATCAGAGAAAATATGATATATTCTTTTACAAAAAACAGTTTTTAAGATCAACACAACTTTCATAGAAGAGCCGTATCTTCTTTTGTTTATGTTAAAATCATAAAACTTTATGATTGACGTAAAACAAAATTATCATAATTACTATGATTCATGACGATATAGTAGAAATAAAAAATAATCTTCTGAGTTTGATCTATTTCTTCTTGACAATCTCTCTTTTGAAAGTCGAGAACAAACAAATAAAAAATCTTATTTTTATAAATAAACACTAAACAAATACAAATTTTAGATCTTATTCTTCCAAACTCTTTAGATCTATTGTATTTGTATTTATGTATGCAATTATATTCTATTATATGCTTTTAAATAAAGCTAGGTTCATTATAGTTCATGTAACAACTTGTATCAAAGTTCAAAGAATCTATAGTAAAGAAAGAGAAAAATACTATCAAAACCATACAAAACTTGTTTTTATAATTTATAATAACAAAGAGCATTTCATCATAGGTTACAAATTAGGACACAAACTACTCAAAATCATATACAATCAAAATAGAGAAGAAAGCCGCAAAATATACAGCCTCAAGAGAGAACAAATTGTCATCTCTAACGAAAATAATTCTTAAGATCAACACAACAATTGATAAAAGAGATTACATTTTTATCTATTAAAATCATAAAAAACTTGTGATTAATAATTTGAAAAATGTAATTAATAATTTTATTAAGTGGCAATATATATAATTGAACTTTTTATATATAAAAAACATTACAACCAACAAAAAAAAACATTAAGAAAAAAGAACTTCAGAATAATTCTCTTATAAAAAAACTTACCATGATTCATGATGATAGGATAGAAAGTAAAAGTGATGCTTGTTAATCTCAATATATTTCTTATTAGAACAATAAATAAGAAAATCAATTGTATATCTTTTTTAGAATAAACACAAAATTTATATCTTGTCAAATTACTAATTATAATTAAATTTAGGTTTTATCTTTTGAAACACTCTCATCCCATGTGTAGTCTCTATCTTATTGTTGTATTTATCCTATTGATGATGTGTTAAATGAGTAAAATTTGAATCCTTATTGATTTTAAAATTAAAAAAAAACTTTTTTTTATTGATTTGCATTCTCTTTTTAAGTAAGAAAAGAATTATTATATTATTTTCTTTAAAGTTTAAACTATAACAATCACAATAATAACTATAGATATATTATAAAAATTAGGATAGTTTTTAAAAATTGATAAATAAAAAATACTTCAAAAGTAAATCACACATTCATTGAATAATTAATATATTGTATATATATCAATTATTTAATTAATCTAAAAACTAAATTTTAATTAGAGTTTTTTCACTTTATTAGAATTTGATTTTTTTTATTTGAATAAGTTATAAACCTCCAGAAAAAAAGTACTTAATTAGTCTTAAGCAATCTCATATCACTGTTACAATAAACCATCTGAATTCAAGACATTCTATTCTTCATCTCCATTGTTCATAAAGACTAAGAAGTAACCAAAATAGTGATTAAATGTATATACAAAAAAAAAAATAATACTCCACATATAACAAAAGACATGATGAGCTGTTTTGAAACATAAAACCAGAACATGCCTCCTTTTTTGTTACAAATTAAGGGTCCCTTCCCTTGCATTCATCATTTCTCCATCATCATCTTCATCTTCAAAACATTGTTTCGAGCAATTTCGGTGAAGACAAAGTTGCTACACATTTGAACTGCAAACAGAAGATTCTCGTTATGTTTCATGATGAAAGTTATGTGACAAAGTAAATAATAGACTTGAAAGTTATCTGACATACGCGGTCTTGTGTGTACTTTGTGCGGATCGAGGTTAAAGGACAGTCATTGCTATTCAGTTGTAGATCTTGTAATGCAAGAACTGAGGCTTTCAAATCTGATGCTTTGTAAGAGGCATAGTGTTCAAGAGTTGGATTCTGCAAAAGATGATAACAAGAGCATTGAAGGATGTTACCTTTGTTTGTTGTGTAACTTGGTATGGAACAAAAAACATGAAAGAGAAACACTAACTAACTAACTAACCCATGGGTGGTTTGACTGATCCAATGTCCATCTTGCGAGAAAAACCGCGGATGCAGCAATCATTGAAGGAAGGAAATTTAAGAAACCATAGCTCATCAGTGTTATTTCTGCCAGGTAATTTGCCAAGTACTCCAACTCAATGCTTGGTCTCTGTAAATTTTATTCAATGAACAAGTAATTAGTAATAATAATACTCAATACAAATCTAGTATGTCTTGTATTAAGCAGCATTTCCGTAGGTCAATCTTTTCACCTTATAAGAAGCTTGAGCGGCTCGAAGGAACCTCCTATGAAACCAAGAATGTATTAACATAATGAAGAGGAACTCCAAATGAATGATAGAGTAAAGGTGAAGAAGCACCTTAGGAAAGTTTTAGTAGTAGGAGCAAATAGTTGATATCCAGAGGACTTCAACACTACAGACTCCATCTGTAGTACCTGTCAATATACAGAATATTATGATAAGAATATGGACTCAGTACGAATCGTACGCGTACTTTGTCTAATACCGTGTTCTACTGCTTTAGAGGCTTTGACGTGTGTTTTCCTTGATATTCAAATATTAACCATTTGTCGTGGAAAGAGTAAGACATATATACCTGCCCTTTTGTGTATGTGTTGTCCGTGATGAAGCAGAAGTCTTCAACATGGGGGGCGTTAATTTCTTCGTACTTTCTTCAATCACGTAAGAAAAAAGACATTATTAAGTGCTGGTGTCAAACACTCACACGTATAGTAATCCGAAATATAATTATACTGAAACATTATCCTAGTTGTTACATTAATGCCAACTAGCAGACCAAGGAATAGAGTGTGACATTATTTGTTGTTTACTGTTTTTAAACATTCACTGTGTATGATTACTGTCAACTAAGTCATGAATCACAAGAGGTCAAGTTCCTTGGATTCGGGAACTTACGAGGCAATTAGCATGCAAGTGATGCCAAGCAACTGAAGTTTCTGTCTTTCAATGAAATTTTTTGAGAGAAACCAATCAATGAGATATACAGTGAGGTAAAGAGTATTTGCTTGCAATTTGTATCCCTCAGAAACCTGCGAATGAAGTTCAACATAAGCGAATTCACATATCTAAGTTATATTAAAATCAGCCACTTTATGTTGAATCAATATTGGAAAATCGAATCATGCAAACCTCTACAAGCCAATCAACCAGTATACCACGCATGCTTGGAGTGATATCTTGCTGTACTGTTTCCATTAAGTTGGGATAAGGCCTTCTCGACAGCTGAAAAATAAAATGTTTGATAAAAAGCATTGCAGAAAAGGCGAAATCAAAGGGAAATGGTTGTAAGAGCATGCTTCAGTTGAATATTTGCTTTACCAATACAACAACAACACACATGTGGTATCAAGGACCATGCTTCTATCCAAATCATTTATCTCGAGATCTAATATTTGCTTTACCAATAATGATCATGAATTTTATAAACCTCACAATCTAAGTGCCACTGGACAACAATGACAAAACATTAACGGGACGAACCTCAGCAACACGCATGTGGTCATATATATCAGCAGCATAGAGGCTACAAAGTAAAGGATCTTCAAAATCAGCATCTATATCAGCAACATCTGGATACTTTGACACATCCAAAAGTTCTGAAATGTTACCTTTCTTGGCCGCAACAGTTTGTGAAGCTATGACCGAAAATAATCACGAGTAAGTTACATCAACAAACTAAAAAGTTATCTATTTATTCTATGGTGGTACTAAAGCAATACACAAACCATGTACTACAAAAATAAAGGAAAAACCTTTCTTTTGAGAAATCGAAGGCTGAGAAGATACTCGAGACGTCTGACTGTGAAGCAGATTGTTATTTGTACCACAATGATCGGCAGTCAGCCTAATTGGTTCACTGTCTTCCAACTTAACCGAACACGTGACATCTTCTGATGATCTAAGCCGCATTTCTGGTAATTTCAGCGGTTTTGAGTAAGCAATAAATTGTGGTAGCTCCAGCTCCATAGCAACTGATGGAATCTCCTTTGAAACATCGGGTCGAGCAGGTTTAGTCAGCTTTCTTTTCTTAGCCTAGCAGACATAAATGTTACAGGTTAAAGTCTTAGAATCATCATAAGAATGGGAAGAAGAAACAAGTACCTATCCTATCCACTATTCACCTGAGTTTCAGTGGGATTTAAACAGCTCCTATTACTTTTTTCACAGCTAACGTTAGTGACATCATGAAGAATTGCCCTCTTCTTATGCGGAAGATACGCATCATCTGAAACTGCTCTTCTTGAATTGGCTCTAACGAGATGCTTCTGACTTTCTTCTGCTACTTTCTTCAACGGTGGCAAATTTCCAGTTGCACTTAAAGCGGCAGCACGAGCACGAGTAAATCGACTCGGAACCTCTCTAGCTTTCAAAACACCACTCTTCCTCATCTCTACAAGAACCAAAAAAAACTCCCCGGTTGGTGAATTTTCTGCAACACAACAAAAAATCTTGTTCAAACAAACAGTTGTCAAACTAATAAACACATATTTTCTCTAAAAAGTTACCTATTTTTGATAGCTTAATAATCAATGTCCTAAGGGAAATTTTCATGTTATCAAATGCACATAGAACAATAAAAAAAAACTTCGGATTTCATAATAAGCTAATTCAAAATAACAAAGCATGCAATTGACAAATTCACCAATATCTCTCCTAATTACACAAAAGTGATCAAAGTCACCAAATTTGGAACCTTAAACAGAAACAAAAAATGTTTGGATGTGAAATTAGGAAAGAACACACATTACCAATTAATAACAATAAAATAAAGGCAGCACAAAAAGAAAAACATATACACTCTTATGTTCCTATAAATGTTGTCCAAGTTACCCATTTCAAAATGTACATGAAAGTTTCAAACTTTATCCCCTTTACATAATTCTAAGCTCATTTAAACACAGACCCCAATAAATAAACATGACCCAGAAACCCAATCAAAAGGAGTTTGAATAAAAATGTTGATTTTTCTTTGATAGATTTGTAAATGAAGAAGAAGAAAAAAGACCTGGGGTTTATGCTGCAAGCTCCACCACCAGCTCCATTGAAAGGGAGACAAAAGGTCACACAGAGAAAGAAAGATTTTTTTTGTTGAAAACAGCTATGAAGACAAGAGAATTGAAAGCGGGATAGTGATTTGGTTTAAAATCTACTATGTGAACAAAAAGACAAAATTAAATAAATAAAAATAATTGTTTGACTAGACTTTTTTTTTTAAGTTGAATCAATTAAATTAAATTAAAGGGATTCTGAGCTTATGTCAGTTTCAAAGTAACTGATATTAGTAAATTAAGAGCAATTTTATTTCATTTATATGTGTGAATTTGTCAAGGTAATTTGGGAACATTTCTGACATTATTTTCTCCAAGAGTTGGTACATTTTCTCCTCTTACACTTTGTGTACACTTGGTTCAAATTTATTCCATTGGTTGGATGAGTGAGACTCACGTGAATGAATTTAATAGTAAATCAATTATAAAGTGAATAGCCTCTTCCTAACACTACTAGTAGAATAGAAGTAACATAAAAGATGATGCACCAATGAATGTGCTAAAATGTGTCTCATGATGAGATCTAGAGTTTTATTTTATCCTTCATGTTTGACTTTATTTTTATGAAAAGTTAAAGTAAATTGTAAAATTGTTATTCATAACTTTGAGAATGTTAGGAGGATTTCCCTTTCATCGCATATATTTTTTGTAGACCCTATGAAAATCTTAACTTATGTACAATCAAATTTTTAAATTTTATTCAAGACTATACTTTTTTTTAACTCTAAAATTTATTTCTTTTATTTAATTATTATATTTGGTCAAATAATTAATTTGTATTTTGATATTATAAACTCTATAATATTTTTAAATTAATTAATATCGCTTTTTTACTTATTCATATAATTTTTTGTTTGTTTGAGTAAAGTAGATACAATCTATTGTATTCTAATATTTCAATCTATTTTCAAATCAAATCAAAGATGTGTTTCATATGATGTTCAAGCCCATCTTTTAACCTAATCTCCTCCTCTATATAAACACTACATATTCATACAAAAGAGAACATGTGTGGCTGCCAATAAACAAGGGTTTTTGAGATTGAAATTGCAAAGAAGGTTGAATTTGATTTCCTATTTGCAGCCATCCTCAAGGTGAAATAATCAACCAAAACGACCTTGAGGTATCATAGAGTAAGTTCAGATCATTCTTGATGATCAAATGTTCCTAAAACATCCATTCTAAACATCGTCGGTCTTGAATATTTTGTGAAATTCATATTTTAATATTTGTGATGCTTTGATTTAAACTAATGATTTCAATGTGTTCCTGAGACAAATTAGCGCAAGTTTCATCCCTTGCATGAGGCCCAAGATGCCAGAACACTCAACCACCATTATTACACTATTTTGCTTTATGTTGGTCATATCTCATTAAGGGTCAAATTAGAGGGATAAGGTCCTTTTTTTATCTCTAACTTGTGTTGTTTTGGCAGGTTGTTGTTTGGCCTTACCAGAGAAGACGACTGGAGCTAGGGCTTCGACACCTCTCCGGTTCACATGGTTTATTATATATTGTTTTGTTTCTATGCTATAATAAATTGGAAGCGCATCACAGTTGGTTGAGACAGAGGCGTGTAATGTGAAGGGTGTGGATTCGATCCCTACGTCTTGCGTTTATTTTTGTTATTTTTCAGACTAGCATGCATGATTATTACATAATGATCAGTTCCTGTTTGCTATCACCAACAACACACTGGCTTAGTGGCAAGGGAGGCGTTGTGAAGCTAAGGGGCATGGGTTTAACACCCACCCCAGGAAAATCTTTCTTTTTTTCTATTTTGTTTTCCTAACCTAATTATTTTTCTATTTTCTTTTTTAAACCTTAATTAACTTTTAATCAATCATTAAACTAACCTAATTTTTTAATACTAATAAATTGGATTTAGGGTTTTTAACTAATAATTAAATTCTTTCTTATATTTTTTATTTACAAATTAATTAATTAATTAACTAAACTTTCTTTAATATTAAAATCAATTAGAAATTTAGTTTTTAATAGTTATTAACATTTAAATTCTTTTCTATAAAATACCAAAATATTAATACTTAAAACTTTAGGTCTCCTAAACTTTTTTCAAAACATTTTTTATTTTCTTTCTTTTCTATTTAACTTTCTTAGACAACGTGTATAGGGCGCACTCTCTAATGTATTAGCGTAGATTTATTTTCTGCATTTTTATTATTATGTAACTGCTCACAAGATGTAATAGCGTAGGACATTTATATTCTCACACTTATTTTTATGCTATGATTAGTAACTAGGGTTTGTATGGCAAGATTAAAAACGAACGTAGAAAATCCTAATTCCAGATAATATAACTTAATCAATACACTTCACATACTTGCACATCTAGGATATCCTTTCTTGTTGCCTTATGATACTTGGTCATGTCTCTCAAAAGTGGAGATACTTTTGCAAAAGACCCCCGATCAAATCATCATATCCCTTTCGAATAAAGATTATAATCCCTCGATGACCCTTCAAGTTGCCTACAAAATGATTTAGTCTCTTTGATGACCCTACGAGCAAAATGATGATAGTCCCTTTGATACAATTGCTAAAGTATCCTTACATGTTGCCTTCGATGACCATACGATGATCCTACATTTATCCCTTCACATCCAATATATAGGGCTACCTACCAACTAATGGTATGGATAGTACTATCTTTAAAGGAGAATGAAAAGAATAAGAAAGACTTTAGTGGGTAAGACACTTCTAATTGCTTGCTCACGACTTTTCTCAAAACATTTTTCACACATCATTTTCAAACAAATATTTTCAAAAAACTTTGTACGCATTCTTGAGAACTGATACAAGAACCATTACAAAGCCAGCCTTACATTGGTAATTTCAAAATATTTTCAAACAAATCACATACACAGCAAGTTTTCAAAGTGAGTTAAGCAATTAAGAGCCCGTAGATAACTACAGATGAAAAGAGTGCTAACACCTTCCCTTTTCATAACTTACCCCCCGAACTCAAAATCTATCAAAGGTTTTTCCTGTTCTTTTCAACTTTTATAAATATTGGATAAAAGAAAAGTCGGTGGCGACTCTAGCTATCTGCACATTTGGATAAAACCAAAAAAGTCAGTTCTCCACCGTATTACAGAACTAGCGACTCTGCTGGGGAAATTACTTTAAAAAGAGGGGTTACCTTAGGGTTAGATCACTTTACTATGCTTTTATTGTTTACATTGCTTGCTTTACTTTAAGGGTTTTGTTTGGGTTTAATTGCTTGTAAGATCATACACCCGGATCTAGGGATTCCTTAGGTAAGTAGCAATAGATCATAAAGATTGTATGATATAGACCGATATGGTTAACATGATGGCTACAGTTAGTGTGATACTTTGGTTTGTACTGATGTTCCTTGAGTCAGTCAAGGATAACATTAGGCTTCCGTATGGCGTCGTTAACATTAAATTACTTTTTGAACCTTAATTTACCCACCTTGGCCATTATAAAGTAGTGAGATAGTCGGCTTTGGTGCCGCCCAAGGTTTGTTGATACTCGAAACTACGCTCGTTGAGATTCAACTCTCGGGATGTTTTGGTGGCAAGCCAGTTGTCGTGATAAAATAAAGCTTGCGAGAAAGATCGATGATATGAGATTCCTAGAACCCGGTTACTATTTTAGGACAGGTTGAGCCAACTTAAATTCAATGGGGAAGGATACTTACCTATGGACTTCATGCAAGCCTTTAAACATGATGCTCTTGTGTGACTTGCTTGTGTTTTCTTATTTAACATGAACATAACATCATAACATCATTGTGATACGGTGGGAGAACTGACTTGAGGGTTTTGCGTTTTATCGCAAGTGTTGTGGTTAGCAAGAGTCGCCACCGACTTTTCTTTTATCCAAAAGGAAAGGTGAAAAAGCACAGGAAAGACCTTTGAGATGTTTTCTTGAGTTCGGGGGTAGATTATGAAAAGGGAAGGTATTAGCATCCTTTTCATCTATAGTTTTCCATGGGCTCTTAGTTACTTGCTAGATGACTTGCTTTTTGTTTTGAAATTATGCTTTGTATGGTTTTGAAAGTATTTTGTAAAAGAGGTCATTGTTTAGGCAATCTTTGTAATGATCCTCGTTCGTAAGAATGTATACAAAGATGTTTGTCTTTTTGAAAATGTTTTCAATGTTTGTAAGATGTTTTGAAAGTGTGTAGGTGTTTGTTTTGAAAATAGCAAGGATAGTTGTTTGAAAATAGAGCAAGTAACTAGAAGCAATCTACCTACTCAAATGTCTTTCTAGTTCATTTTATATTCCTTTGACATTGTTGTCTTACCATTGATTTGGTAAGCAACCCTATATTTAGATGTAAACGGGACGGGCGTGGGTCATCGTATAACCATGATTAACAATGTTGCAAAGTATCTTAGCATTTTTTGAAGGACTAAGATCATTTTGTAAGGCAACTTTTAGAATAGCGTCATCGAGGAACTATGATCTTATATTTGTTTGTTTTGCCAAGATACTTCGCATGCGTAATATGGCTATTTTTATATAAGGCAACCAAGTGGAGAAACCCTAAGGATGATTGTGTGCAAGTGTGTTATTTTCATGTTTGGTTTTGTCTTGGATTAGGGTTTTCTATTTGATTTGTTTTGATCTTGCCATACAAACCCTAATTACTAACATGGTATATAAAAGCGGTAAATTGCGTAATTTAAAGATTACTACGCTATTACAACATTATATGGGAGGGGGGGAATACAAATTATGAATGGGGACTTGCAACAATGTAAATCTAATTAAGCTATTACAACCAAATCGAATTTGTACAAATATTGGAATAAATAATATACAAGACAATTTAAATATGCAAAGATATATAAATGCAAGAAAAAGATCTATAGTTTTGTTGTTTTTACATAAAAAGAATTTTGACCTAATCCTAATATCTTAAGAAAAAGAAATTAATTCTTAAAAAAATGGTTAACCCTAATTTCTGATTTAAAAGAAAATAAAGCTCTTTAAGTATTATTTTTTTGTGTATTTTTTGTATGGAAAATAATAAATAATATTTATGACAAATATTTGGTCTTTTTATATGTTAAAATAAATATTTACAAGTATATATATATATATATATATATATATATATATATATATATATATATATATATATATATATATATATAAGATAAGAATATATCTAAGTTTAATTTATTTTTACAAATTTATTTAAGAAATATGGTTAGTATATATTTAAGATAAAATATATTTTTTATGTGAAAATAAAATAAAAATGCAATATTATCATATTTATAATATAGAAGGCCCAAGAACCAAGCCCATGCTGCCAAAAATGCCAAAACTGAAGTTGAAAAAATGAAAAAAAATGTAAAAGGTAGCGCCAAGGTTCGAACCCATGACCTGGGCATTGCCAGCGCACTACCTTGCCACTGGGGTGGCTGTACATCCGTTAGTTTATATGAAACAATAAAAACATAACGTAAAAAGCTTCCTTGCCCTGTACTTCATCTTCTTCCTCAAGCTGGCCAGAAGCTCTGTATCTTTCTCATCTCTCCATGAAAATGGAAACTTCCAACATGAAAATGATAGTACTCTTTCCCACGATTTCAGACATGTAACTTATGGAAACTAACAATCAAAGATTAAAATGAATTTTGAAAGCCCTAATTTTAAACCTAATTTTTACATAAATTTAAACTCAAAAATTCTCTACACATAATGAACAGAAATGAAATATATGCACATGGTTGGCTTCAGCACTATAATATCTACATTTTTCTTTCATAAATCGTGGCTAATGGATGCCTGTATGAAGAGATAAAAGTTGGAATTCTTACCTCTTTCAGCTGAGATCATGAATGGAGTTTGAGTGAGATTTAGGAAGGCCTGAAGGTTCCTTTAGCTTTCTTGAACCTCCCTGAGTATGTTCCAATCTTTACCTTGCTTTGAAAGTGTCTGAAGCTCTCTATCCAAGTCAATCTGCAAGCTTGAAAAACAAAAATGGCAGATGGAGAAGGAGGTGTTACAGTGGAGGGATGATGGTCTGAAACACTTAGATATGAGGTAGGTAAAGTGTTTGAGTGATTAAAACTTGAAACGCACGAGTGAATTTGTGGATTTCTATGCTTATGCTTAAACTGCAGGTTTTTGACAGGTTTTTGGTGAGAGGGAGTTTTGGAGTGTTTCAGGACTTGAGCAATCGTGTTATAAGGTATAGTATGTTTGTGTATTAGTATGGAGAAAGTTTTCAATCCAATCCTCAACAGATTTCTGAGTTGTAGTCTTTTTGCACTCTTTCTTGCCTTTGAAGCAAAGTGAAGAGACAAGTCTCTACATGTTTGTACTGGCCTGCTTGGAGTTGGTACAAGCTCTATACAAATTGATTTAGGTTTGTAGGACTTGTGTGTGCAGAGAAGACAGGTCCAATGCCTAAGAATTGAAAAGTTGCAAAAGTTAAGCTTTTCCAAAATGGCAATGGCAACTTTGTGCCATTTATGGAGTTAAAGCTTGGACAAAGACCCTTGGGCTTGGATTAAGGCTTTGTCAACTGAGTAAGTATTAAATTATGAAGTTAGAAACAAGTTTGAGACCTTTAAAGCAAGAATTAGGCAACATAGGTTCATATTTGAATTTTGTTCTTCATGAAATGGCTTGAATTCAAAGTGAGAAATTTCCAACTTCATCTCTTCGATTCTCCCTACTCAAAAATGATCTCAAGGAGTTCTTGAACATTTTGGAAATATTGCAATGTGCTTTATAACTCATCTTTGAAATGCATTTCAAGATTCCTTATGGAACTAGGTGAAAAATTGCCATGAAGTTGGGTCCAAAACCTGCCTAAATTAGGGCAAAATTTCACTAAGTTATTTTAGTTCATGGGCATGTAATCACAAAATTATATCTTGAGATCCAAGCATCTTTAGGCAAAAATGTGTGAATAAAAGTTGTAGATTTCATGGAGATATACAACTTTCATGTTGGGAACTTTCTTTGAATCATCTTGTATCATGGTGAAAAAATGGCTTAAAGTTGAGAAAAAATAAGAAATTTTCTATACTTAGAAAAATTTCTAAGTTAAGAAAAATTCAAGTTTCAAAACCAAATCTTCAATCTTTGATTTCTTGATGAACAAGTTTCACATTTTGACATGTTTTGATGAATTGTGATCCTTGGCACTTGATTTTGACCAAAAAGTCAAAGTTTGACTTTTTAGTATACAGTTGACTTTTGATCAGTTGACTACAAATTTCATATGTCTATCCAATGGATTTGCAATGTTTTGAACCATGTAATTAGGTAAAGATGATGCAATTAAACCCTTGAAACCATGATTCAAATCAATTGGTCATTTTCCAGGTCAAAAATAAAAAATTGCCCTTTCTCAATCAAAACCCTAATTTTGACCATTTTGCCCTTTTAATGATTTGATCAAATTTCTTGAGGAATTGTGGTCCAAACTTAATCAAATGATACATATGAGTCTAGAATGTTGATGTGGATAAAAAATTATGAAGTTTGACTGTAAATCGTCAATGGTTGACTTTTTCCCTAATACAACTGATTTTTAGATCAACTATCCAATTGACTAATTAAAAATGTGGTTCAAGGCTTGAAACTTGTCATAAGTAATCTTAGGGGTCCATAATGATGTTTGAAAGTCATATGAAACATTGATAGTCCAAAAATCCTTGGGCAAACTCAAACCCTAATTTTGGGTCATCAGTGTAAGATGAGATGTCTTGAGTTGATCAAACCCTAATTCAGTCTTAAGTCAAAGAGATCTTGTGAGAAAATCTTGATAAATGAGATGGAAAATTTTGGGGTACAACAGCTGCCCCTGTTCAATCTTCTTAAACCTGAAGAGTTAGATTGGTGAGTTTTTCCATTCGTGACTCGAATGTGAGAGAATGATTGGACACTAGAGTGCCCAAAAATTTGCACTCGACGATGTGTAGTTGAGGGAATGGGCTTAAAGATGCCATTTGGAGAAGTGATAGGATCTTTTAGGAGATGGGCTTGTAGATTCCATCCAAGAATGTTTGTTGAATTGTAAGTTGTAAGCTGAAAGAATGAGTATCAGAATAGCGTCTGTGTCTAGAGCGTATCTGAATTGTATCTTAAGTCTGAATCTGAATGAGTATCAGAATGGCATCCGTGTCTGGAGCGTATCCATACTGTTTCTGAAAGTTGAATCTGAATGAGTATCAAAATGGCATCCATGTCTGGAGTGTATCTGTATTATATTTGGAGACTGGATCTGAATGAGCATCAGAATGACATCCGCGTCTGGAGCGTATCTGCACTGTATCTGAAAGTTGAATCTGAATGAGTATCAGAATGGCATCCGTGTTTGGAGCGTATCTGCACTATATCTGAAAGTTGAATCTGAACGAGTATCAGAATGGCATTCATGTCTGGAGCGTATCCGTATTGTGTCCTGATTGCATATTGTTAATGGTAGCTGTTAATCTTATCCCGAAAAGGGTAAAATGTTAGCTGAAACACAAAGTTATGTTGCATGAAATGTATGATGCAATGTATTTGTTTTATCAATGTTTATGATATATGGATGCAATGTACGTGCATGTAAGTTGGTCTGCTGTAATGCTGTATGATTAAGGAAAAATAAATCTTTGAATGCTGCTGAGGCTATGTTGAATTTTCATGTTTTGAAGTTGAAGTACCGACAAACTCTTGTTGAGAGAAGTAAATTATGTTGTGAGGGCGACGCCATGTACTGCTTGTAAGATCTGCTTGGGGAATCTTGAGAAATTTGACAATTTCTACTGGGGATTAATAATTTGAAATTTTGTTCCGCTGGGGGTTCAAATGACGTACTGTGGGGATTACTTATGGAATAGCCTAGAGACATTTTCCTACCCTTTCAACCTATCAGTAATTGTCTTTCTCATTTTGTTTATTTGTAAACAGTAATTATGTTCAAATGCATATGTTCATCAATGAATCATTGGACACTTTTGCAAACAAAACACAAGAGTAAAGAAAAAGACAAATAGTTTTTTGCACTTTCAAAGGGGTATCTTTGTATTGACTTTGAATAAGTATTTTGTACAAAGGAGACAAACATTCTAGTAAGATAATGGTGCCATAAAACAAGAAAAATTTATACAAAGAAAGATAGCTATGTGTAATAATCCCATGGGGTTCCCATTCTGCTATAGCCTTCGTATCTCTGAGCATCTTATCTATTTGTTGCTTCGTCCGAAGATGATTGAATTGATTAGAAACTCCGAGTTTATCAGTAGGAGCCAAAGGTTGTCTGTCAAGTGATCCGACGGGACATAGTCATACACTTTAATTCCCTAACTTTTGCATGGACCGCCCTTTCGGGTTTTCAGTCCACCAGGAAACCATTTTTTGCCCAAGTCGCCCTTTCGGGTTTTCAACTTGCCGGGTGTACAAATTTTTTCGTTTTATCCCTAATTTTTGCCCGAACCTTTCTGGTTTGCTGGGATGCCCTTTTTTGCCTAGGTGTGTCAACCTAGCGGGTCTCTTATGCGTAGTATCTTTTGACTATGTCCGCGTTCGTAGGGTGTGGCAGGTTGTCACCGTCCATGGTGGTCAAGATCATTTCCCCACCGGAGAATATGTTCTTGATTACAAATGGCCCTTCATAGGTAGGAGTCCATTTTCCCCTGGGATCACTTTGTGGAAAAATGATACGTTTGGTCACTAGATCCCCAACTTGATATTCTTTTCGTTTGGCTTTCTTGTTGAAAGCCTTGATCATCCGCTTTTGATACATTTGACCATGGCAAACATCAGTAAGTCTCTTTTCATCAATTAAGTTCACTTGATCAAGTCGAGTCTGGATCTAATCGTCTTCGCTCAAGCCTGCATCCTTCATAATCCTTAGAGAGGGGATCTGAACCTCAATAGGCAAGAAAACCTCCATTCCGTAAACCAAAGAATAGGGTGTTTCCCCGGTTGATGTGCAAGTCGTGGTACGATACCCGTGGAGAGCAAATGGTAGCATCTCATGCCAGTCTTTGTATGTGACTGTAATTTTTTGTATGATCTTTTTAATGTTTTTATTTGCAGCTTCGACAACACCATTCATCTTTGGCCGATTGGGGGAAGAATTGTGATGCTGAATCTTGAATTGCTCGCACAAGGCGGTGATCATATTGTTGTTAAGATTTGTACCATTGTTAGTGATGATCCTTTCCGGGATACCGTACTGGCAAATGAGATTTTGCTTGATGAAGCGGGCAACAACATTCTTGGTAACAAATGCGAAGGAAGTTGCTTCAACCCACTTGGTAAAATAGTCAATGGCCACTAGGATGAAACAGTGTCTATTGGAGGTTGTAGGCTTGATCTCTCCAATCATATCAATTCCCTACATAGCAAAGGGCCAAGGAGCCGTCAAGACATTCAGAGGAATCGGAGGTACGTGCACCTTGTCAGCATAAATTTGACATTAATGACAGGTCCGAGAGTGTTGATAGCAATCTGCTTCCATGGTAGACCAATAATAGCCTTCCCGTAGGATTTTCTTCGCCATCGTATGCCCACTGGAGTGGGTGCCAAAAGTACTGTCATGTAATTCAGCCATGATTTTTTCAGCTTCAACCTTATCCACGCACCGAAGCAAAATGGAGTCATGATTGCGTTTGTACAGGATGCTATTACTTAGGAAGAACTTAGCAGAGAATCTCCTTAAGAACTTCTTATCATTGATTGAAGCTCCTTCTGGATATTCTTGAGCCTCGAGATACCTCTTGACCTCATGAAACCAAGGCTGGTCCACTACCTCTTCAGTATTAATCTTGTGACAATGCGCTAGTTCATCCATTCGTTCGATGGTGATCTGGGGAGCCTTGTTATCCCAATTAAGTTTAAACATAGATGACATTGTGGCTAGAGCGTCTGCTAGCTGATTTTCTTCTCGCAGGAAATGCTCGAAGGTAATCTTCTCAGAATGTGGTAGCAATGTCAAAACATTTTCTTTGTAAGGGATAAGGTTTGGGTGCTTAGTGTCCCATTCCCATTTGATCTGACTGATGACTAAAGCTGAGTCTCCAAATACGTCTAAGGATTTAATTCCCAAGTCTATGGCAGCTCTGAGACCAAAGATGCACACTTTGTATTCTGCCGTGTTGTTTGTACAATTGAAGCAAAGTCTAGCAGTAAAGGGAGTATGACACCCTTCCGGAGATATGAGTACAGCGCTGATACTATTACCAAGTGTATTAGATGCACCATCAAAGAACAGGGTCCATCGGGATCCTTGTTCAGGTCCGTCATATGGCCAGATTTCTTTACAGTTGTCTAATGTCATGATGTCTTCATCCGAGAATTCGAACTTCATGGACTGATAATCTTCTACAGCTTGATGAGCAAGATGATCAGCTAGCACACTGCCCTTTATAGCTTTTTGGGTAGTATATTGTATGTCATATTCTGTTAGGATCATTTGCCATCTAGTTATTCTCCCTGAAAGAGCAGGCTTCTCGAAGATGTATTTTATCGGATCCATCTTAGATATCAACAAGGTAGTATGAGTCAACATATACTGTCTTAGCCGACGAGAAGCCCATGCCAGAGCGCATCAAGTTTTCTCGAGTAGTGAATATCTGGTTTCACAGTCGGTAAACTTTTTGATTAGGTAATAAATAGCGTGCTCTTTTCGGCCAGACTCGTCATGCTACCTCAATACACACCCCATTGAGTTGTCTAAAACAGTCAGATACATGATCAGTGGTCTTCCCTCGACTGGTGGCATCAAAATAGGAGGCTCTTGTAAGTACTCTTTGATTTTGTCAAAAGCAACCTGGCACTCGTCATTCCATCTGACTACTTGATCTTTCTTCAATAGTTTGAAGATTGGCTCACAAGTAGTCGTTAGGTGAGAAATGAATCTGGCAATATAGTTCAGGCGTCCCAAGAATCCTCTGACTTCCTTCTCAATATAAGGAGCAGGCATTTCTTGTATCGCTTTAACCTTAGCAGGGTCGACCTCAATACCTTTTTTACTGACGACAAAACCTAAGAGTTTACCGGACCGTACTCTGAATATGCACTTGTTTGGATTCAACCTTAGTTTATACTTCTTCAATCTCTCAAACAACTTTTACAAGTGATCAAGGTGCTCTTCTTCTGTTTGTGATCAGGCTATCATATCGTCTATGTAGACCTCTATTTCATGATGTATCATGTCATGAAACAAAGCTACCATGGCGTGCTGATAGGTTTCCCCAGCATTCTTCAGTCCGAATGGTATCACTTTGTAGTAGAATGTGCCCCATTGTGTGACAAATGTTGTTTTCTCCATGTCCTTAGGTGCCATTTTGATTTGGCTGTAACCTGAGAATCCGTCCATGAAGGAAAACACTTTGTGATGGGCCGTATTGTCAACCAGGATATCAATGTGGGGGAGTGGAAAATCATCTTTAGGGTCGGCCCTATTCAGATCTCTATAGTCCATGCATATTCGTACTTTTTCGTCCTTTTTAGACACGGGAACAATGTTGGCAACCCATTGGGGATAGGAAGTGACAGCCAAGAATCCAACATTGAATTGTTTCATGACTTCTGCTTTGATCTTCTCTGACATATCAGGTCTCATGCGGCAGACTTTTTGTTTTACTGGTGGACAGTCTTCTCTTGTTGGCAGACGATGTACCACGATGTCTGTATCAAGTCCTGGCATGTCTTCATATGACCAGGCAAAGATCTCAACATAATCATGCAATAGATGAATCAGACGCTCCTTGACACTGAGCTCCAGATTGGCACCCACCTTGATTTCTTTTTTATCCTCCTCGGTACCCAAGTTGATTGTATCCACCAGTTCCTCATGAGGCTGAATAGCTCTTTCCTCTTGTTGTAGTAGTCTAGCCAGTTCCCCTGGTACTTCACAATCTTCCTCACCTTCGTCTTCGGCTTGGTAGATTAGATCCTCAGAGTCACAAAAGCCCATAGCAATATCGTTACCCATGGGATATGGAATGGAGGGGTACCTGCATTTGTGAGTGTGGGTGTGTGTAAGGGTATACCCATCCTTAAAAAAAATGTAAAAGAAAAAACAATGAGCATAAAAGTTTGTATGTGAAAAAACGTCCATGATTCATTGAATGTCATATGAAGATGAAATAAAACCCTTAAAAATGGACCATTGTGCCTCGGGTAAGACACAAGGTTTTAAATGTGCGAATTGTTTGTGAATATTACAAGTCCAACAGAAATGTAAAGATAAATTACTGAGGGATGAAAGTTATTGGGACAAGGTCTCTGGTTTCCCAATTGTGAATTCCTCCGTTGACAGTAGGAAAGATCCAATCCTCCAAGCTGCAATCCTCTTCAATGTCTCCTACCACATTCACCTCTTAGTTGCTAATCTTCAAGGGGGGACCTCCAGCATGGGCACGGCGTACAGCCTTCTGAGCACTTGAAGTGAACCCCAAACCAAACTTTTCAGATTTATACGAAATATCCAGAAGTTTCCCCCAGATGGTGCATCCTCCTTCCTCTATAACTGCCTTGGCGTCCTTCAGAGATGACATATGGAGTGGAGATCTTGTAATCTTGGGAATCTGGGACACAGTCTTGGTTACTGCTACCTCTTGAAAGACTTCTTCGAAATGTTGAAAAGGAGTTTCAATGAACTCGCCGTCCAATTCCACATACCGGAAAGCATTGAGGTGGCTAATCATATACTCCTCCTCTCCGTGGACAGTGATAATCTTTCCCTGGATCAGATATTTCAGCATCTGGTGCAGTGTAGAGGTGACAACGCCGACATTATGGATCCACGGCCGTCCTAGCAGACAGGAGTAAGAGGGGCGGATGTCCATTACATAGAAGGTTAAGTTGAAAGTTTGAGTTCCAACCTTTATGGGGATATCCACCTCCCTGTGTACCATCCTCTTTGAGCCATCAAATGCTCTCACGACTATGTTATTGGGTTTCAACGTCAGTCCTTCACAATCTAGTCTGTCGAGAGCCTTCTTTGGTAAAACATTCAAAGATGAGCCAGTGTCCACCAAGACGTGGGCCAGAGTGGTGCATCTACATTCCACAGAGACATGCATTTCCTCGTTGTGCTTTCTTCCCCTTGGTGTCAAATCAGCATCCGAGAATCCTAGGCCATTATCCGTCATCAAGCTAGCCACGCAATCTTAAAATTGGTCAGCAGATGTCTCTTGAGGCATATGGGCTGTCTTTAGAAACTTTACTAGGGCTTTCGCATGTGCCTCGGAACACAGTAACAATGCCAACATGGAGATTTTGGAGGGAGTTTGCCCCAACTGTTCAACTACGTCATAGTCGCTCCTCTTTATTATTCTCAGGATCTCCTCCATTTCCTTCTTGGAGGTATCGAGTATAGTCAGGGATTGAGCCTTCGTCTGGACAGGCTCTACTTGAATATTTTTTCCTCGAGTTTCAGTAGCAGGAGTGCCGGTAGGAATGACAGCAGGAGTTGTATCGTCTTCGTCAATAGGAGCACTTGCAGATATGATTATTGGTACGGGGGTAACCTTTGGATCAGCCACGGGTCCAAAAATTGCCTTTGGGGGGGGCAATTTCTGGAGAGAAGATTCTACCGCTTCGAGTAATCTTACTGGTTCCGGCAATATTGCTGATGTCAGAGTCTTCTTCTTCGGAGTTTATTTCTTCGGTGGCCAGCCCATCTTGTTTGATGCCATGGTAATAAATGTCCCCACCGTAATTCCACGGCACAGTTTTGTATGATTCATACAGGACTAGCCCAGGCATTGTGATTACAAGAGGAATAGTCTTTGGAATAGATGTAATCCTAACGGGTCTTTTGGGGACCCTGGAAGAATTGGAGGAGATGGTGATGATTGAAACATTTTCAACAAGAACAGGTGAAACATGAGTACTTTCAAACATAATCTTTTTGTTGTCTATCAAGCGTTGAATGCCTATTTTTAACAAAGGGCAAACAGTTAGTAAGGATAAGCAGAGTCTTCATTACAACCCGGGAATACACCGGCTTTCAACAAGTTTATCTTAATGATTGGGAGTGGAGTCAAGAGTTCATCAACTGTGGTAACAAACAAATCTTCTTCAATTGCATTGGTGTTGTGACCATGCCTGGGCATAGGAGTAGAAATGACGTTTGGCTTCTCGGGCGCATCAAACTCAATCTCTTTTGCCTCTATAAGGTCTTGAATCTTGTTTTTCAGGGCCCAACAGTTGTTAGTGTCATGACCCGGACTTTCGGAATGATATGCACAACGGGCATTTGGGTGATAATGAGGGGATGCTGTGTTGGGGTTCTTTGGAGCCTCTTTTAAAGTTACCAAATTGGATTTCAGAAGGTGCGGTAAAACCTGGGCTAGAGTCATATTGATTCTGGTGAATTTCCGGACTAGCCTTTCCACCCTCGGTTGATTACTTCTTGGTTGATTAGATGTAGGCTTTGGGATCATAACAACTCCTACCATTGGTCGGCGTTCAGCTCTCCCTTGGTTCCTTTGTGGATAAACAACATATACCTCATTCTTCCCAGTGAAAGGCTTTCTCACAGCTGTAGAGGCAGATGAATCCTTCTGAATCTTTCCACTTTTTATGCCAGCTTCCACCTTCTCTCCGGTCAGTATTAACTCAGTAAACCCTGCAGACGAGCTTCCAATCAGATCGTTGAAGAAAGGGCCTGATAGAGTGCCTAAGAACATGTTCACCAATTCCCTTTCAGACACGGGGGTTGTACTCTCCCAGCTAGATCTCTCCACTTCTGCGTGTAATCCTTGAAACCCTCATTGGAAGGCATAGCCATACTCTGAAGTTGAGTACGGGTAGGCGCCATATCTGCATTATATTGGTATTGCTTATAGAAAGCTATGGCAGGATCTTCCCAGTTATGGACGTTGGCCCTTTCCAATTGGTAAAACCAATCAAGTTGTGTTCCAGATAGGCTATCTTGGAAAAAATGCACCCACAAGTCTTTGTCGGCGAAGTGTGGCTGGATCTTTCTCACATGTGATCGGAGGTGCATCTTAGGACATGACACCCCATCATATTTTGCAAACAAAGGAATTTTGAACTTCGATGGGATCACAATTCCCGACACTAGTCCCAATTCTTCAAAGTCTAGACCTGGCACCTTTTATATTTCCATAGCGTTCAAACGCTCTTCAAGATGTCTGTATTTGTCATCTGCTGGAGGATACTGTTCCTCTGAGTAGTCTTCCTCTTCTTCCTCCTCTTCAGATTCTGACGGAACCGCTGTTTCTTTTCCTTTCCCTTCTCCTTCCCTGGAAGTGGTTGCAAAATTCAAGGTTCTTCTAGTCTGTCCCTGAAACCTTCTCCCCATGTTCAAAACCCCAGTGACCTTCTTTGTTTTCTTCAGCTAACAGAGTCTTCAACTCTTCTTTCCCCTTGGCTAGGGTCATGAGTAACTGTTGAAACTGCATATTTTGAACTTGAAGATCTTTGACCGTCTGTTCGAGATCCATCTTAATGAAATAAATAGTAGAGAGATGAGGAAACTCGTTGTAAAAGACCTGTTTATGTTATGATGAATGATATGTGCATATGTAATGTTTTCAAGGATTTTTAAAGATTCAAGTTAGTTTTAGACCAAAAAAAGAAACACACATTATATTAATAAGATAAAGTTTGAGTACATCAATGCCCCTTGGGCAAAATAATACAAAAATCTAAGATAAAAAAGTAGTGCGCATCCTCTTTAGTGCTATGTAGGCATTTAGAGTCATCTCCTCATGAAGTAGCCTAGTGAGTTCCAAAACCTTCTTCTCGCTTACGTAGAATTGGGCTTCGAAAGTATCTCGCTCTCCTTTGAGATGTACCTAATCCATTTGTAGGTCTTCAAGAGATGTGGGCATGTCAGGATGTAGGATAGTGTATGGAACTTCTCCTTCCTTAACAGGCTCAATGATCACTGGGAGAATAGAAGGATAAGGCATCATAAGACTTTGAGCTCGAGTTCATACCCATTTGAGGTAAGGCTCAATAGGGATGGAATTATTGTGTCCCAAAGTCTTGATATCCACCTTGTTTAGCATCCTCCAAGCTCGGATGAATCTTTGGCGAAAACCTTGATCGTCGTTGTCATAGTCGAATACCAAGCCTTGAATCAGCATCTCGTGCGGGCCATCCCTTCGGGCATAACCAAACTGTCTTAAAGCTAAGCATGTGTTATAGGTGATGCCTCCCCTAATGCCAATTAGAGGGACATTAGGGAATTCCCCACAACAGTCAACAATGATAACATTCTCTTTGGATCGGGAACACCAATGAATATCTGAATGTTTGAGCGTCATTAACCTTTGTGACCACCTTAATCCTTGCTCATTCTTTAAGATTGATTGGGGAAGATGAGAAATAAACCATATTTCCAGGAGAGGAGTGCAACACATAAGGACACCTATTTTCCTCATTGTGCGAGTGTTAAAAGAGTGTAGGATATCCCCTAGCAATGTAGGCACCGGATTGCGTGACATGAAGATTTTGACGGCACTCACATCTATGAGTTGGTCAGGATTTGGGAACAATACCATCGCATAGATAAGAAGAGCCACAATTTCCTTATAAGCTTGCAAGTCTAAGGAATTCCGACAAATTTGGGCTTTCTCAAATAGGTACTTTGCTAAGAAGCCTTTGACACCACTTCTAGTTACCCAATGAGTTGTGATATCAGATGAGTGCAAGTGTAGAGCTTGAGCAATCTCTTCTTGCTTTGGATATCTTTTCATACCTTTGAAAGGTAGTTTATTGAGAAGAATCCTCAAGAGTTGAGATAATTCTTCCAAAGTAGGCACAAGCTGATAGTCGGGAAATGTGAAGCAATGGTGCAAAGGATCAAAGAACTGAAAGAGCACCTTCATCATATCCTCATCTATGTTGGAGGTGACCAAGTTGAGTAGACGACCATGCCTCTCGGTGAATGGAGAGTTCTCAAGGATCCTTGAAGCTAGCTCCTTGAGTTGTGGAGGAATTCTTACAAGGTTGACTTGGATAGTTTTCCTGCGAAGTGAATCCATATCCTACAAAACAAGAACAAAGATGAATCTCCAAAATCCTTGAAATGGTTAGTGAATGCATATGATGTTCATGATGTTATGTACAAGTATGCATATACAAGCAAAGCAAACAAGTCCTTAGTTTAGGCTCGCATGGGGTTTTATAGGTAAGTACCCTCTTGAAGTTTAGTTGGCTTAAACCTGTCCTAATAATAGTAACTTGGTTCTAAGGAGCTCAATATCACTGGATTGTTTCCTTGGTCATTGTTTCAGCTTAAGCCTCTTTAATGGCGACCGAAATATCCCAAGAAACCAACCCTCAATGAGTGTAGTATCGAGTATCTACCAACTTCAGACTGCACCAAAGCCGGTCATCTCACTACATCCTAAAGGCCAAGTTGGTCAAGTAAAAGGTTCTAGAAGTTCATTAGTGCTTTATGACATCACTCAACGGCCCCGTACTCTCTTTGATTGACTCAAAGGCTACCGATACCCACAAATATGTCATACTAACATAGCTATTGCTTAGACCATGTCAGTATACTCCACACAGTTTCCATAACATATTGCTATTTACCTATAATGTATCCCAAATCCGGGTAGAGGATTCAAACCCAAACAAAGAACCATAATGTAAAGCAAACAAGTCAAACAATATAAGCAAATAAATGTGATCTAGCCCTAAGGTAACCCCACTTTTATAAAATTCCCCAGCAGAGTCGCCAGTTCTGTGATACGGTGGGAGAAATGACTTGAGGGTTTTGCGTTTTATCGCAAATGTTGCAGTTAGCAAGAGTCGCCATCGACTTTTCTTTTATCCAAAAGGAAAGGTGAAAAAGCACAGGAAAGACCTTTGAGATGTTTTCTTGAGTTCGGGGGGTAGATTATGAAAAGGGAAGGTATTAGCACCCTTTTCATCCATGGTTTTCCATGGGCTCTTAGTTACTTGCTAGATCACTTGCTTTTTGTTTTGAAATTGTGCTTTGTGTGGTTTTGAACGTATTTTGTAAAAGAGGCCATTGTTTAGGCAATGTTTGTAACGATCCTCGTTCGTAAGAATGTATACAAAGATGTTTGTCTTTTTGAAAATGTTTTCAATGTTTGTAAGATGTTTTGAAAGTGTGTAGGTGTTTGTTTTGAAAATAGCAAGGATAGTTGTTTGAAAATAGAGCAAGTAACTAGAATCAATCTACCTACTCAAATGTCTTTCTAGTTCATTTTATATTCCTTTGACATTGTTGTCTTACCATTGATTTGGTAAGCAACCCTATCTTTGGATGTAAACGGGATGGGCGTGGGTCATCGTATAACCATGATTAGCAATGTTGCAAAGTATCTTAGCATTTTTGAAGGACTAAGATCATTTTGTAAGACAACTTTTAGAATAGCGTCATCGAGGGACTATGATCTTATATTTGTTTGTTTTTCCAAGATACTTCGCATGCGTAATATGGCTATTTTTATATAAGGCAACCAAGTGGAGAAACCCTAAAGATGCTTGTGTGCAAGTGTGTTATTTTCATGTTTGGTTTTGTCTTGGATTAGGGTTTTCTATTTGATTTGTTTTGATCTTGCCATACAAACCCTAATTACTAACATGGTATATAAAAGCGGTAAATTGCGTAATTTAAAGATTACTACGCTATTACAATATTATATGGGAGGGGGGAATACAAATTATGAATTGGGACTTGCAACAATGTAAATCTAATTAAGCTATTACAACCAAATCGAATTTGTACAAATATTGGAATAAATAATATACAAGACAATTTAAATATGCAAAGATATATAAATGCAAGAAAAAGATCTATAGTTTTGTTGTTTTTACATGAAAAGAATTTTGACCTAATACTAATATCCTAAGAAAAAGAAATTAATTCTTAAAAAAATGGTTAACCCTAATTTCTGATTTAAAAGAAAATAAAGCTCATTAAGTATTATTTTTTTGTGTATTTTTTGTATTGAAAATAATAAATAATATTTATGACAAATATTTTGTCTTTTTATATGTTAAAATAAATATTTACAAGTATATATATAAATATATAAAAAAAAAAGATAAGAATATATCTAAGTTTAATTTATTTTTACAAATTTATTTAAGAAAGATGGTTAGTATATATTTAAGATAAAATATATTTTTTATGTGAAAATAAAATAAAAATAAAATAAAAATGCAATATTATATGTTTTTTTAATGATTTTTATGTGTTAAAGAAAATATTTTAATAAAACAAATATGAAAATAAAATAAATAATAAAAAGATTGGGCCAGGGGTGCTGCAAGCAAACAGGGGGTAGTGTGTTAGGAAAAAAAATAGAAGGCCCAAGAACCACCAAGCCCATGCTGCCAAAAATGCCAAAACTGAAGCTGAAAAAATGAAAAAAATGTAAAAGGTAGCGCCAAGGTTCGAACCCATGACCTGGGCATTGCCAGCGCGCTACCTTGCCACTAGGGTGGCTGTACATCCGTTAGTTTATATGAAACAATAAAACATAACGTAAAAAGCTTCCTTGCCCTGTACTTCATCTTCTTCCTCAAGCTGGCCAGAAGCTCTGTATCTTTCTCATCTCTCCATGAAAATGGAAACTTCCAACATGAAAATGATAGTACTCTTTCCCACAGTTTCAGACATGTAACTTATGGAAACTAATAATCAAAGATTAAAATGAATTTTGAAAGCCCTAATTTTAAACCTAATTTTTATAGAAATTTGAACTCCAAAATTCTCTACACATAATGAACAGAAATGAAATCTATGCACATGGTTGGCTTCAGCACTATAATATCTACATTTTTCTTTCACAAATCGTGGCCAATGAATGCATGTATGAAGAGATAAAAGTTGGAATTCTTACCTCTTTCAGCTGAGATCATGAATGGAGTTTGAGTGAGATTTAGGAAGGCCTGGAGGTTCCTTTAGCTTGCTTGAACCTCCCTGAGTATGTTCCAATCTTTACCTTGCTTTGAAAGTGTCTGAAGCTCTCTATCCAAGTCAACCTGCAAGCTTGAAAAACAAAAATGGCAGATGGAGAAGAATGTGTTACAGTGGAGGGATGATGGTCTGGAACACTTAGATATGATGTAGGTAAAGTGTTTGAGTGATTAAAACTTGAAACGCACGAGTGAATTCGTGGATTGCTATGCTTATGCTCAAAATGCAGGTTTTTGATAGGTTTTTGGTGAGAGGGAGTTTTGGAGTGTTTCAGGACTTGAGCAATCGTGTTCTAAGGTATAGTATGTTTGTGTATTAGTATGGAGAAAGTTTTCAATCCAATCCTCAACAGATTTCTGAGTTGTAGCCTTTTTGCACTCTTTCTTGCCTTTGAAGCAAAGTGAAGGGACAAGTCTCTACATGCTTGTACTGGCCTGCTTTGAGTTGGTACAAGCTCTATACAAATTGCTTTAGGTTTGTAGTACTTGTGTGTGCAGAGAAGACAGGTCCAATGCTCAAGAATTGAAAAGTTGCAAAAGTTAAGCTTTTCCAAAATGGCAATGGCAACTTTGTGCCATTTATGGAATTAAAGCTTGGAAAAAGACCCTTGGGCTTGGATTAAGGCTTTTTAAACTGAGTAAGCATTAAATTATGAAGTGAGAAATAAGTTTGAGACCTGTAAAGCAAGAATTAGGCAGCATAGGTTCAAATTTGAATTTTGTTCTTCATGAAATGACTTGAATTTAAAGTGAGAAATTGCCAACTTCATCTCTTCAATTATCCCTACTCAAAAATGATCTCAAGGAGTTATTGGACATTTTGGAAAGCTTGAAATGTGCTCTATAACTCATCTTTGAAATGAATTTCAAGATTCCTCTTGGAACTAGGTGAAAAATTGCCATGAAGTTGGGTCCAAAACCTGCCTAAATTAGGGCAAAATTTCACTAAGTTATTTTAGTTCATGGGCATGTAATCACAAAATTATATCTTGAGATACAAGTATCTTTAGAGAAAAATATGTGAAGAAAAGTTGTAGATTTCCTGGAGATCTACAACTTTCATGTTGGGAACTTTCTTTGAATCATGGTAAAAAAAATGGCTTAAAGTTGAGAAAAAATAAGAAATTTTCTATACTTAGAAAAATTTCTAAGTTAAGAAAAATTCAAGTTTCAAAACCAAATCTTTAATGTTTGATTTCTTGATGAACAAGTTTCACATTTTGACATTTTTTGATGAATTGTGATCCTTGGCACTTGATCTTGACCAAAAAGTCAAAGTTTGACTTTTCAGTATACAGTTGACTTTTGATCAGTTGACTGCAAATTTCATATGTTTATCCAATGGATTTGCAATGTTTTGAACCATGTAATTAGGTCAAGATGATGCAATTGAACCCTTGAAACCATTATTAAAATAAATTGGTCATTTTCCAGGTCAAAAATCAGAAATTGACATTTCTCAGTCAAAACCCTAATTTTGACCATTTTTTCCTTTTGATGATTTGATCAAATTTCTTGAGGAATTGTGGTCCAAACTTGATCAAATGATACATGTGAGTCTAGAATGTTGATGTGGATAAAAAATTATGAAGTTTGACTGTAAATTGGCCATGGTTGACTTTTTCCCTAATACAACTGATTTTTAGGTCAACTGTCCAATTGACTGATCAAAAATGTGGTTTAAGGCTTGAAACTTGTCATAAGTAATCTTAGGGCTCCATAATGATGTTTGAACGTCATATGAAACATTGATAGTCCAAAAATCCTTGGGAAAACTCAAACCCTTATTTTGGGTCATCAATGTAAGATGAGATGTCTTGAGTTGATCAAACCCTAATCCAGTCTTAAGTCAAAGAGATCTTGTTAGAAAATCTTGATAAATGAGAGGGAAAATTTTGGGGTACAACAATCATATCATCATAACATAACATTTTTACTAACCATTTCAAGGATCTTAGGGATTTATGGTGCAGGATCATCATAAGTCAAATTTCTAGCAAGGGGCAAGAGGATTTATTTTCCTCTACCCAGATACCGTCAAGATCAAAGTACATTCTCTTGAGTCAGAGGCTATGACCCACTTGATATGGTGAGCTTGATTCTTATAGAAGGACGTTCAAAGATTAAGACTCGAAGTTCTTCAGGCAAAGCTGCAAGCATATTCAATTTCTAATATTTCAAATTTAAACCCCACGAGATCCTTGAAAACATTGCACATGCATCTACATTCCATACATATCATTACATAACAGGTTTCTAAGACAGATTTCTCATCTTCTTATTGTTTATTTAAGTAGAAAAATGGTTCTCAAACAGACAGTCAAAGAACTCTAGGCTCAAAATGCTCAGTTCCAAGACACATTCCTAAACATAGCCAAGGGGCAAGAGGAACTGGAGGCGCTCGTCACCAACGGGAAGAAGAAGAAGACAAAGAAACCAATTGGCATCCTTAACATGAGGAGAAGATTCATAGGTCCAGTCAAGCAAGCTCGAGATCTTGATATCCCATCAGACGAAGATGACAAATAAGATGAAGATGGTAAAAGTGTTAAAACTGAAAGAAGCAATCATGATGCTGACAAATTTTCTGATGAAGAGGAAGAGGACTTTTTGGATGAACAATATCCCCCTGATGACGAGAAGTATAAGCTGTTGGAAGAGCGTCTGAAAGCTATGGAGATCCAGAAGGTGCTTGGCTTGAATTTTGAATATTTGGGTTTGGTATCAGAAGTCGTCATTCCTCCTAAGTTCAAAACTCCCACCTTTTCCAAGTATGATGGCATTTCTTGCCCAAAGCTGCATTTGAGATCTTATGTTCGAAAGATTCAACCAGACATTATTGACAAGAAATTGTGGTTGCATTTCTTTCAAGAGAGTCCGTCTGGAACACAAATGGAATAGTATTATCAACTTGGAGGTGCCAATATCCATACCTGGGAAGATTTGGCTGCGGATTTCTATAAACAGTATCAATATAATTCTGATTTGGGACTAACTCGTATGCAACTACAAAGTATGTCTATGGGTTTTGAGGAAGGCTTTAAAGAGTACACATAAAAATGGAGAGATCTTGCAGGCAGAGTTCAACCTCCTTTGGCTGATAGAGAGTTGGTTGACATGTTCATGAGTATGCTAGTCGGCCCCTTCTATAATCATCTGCTAGGAAGTTCTTTATCCAGTTTCACTGAACTAATATTGACCGGAGAACATGTTGAGAATGGAATTAGAAGTGGAAAAATTCATGTGGCTACATCCTCGAATACTGTGAATAAGTATTATAATGGTAAGAAAGAACCCAATTCTATGTACGGCCACAAAGGTCGTAATAAGAGTGACCGCAACCAATCTGTAGGGGCAATGTTGATCTCTAATCCTGCACTAGTGCAACAACAACAACAACAAAATAATCAGCGAAGGCAAGATGCACTCAGGAGATAGTTCACAAGAATCAACATGCCATTGGCTCAAGCATTGCGACACATATTGAAGGCAGAGTTGCTTACATTGAAGGATCCTCCTCAAAATCCCAATACTTCCTCTCCCCGTTACAATCCAAATGCAAGGTGTGCATATCACTTTGGCAGTCCCGGGCATGACACTAGCAACTGTTGGGCTCTGAAGAATAAGATTCAAGACATGATTGACTCCAAGGAGATTGAATTTAATCCTCCTGAGACTCCTAATGTGATCACTACACCTATGCCTAATCATGATAAGGGCATCAATGTTATTGATGATGGTTCCTATGTTTCCACTGTGAATGACTTGACTACTCCTCTAATGATTGTTAAGGAAAAGCTGATGCAAGCCAGTTTATTTCCGGGTTACGTTGAAAAATGCTACTATTATGTGTCTCAATCCAATGGTTGTGCCCTAATGAAAGAAGGTGTTCAACGTTTTATGGATGACCGCACAATTCTATTTGAGAAAATCCTTCTGTGGAGAGTATATCCCAAGACGTATCTATAACTATAATTCCCAGTACTCCTGTAAGGATCACTTCTAAAGGTTCTGTGAAGATTACGGCTAAACCTAGAGTTGCTCCTATGATCATTATCGCACATGGGCCAATTATATATTCCTTTGACAAGGCTATCCCTTAGAATTATGGAGTTGATGTCTACTACCATGGTGTCAAGCAAGAACCATTGACTGTCAAAGATGAAAATACTGAAGTTACTGATCCCAATGTTGGCAATATTGTTGGGACTAGTAAGGTTACTAGAAGTGGAAGGGTTTTCTCTCTAGAGATCTCTCTGAAGGATATTACTACACCAGTTCATATTACTACTACTGAATCAACTATTGAGACTCAAAGCAAACAACAGATGACTGAACCTGCCCAGACCGAGGCACCTAAAGAGGTTACTGTTGAACATGCCTCCAAGCAAGAGATGGAGGAGGTACTGAAGATTATCTGAAAGAGTGACTATAAAATTGATAAACAATTGGGGAAAACCCCCTCTAAAGTATTTATGCTATCCCTGTTATTATGCGCTGAGTCCCATGCTCAGGCTTTGGTAAAGTTCCTAAAAAGCGCTCATGTACTGCAAGAAATCTCTATTGATTAGTTCAAAAATTGTGTTTCTAACCTGACAACTGATAATGGGCTAGGCTTCTCTGATGCTGATTTAACTCCTGCAGTAAGGAACCATAATAAGGCTTTGCATGTCTCTATTGAGTGTAGGGGCACTATGTTATCTCATGTGTTGGTGGACACAGGTTCCTCATTGAACGTATTGCCAAAAGCTGCTTTAGACAAACTTGACTGTGATGGGATTGTGCTAAAACCCAGTGACATTGTGGTGAGAGATTTTATTGGTTCAAAGATAATGGTGCGTGGAGAGGTTGATCTTCCAATCAAAGTAGGTTCCCATGTCTTTGACTCTACTTTCTATGTGATGGACATTCGTCCAACCTATTATTGTTTGCTTGGACGCCCTTGGATTTGTAGGGTAGGCATTGTTACTTCTACTTTACACCAAAAGTTGAAGTATCCCGTGAAAGGAAAAATCATTATAGTTTACGGCGAAGAAGAATACATGGTGAGCCATTTGAGTTCCTTCAAGTATGTTGAGATGGATGGTGAATTCTTTGAGATTCCGTGCCAAACCTTTGAAGTTATTCCTTAGACAACCCCTGTTGACAAAGTTGCTCCTCTTATTCCTAAGGTTACCAGGATTCCACCAAAAATGGATTCTCTGAAAGATGCTAAGGCTGTGGTTGAAGAAGGCGGTGGCACTGTTTGGGGTCAGCTTCCCGATATTCCTTACAAGTCCGACAAATTTGGTTTGGGTTTCACCTCACATGCTCAGAGGATTATCCGTCGTGCTCGTGCTAATTCTGAGCTACCTCCATTTTGCATCAACAACAATGGAGTTCACAACAATTAAGTCAACACTGTGGAAGATGCTGATAGCGACTGCGACATAAACAGTTGGATCTTCCCTATTACCAGTAGTGGACTTAATAATTGGAAGACTGGAGACTTTATACCAATATCCTTTAGTCGGGAGTAAATGTTATTTTCTATTTTCTTACTTTCAAGTTTTTGGTTATGTAATTTAAACAATAACTTTAAGCCTTGTGCCTTACCTGGGGCACAACGGTCCATTTGTTAGGGTTATCATTATTCATCAGCATATTTTCATTTAATAAATCATTGGACGTTTGCATTCAAATTTTGTTCTCTTTATCTTTCTTTTACTTTATTGCTTTCAAAATAGCTATGCGTTCTTACAAACACCCATACAACAAATTGAAGATCCATATCCACCCTGGATCCCATTGATAATAATTCTGCTATTGTTAATTATGACTTTGAAAATAAGATCTACCAAGCCAGGGACGGAGGTGAGGAAGATTGTGAAATACCTCGATATCTTGCTAAGTTTTTAATGAAAGAAGAAAGATCCATACGACCGCATGAAGAGCCAGTCGAGGTCGTGAACTTGGGTACTAAAGAGGACAAGAAAAAAGTCAAGATAAGTGCCAACCTAGAAGATAGTGTCAAAAAGAGATCAATCCAGATGTTGCATGACTATGTTGAGATCTTTGCTTGGTCGTACAAAGACATGCTAGGGCTCTATACTGACATTGTGGTTCACCGTCTACCGATGAAGGAAGATTGTCCTCCTATAAAGCAAAATGTTCGTCGTATGCTTCCCAAGATGTCTGAAAAGATCAAAGCTGAGGTTATGAAGCAATTCAATGCAGGTTTCTTAGCTGTTACATCTTATGCTCAGTAGGTTTCAAATGTGGTGTCGGTACCTAAGAAGGAAGGTAAGGTGAATATGTGTATAGACTATAGGGATTTGAATAGGGCAAGCCCCAAAGATGACTTTCCGCTTCCATATATTGATGTTCTGGTTGACAACACCGCTTAACACAAAGTATTTTCCTTCATGGATGGTTTCTCTGGTTATAATCAAATCAAGATGGAACCTAAAGACATGAAGAAGACTACTTTGTCACACAGTGGGGGACTTTCTGGTACAAAGTTATGCCTTTCGGTTTGAAGAACGCTGGTGCAACATATCAACATGATATGGTAGCTTTGTTCCATGATATGATCCATCATGAGATAGAGTTTTACGTTGATGACGTGATAGCCAGGTCTCAATCTGAAGAAGAACATCTCAACCACTTACGCAAGATGTTTAAAATACTGAAGAAGTACAAGTTGAGGTTGAATCCAAACAAGTGCACCTTCAGGGTAAGATCCGGTAAACTCCTAGGTTTCATCGTCAGTGGTAAAGGTATTGAAGTTGATCCTACCAAGGTTAAATACATTCAAGAAATGCCAGCGCCTCGTACGAGAAAGAATTCAGAGGTTTCCTAGGACGATTGAACTATATTACTAGATTTATTTCCCATTTGACCGCTACCTGTGAGCCAATCTTCAAGTTACTAAAGAAAAATCAAGTAGTGAAGTGGAACGACGATTGTCAGATAACCTTTAACAAAATCAAGGAGTACTTCCAAGAACCTCCAATTGTGATGCCACCAGTTGAAGGAAGACCTCTGATCATGTACTTGACAGTATTAGAGAACTCAATGGGGTGTGTTCTGGGGAAGCATGATGAGTCTGGTCGAAAAGAGCATGCAATATACTACCTTAACAAAAAGTTTACCAACTGTGAAACAAGATACTCACTGCTCTAGAAAACTTGTTTCACTTTATCATGGGCTGCTTGCCGACTAAGACAATATATGTTGACTCATACTACTTTGTTGATCTCTAAGATGGATCCCATAAAATACATATTCGAGAAACCCGCTCTCTCTGGAAGAATAGCAAGATGGTAAATGGTCTTGACAAAATACAACATTTAGTACACTACTCAGAAGGCAATCAAAGGAAGTGTACTGGTAGATCATTTGGCTCATCAAGTTGTAGATGATTATCAGTCTATGAAATATGAGTTCCTGGATGAGCATATTAAGCTAGTTACTGATTATGAAGAACCTGGACCATATGAAGGACCTGAACCGGGATTTCGATGGACTATGGTTTTTGATGGAGCTTCCAACGCGCTTGGTAATGGGATTGGTGTTGTGATCGTCTCTCCCAAGGGTTTCCATACGCCTTTCACGGCTAGATCATATTTTGATTGTACCAACAATATGGCCGAATACAAAGTATGCATCATGGGTATCAAAGCTTCCATTGATATGAGAATTAAATTCTTGAATGTATATGGGGACTCAGCCCTAGTGATCATTCAGATTAATGGAGAATGGGATATGAAGCATCCAAATCTCATTCCTTATTGAGAACATGTGTTGACATTAATTCCATACTTTGAAGAAATCACTTTTTGAACACATCCGTGAGAAGAGAATCAATTGGCGAACGCACTAGGTACCATGTCATCTATGTTCAAAGTCAGATGGGATAATGAAGCTCCTTGAATCACTATTGAGATACTAGATGAACCAGTGCATTGCTACAAAGTTGATACTGATGGGGTGGAGGAAAAGCCTTGGTATCACGAAGTAAAAAGATACCTTGAGACTCAAGAATATCCTGAAGGGGCATCTATCAATGATAAGAAATTTCTAAGGAGGTTCTCTGCCAAATTCCTTCTGAGTAACAGAATCTTGTACAAGTGTAACCACAATTCGACTTTGCTTCATTGTGTAGACAAGAAGGAAGCTGAGAAGATTATGGAAGATATGCACAAATGAGTCTTTGGTACTCACTCCAGTGGGTATACAATGGCTAAGAAGATTCTGAGAGCGGGTTATTATTAGTCTACCATGGAAACTGATTGCCATCATCATTCCAGAACCTGCCACAAATGCCAGATTTATGCTAACAAAGTACATGTGCCTCCAGTCCCTTTGAATGTCTTGACTTATCCTTGGCCGTTTCTAATGTGAGGCGTTGACATGATTGGAGAGATTAAACCTATCGCTTCTAATGGCTATCGTTTCATCCTTGTCGCCATTGATTACTTCACGAAGTGGGTAGAAGTAGTCTCGTATTCCTCCGTTACCAAGAATGTTGTGGCTCGGTTCATTAAGCATAACCTTATCTGTCGGTATGGCACACCTGAAAGGATCATCATAGAAAATGGTACCAATATTAATAATACTATGATCACAGAACTCTGCATGCAGTTCAAGATTAAGCATAGTAATTCTTCTTCGTATCGACCAAAGATGAATGGCACAGTGGAATCCACTAACAATAATATCAAGAAGATCTTGCATAAGATGACAGTGACATACAAAGATTGGCATGAGATGCTACCATATTCTCTTCATGGTTATCGCACTTCAGTATGCACATCAACTGAGACAACCCCATTCTCTCTGGTCTATGGTATGAAGGTTGTCTTACCTGTTGAAGTCCAGATTACTTCCCTAAGGATTATGAAAGACGCATGTTTAGATGAAGACGAATAGATTCAGACTCGACTTGACCAAATAAATTTGATTGATGAAAAAAGGCTTACGGTTGTTTGTCATGGTTAGATGTATCAGAAACTCATGATCAAAGCCTTTAACAAAAAGGCCAAACACCGGGCATACCAAGCTTGTGATATGGTAATAAAGCGCATCATCCGACCACAAGGTGATCCTAAGGGTAAATGGACTCCCACATATGAAGGGAAGTTTGTGATCAAGAAGATATTCTGATGGTGCTATGATACTCACCACCATAAACGGTGAAGATTTTCTACACCCCGTGAACACGGACATAGTAAAAAAATACTACGCATAAAAGAGGTTTGCTAGGTTGACTGGCCTAGACAAAAATAAGGGCATCCCAGCGAACCAAAAGGGTTTGGACAAAAATTAGGGATATATATATATATATATATATATATATATATATATATATATATATATATATATATATATATATATATATATATATATATATATATATATATATATATATATATATATATATATATATATATATATATATATATATTGTTGTACCCCAAAATTTTCACTCCCATTTTTACACAAAAACATACTCCTAGAGTTCCTCAATTACTCAAGTTGACTAAGGATTGACCAGACAAATCCTTCTCCTAAGACAATGAGCCTCAAACTAGGGCTTCACTCCTCATCAATATGTTTGATTTAAAAGGGTCCTAAATGATTTACATTTCCCTAATATGTCCTCAAGATCATCCAGGTCAAGTTTCATGCCTTGCACAAGAAGTTTGCTCAGTCAACTGCTCAGATGCCTGAAAATCAACAATACTATGTCAAAAGTCAACTGTGGCCCATATACAGTCAAACTTCAAGATTTTTGGTCAAATAAATATTTTGAGGTGATATCCATCATTTTATCAAGGGTTGATCACGATTCCTCAAAGAATGCCCCAAATTCATCAAAACTCAAAAGTTGCTAAATTAGGGTTTCTATAGGAAAAGTCAACCAAACTTTGACCAGGCATAACATTCTCATACTTTATCAAAAATTTCTCATCCAAGGCTCATTTTGAAGAGAATCCAATTTCCTACAATTCATCTTCATCCCTCAAGTTCAATAAATGCACTCATGAAAATATATAAATTCAGACATTATAGGTCCCTTTCAAAAGTCAACAAAAACACCTTTTGGGTCAAAGCTCCTTACATGAACATGGAAGATCCAATTTAGATGAAACTAAAGAGGTTGCCTAGGGGACATCCTAATATTTCTAAAAATTCCAAGGATACCCTCTTATGGTCAAAATTGAGAGAGATATGCATTGTCAAAGTTGGCCATTTTTGGAAATTTGCCCAAAGTCAACAATGCCCCAAATTGCATTTTTTTCCACATGGGCCCATTTTTTCAAGATTGAATCTCAGTTATAGCATGGTCCAAGACCTATGGGACCCTCCATGCCTTTTTATTTTTGTTTATTTAATTTATTTTTATTTTTATTCATTTAAAAATCAAATAAATTCAAATAAAATCAAATTAAGTCAAAATAAATCAAATTAAGGGAATGAGATTTGTTTTGTATTGAATTATGGATCATGCAAGCTGTATAACATCAAATAAATCGTGCAAAGCAAAAAACAAGAGGAAATCTCCAATTTTAGAAAGATTTGAATCAAAACTTCAAGACCATCAATCTTTTGATTCTTTCCAATTTTATTGACCTAATTGGGTTCAGTACATATACAGAAGCTTTGTGAACCCTAAGAAAAAAGAATTCACGCGCAGCCTGCCTCCCAAGAACAAGAATAAAGTTCAACTTTTTTGTGAAAAAGTGTAGATCGAATCTTTCACCATAGGCCGTTTCAAGCCATTCTAAGGATCAAACCATATTCCTGGACATTCACTGGAGCGATTACAAGCATTATCAAGGCCTGAAGCATCAAGAATCGCGCGCTAGCACCTTCACGGTTTGCCTTTTTTTCAAAACTCGGTTACAATGATTCTTGCATCATAAATCTGTTTTGATCATATATCCATGCTTGCTATCATGTTTGCAATGTTTTTGATTGGTTTAATTAAGGTTTAAGCGCAGAAATAGCTTCTTGCCATGGCTAGGGTTCATGAGCTCAAAATTAGGGTTTCTCTGTCCAGGGAAAATTAAAGGGGATCATGGGCACCAATAGACTCAAGACAAGATTTTTGATTGATCTATGTCTTTAGTTCTGATTAATATTGCTTGCATTATATTTTGAGATATTACAGGGTTATAGTTATGGACAAAAACTGTCACTATAGCTTTTAGTGACAATTTTGTCCGTAGGTAAAAGTTTAATATCAAGGACGACAGTTTTGGGAAGAAGACGCAGGCGTGGCAGCACACCACTAGTCCATTTAAAAATTCGCGCGTTTTTATAAGAAGCTAACTTTTCATTCTTTATAATATATTATTTGTATTGGTAGTAACTGTTGTACCCTAAATTTCGCCCCTATTTTTTTCAGTCGCACTTTCATGTCCTATTTTGTCATTTGGTCACAATCATTAATAAATAGCTTGATTCATCACATTTGCATCATTTAATCGTGTTTAAGTTGACCAAAAGTCAGTTTAAATCGAAGTTTGTATCGTTTTGTAGTTGAAAAATGCCCGACATTTCACTTCATGCATTTTTATCTCTTTACCATTTTCTTTCATTGCTCCAAGTTGTTTATATGTCGATAGTAAAAATATTTCGGTTTTATAGACAGACTGTTAGAAGCAATTCGACACTGCGAAAAATTAGCGAGAAAAATATTTTTAAGTTTTCACCTTTTATCGATCATTTTATGAATCTGTGTTTCGCGGAGGTCATGAAGGTATGCTCGCTTTATTTTTTCGGTACAGTTTGAAGTCTGGTTTTTAATTGTAAATGTCTGTTCAGCCTGATATTTTTATTCTCATTTTATTCCGATTTTGACTTTTTGAATATTTTTTATTTAATCTTTGACACAGGTAGTTTATTTTAATATGTTAATTTTGTTTTTTAGGATAGATTTTTGTCTATTTTTTTATCATTTTTAGTCATTTTTGGGTATCTTTCTTTTTATTCAGAAAAATTCAAAATTTTTTTTTTAATTGAATTAATTTTTGCACTTTCAGATTTTAACGTTGATTTTATCATTGAGGGTCATTTTGGCCATAAAAAATTTAGCTTAACCAATTTGTCTTGTGTATAAATAATGGATAGCATTTGAATTGAAGAAGCTAGCAGAGAGGGAACAAAAACAACACAGAAAGCAAAAAAATTAATTCTTCCACCAATTGCAACCTTCTTCTTCCCTTTCAACTCCCACTGTAACTTCAACTCCTCTTCACTACTCACATACAATCCAATCTCCATTCTTCTTCTCTCTTTCTCTCTCAAGCAAGTTTCATCCATTGTTGTCAAAGTTCACTTTCTCCATTTTTTCAAAATTTCTCCACATCTCTCTCCATTTTATCATCTCTGCATCATTCAAAGCAAGTATTTATGAAGAGCTAGTTCTTTATTTGAGCTCCAACATCATCAAACTCATTTCAAGGTAATTGATTCAATTTCTCTCTCTAGATGCAATTTGTGGGTTGTTTTAATCCATGAGCTTTTTGAAAAATCTAAGAGCATATTCATGATCGTTGCATTTTTCTGATCAATTTTCATTCTTGGATCGTTTAATTTGGTGGAGAATTGAAGAAGAAAAGTGAATCACAAAACTGTTTGATGTAATGTGTAAATCAAAATAAAGTGTCATGACTTTAGAGCACGTTTTTCTCAATCATCCATGTATTATTTCATGAATTTTTTGATCCTAGCATGTTCTACTAATTTCAATCTTGAACTTTGGTGTTGGAATTTTTGGATTTCATCAAGAAATGAGTGAGTTATGGTGATATGAAAATGGTGTGTCAAAGCTGAAAAACGTGCATGGCATGACTGATTGGTAGGGATGATGAGGTGTCTTGTTTTAATTGAACATGGCTTCAGTTCTTTTTACAGCGCGTTTTTGCAAAAACAGGTGTAATAGCCTTTTAATATCAATTCTTCTTTGTTTTCTCAAATTTTATTTTAATATTTCCTTCACTTCAAAAATTATTAAAAAATTATTTTAGACTTCTTTTTCAATATATTTTCATATTTTGATTTTGATTTTATTATTTTAATTATTTTTCTTGATTAAATAAAATTATGTAAATAATTAGAGTTTTAATTTTTCTTTTAAATCTTGAATTTTATTTTCCTATTTCTATTAAGTAAAAAATCCATAAAAAATATTTTTGGACTCCTCTTTGAGTTTATTACTTGAAAATATATTTCTTACAATTTTATAAAAATTTTGGTTACATTTTAAAAATCATTTGGACATAATATCTTTTGTTTGTATTAATTTTGTTAGTTTGTGTAAATAATTTTCTATTTCTTTTTTCCTTTTGAGATAAAATTCAAGAAAAATATGACTTCCGATCCTTAGAGTTTTCTTGACATTTAGGATATTTTAAATCAAATTTATTTTTCCTTTGGATATAATTGATTAATTTGTGAACTTAATTTCCTCTTTTAGGGTTTTTGCTTGATCATGCACATTAATGGATTTAAATTTCTAACTTCTTATAACTATAAAATCAGAGATGAAGTTGTTTGGAGTGCTTGAACATGTTGAGGCCATAAAAATAATTTTTTTTGGAATTTTACAATGTGATTTCATATTTTTCACAAATTATTTTCCAAAACCATCTAGTTTAAGGCTTAAACTTACGAGTTTCCAAGTTTGCATTTCTAAAGAAAATTTCCACCTCAATCCAGGGACTCCAAATTTTATTTCTGACTTTTATAGGATCTTAGGAAGTTAGGGTTTTAATTTCATAATTTTTCAAGTCATTTTCATATTTTAAAACTATTTTTTACTTAAGATTGCATTTAGGGTTTTCCCTTTGAACAATGTTTGTAAATTGAAAAGTTTTGTACATGATTCTTGTTTGATTCTTGAAATAGCATGTGGTACTGAATTGGAGCATATCTTGTGGACAAATTCTTCTACATCATTGGGTCTTGGGTGTTGATAGGTTGATAAACCAAATCCATCAAAATGGACGAATGATATTGATGATATTTGAAGCTTTAATCCCTTCCCTCTTCATCTTATTCCCCTTTCTTATTGTATTACATCTTATGGGATGATGATCTCTACATCATTTATCCAAACATGAAGTACATAAATTTCTATTAATCGGCCTCAAAAATAGGTGCGACTTCTACATAAGTCCACTTACGATTGCTTAACATAGCGCTAAATTTTGTCCCGATTCGAATAAATGATCATTCGTGGCCCAAACCTATGTTTGCAAGCCCAAGTATGTTAATTTGATCTCTTTGATCCAATAACCTTGAGATTCATTGTGTGGAGGCTTTGTTTCTACCAATCCTCTAATGGATCTTCATCAATTTTGGTCAACGCGGATCACTTATACATCGTTGATCATTACATGTTACTTTTTGAGGATTCCAAAATGGATGATATACTTGACAAAAAGCAAATACAACTTGTTATGTGGAGGCTTTGGTTATACCAATCCTCTAATGAGTTCCAAATGCAAGTTTCAAGATGGTCATCCAACTAACCACTAATTTCTAACAATTGACTTTACTTTATACTTTTATTTTTATGCTTTATGTACCATTTACTTTTTGCATTTACATTTCATGCTATTTTCATCTTTGCTCACTTGAGCATTTACTATTATGTCATTTTTTATTTTGCTCACTTGAGCTTTTCTTTTCCTTTTAAAGACACTTAATAATCAACATGAACCATAAAAATCATTAATGATACTTGGACTACATGGTTACTATCCTTTGCATTTTGGAGTGATGGACTTTTTGGACCTAGGATTAGAAACCTTAGCCTATGTTAGAGACATTGTGACTTTAATTGATATTTTTTCTGGAGCTCTTTAGGTTTACCTCAAGACATTGGGTTGTTTGTTTGTTTTGTGTGCAGGTTATTGTGATTACATACTTTGTTTGTAATCTGGAATTCACCCGTATACAGCCGTTACTCTGCCTAATTTTTTCGAAGACTTGATACACTTGAAGTTTGGTCTTCTCAAGAGGTCTAGTATCTTTGCTTGCTTGGTTTTAATCCAAAGAATGGTAATTCTATCTTGACCCATAATGTCAAGTATTTGCTTCGTGTTAGTTAGACGGTTCTCTTCCTTAGCTTTTACCTTATGCTTTAGGATAGTCCCTTCATCTCCTACCATCTTCTTTAATTTTCAAAACCTTCTCATCTTTTTTCAAAACCATCTTTGTTCATAAAATCAAACTTCTTTCATAATAAACCTAGACTTTGTCGAGTGCCTTTTTCTTTTAAACTTCTTTTCTTTAAACAAACTTTAATTCATTTAATCATACTTTGACATCTTCCAAAATTAACTAAAACACTTCAACTCACTCAAACTCTTTTGTGCGCTCGAGCACCTTTACCCTTCAAAACTTTTTTCAAGGTGAGACATGATTCATTGATAGTTGATCAACATTCTCCTATCCCTATGGTTATAAAGGTGTCGACTTTTCCACTTGAGTACCAGAGGCGTTCTCAAACCCTCATTCTTGCTGACGAACGGTCCATCTTTCTTACACCTTGTGGGCGTTAGTCGAGATTTCTCTCCTAACAATGACGACTTGTCTCCTTGTTTAAAATCAACCAATAGACAAGTCTTTTCTAGTCGAACTACGGTGCTCTGACTTTCCCATTGTGTGAGGGAGTATGTAGGCACTAAGTCTTACGACCCAAGGCGAGCAACAAAAATAATAAAAAAACATTTCATTTTCATTTGTTTTCAAAAAAACATTCATTCTTTTCCTTTAGCAAGTAAATCTTTACATAACACTCCTTTTAAAAGAAACCAAACAAAGTGGATCCTGCGGAGTACCGTAGATGCTTAGGGTGCTAATACCTTCCCTTTGCATAACCGACCCCCGTACCTCGATCTCTGATCTTTTTGGGTTTTGTTCGCTTTTTTCCCATCTGCCTTTGGAAACAATAAAGTGCGGTGGCGACTTCATTGTGTTGAGTTAAGTCAATTAATGGCTTAATCTCAAATCTTTACCGCTACATTTCTTTACATATCATCACTGTCGCAATTGAGCGCCAGAAAAGTGTGTGACAAAAAAGTGGCGACTTCACTGGGGACAGATTGACCTATTGCTGGTCCATTCCTAAGTGGGTCAATCCTAGCTTTGTTTGTTTCTCTTCTATGAGTGTGTATATATTGTTTTGCTTGCTATTTATTACTTCTCATTATGATGTATATATGTTTGTCTGGATTTTCCTGGTTTTCAGGGGCTTGGTGATTTCTTATGTCTTCTACCCGGACTTTGGAAAACATAAGATATGACAGGTGGTATAGTCATGTTAAATTTGAGGGAGTAATCCCAAAAAAGGAGACATGAGATCCCCCAGTCAGTGGAGGCCCCTTTGACTGTAGTGTCGTTTATCGAGTAATCGGGAAGACGTACTGCTTTCGACCTGGGAGCCTGCTGAAGCTGAGGACCGTAGATTACCTAACCCATCTTGGCCTTTTTGTTAGAACATAGTTTGATTCTACAACCCTCAGTTAGAGTTTTGATGATAACAAAATACAAGATTAAATAAATTGTAAGATTTATATAAGACATATATGCTACTTAAAATTATATTGTGTATTTACAGGAAACTCTGATGGAATCAGCATCAGAAGATATGTCAACATCAGCATCAGAAGATCAAACATGTGTGTTGTACCCCAAAATTTTCCCTCCCATATTCTTCAAGAAATTGCCAAGCCAAGTCACAAAATTCCCCAAGGGTTGCACAGCTCAACAGTCTCCCATACAGTCAAAACTAGGGTTTGTGTGCTAATCAAGAAATTGAAGGTTTCAAGGGCCCAATCAAGTCTCATATGCCTACAAATGTGGTCAAGCATCCTCATATCAAGTTTCAAGGCATTTAGCTCAAAATTGCACAGTCAAAACCCTAAATTGCACTACAGTCAACTGTAGGGGCAAAATGGTCATTTGACAGTCAAAAGTTCAAATTTTTGGTCAACATATCATTTTGAATCCACAAACATCATTTGATCAATGCTTGATCATGATTCTCAAAATTTGGCTCAAAAATCATCAAAGATGCAAAAGTTACTATATTTGGACAGCTGAAAAAGTCAACTGAAATTGACCAGGGCATAACTTTCACATGGATTATCAGAAAAATTCCATCCAAATCTCATTTTGAAGAGAAAGACATTTCCTACAACTCATCTTCATACTTCAAGTCCAAGAAATGCTCTCACAAAAAGTTATCAATTTCAACATTATAGGTCATTTTCAAAAGTCAACAAAAAGGGACTTTAAGTCAAAGGCCATAACTTGAGATTGGTAAATCAAAATGACATGGGACCAAAGGCATTGGTTAGAGGACTCAAAGAACTTTCCAAAATGTCCAAGAACATGAGAAAAGCTTAAAAATTGAGCAAGTTATGCCTTGTGGAAGTTGGGAAAATTTTGGATATTTTGAAAAGTCAACTTTGATCCAAATGACCTAAAATTGCTAATGGGCCCATTTTTCTTCCATGATTCATCATTCCAAGCATGTGCACGACCACTTGGCCCAAAGGGAAGTATTTTCTCATTTTTTATTTATTTATTTGAATTATTATTTATATTAATTCATTTAAATTATTTAAATACATGAAAAATATCAAACTTGCCCTAAAAAATCTTTTCATGCATGTTTTACCCTTAATATCTCGTGCACATCCCAATATGGCAAGATTTGGTCTGATTTGAGCTAATTGATACAAGGAACACATGAAAAAGATTCAAAAAGATCTTAAGAAAATCAAATATGCAAAACAATGAATGCCTTGGATTTTTGCTAGTTTTGTTAACCTAATGCCTTCAATACATAAACAGGAATCAAACGCTAATGACAATACACTGAATGCTGCGCAAAAGAACCATATACAAACTTGAAAAATTCTCCATAAAATTCAATTCTGAAATCAACCTTAGAGGTCAATTCAAAGCACCATTCCTTTTCCAATAGCTTGCTCAAGGTCTATTGAGTGTATTCCAATCAGAATCATCCCTCTAAACTCCAAGAACTGGTAAAACGGACCTCAACTGTGTCAAGAAATTTCTGGAATCGTGCATCATGATTTATGCATACCTTGCCATTTTTATTCATTGATTCATGTTTGTTATGAGTGTCTGATGCTAACCATACAGTTTGATTGCGTTTTTGTGTTATATATGCGATTTAGCCATTGATGCAGTTTAGGGTTTGCAGAGCTCCCAATTGGGGATTTTGAAACCAAGTAAAATTGGGATCCCAAACCACCACCACTCAGACCAGAAAGCTTGGACGAAGAAGATGCAATGCTCGCGCCAAATTTATGTTTAGAGATGGGCTATTCGCTATTTTTCAATAGCCTGCCTAAACCCACGCCATAGAAACCGTTGCTGAATGTTTATGTTACAGGGACAATGGAGACGACGATGCGTTGGCAGACGGTGATAGGCGGATTTAAAAATTCGCGCGTTTTCCAGCACTAATCTTGTTTTTATTTTATATTATTTCCTTGTTATTAATATATCAAAAGCGTTCAATGGCACAGATGGCAAGCGAGTCTCTTGGCAAGGCATATGACCTGGGTTCGAACCCCAGGTCTGAATAATTTCCATATTGTTTTTCCATAATAAATCCTATGCAGGCACAACCTTAAGGCACACCATGCATCCTCCATCATCAAGCCAGCCACGTTCATCTGGAGATTTAATCCAAGGCCAAGAATCAAAGAGCACGCTACACTTCAGTCAACGCACCACATGCTTGCACGAAAGTCAATCAGGCCTTGCAAGATTGGGCCAGAACTTTTGAATCAACACCTCACAATTGGGGCCTGAACCCCCCCTGGTTTGCAATTTCTTTCTTTTTTTTACTTATTTTTATTTTATTGTTAATTGTTATTTTATTTTATTCAATTGTTTTAATTTAATTAATTATATTTTACAAATTATAAAATACACAAAAAATCAGAAAAAAAGAGAAGAATATAATATTTATTTATTTTAATTATTTTCTTGTAAACAAATGTATGTAAATAAACTTAGTATAAATTAGGGTTTTTACAATATTAATACTTTTCATAAAATATCTAAAAAATATAGAATTAGGTTTAATGAATTTTATTCCTTTCAATTTTTTTCTTTTTCATAATAATAATATTACTTATTTTATTTTCATAATTAAATTGTACATAAAAGAATTTAGGTTTAATTTAGGTTAACAACTTCAATATTTTCTTAATAACTTAAAAGATAATTAGAACTAGGTTTAACGTTCAATTTTAGTTTTAATTAATTTTTTTCCATTAAATCTTAAAAACATAAAAATACATAAAACATTTTCTTTTTAATTTTTAATTTTAATTCCTCATTAACTTTAATTTTTTGCAAAAGGGTCCAACGCCCTCGTTCGTAATTTATTTAATTCGCGTATTTATTTTCTTTCGTTTAAATAATTATGTATCTCTCCCAAAGCCTTGTAACAATTACTTTTCGCACTTTTATTTGCTTTATTTACTTTCTGTCAAATCGGGTCCGGTTTAATTTTGGCGATGTGGACCCGCGCCATTTGTAATAGCTTTAGATTTACCTTTCCCGCAAATATTAACTGTTAAACAAAGCATGCAAGAATGAATGGCCATAATAAAATCAAGCGTAGATCACTTTAACATGACAAGACAAATACAAATGAAAACGACACACGAATCGCACACACCACCCCTAGGGTACGCCTCACTGTTGCCTTGCCTCGAAAGGTGATCGTCGAGTAGAGGATGTCTTAGTAAGTCCTCATGATCCGGGAACCTGGCATGAGGGTAGTTTCTAAGGTGTCTTCCCATTGCTCCGGTGATCACCATGTCCCGAACCTCGAATTGACCCGAACACCTCCAACGATGGTGCTACCTACCTCTCAATGGTGGGATGGCACTACTTTAAAGGACATTTACACAGACGAATTCCTTAGGGTAGGTAGGTTCTCGTAGATACTTGCTCTCTTCAAAACAAAACAAATCAAAATCTTTTCACACCAACACTTTTCAAAAGCTTTCAAAGCAAATTTTTCAAACACTCTGACGTACGAGTCGAACTGAAATTTTTCAAAGAAACTTTTTAAAACCCACAATTGAAAAGCAAACAAACCATTTTTGAAAACACATTGAGCAAGTATCTAAGAGCCCATGGATAACCATGGATAGAAAGGGTGCTAACACCTTCCCTTTCTATAATCTACCTCCCGAACCGAGAGCGATCTCTTTTAAGGAATTTTTCTGTGCTTTTGTCCTTTCCATTTGGAGAAAATAAAAGACGGTGGCGACTCTTGCTTTCCGCGACATTTCGCGAACCAGCGTTAAACAGTCAGTTCCAGATCCACCGATCACAGAACTGGCGACTCTGCTGGGGACCCCTTTAAAGTGAGGTGTACCTTAGGGCTAGCTCATAACTATGTTTTCAATTGTTTTCCTTGTGTTCTTTAAATTGTGGGTTGCTTGGGAGTTCTATAGATCCTAACCCGGATCTGGGGGATACCTTCTTAGAAAGTAGCAACAAGGCTGTGAGGGAACTGTGCGGGGTATACCGACATGGTTGAAACAGTCTGCTACGTTGATGTGGCACTTTGGTGTGTACCAGTAACCCTTGAGTTCAGTCAAGGAGAGTACGGGGCTTCCACGTGGTGTCGTGAAGCATCAACAGACCTTAGGAACCTTAATTGAACTATCTTGGCCTCTTTAGGGTAGTGAGATAACTGACTTTGGTGCAGTCCGAGGTTGGTTGATACTCGATACTACACTCAATTGAGGGTTGCTTTCCTGGAATATTTCGGTCGCCAGTTCAGTGGCTAAATCAAAACGATGAACAATGAAAGCAATCCCGTGATATTGGGACCCTTAGAACCCGGTTACTTCTGATAGGACAGGTTGAACCCACCAACTTCAAGAGGGTACTACCCAGACCCCATGCTGGCCTTAAACCTTAAGGGCTTGTCTTGTGTGCCTTGTGTGCCTTACATGTTTGTCTTTGTAAATATCTGTGGTGTGTTTAATCATAGCATCATGACATCATCCAGCATCATATGCATTGACTAACCATTTCAGGGGTTCGAATTTTCATCTTTGTTCTTGTTTTGTAGGACATGGAAACTGTTCGTAGAAAGACAATTCAAATCAGTCAAGGGTACCTCCTCAGCTTAAGGAGCTTATATCCAGGATTCCTGAGAACTCTTCATTCAGTGAAAGGCATGGAAGCCTCATCAGCTTGGTCAACACCAACATTGAGGAAGATATGATAAAGGTCCTGTTCCAGTTCTTTGACCCTCTGCATCACTGTTTTACCTTCTTGGATTATCAGTTGGTACCTACATTGGAGGAGTTCTCCCGGCTCCTGAAGATCCCTATCCTTGATCAGCTACCCTTCAACGGTACAGAAAAGGAACCTAAGCTTGAAGAGATTGCTAAAGCCTTGCACCTACAGTCATCTGACCTCAAGGGACATTGGGAAGTTAGAAGTGGTATCAAAGGGTTCTTAGCCAGGTTTCTTTTTGAAAAGGCCCTTGAATGTTGGAACTCCCTTGACTTGCAAGCTTTTGAAGAGATTGTGGCCCTCCTTGTTTATGGTTTGGTGTTGTTCCCGAACCCAGATCAGCTTATTGATATCAGCGCTGTCCAGATCTTTATGTCCAGGAATCCTATACCTACGTTGCTGGGGGACATCCTTCACTCATGTTACACTCGAACCATGAGAAAAAGAGGTGTCCTTATGTGTTGCACTCCTCTCCTGGGAAGGTGGTTTATTTCGCACCTTCCACAATCAGTCTTGAAGAATGAGTGGGGTTTGAGATGGTCACAACGGTTGATGACTCTTACACATGCAGATATACATTGGTGTCCTAGGTCCAGAGAAGATGTCACTATCATTGATCATTGCGGGGAGTATCCTAATGTTCCTTTACTTGGAATCAGAGGAGGTATTACTTATAGCCCATGCCTGGCTTGGAGACAGTTTGGTTATGCTCGGAGGGATGGTCCTCATGACATGTTGATTCCTGACATAGTTTTTGACTTCGACAACGATACTCAAGGACTTCGCCAGAGATTTATCAGAGCTTGGAGGACGCCCAGTAGGATAGACAGCAAGACACTGGGGCACAGGAACTCCATCCCTTTGGAACCCTATCTCAAGTGGGTACGAGCCCGCTCTCAGAAGTTAATGATGCCTTATCCTCACATGATCCCGGTAATCAAAGAACCAGTCTTGGAAGGGGAAGTGTCCTGCACTATTCAGCACCCTGATATGCCCACATCCTGGGAAGAGATGCAGAAGAGCTGGATCCAGCTTAAGGAGGAAAGGAATTCTCTTGAGACTAGTCTGCATGCCAGTGAAAAGAAGGTCTTGGAGCTCACCCGCCTGTTGCATGAGGAGAGGAATCTCAACACCTACATAGCTCCGAAGAGGATGCGCAGTGTATTTTGGGATTGATTTGATTTTTGTACTTTTTGCCCATGAGGCCTTGATGTACTAAACAATGATTTCCTTAATGATAACGTGTGTTCCTTTTTGTCTACAACAAATTTGAACTTTCGAACCCTTGAATGCATTGCATACGCATTTCATACATCATGTGCATAGCAGGTTTTTCCTCTTTTCAGGTTGCTTACAGTTCTTCGCTATTTATTTCAGCATCATGAATCCCGAATCTGCATCAACCGAGACATCAATCAAGGCTCTTCAGGTGCAGAATGCACAATTCCAAGAATTAATCAAGGGTCTGGCTAAAGGCCAAGAAGAGCTAAAGGCTATGCTCCTGAAGAAGGAGAAGAAGAAGAAGAGAAGAACTGTTCTGTTCAACTCGGGCCGAAGGTTTGGCAATACTCTGCAGCATGAAGAGGCTGGTTCTTCTGTTGGCAAGAGTCCTTCTCAGGCAGAAGTAAAGGTCCCTAGTCCGGTAGTCTCCGACAACGAGACAGATTTCGATGAAGAGCAGTACCCTCCTGCAGACGACAGATACAAGCAACTGGAGGATAGGTTGAAGGCTATGGAGGTTCAACAGGTACCTGGGCTGGATTTCGGAGATCTGGGTTTGTCGACTGGTGTGATTATCCCCCACAAATTCAAAGCACCATCCTTCTCCAAATATGACGGGGCGTCTTGTCCCAAGCTGCACTTAAGGTCCTATGTTCGGAAAATTCAGCCGTACTCTGCGGATAAGAATTTATGGATCCACTTCTTCCAGGAGAGTCTTTCAGGGACTCATCTAGAATGGTTCTATCAGCTGGATGGGACCAAAGTTCGTAACTGGGAGGAGTTGGCTACTGCTTTCTACAAGCAGTATCAATATAATGCCGACCTTGCCCCCACACGTACCCAACTCCAGGGTATGGCGTTAGGTGCAAGCGAAGGTTTTAAGGAGTACGCTCAGAAGTGGAGAGACCTGGCTGGCAGGGTGCAGCCACCATTGACTGATCGGGAGTTGGTAGACATGTTCTTGGGGACCCTATCTGGGCCGTTTTTCAACCATCTCATTGGGAATTCTTCTGCTGGGTTCACTGATTTGATCTTGACTGGAGAGAGAATTGAGGCCGGGCTGAAGTCTGGGAAGATTACAAAGGGTGCATCATCTAGTTCGGAAAAGAAACCATTCAAAAAGGAGTCTAGTGCCGTGTATGGTTCTAGGAAATCAGAGAGACCTGAGCACCGCCAATCTGTCAGTGCGGTGATGATTGCTAAGCCTGCTGTCGCTCCTCGGCCAAACAATTCCCAAAGGGCTGAAAGACCCCGGAGGGAGTTTACCCGGTTAAACATGACCCTATCGCAGATCCTGCCACAGTTGCTCTCAACCAATTTGGTGACTGTCAGGGAGGCTCCAAAGTTCCCAAATACAACATCTCCCAAGTACAATCCGAATGCTCGTTGTGCCTACCACTCAGATAGCCCGGGGCACTCTACCGATGACTGTTGGGCACTAAAGAACAAGCTACAGGACCTCATTGACGCTAAGGAGGTGCAGTTTGAGGCATCTGACAAGCCTAACGTAGTGACAGCTCCCCTGCCTGCTCATGGAGTTAATGCTATCGGGAATGAAGAGGAAGTTGATGAAGCCGAGTTTGATAGCTGGATCTACCCGGCAACTGACGAAGGACTTAACAATTGGAGCACAAAGGATAATCTCCCTGTTTCTTTTGTTACTAAGTAATAAATTTCTTTGTTTCGTTATTTTGTAATAAACAATGATAAACTCTATGGCCCGGTGTCTTACCCGAGGCACCGTGGTTCTATTTGTGAGGGCATACAAACTGTCATTTCATATATCATGAATAAAAATCTTGGACGTATTCTTCGCATTACAAATATTGTGTTCCTTTTCTGTCTTTCTTTTCCTTTACATAATTTTCAAAACAGCTGTATTTACACACACACTCACTCATACAGGTTTCAATCCACTCTGGATCTTACTGATAACAACTCTGCTACTGCCAATTATGACTTCGAAAATCCGATCAACTTAGCCGAAGACGAAGGTGAAGATGATTGCGAAGTGCCTGGCGAGCTTGCAAGACTGTTGCTTCAGGAAGAGAGGGCAATTCAACCCCATGAAGAGCCAGTGGAAACAATAAACTTGGGTACCGAGGCAGACAGAAAAGAGGTAAAGATTGGTGCCAACCTAGAGCTCAGCGTGAAGCAACGGTTAACCAAGATGTTACATGATTATATGGAGATCTTTGCTTGGTCCTACGAAGACATGCCAGGGTTGGATACCGACATTGTGGTCCACCACTTGCCGACTAAGGAAGACTGCCCTCCAGTTAAGCAAAAGGTCCGTCGGATGCGTCTAGAGATGTCTGAGAAGATTAAAGCCGAGGTCATGAAACAGTTTGATGCGGGGTTCCTTGCAGTAACTTCTTACCCTCAGTGGGTTGCTAACGTGGTGCCGGTACCTAAAAAGGATGGAAAGGTCAGAATGTGTGTCGACTACAGGGATCTAAATAGGGCCAGCCCCAAAGATGACTTCCCCTTACCTCACATTGATGTCCTTGTCGATAATACAGCTCAGCACAAGGTGTTCTCTTTCATGGATGGTTTTTCAGGTTACAATCAGATCAAGATGGCACCTGAAGACATGGAAAAGACTACATTTGTTACTCAGTGGGGCACCTTCTGTTACAAGGTCATGCCATTCGGGTTGAAGAATGCTGGGGCAACCTACCAACGTGCCATGGTTGCCTTATTTCATGATATGATCCATCATGAGATAGAAGTGTATGTGGACGACATGATCGCTAGGTCCCAGACTGAGGAAGAGCACCTAGATCATCTGCAGAAGTTGTTTGACCGGTTGAAACTGTACAAGCTGAGATTGAACCCGAACAAGTGCACCTTCGGGGTAAGATCTGGGAAGTTGCTAGGCTTCGTGGTCAGTGATAGAGGTATTCAAGTGGACCCTGCTAAGGTTAAAGCTATTCAAGAGATGCCAGTTCCCAAGACAGAGAAGGAGGTCAGAGGCTTTTTAGGACGCCTGAATTACATTGCTCGCTTCATCTCACATCTGACTGCTACCTGTGAGCCAATCTTCAAGCTGCTGAAGAAAGATCAGGTAGTACGTTGGAACGATGAATGTCAGGCTGCTTTCGACAGAATCAAAGAGTATCTCCAAGAACCACCCATCCTTATGCCACCGGTTGAAGGGAGACCTCTGATACTATACCTGACAGTGCTCGACAACTTAATGGGGTGTGTGCTGGGGCAGCATGACGAGTCTGGCCGAAAAGAGCATGCCATTTATTACCTTAGCAAAAAGTTTACCGACTGTGAGACCCGATACTCACTGCTTGAGAAAACTTGCTGCGCTTTGGTATGGGCTGCTCACCGGCTGAGACAGTATATGCTGACTCACACTACTTTGTTGATCTCAAAGATGGATCCTATAAAGTACATATTCGAAAAGCCTGCTCTGTCTGGGAGAATTGCAAGATGGCAAATGATCTTGACGGAATACGACATTCAGTACACGACCCAGAAAGCCATCAAGGGGAGTGTATTGGCAGACCACTTAGCTCATCAAGCTGTAGATGACTACCAATCAATGAACTTCGAGTTTCCGGATGAAAGCATCATGATAGTAACAGACTGTGAAGTACCTGGACCGGATGAAGGACCTGAACCAGGATCCCGATGGTCTATGCACTTTGACGGAGCCTCCAATGCTTTGGGAAACGGTATCGGCGCCATAATCATATCTCCACAAGGTACTCATACTCCACTCACTGCCCGGCTGTGTTTCAACTGTACTAACAACATGGCGGAGTATGAGGCGTGTATCATGGGTCTTCAAGCTGCGATCGACCTAAGGATCAAATTTCTAAGTGTCTTCGGAGATTCCGCTCTTGTGATCAATCAGATCAAAGGAGAGTGGGATACGAAACATCCAAACCTGATTCCTTATAGAGAATGTGTGTTGACCCTAATTCCCCACTTCACAGAGATAACCTTTGAGCACTTTCCAAGAGAAGAGAATCAGTTAGCGGACGCGTTAGCTACAATGTCTTCAATGTTCAAGGTTAAATGGGATAATGAGGCTCCCCGGATCATCATCTGGAAACTGGACGAACCGGCATACTGTTGTGATCTCGAAACTGAATTGGTGACTGAGAAGCCTTGGTACCACGAAGTAAAGAGATATCTGGAAGCTCAGGAATACCCTGAAGGTGCATCTGTCAACGATAAGAAGTTCCTGAGGAGGTTTGCAGCCAAATTCTTCCTTAGCAACGGCATCTTGTACAAGCGAAACCATGATTCAACCTTACTGCGTTGTATGGACAAAACTGAAGCAGAAAGAATCATGGAAGAGCTGCATGAAGGGACCTTTGGTACACATTCCAGTGGACATACAATGGCTAAGAAAATCCTACGGGCAGGATATTACTGGTCCACAATGGAAGCTGACTGTTATCAACACTCCAGGACATGCCACAAGTGCCAGATTTATGCAGATAAGGTGCATGTTCCTCCAGTTCCCCTGAATGTTCTGACTGCGCCTTGGCCGTTTGCAATGTGGGGCATAGACATGATCGGTGAAATAAAACCTACGGCATCTAATGGACATCGCTTCATCCTAGTGGCGATCGATTATTTTACGAAGTGGGTCGAGGCAGCATCCTACGCTACGGTAACCAAGACTGTTGTGGCACGGTTCATTCGGCACAACCTGATCTGTCGGTACGGCGTCCCTGAACGGATTATTACAGACAACGGTACCAATCTAAACAATAAGATGATCGCTGAGCTCTGCGAACAGTTCAAAATACAGCACCACAATTCTTCTCCTTACAGACCGAAGATGAATGGGGCTGTGGAAGCAGCAAATAAGAACATCAAGAAAATCGTGCAGAAGATGACAGTGACTTATAAAGATTGGCACGAGATGTTACCGTTCGCTCTGCATGGGTACCGTACCTCAGCTAGGACGTCAACCGGGGCAACTCCTTTCTCTCTGGTCTATGGCATGGAGGCAGTCTTGCCGATCGAAGTGCAAATTCCCTCTCTCCGGATAATGAAGGATGCAAATCTGAACGAAGATGATTGGATCCAGACACGACTTGACCAACTCAATCTCATTGATGAAAAAAGACTTGCTGCTATCTGTCATGGTCAGACGTATCAGAAACGGATGATCAGGGCATTTAACAAAAAGGTCAGACCACAGGAATATCAAGTTGGGGATCTGGTAATCAAGAGAATCCTCCTTCCTCAGAGTGATCCAAGGGGCAAATGGACCCCTACGTACGAAGGGCCATTTGTGGTTAAGCATGTGTTCTCAGGAGGAGCAATGATATTAACCAACATGGATGGTGACGACCTTCCTCACCCCGCCAATGCAGACATAGTAAAAAAATACTACGCATAAAAAAGACCCGCTAGGCTGACATGCCTAGGCAAAAATTAGGGCTTCCCGTCGAACCAAAAGGGTTCGGGCAAAATGAAGGGATGAAAATGAAAAAAATCTGTACACCCGGCAAGTCGAAAACCTGAAAAGGCGGCTTGGGCAAAAATGGGTATCCCGGTGGACTGAAAACCCGAAAGGGGGGTCCAGGCAAAAATTAGGGATAAAAGCGTAATACTATGTCTCATTGGATCACTTTGCATCCAGAATCCGGTATCTACATCAAGTTCAGACGGCATCAATCATTCAGCTTCACCTTCAACCAAGGTCATCAAGTGATGAGACGCTCGGAGTTATAAAGGCAATAGCAGAGTTGAAACCCAGTGGGATCATGCATTTCACACAGCTGTTTTATTTTCTTTTGTACAAAACTTGTATAAACTCTCTTGTTCGGCGACGTTCCTCTTACTAGGACGTCAGCCTCTTGTATACAAAACGCCTATTCACAGGCCATTCAAAATCAATACAAATATATTTTCAGTTAAACGTGCCAAGTGTTTTTCTTTTTCTGTTTTGTTTTGCAAAGAACGTCCAAGGTTCAATTTGTGATATATGCATTGACAATAATTTGCTAACTCATAAATATTTGCATACGAAACAAAGGAATTAATTGCAGGTGACACTAGAAACAGGGGCAATAAAGAGTTGTCCAAGCAGCCTAATTGTTCTATCCTCCAAGGTACCAAGGTAGGTTCAGCTAAAGAACACGACCAGTACATATTAAATCCCCAGAGAGTGGTTCAGTAAAACAATACATTATTCTCCAAGCATTCATCAAATCTCAAGGAAGTTGATTATCCTCCCGTAGATCTCAATACTTCCCCAGCAACATATATTCTTAAACAAGCATCCCCGGAAGTCTTGGCCTAAAGATTGTTCCCCGGCGGTATCTCAATATCCAAAGGAATCACTTCCCCAGCATATCAAAACTTCCCCAGAAGAATCCAATCCAGTTTCCCCAGGAAAATTGGAATTCATATCCCCGAGCAATAAGCGTATCCCCAGTAAAATTCTGGAAGCTCACCCCCTCGCAGAGCATGACCGCGTCGTCCAGCTTGATTTAAAGAGTTATTTCCTCAATAGGATATAACTGGGTTATCCTCAGCCAAAAGCCATGGAAAGGTCGTCGTCAACACAGTTCTTTCTTAACCCCAGCAAGTCATTATCAACAACTCAGCAAAGCATCTCTCTCCCCACAGAGTATTGCTTCCCAGCGTGGTCGCTAGAGTATCTTTTCTCCCCGCAGAATCTTCCATTTGCCAAGTTTATTCCGCAACGGAGTCATCTTCTCCTACCGGTATTCTTGCAACTATCATCCCCAGCGGAAGCAAAATCAATACTTCAACATCAGCCCAGGATATGACTTCCCGGCACCCGTCAAGGATTTACTTTCCTAGACGAAAACATTCATAAAACATCACATACATACATCATTATAGCATGCATAATGCATCATATCATGCAAATCTCATTTACGTTGAGAACATCATTGCTTGATCCATATCATGCATTGCATATGACTGACCTTTACCTTTCAGGAAAGACGCAGTTAAAATGCTCAAACATATTTCAAAGCCTTCTCTAGTCCAGCTAAATCGACTCCCAACAGATTTTTCTGATAAAGACTCAGCAGAAGTTATGGTCCCCTCTCCGACGGTGAGTGTGAGGTGATAATCTCCTTATGGTCCCCTCTCCGACAAGTGCGTGAGGTGGTAATTCCTTCTTCAGATGTTTCCCTCTCCGACGATGAGTGTGAGGTGATAGTCTCCTATGGTTCCCTCTCCGACGGTGTGTGAGGTGGTAAGTCCTTTTCAGATGTTTCCCTCTCCGACGATGAGTGTGAGGTGATAGTCTCCTATGGTTCCCTCTCCGACGGTGTGTGAGGTGGTAAGTCCTTTTCAGATGTTTCCCTCTTCGATGATGAGTGTGAGGTGATAGTCTCCTATGGTTCCCTCTCCGACGGTGTGTGAGGTAGTAAGTCCTTTTCAGATGTTTCCCTCTCCGACGATGAGTGTGAGGTGATAGTCTCCTATGGTTCCCTCTCCGACGGTGTGTGAGGTGGTAAGTCCTTTTCAGATGTTTCCCTCTCCGACGATGAGTGTGAGGTGATAGTCTCTTATGGTTCCCTCTCCGACGGTGTGTGAGGTGGTAAGTCCTTTTCAGATGTTTCCCTCTCCGACGATGAGTGTGAGGTGATAGTCTCCTATGGTTCCCTCTCCGACGGTGTGTGAGGTGGTAAGTCCTTTTCAGATGTTTCCCTCTCCGACGATGAGTGTGAGGTGATAGTCTCTTATGGTTCCCTCTCCGACGGTGTGTGAGGTGGTAAGTCCTTTTCAGATGTTTCCCTCTCCGACGATGAGTGTGAGGTGATCATTCCTTTCAGATTATAATTGCCTATGGTTCTCTGCCCAATACTGCGAAGATAATAATTCCCATCAAGATTTTCTCAACGAGCGTTGTTGAAGTTAAAATCACCCAAGGTTCTCTTATCATTCATGCTAAGACAGTAACCATCCCTGGTTCATTCACCAGCGTTTGAAGCTCCAGATCCAGCTCCTGTAACCAGTCAGGACACATCTATATCAGGCATCTGAAACCAGCTCCTGCAACGTGTCAGGTACTCATATTTCTTTTGCAGGTATGCAGGTTCTCGCTAAGGAATCTCCTCCGCAATCAACATCCAGATGGCATCTATAAGCCCATCATCCTATCCAGCAACCTCCCAATGGCATCTATAAGCCCATTCCCCCATCACACTGCTACCATGTGAGCGCAAATTTCTGGGCACTCTAGTGTTCAATCATCTTCTACCCTCGGATTACGAAAGGCATGTCAGCCAATCTGCATCCTCAGGTCTAAGCAGATTGAACAGGGGCAACTGTTGTACCCCAAAATTTGCCCTCCCATATTCTTCAAGAAATTGCCAAGCCAAGTCACAAAATTCCCCAAGGGTTGCACAGCTCAACAGTCTCCCATACAGTCAAAACTAGGGTTTGTGTGCTAATCAAGAAATTGAAGGTTTCAAGGGCCCAATCAAGTCTCATATGCCTACAAATGTGGTCAAGCATCCTCATATCAAGTTTCAAGGCATTTAGCTCAAAATTGCACAGTCAAAACCCTAAATTGCACTACAGTCAACTGTAGGGGCAAAATGGTCATTTGACAGTCAAAAGTTCAAATTTTTGGTCAACATATCATTTTGAAGCCACAAACATCATTTGATCAATGCTTGATCATGATTCTCAAAATTTGGCTCAAAAATCATCAAAGATGCAAAAGTTACTATATTTGGACAGTTGAAAAAGTCAACTGAAATTGACCAGGGCATAACTTTCACATGGATTATCAGAAAAATTCCATCCAAAGATCATTTTGAAGAGAAAGACATTTCCTACAACTCATCTTCATACTTCAAGTCCAAGAAATGCTCTCACAAAAAGTTATCAATTTCAACATTATAGGTCATTTTCAAAAGTCAACAAAAAGGGACTTTAAGTCAAAGGCCATAACTTGAGATTGGTAAATCAAAATGACATGGGACCAAAGGCATTGGTTAGAGGACTCAAAGACCTTTCCAAAATGTCCAGGAACATGAGAAAAGCTTAAAAATTGAGCAAGTTATGCCTTGTGGAAGTTGGGAAAATTTTGGATATTTTGAAAAGTCAACTTTGATCCAAATGACCTAAAATTGCTAATGGGCCCATTTTTCTTCCATGATTCATCATTCCAAGCATGTGCACGACCGCTTGGCCCAAAGGGAAGTATTTTCTCATTTTTTATTTATTTATTTGAATTATTATTTATATTAATTCATTTAAATTATTTAAATACATGAAAAATATCAAACTTGCCCTAAAAAATCTTTTCATGCATGTTTTACCCTTAATATCTCGTGCACATCCCAATATGGCAAGATTTGGTCTGATTTGAGCTAATTGATACAAGGAACACATGAAAAAGATTCAAAAAGATCTTAAGAAAATCAAATATGCAAAACAATGAATGCCTTGGATTTTTGCTAGTTTTGTTAACCTAATGCCTTCAATACATAAACAGGAATCAAACCCTAATGACAATACACTGAATGCTGCGCAAAAGAACCATATACAAACTTGAAAAATTCTCCATAAAATTCAATTCTGAAATCAACCTTAGAGGTCGATTCAAAGCACCATTCCTTTTCCAATAGCTTGCTCAAGGTCTATTGAGTGTATTCCAATCAGAATCATCCCTCTAAACTCCAAGAACTGGTAAAACGGACCTCAACTGTGTCAAGAAATTTCTGGAATCGTGCATCATGATTTATGCATACCTTGCCATTTTTATTCATTGATTCATGTTTGTTATGAGTGTCTGATGCTAACCATACAGTTTGATTGCGTTTTTGTGTTATATATGCGATTTAGCCATTGACGCAGTTTAGGGTTTGCAGAGCTCCCAATTGGGGATTTTGAAACCAAGTAAAATTGGGATCCCAAACCACCACCACTCAAACCAGAAAGCTTGGACGAAGAAGATGCAATGCTCGCGCCAAATTTATGTTTAGAGATGGGCTATTCGCTATTTTTCAATAGCCTGCTTAAACCCACGTGTTGCACCCCAAAATTTGCCCTCCCATATTCTTCAAGAAATTGCCAAGCCAAGCTTCAAAATTCCCCAAGGGTTGCACAGTCAAAGGGCTCCTATACAGTCAAAACTAGGGTTTGTGTTCTGATCAAGAAATTGAAGGTTTCAAAGGCCCAATCAAGCCTCATATGCCTACAAAGATGGTCAAGCATCCTCATATCAAGTTTCAAGACATTCAGCACAAAATGGCACAGTCAAAACCTTAGATTGCACTACAGTCAACTGTAGGGGCAAAATGGTCATTTGATAGTCAAAAGTTCAAATTTTTGGTCAACATATCATTTTTAAGCCACAAACATCATTTGATCAATGCTTGATCATGATTCTCAAAATTTGGCTCAGAAATCATCAAAGATGCAAAAGTTACTATATTTGGACAGCTGAAAAAGTCAACTGAAATTGACCAGGGCATAACTTTCACATGGATTATCAGAAAAATTCCATCAAAAGCTCATTTTGAAGAGAAAGACATTTCCTACAACTCATCTTCATACTTCAAGTCCAAGAAATGCTCTCACAAAAAGTTATCAATTTCAACATTATAGGTCATTTTCAAAAGTCAACAAAAAGGGACTTTAAGTCAAAGGCCATAACTTGATATTGGTAAATCAAAATGGCATGGGGCCAAAGGCATTGGTTAAAGGACTCAAAGACCTTTCCAAAATGTCCAAGAACATGAGAAAAGATTAAAAATTGAGCAAGTTATGCCTTGTGGAAGTTGGGAAATTTTTGGATATTTTGAAAAGTCAACAATGGTTCAAATGACCTAAATTTGCTAATGGGCCCATTTTTCTTCCATGATTCATCATTCCAAGCATATGCACGACCACTTGGCCCAAAGGGAAGTATTTTCTCATTTTTTATTTATTTATTTGAATTATTATTTATATTAATTCATTTAAATTATTTAAATACATGAAAAATATCTAACTTGCCTTAACCAATCTTTTTATGCATGTTTGATACTCAATATTTCGTGTAAATGCAAATGGGGAAAGATTTGGAGCTGATTGGCATGATTGAGAGCAAAATACACATGAAAAGATATGGAAAAGATCCTTAAGAAATCAAATATTGAAAACCATTATGGCCATGGATTTTATGCAATTTTCTTGACCTAATAGCTTCAATACATAAACAGGAATCAAACCCTAATGCTAACAGACTCTAAGCTGCGCAGAAGAACAATAGAGAAACTTGAAAAAATTCCTAGAAAACCAAATTCTGAAATCATTGTTGGAGGACGATTCAAGCCTTAATCTTGATTCCAATAGCTTGCTCAAGGTCTATTGGACACATTCCAATCAGAAACCACCATCAAAACTCCAGGAATCGGTACCTAGAACCGGAACTGTATCAAACAAATTGCATAATCATACATTCTATTCTATGCGTTATTTGTGAATTTTATTTGTTGATTCTCGTTCCTTGTGAAGTTCTAAAGCTAACCATGGTATTTAATTGAATTATTATGCATCGTATGTGATTTCGCCATAATCGATTTCTAGGGTTGCAGGTTTTTTGAATTAGGGATTTTCAGACCAAGCAAAATTAGGATTCCAGACCCATGCCATTCAAATCAGTACATCAAGACGAAGAGATCTTGACCCTCGCGATCAATTTATTGACATCATAGCGCTAGTCGCTATTTTCTTGAAGCTAGCCTAAGACCACGCGTTTAAAACCGTTGCCATAGGCTTTTGTTTCAGAAAAAATAAAAACAACGAAGAAGACAACCTCGTTGTCAAAATGTGATAGGCCGGTTTGAAATTCGCGCCAGAAACCCACTAACGCGTTTGTCTTTCTTTTTATTATTTATTTGTTATAACATGTTAACGTGCGTTTCATAGTTCAGCTGGCAAGCGTTGATAGCTTCAACGTCCAAGACCTGGGTTCGAACCCCAGGTCTGTACAATTCCAATATTATTTTTCCATAGATGTTCACATGCAGCACTATCATCCAATGCACACCATATTCCACTTCATCCAGCCAGCCACGTGCTTAACGAATCCAGATCAAGGGCTCATAGTTGAAGAACACCATAAAGACAAGTCAACAAGCGCATACGTGGCCTGGAAAAGTCAAACGATTTCAAGCTTATTGGGCCAGATTTTCATAAACACACCTCCACTTTAGGGCCTGAACCCCTCCCCTGGTTTGCAATTTCGTTTTTTTATTTATTTTGTTTTTAATTGTTTCTTTATTTATTTTTTTGTTTTTAATTAATTAATTATTTTACCAAATACAAAAATATCATAAAAACCAAAAAAAGGCAAAAATATAATAACTTTTATTTCCAATATTATTTTCATAAAAAATGCATGTAAATAAATTTAGTAAAATAGGTTTTAACTTTAATTCTTTTTAATAACCAAAAATCCAAATAAACATAGAATTTAGGTTTAATAAATTTTATTCCCTTCAATTTTTTTCTTTTTTTTTCATAATAATGATATTATTTATTTTATTTATTTTATAATTAAATTGTACATAAATAATTTAGGTTTAAATTAGGTCAAAAATTCAATATTTTCTTAATAACTAAAAATAATTAGAATTAGGGTTTGACATTTTTATTTTAATTCTTTTTTCTATTAAATCTTAAAAACATAAAAATACCAAAAACATTTTCATTTAATCTTAATTTTAATTACTAATTAATTTGCAAAAGGGTCCAATGCCCTCGTTTCAATAATTCTTATTTAATTGCGCATATTTACCTTATTTCGCTTAATTAATTGTGTATCTTTCCCAAAGCCATGTAACTAAATTTCTCGCATTTTTATTTCTTTTGCTTTATTTATTTTCCGTCAAATCGGGTCTGGTTTAATTTAGGCGATGTGGACCCGCGCCATTTGTAATAGCTTTAGAATTTACTTTCCTCGCAAACTTTTAAACTGTTAAATAAGCATGAAAGAATGTATGGCCTTAAATAAAATCAAGCGTAGATCACAATGAACATGACAAGACAAATATCAAATGAAAACGACACACGAATCGCACACACCACCCCTAGGGTACGCCTCACTGTTGCCTTTCGAAAGGTGATCGTCGAGTAGAGGATGTCTTAGTAAGTCCTCATGATCCGGGAACCTGGCATGAGGGTAGCTTCTAAGGTGTCTTCCTATTGCTCTGGTGATCACCATGTCCCGAACATCGAATTGACCCGAACACCTCCAACGGTGGTGCTACCTACTTCTCAATGGTGGGATGGCACTACTTTTAAGGACATTTACACAGACAAATTCCTTAGGGTAGGTAGGTTCTCAAGGATACTTGCTCTAATCTCAAAACAAAATCAAAAATACTTTTCACACCGACACCTTTTCAAAAAGCTTTCGAAAGCAATTTTTCAAACACTCTGACGTACGAGTCGAACTGAAATTTTTCAAAGAAACTTTTTTAAAACCCACATTGAAAAGCAAGCAAACATTTTGAAAACACAAATGAGCAAGTATCTAAGAGCCCATGGATAACCATGGATAGAAAGGGTGCTAATACCTTCCCTTTCTATAACCTACCTCCCGAACCGAGAGCAATCTCTTTAAAGGAATTTTTCTGTGCTTTTGTCCTTTCCATTTGGAGAAAATAAAAGACGGTGGCGACTCTTGCTTCCGTGACATTTCGCGAACCAGCTTTAAACAGTCAGTTCCAGATCCACCGATCACACCACGCCATAGAAACTGTTGCTGAATGTTTATGTTACAGAGACAATGGAGACGACGATGCGTTGGCAGACGGTGATAGGCGGATTTAAAAATTCGCGCGTTTTCCAGCACTAATCTTGTTTTTATTTTATATTATTTCCTTGTTATTAATATATCAAAAGCGTTCAATGGCACAGATGGCAAGCGAGTCTCTTGGCAAGGCATATGACCTGGGTTCGAACCTCAGGTCTGAATAATTTCCATATTGTTTTTCCATAATAAATCCTATGCAGGCACAACCTTAAGGCACACCATGCATCCTCCATCATCAAGCCAGCCACGTTCATCTGGAGATTTAATCCAAGGCCAAGAATCAAAGAGCACGCTACACTTCAGTCAACGCACCACATGCTTGCACGAAAGTCAATCAGGCCTTGCAAGATTGGGCCAGAACTTTTGAATCAACACCTCACAATTGGGGCCTGAACCCCCCTGGTTTGCAATTTCTTTCTTTTTTTTACTTATTTTTATTTTATTGTTAATTATTATTTTATTTTATTCAATTGTTTTAATTTAATTAATTATATTTTACAAATTATAAAATACACAAAAAATCAGGAAAAAAGAGAAGAATATAATATTTATTTATTTTAATTATTTTCTTGTAAACAAATGTATGTAAATAAACTTAGTATAAATTAGGGTTTTTACAATATTAATACTTTTCATAAAATATCTAAAAAATATAGAATTAGGTTTAATGAATTTTATTCCTTTCAATTTTTTTCTTTTTCATAATAATAATATTACTTATTTTATTTTCATAATTAAATTGTACATAAAAGAATTTAGGTTTAATTTAGGTTAACAACTTCAATATTTTCTTAATAACTTAAAAAATAATTAGAACTAGGTTTAACGTTCAATTTTAGTTTTAATTAATTTTTTTTCCATTAAATCTTAAAAACATAAAAATACATAAAACATTTTCTTTTTAATTTTTAATTTTAATTCCTCATTAACTTTAATTTTTTGCAAAAGGGTCCAACGCCCTCGTTCGTAATTTATTTAATTCGCGTATTTATTTTCTTTCGTTTAAATAATTATGTATCTCTCCCAAAGCCTTGTAACAATTACTTTTCGCACTTTTATTTGCTTTATTTACTTTCTGTCAAATCGGGTCCGGTTTAATTTTGGCGATGTGGACCCGCGCCATTTGTAATAGCTTTAGATTTACCTTTCCCGCAAATATTAACTGTTAAACAAAGCATGCAAGAATGAATGGCCATAATAAAATCAAGCGTAGATCACTTTAACATGACAAGACAAATACAAATGAAAACGACACACGAATCGCACACACCACCCCTAGGGTACGCCTCACTGTTGCCTTGCCTCGAAAGGTGATCGTCGAGTAGAGGATGTCTTAGTAAGTCCTCATGATCCGGGAACCTGGCATGAGGGTAGCTTCTAAGGTGTCTTCCCATTGCTCCGGTGATCACCATGTCCCGAACCTCGAATTGACCCGAACACCTCCAACGATGGTGCTACCTACCTCTCAATGGTGGGATGGCACTACTTTAAAGGACATTTACACAGACGAATTCCTTAGGGTAGGTAGGTTCTCGTAGATACTTGCTCTCTTCAAAACAAAACAAATCAAAATCTTTTCACACCAACACTTTTCAAAAGCTTTCAAAGCAAATTTTTCAAACACTCTGACGTACGAGTCGAACTGAAATTTTTCAAAGAAACTTTTTAAAACCCACAATTGAAAAGCAAACAAACCATTTTTGAAAACACATTGAGCAAGTATCTAAGAGCCCATGGATAACCATGGATAGAAAGGGTGCTAACACCTTCCCTTTCTATAATCTACCTCCCGAACCGAGAGCGATCTCTTTTAAGGAATTTTTCTGTGCTTTTGTCCTTTCCATTTGGAGAAAATAAAAGACGGTGGCGACTCTTGCTTTCCGCGACATTTCGCGAACCAGCGTTAAACAGTCAGTTCCAGATCCACCGATCACAATATGCTATACGCGAAAGCCTGATGAACAGAATCTGCACAACATACTCTAACTTTGAGCAAGATACTTACCATGTCACCAGCACTCTGAAGCGTCAGAATAAGCTAAAGACAAGAACACTCTGATTTTCATTAGCAGAACACTCTGAAGTGTCAACGTTACTATGCATTTAAGACAGATTAATTACCAACGGCTTTATTCCAAGACAAAGATCTTCTCAAAATGGAAAGAGCGTTATGAGCATCGAAATGAAGTTATGGACAGCAACGTATCTATTCCAAGGCTATATAAACAAATCAGTGAGAAAATAATTGGCTAATTCTTACATACGCACATACGCATAAGCTAATCATCTTCACGCTCTCACTCATCCAAGTTGCTAAAAGCTCTCAACCGCTTACTCTATAGCTCTAGCAATCTATTTTTATCCAAGCTTAATATTGTGTATTATCACAGTTGTGATATATAGTTTTTCTAGAAAACATCAAACATACATTTGTTCATTTATCTGTAAAAGAATTTCCTTGAGATAAACCGGTATGTGGTTAGACTCAAGAAGGCTTTAACAGTTGTTAAAGCAGTTGTGTATTCAGTTGAATATAGTGGATTAATACCTCGTTGGAGAGAGGCGAAATCACCTTGACGGGTGGACTGGAGTAGTTTGAGATCAAACGAACCAGGATAAAAATAACGTGTTGTCTGCATTTGATTTCAAGTTTTACAATTCAACCCCCTTCTTGTGTTTTTCACATCTTCAATTGGCATCAGAGCGCCTGGTTCTGAGCTTATAACACTTAACCTTGTCAGTACAAGATCCAGCATTGAAAAACACTATGGCAGGACCACATCAAAACATCAGCAATGACAACAATGAAGAAAGAGACGGATTCAGTGGCAAACCTCCAGTCTTTGATGGAGAGAACTTTGATTACTGGAAAGACAGAATTGAAAGCTTCTTTTTGGCCCACGATGCTGATCTGTGGGATATGGTGACTGATGGATACACGCACCCAGTGAATGCAAGTGGTCAGAAGATTGATAGGAAAGCAATGTCTGATCAACAAAAGCGTGACTTCAGAAATCATCACAAAGCCAGAACAATTCTTCTCAGCGCCATCTCTTACTCTGAATATGAAAAGATATCAAACAGAGACACTGCAAAGAATATGTTTGACTCTCTGAGAATGACGCATGAAGGCAACATTCAGGTTAAAGAAACTAAAGTTCTTGCGCTCATTCAGAAGTATGAGGCATTCAAGATGGAAGAAAGTGAATCAATTGAAACGATGTTCTCAAGATTTCAAATTCTGGTTGTTGGTCTCAAAGTTCTGGATAAAGGGTATTCTACTGCTGATCATGTTAAGAAGATCATCAGAAGCTTGCCAAAATAGTGGAGGCCAATGGTCACAGCGCTGAAGCTAGCTAAGGATCTCAACAAAATCTCTCTAGAGGAACTTGTAAGCTCCCTCAGAAGTCACGAGATAGAGCTAGAAGCTGATGAACCTCAAAAGCAAGGTAAGCCATTAGCTTTAAAATATAACAGAAAATCTGACTCCAAAGTTTTGCAGGCTGTAGAAGAAACCTCTGATGGGTCCTCATCAGAAGAAGATGAACTGTCTCTCCTCTCCAGAAGGGTGAACCAACTGTGGAAGCAGAGGCAAAGAAAGTTCAGAAATCCAAGAAGATCAGAGAATCAGAATGAATCCTCCTCCATATACAGAAGGTCAGAACCCTCCTCTGGATATAGAAGATCTGAAGGCTCTTCAGGAAGCAGAAAGCCAAACAACAAAGACATCATCTGCTACGAATGTAACGAGCAAGGACACTACAAGAGTGATTGCCCAAAGCTTCAGAGGGAAAAGCCCAAAAAGAAGTTTGGCAAGGAAAATAAGAAAAGTCTCATGGCTACATGGGATGACTCTGACACATCTGAAGCGGACTCAGAATCAGATGATGAGAGAGCAAACATAGCTCTCATGGCAAACATAACAGAAGACAGTGAAGCTTCTGAATCAGACTCTGAATCATACACAGAAAAGGTATTTCCTAACTTTGCTATTAACTTTACTAAGGCTGAACTAGCTGAAAGCCTTAATGAAATTCTGGAAAGATATCAGCAGATCAGAGTCAAATTCAGAAACCTGAAAAGGAATCTTGCTTCTGACTTTGATAAAACTGAGAGTCTCAAATTGGAGAATTCTGAGTTGAAAAATAAAATTTAAAAATTAGAAAATCTATTACAAAACTCTCAGAAGGAAACAATTCTTGAAACTCCCAGTAGTGCTGATGAGATCATCAAGGAGTATGATCACAACTTTCAGAAGTTTCTAGCTAAAAACATAGATAGAAGCAAAATGGCTTCAATGATCTATGGAGTTAGCAGAAATGGCAGAAAAGGAATAGGATACCAAGGTAAGGTACCTACACCAAAGAATGTCATGGATTTAGTGATAAAACGTACTTCTCTTGATTCTCACTTTGTATATGGGCACACACATGACATCAAATATATTAGTAGTAATTATTCTGTCAAACCAAAATTCAACCAGAGTTTTGGTAAAACTAACAAATCAGGACCCAAGAAAATATGGGTACCTAAGGATAAAATAATACATGTTGCAGATATCTTTAGCAGCAAAGCAGAAACACCAGTCATGATACCTGGACTCTGACTGCTCACGACACATGACGGGAAGAATGCATATGTTCCAAAGCCTGGAACTTAAGCCCGGAGGCCACGTAGGCTTTGGAGGCAATCAGAGGGGAAAGATCATTGGCTCTGGAACAGTAGGTAATGGAAATCTTCCCTCTATAAGTAATGTTTTATTGGTAGATGGATTAATGCATAACCTGTTATCCATAAGTCAATTAAGTGATAACGGTTATGATATAATCTTTAATCAAAATTCATGCAAAGCTGTTAGTCAGAAAGATGGGACTATCCTGTTTAATGGAAAGAGGAGAAACAACATTTATAAAATAAAACTTTCTGAACTGAAAAGTCAGAATGTAAAGTTTCTTCTGTCTGTTAACAACGAGCAATGAATCTGGCACAGAAGATTGGGACATGTTAGTATGAGAAGAATATCTCAGATTAACAAACTCAATCTGGTCAGAGGACTTCCTAACCTGAAGTTCAATTCAGATGCTCTGTGTGAAGCATGTCAGAAAGGCAAGTTTGCAAAACCAACTTTCAAATCTAAAAATGTTGTTTCCACCTCTAAACCATTAGAACTTCTGCACATTGACTTATTTGGACCAGTTAAAACTGCTTCGGTCAGTGGCAAGAAGTACGGGTTAGTAATCGTAGATGACTATAGCAGATGGACATGGGTAAAGTTCTTAAGACATAAGGACGAGTCACACTCTGTGTTTGTCACCTTCTGCAACCAAGTTCAGAATGAAAAGGATCTTAGAATCGTTAAAGTCAGAAGTGATCATGGTGGAGATTTTGAATCATTTTTTAATGACAAAGGCATTCTGCATGATTTCTCTTGTCCTAGAACTCCCCAGCAAAATGGAGTTGTAGAACGAAAGAATAGAACATTGCAAGAAATGGCCAGAGCCATGATCAACGAGACTAATGTTGCTAAGATCTTTTGGGCAGAGGCAATAAACACAGCGTGCTACATTCAGAATAGAATCTCTATAAGACCTATTCTGGAAAAGACTCCATATGAATTGTGGAAGAACAGAAAGCCCAACATTTCTTATTTTCATCCATTTGGATGTACTTGTTTTATTTTGAATACTAAAAATTATTTGAAAAAGTTTGACTCTAAAGCACAGAAGTGTATTATGTTAGGATACTCTGAACGCTCAAGAGGGTACAGAGTATACAATACAGAAACACAGATTGTTGAAGAATCAATCAGTGTTCATTTTGACGATAAGCTTGACTCTCCAAAGTCAAAGCAGAATGAATTACTTGCAGGTATGGAAGTTGAATTCACAGGTACTGAAGACAAGTCATCAGAAGCTCTCAACAAAGACACTCCCTCAACATCAGAAAGAGGCACTACAAGCAATCCAGCACCTTCTGTTGATCAACTTCAAAAAGACCATCCAGAAGCAGCATGGATCACCCTGAAGAAACAATCTTAGGAAGAAAGGAAGATCCAATCAGAACAAGAGCCAGCTTCAAAAACTCTGAAGAATCCCTCATGGGACTTGTCTCTCTGATTGAACCATCTTCAGTTGATGAAGCACTTCTGGACAATGACTGGATTCTAGCAATGCAAGAAGAGCTGAATCAATTCACAAGGAATGACGTATGGGATCTAGTTCCTAAACCAAAAGGATTCAACGTCATTGGAACAAAATGGGTGTTCAGAAACAAACTGAATGAACAAGGTGAAGTCATCAGAAACAAGGCACGGTTGGTAGCACAAGGTTATAGTCAGCAAGAGGGGATAGACTATACAGAAACCTTTGCTCCAGTCGCCAGGTTAGAATCTATCAGACTTTTAATTTCATTTGCTGTTAATAAAGGCATCACTCTGTATCAGATGGATGTTAAGAGTGCATTCTTAAATGGCTATATAGAAGAAGAGGTATATGTGCACCAACCCCCTGGTTTTGAAAGTTCAAAAAATCCAGAATATGTTTTCATACTAAAGAAGTCACTGTATGGTCTGAAACAAGCTCCCAGAGCTTGGTATGAAAGACTGAGTAACTTCCTGTTAGAAAAGGAATTCACCAGAGGGAAAGTGGACACAACCTTATTCTGTAAGACAGTTAAGAATGACATTTTAGTATGTCAGATTTATGTTGATGATATCATTTTTGGATCTACTAAACCTTCTCTGGGAAGAAAGTTTGCTAAGTGTATGCAGGCAGAATTTGAGATGAGCCTAATGGGGGAACTGAAATTCTTTCTGGGCATTCAGATCAATCAAACCCCAGAAGGAACTTACATTCATCAGAGAAAATATGTCAGAGAACTTCTGAAGAAATTTGATCTCTCAGAATGTAATCCATCAAAGATTCCAATGCATCCCACGTGCATTCTAGAAAGAGAAGAGGTAAGCAAAAAGGTAGAACAGAAGGTCTACAGAGGTATGATTGGTTCTCTTCTTTATCTGACAGCTTCAAGGCCTGATATTTTATTCAGTGTATGCATTTGTGCAAGATTCCAATCAGATCCTAGAGAATCTCACTTAACAACTGTTAAGCGAATTTTCAAGTATCTGAAAGGTACTACTAATTTGGGTCTGTTTTATAGAAAATCAAATGATTACAGCTTAGTAGGATACTGTGATGCTAACTTTGCTGGAGACAGAGTAGAGCGTAAAAGCACTTCTGGAAGCTGCCAGTTTTTGGGAGAAAATCTGATCTCATGGTCCAGCAAAAGATAATCCACAATTGCTCTATCAACAACAAAAGTTGAATACATAGCAGCAGTTGGATGCAGCACACAAATGCTCTGGATGAAAAGTCAACTTGAGGACTTCCAGATTTTTGAGAGTAACATTCCTATCCTCTGTGACAACACTTCTGCTATTTGCTTAAGTAAAAATCCAATTTTGCATTCTAGGGCTAAGCATATAGAAATAAAACATCATTTTATTAGGGACTATATTCAGAAAGGGATTTAAAATTTAAAATTTATTGACACAGACCATCAATGGGCTGATATTTTCACAAAACCACTTTCTGAAGATAGGTTCAACTTCATTCTGAAACATCTCAGCATGAAGCTCTATCCAGAATAAAACTGTTTTAATTTTATATATTAACCTTCAGAATTGTGTGTATTTCTCTGTGAACTTCTGATTAATCCTCTTTCAGAATTTTAGAAATGCAGATTGTATCAGAATCTATCCATGAAGATCTGAGCGCTTTAGTTCAAGGATAGATGTTCTGTTCACTCAAGCAAACAAGTGTCATCCAGTCATCAGCTGTTTCCTGAGGCTGAACACGCGTTCACGCTCCTGAAAAGGCAAAGCGCTGATTGGATGCATTGAGACACATGTCATGGGTAACCGTTTAAGTATCTTTCTGAATCCCCTAAAATCAGCTATCATTAAATGCTAATTGTTGTACCCCAAAATTTGCCCTCCCATTTTCTCAACATTTTCTCATCACAAGGCCCTTGGAGCTCAAGATCCAGTTAGGGTTTCCTCTGCAAGACTTCTCCTAGCCCTGTTGACCCAAATTAGGGTTTGTGTTTGCACAAAGATATTTTGACCTAAAATGCCTAAGATGACTTTCATGCTTCATGTTGGACTCCCAAGTTTATCCATACCAAGTTTCAAGCTTTGATTCCAACCTTTGCCCAGTCAATTGGACAGTTGACCTAGAAATCAGCTGTATTGGGAAAAAAGTCAACTGTGGCCAATTGACAGTCAAATCTCATGAAAATTGACCCACATCAACATTATGAACTCATATGAACCATTTTGTCAAGTTTGGATCACAATTCCACAAGAAATTTGATCAAATCACCAAAAGGGCAAAATGGTCATTTTTAGGGTTTTGACTGCACAAAGGCAATTTTTGACTGTTTGACCTAGCCAATGGCAAACCAAGCTCACATATGGACTCAAGGACCCCATGGAATTGTCTTGACATACCCAACAAGTCTAAAAGATCCCAAATGCACAAGATTGACAGTTGAATTTCCCAGTCAATTGATCAATTTTGACTGTATACTGAAAAGTCAAACTTTGACTTTTTGGTCAAAATCAAGTGTCAAGATCCATTTTTCATCAAAACATGCCAAATCATGAAACTTTTTCATCAAGAAATCAAGAATTGCAAATTAGGGTTTGAAATGAAGATTTTTCATAACTTAGAATTTTTCTAAGTTATGAAAAACCCTAATTTTTTCCTAACTTTGTCCCACTTTCTCATCAAGATGCATTTGGATTCAAGGAAAAGTCAAAACATGAAAGTTGTAGCCCATTGAAAAATCTACAACTTTGATTCATAAAGTTTCCTCAAAAGAAGCTTGTAGCTCAAGTTACAATTTTTGGAACAAGGGTACCAAACCATTCTTAACTTAGAGAAATTTTGACCTATTTTAGGCAAGGTTTTTGCCTAACTTCAAGACCACTTTTCAAATACTTCCACTTGGAATTTTAATTTTCATTACAAAGATGGATTGTAGTACACATTCCAAGCTTTCAAAAATGTCAAAGAACTCATCAAACAACCTCATGGTTAGGGAGAATCGAATTTGGCAATATGGGAAAAACTCACTTTGTTCATGACCAAGTTACATGTCCATAACCTTGCATTTTTGAACTCAGCATGCCTTAAGCTAGATTACAGGTCCTTATCTCATTCACACTCAATAATTTAATGCAAACCCCTTGTATTCAAGCCTTGCATTATGTGTTTAAGCATTACATGGAAGTTTAACCCTTAAATAGAAAAAGCAAATTATCCATTTTAGAAAAGATGAACTTCATGTCAAAGTTGCAAATCAAGAAGTACAAGGCCATATCTTTGGGCACAAGTTCAGAAGCAAAACACACTGATCAAGGGGAAAGGTTGCAGCATAGATTGGGGGCCTGCATCAGTCTAGAACACAACTTGAACTTTTGTTGCTTAAGTAAGAAGAAACTTGACATAACAACGACCAACTCTCATTTCTGCCAAGACCAACTTAAGCAAACTTGTTAAACACATTCTAAATAACCACCCTGACCTGAAACACGAGCCAAACATCTCCATTGCTTTCTCAAACACATAATCACCATTAAACTGCACAAAAACAGGGCATTCTGCACTTGGACTTGGCTAGCTCATTTCCATCGTGCATCTTGGCCAAAACACTTCAAACACTTTCCCTACCATCCATACAAACTGTCCAAAGCATTAGAAGCAGACTGTAACACTCCTAACCAACATCACCATTTTCATTTTTCTGTTTTGCAATTGAAGTGCCATAACACGATTCACTTGGTTTCAAAGCAAACTAAAGCTTGGAATAGCATCCCTGGACATCAAGCAAGCTATACAAATCATTATCTTGCCCTGAAAGCTCCTCCATTGCCAGACACGATTCCAACTGAACAGGTAAGTTCATGAACTTCTATCTCTCAATGTAGGGAGAACTAGCTCTAAGTTTGTGAATGAAAAATGTCATGCTCATGTCCCTGAAGCTATACATATCTTTACTTTCCATTTATTTTGCCTGTGTTATGAGAATTTGAGGTCCGAACATTGGTAAAAAGTTAGGTTAAGAATTAGGAATGGAGAAATTCTCTCTCATTTCTGAGAGTTAGGATGAGTTCTTTATATGCCCAGAATCGTGGCTTGATGCTTAACATTTTTCATGTTGTAAGTTTGTGCTAAAAGTCCAGGAATCAGGAGTTGTGTTTGAAGCATCAAAGGCGCTCGTTTTTCAAATGTGTTGTCTAAAGGTTGAAGACAAAGTCTTCTTGGGCTGGGCCTGAGTTGACTTCTTATTTACACCACTTTTTTACTTTTGAACCCCCTGGCCCATTTTAAGATATCTTTGTTATTTTTCATTTTTTCCTTTTGATTTAGTTTTTATATTTTTGTCTAAACATAAAAAAGCATAAAAAACATTTTTCCACATTTTTTTTTGCATTTTATTTGATATTGATTTGCTTTATTTAGTTATATATATAAATAAATACATATTACTTTTTGTTTAGAATATTAGGAATAATACAAAATACATTTATTTTCTTATTTTATTTTATTTTATCTTCTGAAAACATTTTTTATAAAATATACTTTTTTTTTTGTAAATATTAAATATTTTTATTTTTTGTTCATATTTAACATATTTAATAAATAATACAAATACATATATATTTATTAGAATATTTAGGATAAAAATACAAAATATATACATTTTTATTTTTATTAATATTTAACATTAAAAATACCTTTTTGACAAATATACTTCTCTTTTATTTATTTTGTAAATAATTAATAAATATTGCATATATCATACAATAAATACTTTTATTTGTAAAAATTAGGGTTTTTGCCCTAAATGCATAAAAATATCAAAATTAATTGATTTTATTTTTGCTTATTTGATACATGATAAATACTTTTTACATACATATGAAAAACCTTTTTTTTGCATTTTGCATATTTATCTTATTTTTATTTGAATATTGTGTAAATAAATACCTTGCAAAATTCCAAGTTTGATGTAATAGTCTAGGGTTTTAATTCTTGTCAAAATACCCCCATTTGAACATTTGTACCCCCCATCCCATATATTATATTGTAATAACTTAGGAACTTTATTTTTCGCACTTTAAAGCTTTCTAATTATGCCATGTTAGAATTAGGGTTTGTATGCAAATCAATTAACCAAAAATAGTTTGACCTAAATTCAAGATAAACAAGTATGAAAATGGATAACACTAATCACACTTGCACCCCTAGGGTATTCCACTTGTTGCCTTCAATAATGGGCCATATTGCATGTTAGGTCTCTTTGGGCAAAACAAACACAATTCAAATGATCATAGTCCCTCGATGACGCTTTCGAAAGTTGCCTAAAAAATGATCAAGTCCCTTAAAAGAAAAATTGCCCAAAGATACTTGGCACCATTGCAATCATGGTCTAAACGATGACCCACGCCCGTCCCTTTCACATCCTAACACAAGATTGTCCACCAAATGCAATGGTGGAACAAAATTGTTAAAAGGGTTAAAACATAGCAAAGATCTTTGAGAAATTTAGGGTAGATAGCTCTTGATTACTTGCCAACTTGCAAAACAAAACACTTGCCTATTTTTTTCAAACCACACATCACTACACTTTCAAAACAACTTTCAAAAACATTGAAAACCTTTTCAAAAGACATACACCTTTGTATACATCCCAACATGGATCATTACAAAGGTTGCTACCACATTGGCTTCTTTTCAAAACATTTTCAAACCCACACACACAAAGCACCATTTCAAACAATTGAAAATTAAGGCAAGTTGATCTAAGCAAGTAACTAAGAGCCCATGGATAACCATGGATAGAAAGGGTGCTAATACCTTCCCTTTCTATAATCTACTCCCCGAACCCAAGAAAACATCTCAAAGGTTTTTGCTGTGCTTTTTAAACCTTTCCTTAGGATAAAATAAAAAGTCAGTGGCGACTCTTGCTCAACCGAAACATTTGCGAAAACAAACACAAAACTCAAGTCAGTTCTCCCACCGTATCACAGAACTGGCGACTCTGCTGGGGATAAATTTAAAAGTGGAGTAACCTTAGGGCTTAGATCACCCTCTTGCATGACTAATTGTTTGTCTTGATTGCTTTATATCTTGGCTCTCTTGTTTGGGTTTACAATCCTACACCCGGATTTTGGGAAACATTCATAGATAGCAATACGTTGTGGAAACTATGCGGGGTATACCGACACGGTCGAAGCAATAGCTATATTAGTGCGACACATTTGTGAGTACTGGTAACCCTTGAGTTCAATCAAGGAGAGTACGGGGCCGCTGAGTGATGTCACTAAGCACTAATGACCTAGAACCTTACTTGACCATCTTGGCCTTTCATTAGGGGTAGTGAGATGACCGGCTTTGGTGCAGTCCGAAGTTGGTAGATACTCGATACTACACTCATTGAGGGTTGTTTTCTTGGAATATTTTGGTCGCTAGTTAAGTGGCTAAACCAAAACAATGAACAATGAAAACAATCCAGTGATATTGAGCTCCTTAGAACCCGGTTACTATTTATAGGACAGGATTTTAAGCCAACTACACTCAAGAGGGTACTTACCTATTAAACCCCATGCAAGCCTGAAACTAGGGTTTAGTGTGATTTGCTTGTACATATGTTTGTGCATACATCATGAACATCATAAAGCATCATATGCATTTACTAACCACTTCAAGGGTTTAGATCTTCATCTTTGTTCTTGTTTTGTAGGTCATGGAAATTCCTCGCAGGAAAACCATCCAAGTCAACCTTGTGAGAATCCCTCCTCAACTCAAGGTGAAATTCTGGCTGCAGATACTCAATGTCACGTTCAATGTTATGACACCGTATCTGACTTACTATAAGACAGTAAATACAAAAACAGTAAAGAACATAATCAATTGTTTACCCAGTTCAGTGTGCAACAACACCTACTCTGGGGGCTACCAAGCCAGGGAGGAAATCCACTATAAGAGATATTAATTCAGGAATAAACCAACCAGTTTATCTCCTTCACTTAAGACCTACCCAATGCAACTTCAATCTAAGTACAACTTAAACCTGAGTTCCTACTCACTCCCCCTCAATCACAGCAGTGATACATAAAACAATTTGACTAATGAATTGTTGAAGACACTCTTCAAAACATACACTTGATTGTGCTTCACAGCTTTTTAATCAAGCAATACAAACACTCTTGCTTCACAGCTTTGAGTGATACACAACCCTAACTTGACTTTGCTTCACAGCTTTAGTCAAGAGACATACAAACACTCTTGCTTCAAATCTTTGAGTGTTACACAACCCTTACAATTAAAACCTATTCCAAGTCACTTATCACAATGATAATTTCTTGGATTACAATAGTAAAAACTATACAGCTTCTAAATGATCTTCTGTCAACAAGGGATGCATTCCAAGACAGCAGCTCTGTTGAATATATAGCAGCTGCATCTTCAGTTAGGGTTTCCACAAAAAGCTAGGGTTAAATCCGTTTGACCTTAGGACTAGGTCACAGGACTAGATCAACCAGGTTGGGGTTGAGCTAGGTTAACCCAAAGAAAACGCAGGATTCTGTTCTGGAAAGACTGAGTCATTTTCCTAAAAAAACTCAGAATTTACCAAACTGCATACCTGTTAGTTCAGAACAGGATGTCTTAACATTTGTTATGACATCTGAATTCCTGTTTACTGATTTTGGTAAATGTGATCATTTTGCAAAATGCTCAGATGCACACTCATAAACATCAGTACCTGTATGACAATATTTTTCTGCAAAGGTACCTAATAAATTTGTACCTAATAAACTAGAATGTTATGACATCAGTCATGACATTCGTACACCTGGTTTTACCAAAAATGCATGCCAATACATAAACAACTACAAACTCCCCCTTTGGCAGATTTTTGGCTAAAGCCCCTAAGCAATCAGAGATAGATAGCAGCAGAATAAATATGACTGCAGAAAAATGGAATGTCAATTAAAGTCTACCAAAATATATCTCCCCCTCTTTAGCCACAAATGGGCCAAAGATACATGTTCTTAAAGATTATACAGTCATCCAGAAAAAGTAACACAACAAGACAAAAAAAACTGAACACACTTTGCAAACTCCACCAGGGACCAGCAACACCACCAAACAGCAACTCCACCAACCTTTAAGCACTGTCATCAGACTCAGAGGAGCTAGTTTCTTCAGTATTGAGATGACCTTCAGCTTCTACACCCTCTTCCCTTCTGTTTCCTTCAGCTTCCTCCTTTTCTAACCTGGCAATTAGGTTTTCTAGGGTCTTTTTCCTAGCTTCCAGTTCTTTGCAGGTCTCTTTTAATACAACAATAACATCAGATGTTTTGGACTGGGTCTTCACAGACGATGTCTCAGCTGATGTTATGACAATATCAGGAGCATGAGATCCCTGAAATAGTTTGTAGTGCAACCCAAGGGCAGGAGCTCTTTTGCAAGCAGTATCTCTTGCCACCAGGATATCAGGGTATTGTGCAAGGATAATTCCACAAAGGAGGGAGGGAAAGGCAATTGGTCCTTTGACAGCATAACTACCAGCATGTTTTAAAGTTTGTTCAAAAATATACCTGCCATAGTCAAAAGCAGTCTTGGTTCCCACAGCATAAATAAATCTCCCCAATCCTGTGGAGATAGTTGATTTATGGTTTGTAGGGACCCAGTTGGCTGCACCAATCTTGTGCAGGATGGCAAATTTCATGCTAAGTTTGCTGGCATTCAGCTTGCCTTTCAAGGGCCAGCACTTTACTTGCCTTGCTGTGATGGTTTGACAAACTTCATTGTCAGTGACTTCCAGATCAGGACAATCCTCATTTGATCTTCCAAGAAATTTGTTAATTTCTTATGGAGAGAAATTAACCCTTCTTCCTCTAACAAAAACACTTTCAAGGTCAGCTGACCTTCCATCAGCACAATCATTAGACAAGTTAACTATGAACTCCTTGACCAGATTTTCATAACACTTGTTAAATTTTATCACTGTCTTCATCAGTCCAGCATTCTTGATCAGGTCCATGATGTCCTTGCACTCCATGGCATCATTGTTGAGTTCTCTTTCTAAAGCTATTCTCTTCAAGCAAACATACTTCCATCTGTTTGCATTGTCAGGATGGTGGAAAGAGATGTTGTCTGTTGGGACTTCAGGAACTCTAGCAATTTTGCTGGAGGGCAGTTTCCTTCTGATAGGAATTTCTTCAGCATCAATCTCAAACTCTGATTCCTCATCAGAATCAGAGGATTCAGGTTCTTTTCTCTTCTTTGTAATTGGTTGTCTACCAGTATACACCTGGGCTTTCACCTTCCCTTTAGGTTGACCAGTTTTCACAGATTCTACCCCAGCCTTGCCTTCAGCCTTGGATTTCTTAACAACAGGTTTATCTTTGGACATACATTTTGCATCATTCTGATTACCTTTTATTTTCATCATTCTCCTAGCTATGCTAGGGTTTACATTGGCAATCAGATCATTGTCTGAGTATTCCTCATCCACATCAATGATAGGTGGATCAGCAGTCTTTTCTGAAGGGTTCTGAATGTTGTCTTTTTGTGTCATAACATTCTCAGAGACATCTACATTCTCAAAGACATCCACATTTGGGCTTCCTGATTGATTTAAAGGGACAGAAATCCCCGGTACAAGTTGGTTTCCGCTTAGTATACTAGTAACAAGCCTAGCAATAGCTTGATGAACTTGAACTGATCCTTCTCTATTTGATACAGAAGAAGAAGGATGACCAGAGGCAGCAGCTTGAGCTCTTCCTGCATGTCTAGTTCTCAGCTTTTTGACTTTGGCGGGGTCAGTAGCCATCTCTCTGAGAGGAGTGATCTCAAGAACTTCAGATTCTATGCATGTGGTGATTGCTCGAGAGTCTTGGTCAGATGATGAAGATGATGAAGATGATGAAGATGAAGAGGTCGCCTTGGTTGAAGATGATGTTTGAGACATTTTGATTGACTTAGAGCACCAGTAGCAATTTGAGAAAAAACTTTGATTGAGCGAAGGGAACAGGTTGCAAAGTCGAGAGAGGTAGGAGGCAAAAGAGAGTCTTTTCAACTTCTTAAAGATTTTGAAAGAATTGGGAAAACATATGATTAACCCACTAAAAATAGACTTAACAAAATTAATTCCTTCAACCCTTGTTTTAAGCAAAATTAATTGCTATAATTTCTCATGTTGGCAAATACCCAACCTGCCCCTCAAGTTTTCAAGTTTATTTCCAACAAGAGCCTTGGTAGAAGAATCAGTCAGCTGAATCTTAATGATACCATGTTCCAGTTTAATTGACTTTTTCTCTACAAAGTCAATGTGCTTGGTCCTGATATGCTGAATAGGGTTCATGGAAATATTGATTGTATTCAGATTGTCACAATACAATGTCACAACATCTTGTGAGACATTACACTTAGTGAGCATCTGTTTTGTCCATATATTTTGAGAACAGTTACTACCAGCTGCAACCATTTCAGCACAGAGTTGGGAAGGCATTCTTTTGACATGAATCATAGCTCTGGCAGATTCCTGTATGTTCCTGTTTTTATTTTTGTCAACTCCATTTTGATGATGAGTTATAGGAGAAGAGACTTCATGACTCATTTTTTTTGGGAAACAGAATTTATTAGACTTGTTGTTTCCAAATTCTTTGTCATGATTACTTCTGGTTCTGACAACACATCCTTCTTCAAGTTTATTCATCACATCACAGACATGTCTCTTTTTACCAAGCCTTTCAATTTGAAGTTCACCACAAACCCTTCTTTTATCAATCTGTAGTCCTGGAGTCCTTTTGACTGCTTCCATAGAGATAGCTCTTTTCATTCTTCTTAGATGAAGATGACCAAGCTTATGGTGCCACAGTTTCATCTCTTTTTCTTCTTTGGTAATTGGACACATAGTGGAGTTATTAGTGTTCTCAGGCTGCCACAAGTAACAGTTATCTTTGGATCTGATTCCTTTCATTACAACTTCTAGTTTTTCATTAATTACTAGACATTCAGATTTTGAGAAGTTAACCTTGAATCCTAGATCACATAATTGACTGATACTAATGAGATTAGCAGTCAGCCCTTTTACCAGCAGGACTTCACTCAGACTTGGAACTTCAGGGCAGTCCAAATTACCAACTCCTTTGATTTCACCTTTAGCACCATCTCCAAAGGTCACATAACTAGTGTTGTGAGGTTTAACATGATTGAGAATGTTCTTTATTCCAGTCATGTGTTTAGAACACCCACTGTCAAAGTACCAACCTTCCTTTGCAGACACTCTCAGGGAAGTATGGGCTATCAGGGCAGTAGCCTTTTTCTTCCATTGAGGAGTATGTGGTACCTTTTTAGACTTAGGTTTGACACCTGAGTTTTGATTGGGGTATCCATGCAATCTGAAGCAGAAGGGCTTTATGTGGCCATATCTCCCACAATGATGACATCTCCATCTTTGGTACCTTTTCTTCATATGTCTCTGTTCCTGATGTTGAGAGTTGTGTTGAGACATCTGTTTTGACATTTGCTTATCAGGCCTGATCTTCTTATCTGTACCAGAGTTCTTTGCTTCCATAAATCCTAGTCCAGATTTGTTTCCCACATTTTGTCCAACCTGAAGGATCTCTTCCAATTTGTCTGTTCCATTAGTCATCATTTTGACAGATTTGGTCATTTGATTTAGTTGTGAGTTTAGCAATTGAACTTCTCCTTCTAGATGACTTATAGTTTCAAGGTTTGCCCTTTTTTCAGCCTCCAGCTTTATGATGAGTTTTGATTGTTTCTCATTCTGCACACAGACTTCAGCACTTCTGATACACAATTTCTTGTAAGTATCAGCCAGTTCTTCAAATGTCACTTCTTCATCACTAGTGTCACTTTCAGAAGTACAAACACCAGTTAGAGCAGTAACTAGTTTGGCAGATTCTTCTTCAGAATTACTTTCTGAATCACAGTCAGACCAAGTAACAGTCATTCCTTTCTTTTGTTTCTTAAGAAAGGTTGGACATTCAGCTCGAATATGCCCATATCCTTCACAACCATGGCATTGAATTCCTCTGCCTTGGTTTCCCTTCTCTTCTGACCTTGGTCTTCTGCTGGAACTGTCAGTGTCAGAGGGAATGTTATGAACATTAGACCTTGACTTTGGATCTATTCTTTTGATGAGTTTGTTGAACTGTCTTCCAAGCATGGCTATAGCTTCTGAAATATTTTCTTCTTCATCCTCCTTGTTTTCAACATCAGTGTTGGATACAAGTGCTATGCTCTTGTTCTTCTTGTCACCATTATCAGTGATCCCCATCTCAAAAGTCTGAAGAGACCCAATAAGTTCATCCACTTTCAACTTGCTGATGTCCTGGGCTTCCTCTATGGCAGTTACCTTCATTGCAAATCTTTTAGGCAAGGATCTGAGAATCTTTCTCACCAATTTTTCTTCTGACATCTTTTCTCCCAGTGCTCCTGAGGTGTTGGCAATCTCCAAGATGTTCATGTGAAACTCATGAATGGTTTCATCTTCCATCATTTTTAGATTCTCAAACTTGGTAGTCAACATCTGAAGCCTTGACATTTTTACTTTGGAAGTGCCCTCATGAGTAGTTTTGAGAGTGTCCCAAACTTCCTTGGCCAGTTCATATTGATGTACTAGTCTGAAAATGTTTCTATCAATTCCATTGAACAAGGCATTTAAAGCTTTGGAATTTCCCAGGGCTAACTCATCTTCTTCTTTACTCCAATCTTCCTCAGGCTTCAGACTGATTGTCCCATCTTTCTCAGTTATAGTGGGATGGTTCCATCCTTTGTCAGCAGCTCTCCAAGCCTTTTTGTCCAGAGATTTTAAGAAGGCTATCATACGAGGTTTCCAGTAGTCATAATTTGTTCCATCCAGAATGGGTGGTCTATTTCCAAAAACTCCTTCTTTGTCCATAGTGCCAGAAAGTGATATCCCTAGATCTCACCCAGTAATACAGGCAGGGTGCCTGCTCTGATGCCAATTGAAATTCTGGATGCAGATACTCAATGTCACGTTCAATGTTATGACACCGTATCTGACTTACTATAAGACAGTAAATACAAAAACAGTAAAGAACACAGTCAATTGTTTACCCAGTTCAGTGTGCAACAACACCTACTCTGGGGGCTACCAAGCCAGGGAGGAAATCCACTATAAGAGATATTAATTCAGGAATAAACCAACCAGTTTATCTCCTTCACCTAAGACCTACCCAATGCAACTTCAATCTAAGTACAACTTAAACCTGAGTTCCTACTCACTCCCCCTCAATCACAGCAGTGATACATAAAACAATTTGACTAATGAATTGTTGAAGACACTCTTCAAAACATACACTTGATTGTGCTTCACAGCTTTTTAATCAAGCAATACAAACACTCTTGCTTCACAGCTTTGAGTGATACACAACCCTAACTTGACTTTGCTTCACAGCTTTAGTCAAGAGACATACAAACACTCTTGCTTCAAAGCTTTGAGTGTTACACAACCCTTACAATTAAAACCTATTCCAAGTCACTTATCACAATGATAATTGCTTGGATTACAATAGTAAAAACTATACAGCTTCTAAATGATCTTCTGTCAACAAGGGATGCATTCCAAGACAGCAGCTCTGTTGAATATATAGCAGCTGCATCTTCAGTTAGGGTTTCCACAAAAAGCTAGGGTTAAATCCATTTGACCTTAGGACTAGGTCACAGGACTAGATCAACCAGGTTGGGGTTGAGCTAGGTTAACTCAAAGAAAACGCAGGATTCTATTCTGGAAAGACTGAGTCATTTTCCTAAAAAAACTCAGAATTTACCAAACTGCATACCTGTTAGTTCAGAACAGGATGTCTTAACATTTGTTATGACATCTGAATTCCTGTTTACTGATTTTGGTAAATGTGATCATTTTGCAAAATGCTCAGATGCACACTCATAAACATCAGTACCTGTATGACAATATTTTTCTGCAAAGGTACCTAATAAATCTGTACCTAATAAACTAGAATGTTATGACATCAGTCATGACATTCGTACACCTGGTTTTACCAAAAATGCATGCCAATACATAAACAACTACACAAGGAGCTCACATCAAGAATTCCAGAAAGCTCTCCCTTCAGTGAAAGACATGGTAGACTGCTCAGCTTAGTCAACACCAACATTGAAGAGGACATGATGAAAGTGCTATTCCAGTTCTTTGACCCTCTTCACCACTATTTCACTTTCCCCGACTACCAGTTGGTGCCCACTTTGGAGGAATTTTCTCAACTCCTTAGAATTACTATCCTGAATCAACTACCTTTCAACGGTACGGAAAAGGAACCAAAGCCTGAAGATGTTGCTCGAGCACTACATCTACAGCCATCTGACATCAAGGGGCATTGGGAAACTAGAAGCGGTGTCAAAGGCTTCTTAGCAAAATTCTTGTTTGAGAAGGCACAAGAGTGTTGGAATTCATTGGACCTACAAGCCTTTGAAGAGATTGTGGCACTCCTTATCTATGGGTTGGTCCTGTTCCCAAATCCTGACCAGCTTGTAGAAGTCAATGCCGTCAAAATCTTGTCCAGAAATCCAATACCAACATTTCTTGGGGACATCCTTCACTCATTTTACACACGAACATTGAGAAAGAGGGGTGTTCTCATGTGTTGTACTCCTCTCCTTGCAAGGTGGTTTATTTCGCACCTTCCACAATCTGTCTTGAAGAATGACCAAGGCTCGAGGTGGTCCCAACGGTTGATGACTCTTACTCACTCTGATGTACATTGGTGTTCTCGGTCCAGAGAAAATGTCATCATCGTCGATCGTTGTGGAGAGTTCCCTAATGTTCCATTACATGGCATTAGAGGGGGCATTACCTACAACCCTTGTCTAGCTTTGAGGCAATTTGGATACGCACGAAGAGATGGCCCTCACGACATGTTGATTCCTGACCTAGTTTTTGACTTCGACAACGATGCGCAAGGACTTCGCCAAAGATTCATCAGAGCTTGGAGGATGCCCAACAAGGTTGATAGCAAGACACTGGGGCACAAGAACTCTATCCCTCTTGAGCCTTATCTCAAGTAGGTACGAGCCCGAGCCCAGAGTCTAATGATGCCTTATCCTCATGTTCTCCCAGTGATTAAAGAGCCCGTTAAGGAAGGAGAGGTTCCCTACACCATCCTACATCCTGACATGCCTACATCGTGGGAGGAGATGCAGAAGAGTTGGATCCAACTCAAGGAGGAACAGAACACTTTTGAAGCCAGCTTCTACGCCAGCGAGAAGAAAGTTCTAGAGCTCACCCGCCGACTCCATGAGCAAGAGGCCCTCAATACCTACATTGCGCCAAAGAGGATGCGCAACGTCTTTTTACCTTGAGAAGTTGTTTTTGTAATATTTGGCCCATGGGGCACTTATGTACTAACAAATTTCTTCTTATTAATATGACGTGCGTTCTTTTTGTCTGCAACAATTGTGAATTTCTAAAATCCTTGAATGCATTGCATAGATAGCATCTCATGCATCATGTGCATAACATGTACCCCTTTTTCTACATGTTGCTTAATCTTCTTCGCTGTTTATTTTGAACAGTCATCATGAATCCAGAATCATCCAGTGAGCAAGCTATCAAGGCCCTCCAGGCCCAGAATGCCCAGTTTCAAGAGATGGTCATGAGCCTGGCCCAAGGTCAACAAGAGTTGAAGGCTTTGCTCTTAAAGAAGAAGAAGAAGAGGACTGTGTTGTTCAATACTGGACGCAGGTTTGGGAACACACTCCATAACGAGGCTGATCCAACTACTTCCTCTGCAGAGAAAGACAGTCCCCAAGGGGGAGGGGCTCCTAGTCCTGCAGTCTCTGACAACGAGACAGATTACAATGACGAACAATACCCTCCTGCTGCTGACAAATACAAGCAATTAGAGGACCGCTTGAGTGCCATGGAGATTCAAAATGTGCCGGGGCTGGATTTCGGAGATTTAGGTTTATCTTCTGGGGTGGTAATCCCACACAAGTTCAAGGCGCCTGCCTTTACAAAATACGACGGGGCTTCCTGTCCAAAGCTGCATCTCAGATTGTACGTAAGGAAGATCCAACCTTACACGGCAGACAAGAACCTTTGGATCCACTTTTTCCAAGATAGCCTTTCGGGGTCACAACTTGAGTGGTTCTATCAGCTAGATGGAACCAGTATCCGACATTGGGAAGATTTGGCTACCGCATTTTATAGACAATATCAATACAATTCTGACCTCGCTCCTACGCGTACCCAACTTCAGGGTATGTCACTAGGAACGGGCGAAGGATTCAAAGAATATGCGCAAAAATGGAGAGATTTGGCTGGCAGGGTGCAGCCTCCTTTGACTGACCGTGAACTGGTTGACATGTTTCTAGGGACCTTGTCTGGTCCATTCTTCAATCATCTGGTTGGTAATTCCTCCGCTGGGTTTACGGATTTGATCCTGACGGGTGAAAGGATAGAAGCTGGCATCAGGTCAGGAAAGATACAGAAAGGTGCCTCCGCAAGTACTGAGAAGAAGCCTTTCAAGAAGGAAGCTAGTGCCGTCTATGGTCCTAGAAGACAAGTTAAGCCAGAACGCCGCCAAGCCGTTAATGCCTTGGTAATTTCAAAACCTGTTGCTGCTCCTCAGCAGTACAATCAACAAAGGGGTGAGAGGCCCAAAAGGCAATACACTCGGCTGAGTATGACCTTATTACAAATCTTACCGCAACTGCTATCAACCAACTTGGTGACCACCAGAGAAGCTCCGAAGGTCGTAAATACTGCATCTCTTAAGTATAACCCAAATGCCCGTTGTGCTTATCACTCTGATAGCCCCGGGCATACTACTGATGATTGCTGGGCCCTGAGAAATAAGGTTCAAGACCTTATTGATGCGAAGGAAATTCAGTTTGAGGCGCCTGAGAGGCCAAATGTTGTAACTGCTCCTATGCCCCAGCATAGAGTAAATGCCGTTGAGGAAGATTTGTATGCTGTTTCGGTGAATGATGTTGCTACCCCTCTATTGACTGTTAAAAGGAATCTAGTGCTAGCCGGTTTATTTCCGGGTTGTAGCAAGGGTTGCCTCCTGTGTGCTGTTACCCCTACCGGTTGTCCGCTGCTGAAGTCAGGCATCCAAAGCCTGATGGATAGCAAGGAGATTCTGTTCAAGAAAACCGCTGTTCCATTTGTTTCCGCTGAAGAAGTATCTGTCGTCACAATTTTCAACAATCCTACCAAGGCTCCCCCGAGGAAGCCAGTCAAAATTATGTCTGTTGCACCCATTACCATTACTGTTCCGGGGCCTCTCCCCTATGAATCTGACAAGGCTGTCCCGTGGCACTATGGGGCAGACGTGTATGTGCTTGGAGTGAAGCAGGAGTTCAACACCGGTACCAGTATCAGTAACATCACTGGTCCCGCCAAAATTACTCGCAGTGGCAGGCTCTTCTCGCCTGACATTGCACCACCAGTTATCCGAAAACCTCTTATCATCACACCCGCAAGTGTGCATGTTTCAAATCAAGTTCCTGTGTCTACTACTGCCGCCGAGTCCTCTGATGCTCGGGGCAAAGAAGTTGCTACCGATTTTCCTGCCCGGACGGAGGCACCAAAAAAGACCGCTGTTGAAGCCTCCCAGCAAGAGATGGAGGAAATCCTTAAAATCATTAAAAAGAGTGACTTCAATGTCGTTGAACAGCTGGGGCATACCCCCTCCAAGATCTTTATGCTATCATTGCTGCTGTGCTCAGAGGCCCACGCCAAGGCCCTGATTTCATTTCTGAAAACGGCCCATGTGCCGCAAGAGACATCTGCAGATCAATTCACTGACTGTGTGGCTAATTTGACCGCTGACAATGGTTTGGGTTTCTCGGATGCCGACCTGACCGCCAAGGGAAAAAACCACAATGATGCCCTGCACGTCTCTATAGAATGCAGGGGCACTACTCTCGCACACGTGTTGGTGGACACCGGTTCTTCCCTGAATGTATTGCCCAAGAAGGCCTTAGATCGGTTGGATTGTGAGGGCCTGGAATTGAAGCCTAGTAACATCATTGTTAGAGCCTTCGACGGTTCTAAGAGGATGGTGCATGGTGAGGTAGACATTCCTATTCGTGTGGGTTCCCAAGTCTTTGACTCAACGTTCTACGTGATGGATATTCGTCCATCTTATTCCTGTTTGCTGGGTCGACCTTGGATTCACAAGGCTGGGGCCGTAACATCCACTCTACACCAGAAGCTCAAATACCCTGTCAGAGGGAAGATTGTTACTGTGCAGGGTGAGGAAGAATACATGGTTAGTCATCTGAATTCATTCCGGTATATTGAAATGGACGGGGAGTTTATTGAAACCCCCTTTCAACATTTTGAAGAGGTACCTCCAACATTGGCGTCAGCTGAGACAGTGGTTGAAGAAGACTTTCCTTTGAAGATGGCTTCCTTGAAGGATGCCCTGGCTGTGATCGAGAAAGGCAAGTGCGCAAACTGGGGTCAACTTCCTGACTTCACTCAAAAGACTGACAAGTTTGGGCTGGGCTTCACTGCAGAGGCTCAAAGGGTTGTTCGCAAAGAAAGGATCAGAAAGCCTCCGGTGTTCATCACCAACCCAAGAGTGAATGATATCGAGGAGGACGTAGAGGAAGCAGAATTTGAAAGTTGGATCTATCCAACAACCAACAACGGACCAAGCAACTGGACGGCAAAAGATTTTACACCTATTACATTTGTCACGCAGTAATGAACTCTTTTGTTTTCAATTTGTAACAAACAATATGTTGAAACTTTTATTGGCTCGGTGTCCTACCCGGGGCACCGTGGCTCCATTTGTGAGGGCTTTTTGTATGACATTTTCATAAATCATTAATCAAAACATTGGACGTTTGTTGCATTTCAAATCTTGTGCTCTTTTTTCTTTCTGTGTTATATATTGCAAAACAGCTATATTTACACACACTCACTTATACAGGTTCCAATCCACTATGGATCTCACTGGTAACGGCTCTGCTACCGCCAGTTATGACTTCAAAAATCCGATCAACTTAGCCGAAGACGAAGGTGAAGATGATTGCGAAGTGCCTGGTGAACTTGCAAGACTGCTACTCCAGGAAGAGAGGGCCATTCAGCCGCATGAAGAGCCAGTGGAAACGATAAACCTGGGTACTGAGACAGATAGAAAAGAAGTCAAGATTGGTGCCAATCTAGAGCTCAGCGTGAAGCAACGATTGATCCAGATGCTGCATGACTACATGGAAATCTTTGCTTGGTCTTACGAAGACATGCCCGGTTTGGATGCCGACATTGTAGTTCATCATCTGCCTACCAAGGAAGACTGCCCTCCGGTAAAACAGAAGGTCCGCCGCATGCGCCCAGAGATGTCCGAGAAAATCAAGGCTGAGGTTATGAAACAATTTGATGCCGGGTTTCTAGCAGTGACTTCTTATCCTCAATGGGTGGCCAACGTGGTTCCAGTGCCAAAGAAAGATGGTAAAGTCAGAATGTGTGTTGACTACATGGATTTGAACAGGGCCAGCCCTAAAGATGATTTCCCTTTGCCTCATATCGACGTTCTTGTTGACAATACTGCTCAACACAAGGTGTTCTCCCTTATGGATGGTTTTTCAGGGTATAATCAGATCAAGATGGCTCCTGAAGATATGGAAAAGACTACCTTTGTCACTCAGTGGGGCACCTTCTGCTACAAGGTCATGCCGTTCGGGTTGAAAAATGTTGGGGCAACCTACCAACGTGCCATGGTTGCTTTATTTCATGACATGATCCACCATGAGATTGAAGTATACGTCGATGATATGATTGCAAGGTCCTAAACTGAGGAGGAACACCTTGACCATCTGCGGAAGCTGTTTGACCGACTGAAGTTGTACAAGCTGAGGTTGAACCCAAACAAATGCACCTTTGGGGTGAGGTCTGGGAAATTGCTAGGTTTCATTGTAAGCGACAAAGGTATTCAAGTGGACCCTGCCAAGGTGAAAGCCATACAAGAGATGCCGACTCCCAAGACAGAGAAAGAAGTCCGAGGCTTTCTAGGGCGACTGAATTACATTTCCCGATTCATCTCGCATCTAACTGCTACCTATGAGCCAATCTTCAAATTGTTGAAGAAAGATCAAGTAGTATGTTGGAACGATGAATGTCAGGCTGCCTTCGAAAAGATAAAGGAATATCTCCAAGAACCACCCATTCTTATGCCTCCAGTGGAAGGGAGACCTCTAATACTATACTTGACAGTACTTGACAACTCGATGGGGTGTGTGCTGGGGCAGCATGACGAGTCTGGCCGAAAAGAGCACGCTATTTATTACCTGAGCAAAAAGTTTACCGACTGTGAGACTCGGTACTCACTGCTCGAGAAAACTTGCTGCGCTCTGGTATGGGCTTCTCGCCGGCTGAGACAGTATATGCTGACTCACACTACTCTATTGATTTCAAAGATGGATCCAATCAAGTACATATTCGAAAAGCCTGCTCTGTCTGGAAGAATAGCAAGATGGCAAATGATCTTGACGGAATATGACATCCAATACACAACTCAAAAAGCAATCAAGGGAAGTGTATTGGCAGACCATTTGGCACACCAACCTGTGGACAATTACCAATCATTGAACTTTGAATTTCCAGACGAAGATATCATGGTAGTGACTGATTGTGAAGTACCTGGACCGGATGAAGGGCCTGAGGAAGGATCCCGATGGTCTATGCATTTTGACGGAGCTTCGAACGCTTTGGGTAACGGCATCGGCGCTGTGATCATATCCCCTAAAGGTACTCATACTCCACTCACCGCCCGGCTGTGTTTCAACTGCACCAACAACATGGCAGAATATGAGGCATGTATCATGGGTCTTCAAGCTGCAATCGACTTAAGGATCAAGTTTCTGAGTGTCTTCGGAGATTCCTCTCTCGTGATCAATCAGATCAAAGGCGAGTGGGATACGAAACACCCAAATCTTATTCCTTACAAGGAGTATGTGTTGACTTTGCTTCCCCACTTTAAAGAGATAACTTTTGAACACTTCCCAAGAGAGGAGAATCAGTTAGCGGACGCACTAGCTACAATGTCTTCAATGTTCAAAGTCAAATGGGACAACGAGGCTCCTCGGATCATTATCTGGAAGTTGGACGAACCCGCATACTGCTGCGATCTTGAAGCCGAAGAGGTAACCAAAAAACCATGGTATCATGAGGTGAAGAGATATCTGGAAGCTCAAGAATACCCCGAAGGCGCCTCAGTCAATGACAGGAAGTTCCTAAGAAGGTTTGTGGAAAAATTCTTCCTCAGCAACGGCATTCTCTACAAACGAAACCATGATTCAACTTTACTGCGTTGTGTGGATAAGACTGAAGCAGAGAAGATCATGGTAGAACTACATGAAGGTACATTCGGAACACATTCCAGTGGACATACCATGGCAAAGAAAATCCTTCGGGCAGGATATTTCTGGTCCACAATGGAAGCCAACTGTTACCAACATTCTCGAACTTGTCATAAATGCCAGATCTATGCTGATAAGGTGCACATCCCTCCGGTTCCTCTGAACGTCCTGACGGCACCTTGGCCTTTTGCAATGTGGGGCATTGATATGATCGGCGAGATCCGACCGACGGCATCCAACGGGCATCGCTTCATCTTGGTAGCAATTGATTACTTCACGAAGTGGGTGGAAGCAGCTTCCTACGCCACCGTAACCAAGAGCGTCGTTGCACGTTTCATCCGGCATAACCTGATTTGTCGGTACGGCGTCCCGGAAAGAATCATTACGGATAATGGTACCAATCTTAACAACAAGATGATCACTGAGCTCTGCGAGCAATTCAAGATACAGCACCACAACTCTTCTCCTTACCGACCGAAGATGAATGGAGCTGTCGAAGCGGCAAATAAAAACATCAAGAAAATCGTGCAGAAGATGACAGTGACCTACAAAGATTGGCACGAAATGTTACCATTTGCTCTTCATGGGTACCGTACCTCAGCACGGACGTCAACCGGGGCAACACCTTTTTCCTTGGTCTATGGCATGGAGGCCGTCTTGCCAATTGAAGTCCAGATACCCTCCCTCCGGATAATGAAGGATGCAGACTTGAGTGAAGATGACTGGATCCAGACTCGACTTGATCAATTAAACCTAATTGACGAAAAGAGACTCACCGCTATCTGTCATGGTCAGACGTACCAAAAACGGATGATCAGGGCATTTAACAAGAAAGTCAGACCACAAGAGTATCAAGTTGGGGACTTGGTAATCAAACGCATCATCCTTCCTCAAAGTGATCCCAGGGGAAAATGGACCCCTACGTATGAAGGGCCATTTGTGGATAAACATGTGTTCTCAGGAGGAGCCATGATTCTAACCACCATGGATGGTGACGACCTTCCTCACCCCGCCAATGCAGACATAGTAAAAAGATACTACGCATAATAAAAGACCCGCTAGGTTGACATACCTAGGCAAAAATAAGGGCTTCCCGGCGAATTAAAAGGGTTCGGGCAAAAATAAGGGATGAAATAAAAAAAATATGTACACCCGGCAAGTCGAAAACCTGAAAAGGCGGCTTGGGCAAAAATGGGTATCCCGGTGGACTGAAAACCCGAAAGGGCGGTCCAGGCAAAAGTTAGGGATAAAGCGTAACACTATGTCTCATTGGATCACCTTGTATCCAGAATTCGGCATCAACTATCGGGCTCAGACTTCGGCATCGATCAATCAACTTCATCTTCAATTAAGCAGCAAAGTGATGAGACGCTTGAAGACATAAAGGCAATAGCAGAGTTGGAACCTAGTGGGAATATTGTTCACATAGCTGTTTTGTTTCCTTTTCAAAATTGTATAAACTTTATGTTATTCGGCGGCGTTCTCTTACTAGGACTTCGGTGTGATCGGTGGATCTGGAACTGACTGTTTAACGCTGGTTCGCGAAATGTCGCGGAAGCAAGAGTCGCCACCGTCTTTTATTTTCTCCAAATGGAAAGGACAAAATCACAGAAAAATTCCTTAAAGAGATTGCTCTCGGTTCGGGAGGTAGATTATAGAAAGGGAAGGTGTTAGCACCCTTTCTATCCATGGTTATCCATGGGCTCTTAGATACTTGCTCATCGTGTTTTCAAAAATGGTTTGTTTGCTTTTCAACTGTGGGTTTTAAAAAGTTTCTTTGAAAATTCCAGTTCGACTCTTGTATCGGTCCTCAAGAGTGTTTGAAAAATTGCTTTCGAAAGCTTTTTGAAAATGTGTTGGTGTGAAAAGTATTTTTGATTTGTTTTGAAGTTAGAGCAAGTATCTAGAGTCGTCTACCTACCCTAAGGAATTCGTCTGTGTAAATATCCTTTAAAGTAGTGCCATCCCACCATTGAGAGGTAGGTAGCACCACTGTTGGAGGTGTTCGGGTCAATTCGAGGTTCGGGACATGGTGATCACCGGAGCAATAGGAAGACACCTTAGAAGCTACCCTCATGCCAGGTTCCCGGATCATGAGGACTTACTAAGACATCCTCTACTCGACGATCACCTTTAGGGGCAAGGCAACAGTGAGGCGTACCCTAGGGGTGGTGTGTGAATTGTGTGTCATTTTCGGTTTATTATTGTCTTGTCATGTATTGGTGATCTACGCTTTGATTTTATTTTTGGGCATTCATTCTTTCATGTTATTGTTAACAGTTAAAAAGTGCGGAAATTTAAAGTGCGGAAAAGGTAAAGGTCCTACGCTATTACAAAGGCGCGGGTCTACATCGCCAAATTAATCCAGACCCGATTTAAAATAAAGTGCAGAAAATAAATGTCTAATTAACTATTACAGGGCTTTGGAGCAAGTACATTATATTCACAAAAAAGAAATAAATAAAACGCGCGAAACAAAAATGTAATCGAATGCGAGGGCGTTGAACCCTTTGAAGGAATTAAAATAAAATTATTAAAATAATTAAGTAAAAAGAAAGAACTTGTTTTTTCATGTTTTTGGGATTTATGGCATTAAAGGAAATTAAGTTGGAATTAAAAGTCAAATAATTCTAGTTCTAATTTTTTTTTAATTTATTAAAGAAAACGCATTAAAGTTAAAACCTAGAATTAAAACTAAATTGATTATAAAATTTATTTACAAAATTAATGATTAAAAATATTAAAAAAAAGAAAGTGCTAAAGGTCTATTTTTATTATTTTTGGTTATTGAGAAAAAGAATTAAATTAACAACCTAAAATTAAAAACTAAATTAATTATGGGATTTATTTACAAAAGGAGTTATTGATGAATTAAATTAAAATGAAACATATTTTTATTCTTTTATGATTTTTATTGTTTTGGTGTTTTTTATATTATTTGTGAAAATATTAAATTAAAGAAACTGATTAAAAAAATAATATTTGAAAATAAGTAAAATAAAGAAAAGAAATAAAAATTCAAACCTAAGGGGGTGTCTGTCCCCAAATTGTGAGGTGAAGCCCATCAATTTTGAGCCCAAACAAGTCTGGTCTGATTGACTTTCCAGGAAATATGCACATGCATTGACCAACATCCATCATGCTCTTCCAATTAGAACCCTAGGATTGCTCTTGGCATACGCGTGACAGGTTTGATTTTGTGGGTGCATGGTGGACACTACTACTGAAATTGCACATGAGTATTAATTGAAAAAATATATGGAAAGGGGTGGGGGACCTGGGACTCGAACCCAGGTCCTGAACATTACCAATGCTTAAGCCTGCCAGTTGATCCAAACGCGTTTTCTGTATATCACCTAACAAACAAATATCATAAAATAAAACCAACGCGTTAGTGCTTTTTGCGCGCGAAAGTTTAAACGAGCCAACCGTTGATGGCCACCTCATCTTCTTCTCCTACATTCCCTGAAACACAGAACCATAAGCAACGGTTTTTGAACCGTTCCAGAATATAGCATTCCAGAAAATAGCGATTAGGAATCCTGGCATTAGAAATTAGGCGCGAGGGTCATTTTGTGTTCGTCTAAGAGTGCTGAGTTGGATAGTCTAGGTCTCATATGCCAATTGTTCCTTAAACGAAAACCCCCAATTCACAGCTTGAAAAAACCTAAAAGATGACAATGGTGGAATCGTGTCCAACGCTCAAAAACATAATTAATTTACATGGTTAGCATTAGAATCTTATAATGAACACAAATCAAGCATCAAAAATTATTAAAAGTGTATGAATCGAGATGCAAGATTATCAAATATTTTCTGTACAGGGCATGTTCGTTTTACCAATTCTTGATGTTAGGATGAATGATTTTGATTGGAAATCCTTCCTTGAAGCTTCAGGAAGGTGATGGCACTAGTCTCTTTGCTTGAATCGTCCCCTAACCTTGTTTTCAGTTTTGAAGTTTTTAGGCCAAAAGTGTGAGTTTGCTCTGAGTGTTTTTGCGCAGCTTAGGTCTCTATTTTGTTTTGTATCACTTGTATATACATTAGGCAATGTGTATGAAGAGGAATTATGGCCTCATAATGCAAAACATTCAATTTCAAGATCCTCCATAAACCTCCATAACCAAACTTCCTTTTTTGATCCATTTTTGAATTCTTGCTCTATTTGGCCCCATGCACGAATTTGGCATATGCTTAATGGTAATTCAAGGTCCATCAAAGTCAGATATCTTCTTTAATTAGGCTTTTTGATTTTCCTTTGATTTTAAAAGATTTAAAATTAATTAAATCTAATAAAATCAATAAAAAATGAAAAAATTAAATAAAAAATTTGAAATAAAAGGTGAGACACGTGGGAAGCATGGCCAAGTTAATTCAAGTGGAAAAAGTGGGCCCCTTTTGTCAAAAATGAAATTTCAAGGATAAATGATTTTGGCCATTTCACAAAAATTTCCCAACTTCTCCAATGCATATCTTGCTCAATATTTAAGGTTTGATCATGTTCTTGGACATTTTGGAAAGGTCTTGAAGTCCTCTAACCAATGTCTTTGGTCCCATGTCATTTTGATTTACCAATCTCAAGTTATGGTCTTTGACTTAAAGTCCCTTTTTGTTGACTTTTGAAAATGACCTATAATGTTGAAATTGATAACTTTTTGTGAGAGCATTTCTTGGACTTGGAGTGTGAATATGAGTTGTAGGAAATGTCTTCCCCTTTAAAATGAGCATTGGATGGGATTTTTCTGATGAACCATGAAAAAGTTATGCCTTGGTCAAGTTACAGTTGACTTTTCAGCTGTCCAAAAATAGAAACATTTGCATCTTGATGATTTTTGAGCCAATCTTTGAGAATCATGATCAAGCATTGATCAAATGATGTTTGTGGCTTCAAAATGAGATGTTGACCAAAAATTTGAATTTTTGACTGTCAAATGACCATTTTGCCCCTACAGTTGACTGTAGTGCAATTAGGGTTTTTGACTGTGCAATTTTGTGCTGCAAGTCTTGAAACTTGACATGTAGGTGCTTGACAATGTTTATAGGCATAGGAGACTTGGTTGAGCTCTTGAAAACTTTAACTTCCTTGCAAGAACCAAAACCCTAGTTTGACTGGCTTAGGAGGATAGTTGACTGTGTAGCCCTTGAGTAGACTTTGAACCATTTGCTTGTCATAACTTTGAAGATTATGGGAGGGCAAATTTTGGGGTACAACAGTCGGCCTCTTGTACAAAAAACGCCTATTTACAGGCAAATTTCAAAATCAATACAAATTCAGTTTCCCAAACAAATTGCCAATTGTTTTTTCCTTTTTCTGTTTTGTCTTGCGAAGAACGTCCAATGTTCATTTTTGATATATGCATTTGACATTAAATTGGTAATTCATAAATACGTGCATGTGATACAAAGGACTGATTACAGGTGACATCAGAAACAGGGGCAATGTAGATTTGTCCAGGCAGTCTAGTTGCTCTGTCCGCCAAGGTACCAAGGTAGGTCCAACTGAAGAATGTGACCGAGTTACCTCAACTCCCCACAGAGTAGGACAGGATTCAGCAATACTCTCCCCAGGAAGAGTTAGTCTATCATCAGCCCTACAATAGGCACCCTGTTCCCATAGCAAGTCAGCAATACTCTCCTCCAGCAGAGTTAGTCTACGGTCAGCCTAAAAGAAGTTGAGTAGCCCCAGAAGATATCAACATTCCCCAGCGGAGTATAGGCATTCATCAGCAAGAATCCCCGGCAGTCTTGATCTAAGATTGTTCCCCGGCGGAATACAGACACTCCAGTGGAACCATTTTCCAGTACAGTCTGAAAAGTTTCCCCAGGAAATTTGGAATCCATATCCCCAGCAGGTCTTGAAGCTTATCCCCAGTAGATTCTGGAAGCTTATCCCCTGTAAAGTACGGACGTCTCTCCCGAGCTTTATTCAAAGTTATTCCTCACCAGAGCTTATAACTGGGTTATCCTCAGCTAATTACCACGGAAGACCGTCCTCGGCGAAGTTCTTCCTATCCCCAGCGGAGTTCATCAAAGTTCCCCAGCATAACTTATCAACAGAACCCCCGGCGGAGTTTATCATTGTTATCCCCAGCGGAGTCCATCATTGAAATCCTCAGCGGAGTTCTCATCAAAACTTCCGCAAAATATCTCTTCCCACAGAGTAATTCCCCTCAGAGTAATCTCTTCAACAAGTTTATTCCCCAACGGAATCATCTTCTCCTACCGGTGTATTCTCGCAACCATCATCCCTAGCGGAAACGAAGAACTCTACTCTTCAACGTCAGCCCAGGATTTAATTCCCCAGCCGATCGTCAAGGATTTATTTTCCTAAACGAAAATACATTCATAAACATTTCACATTTCATACATCTTGCTTACATACATGATAAAGTGCATACAACACTATCTCATTTTGAACATCATGATATCATGCATGTCATACATCATGACATTGCATACAACTGATGTTTTGCCTTTTCAGGGAAAAAGACAACCCAAAAGACAACTACCTTCAACTGTCACAATTCCATATTCGATTCTTGTATCTAGCCAGGGCACATCTGTGAGTGATCAGTTTCCAGATTCGATTCCTGTATCTAGCCAGGGCACATCTGAAGAGTTTGAAGATTCGATTCCTGTATCCAGCCAGGGCATATCTGTTGACGACTAATTCCAGATTCAATTCCTGTATCCAGCCAGGGCATATCTGTTGACGACAATTCCAGATTCGATTCCTGTATCTAGCCAGGGCACATCTGAAGAGTTTGAAGATTCGATTCCTGTATCCAGCCAGGGCATATCTGTTGACGACTATTTCCAGATTCGATTCCTGTATCCAGCCAGGGCACATCTGAAGAGTTTGAAGATTCAATTCCTGTATCTAGCCAGGGCATATCTGTTGACGACTATTTCCAGATTCGATTCCTGTATCCAGCCAGGGCACATCTGAAGAGTTTGAAGATTCGATTCCTGTATCCAGCCAGGGCATATCTGTTGACGACTCTTTCCAAATTCGATACCTGTATCCAGCCAGGGCATATCTGTGAGCAACCGATTATAGACTCGACACCTGTATCTAGCCAGGGCATGTCTGCATGAAGAGATTGAAGATCAACACCTGTAACAAGCCAGGAAAACATCTGTCTTTCTCAAAGTGCGCAAGTTATCGCTAAGGAATCTCTTATGCGATCAACACTTCTAAATAGCATCTATAAGCCCATTCCCGACAAGGTTCTGTCACGCCTTCAGATGGCATCTATAAGCCCATCTCCCTATCCACCATCTCTACAAATGGCATCTATAAGACCATTCCCGACATCACATTTGCTGATACTCCAACATGCGAGTGCAAATTTCCGGGCACTCTAGTGTCCAATCTCCTTTTACCCTCGAGTCACGAAAGGCAAACTTGCCAATCTAACTCTTCAGGTTCAAGAAGATTGAACAGGGGCAACTGTTGTACCCCAAAATTTGCCCTCCCATTTTCTCAACATTTTCTCATCACAAGGCCCTTGGAGCTCAAGATCCAGTTAGGGTTTCCTCTGCAAGACTTCTCCTAGCCCTGTTGACCCAAATTAGGGTTTGTGTTTGCACAAAGATATTTTGACCTAAAATGCCTAAGATGACTTTCATGCTTCATGTTGGACTCCCAAGTTTATCCATACCAAGTTTCAAGCTTTGATTCCAACCTTTGCCCAGTCAATTGGACAGTTGACCTAGAAATCAATTGTATAGGGGAAAAAGTCAATTGTGGCCAATTGACAGTCAAATCTCATGAAAATTGACCCACATCAACATTATGAACTCATATGAACCATTTTGTCAAGTTTGGATCACAATTCCACAAGAAATTTGATCAAATCACCAAAAGGGCAAAATGGTCATTTTTAGGGTTTTGACTGCACAAAGGCAATTTTTGACTGTTTGACCTAGCCAATGGTAAACCAAGCTCACATATGGACTCAAGGACCCCATGTAATTGTCTTGACATACCCAACAAGTCCAAAAGATCCCAAATGCACAAGATTGACACTTGAATTTCCCAGTCAATTGATCAATTTTGACTGTATACTGAAAAGTCAAACTTTGACTTTTTGGTCAAAATCAAGTGTCAAGATCCATTTTTCATCAAAACATGCCAAATCATGAAACTTTTTCATCAAGAAATCAAGAATTGCAAATTAGGGTTTGAAATGAAGATTTTTCATAACTTAGAATTTTTCTAAGTTATGAAAAACCCTAATTTTTTCCTAACTTTGTCCCACTTTCTCATCAAGATGCATTTGAATTCAAGGAAAAGTCAAAACATGAAAGTTGTAGCCCATTGCAAAATCTACAACTTTGATTCACAAAGTTTCCTCAAACGAAGCTTGTAGCTCAAGTTACAATTTTTGGAACAAGGGTACCAAACCATTCTTAACTTAGAGAAATTTTGACCTATTTTAGGCAAGGTTTTTGCCTAACTTCAAGACCACTTTTCACATGCTTCCACTTGGAATTTTAATTTGCATTACAAAGACGGATTGTAGTACACATTCCAAGCTTTCCAAAATGTCCAAGAACTCATCAAACAACCTCATGGTTAGGGAGAATCGAATTTGGCAATATGGGAAAAACTCACTTTGTTCATGACCAAGTTACATGTCCATAACCTTGCATTTTTGAACTCAGCATGCCTTAAGCTAGATTACAGGTCCTTATCTCATTCACACTCAATAATTTAATGCAAACCCCTTGTGTTCAAGCCTTGCATTATGTGTTTAAGCATTACATGGAAGTTTAACCCTTAAATAGAAAAAGAAAATTATCCATTTTAGAAAAGATGAACTTCATGTCAAAGTTGCAAATCAAGAAGTACAAGGCCATATCTTTGGGCACAAGTTCAGAAGCAAAACACACTGATCAAGGGGAAAGATTGCAGCATAGATTGGGGGCCTGCATCAGTCTAGAACACAACTTGAACTTTTGTTGCTTAAGTAAGAAGAAACTTGACATAACAACGACCAACTCTCATTTCTGCCAAGACCAACTTAAGCAAACTTGTTAAACACATTCTAAACAACCACCCTGACCTGAAACACGAGCCAACCATCTCCATTGCTTTTTCAAACACATAATCACCATTAAACTGCACAAAAACAGAGCATTCTGCACTTGGACTTGGCTAGCTCATTTCCATCGTGCATCTTGGCCAAAACCACTTCAAACACTTTCCCTACCATCCATACAAACTGTCCAAAGCATTAGAAGCAGACTGTAACACTCCTAACCAACATCACCATTTTCATTTTTCTGTTTTGCAGTTGAAGTGCCATAACACGATTCACTTGGTTTCAAAGCAAACTAAAGCTTGGAATAGCATCCCTGGACATCAAGCAAGCTATACAAATCATTATCTTGCCCTGAAAGCTCCTCCATTGCCAGACACGATTCCAACTGAACAGGTAAGTTCATGAACTTCTATCTCTCAATGTAGGGAGAACTAGCTCTAAGTTTGTGAATGAAAAATGTCATGCTCATGTCCCTGAAGCTATACATATCTTTACTTTCCATTTATTTTGCCTGTGTTATGAGAATTTGAGGTCTGAACATTGATAAAAAGTTAGGTTAAGAATTAGGAATGGAGAAATTCTCTCTCATTTCTGAGAGTTAGGATGAGTTCTTTATATGTCCAGAATCGTGGCTTGATGCTTAACATTTTTCATGTTGTAAGTTTGTGCTAAAAGTCCAGGAATCAGGAGTTGTGTTTGAAGCATCAAAGGCGCGCATTTTTCAAATGTGTTGTCTGAAGGTTGAAGACAAAGTCTTCTTGGGCTGGGCCTGAGTTGACTTCTTATTTACACCACTTTTTTACTTTTGAACCCCCCTGGCCCATTTTAAGATATCTTTGTTATTTTTCATTTTTTCCTTTTGATTTAGTTTTTATATTTTTGTCTAAACATAAAAAAGCATAAAAAAACATTTTTCCACATTTTTTTTTTGCATTTTATTTGATATTGATTTGCTTTATTTAGTTATATATATAAATAAATACATATTACTTTTTGTTTAGAATATTAGGAATAATACAAAATACATTTATTTTCTAATTTTATTTTATTTTATCTTCTGAAAACATTTTTTATAAAATATACTTTTTTTTTGTAAATATTAAATATTTTTATTTTTTGTTCATATTTAACATATTTAATAAATAATACAAATACATATATATTTATTAGAATATTTAGGATAAAAATACAAAATATATACATTTTTATTTTTATTAATATTTAACATTAAAAATACCTTTTTGACAAATATACTTCTCTTTTATTTATTTTGTAAATAATTAATAAATATTGCATATATCATACAATAAATACTTTTATTTGTAAAAATTCGGGTTTTTGCCCTAAATGCATAAAAATATCAAAATTAATTGATTTTATTTTTGCTTATTTGATACATGATAAATACTTTTTACATACATATGAAAAACCTTTTTTTTTGCATTTTGCATTTTTATCTTATTTTTATTTGAATATTGTGTAAATAAATACCTTGCAAAATTCCAAGTTTGATGTAATAGTCTAGGGTTTTAATTCTTGTCAAAATAACTCCATTTGAACATCTGTACCCCCCATCCCATATATTGTGTTGTAATAACTTAGGAACTTTATTTTTCGCACTTTAAAGTTTTCTAATTATGCCATGTTAGAATTAGGGTTTGTATGCAAATCAATTAACCAAAAATAGTTTGACCTAAATTCAAGATAAACAAGTATGAAAATGGACAACACTAATCACACTTGCACCCCTAGGGTATTCCACTTGTTGCCTTCAATAATGGGCCATATTGCATGTTAGGTCTCTTTGGGAAAAACAAACACAATTCAAATGATCATAGTCCCTCGATGACGCTTTCAAAAGTTGCCTAAAAAATGATCAAGTCCCTTAAAAGAAAAATTACCCAAAGATACTTGGCACCATTGCAATCATGGTCTAAACGATGACCCACACCCGTCCCTTTCACATCCTAACACAAGATTGTCCACCAAATGCAATGGTGGAACAAAATTGTTAAAAGGGTTAAAACATAGCAAAGATCTTTGAGAAATTTAGGGTAGATAGCTCTTGATTACTTGCCAACTTGCAAAACAAAACACTTGCCTATTTTTTTCAAACCACACATCACTACACTTTCAAAACAACTTTCAAAAACATTGAAAACCTTTTCAAAAGACATACACCTTTGTATACATCCCAACATGGATCATTACAAAGGTTGCCACCACATTGGCTTCTTTTCAAAACATTTTCAAACCCACACACACAAAGCACCATTTCAAACAATTGAAAATTAAGGTAAGTTGATCTAAGCAAGTAACTAAGAGCCCATGGATAACCATGGATAGAAATGGTGCTAATACCTTCCCTTTTTATAATCTACTCCCCGAACCCAAGAAAACATCTCAAAGATTTTTGCTGTGCTTTTTAAACCTTTCCTTAGGATAAAATAAAAAGTCGGTGGCGACTCTTGCTCAACCGAAACATTTGCGAAAACAAACGCAAAACTCAAGTCAGTTCTCCCACCGTATCACACTAATAATCATGATTTATTTCTCTCTCTTAAACGTTTATGTTTTCAAAAACTTTTTAGAAATCTATTTAAACACTTCACACCATTCACACTTTTTACCCTTACTTTCATTTTCTCTCAATATTTCTGTTTTCTGTGTTCTTATTTACTCAAGAAAACCCTTCAATCTCTTTCAAAAACCTCGTGTGAACATGGCTTCCTCCAGCAATCCTTCTTCAGGTTCCCAGAAAGATGCATCATCTGAACAATATGAAGTTCCTCTCAGAACGCTTCTCACTCCAATCAAGAACCTTGAAGTTCTGTCTGAAATAATAGTGGATTTCAACAGTCTCAAGGAAAATGGTTTTGATTTATCAGAAGATATTAAAGCTCAAGGATGGGAAAAGTACTTTGACAGGCTGGTGGGTCCAACATTTCCTATTCTGGTAAAGGAATTTTGGATTCACGCTTCTTCCTCAAACCATCAGGTCACTTATTACATCATGGGGAAGAAGATTGTGATTACTGAAGACTTGATTGCAAGACTGATAGGGTACAATGGTGGTGGTATTCGCTGCATAGATATGGCAGAAAGGTGACAAGATGTTGCCCTAATTGTAAGGGAAATTTTCACGCTGGGGCTTCCCTCCAGCAAGATAAGGGATTTGAAGGACAAGCACAAAATTTGGGCAAAGATCATTCTGGGCTGTTTCAACCACAAGAAGCCTACCAGCTCTCCTGATTACATAAACATAGATCAGCAGTTTCTAATCTATTTTATCTCTCAGAAGGTCAAGATTAATCTAGCTCATCTTTTGTTCAATCATCTCAGAACAAGTGTCAAGGAAACAAGGGAAGATGAATGCACTAAAAGGGATTGGATACCCTTGGGAAGACTGATATCAGATATTCTGACAGAGAATAGGCTGATTGAACATTTGACAGAGGCACAAGAAATTAGCACCCTGGAACCTTCTGTTGGCAAGCAGCTGAATGCCAAAAATCTGAAGAAAATGAAGCTGATAGAGAACATTAAGAAGGAGCCCAGCGTCACTCCTTTTGCTGAAATCTCCAGCAGAAGAGTCCCTCTGGACGACTTCCCTATGTTCTCAGAAATTGACTCTAAGCCTCAAATCATTCTGAGATATTTAGATGCTTGTAAAGCTGATGGTACAACACCAAATCTGAATATTCAAGATCTTCAGCAGAAGGCACCAGAGGTTGTTCTGAAGAAGTCGAAGAAGAGAAAAGCTGCTGGAGAAGGATCATCTCAACAGACTCCAAAGAAAAGAGGTAATCATATTTCTGTAACTGTTTTAGATTCAACTGCTGTTTCCACATCTATTCCAATTCCAACTCCATCTAAAAACCCAACACCTCAAACCTTTGATGATTTTGACGTTGACTTTGACCCTTCTGAGTCATTAACTCTCAGAAGATCCTGCTCCAAACCATAAAATCCAAATACTGGAACCATACCAGAACCAGAACTTGCACAAGTTCTCTCTGATATTGACCAACACTCCTCCGCTCCCCAACCAGAAAATCCAAATCCAAACACAGAAATTCCAATCTCACCACAACCTGACATTCCACTCTCACCAATACCAGAAACTCCACTCTCTCCAGAACCAGAAATCCCACAACCTTCATCTCCTCAACCAGATATTAATCCACCCTCTCCTCAACATGAACAATCTCCACAACCCGAGACTCAAACCTCTGAGGCTCAACACTCTGAATCCCCTGAACCACAACCTTTGGCCATTCAATTGCCCTGTGGTACCACTGTTAATATTCCTCAACTCCTCTCCTCACCAAGAATAACTCCACCAAATACCCCACCTAGTCCAATCGTAATTTCTGACTCTCCCACTCCCTCACCTAAGAAAAATTCAGATGACCACAACAAGACTGTCATTGATCTAACAGTCTTTGAACGCCTTGCTGCAATAAACCCCAAAACTGCTATCCCTAAACCAAAACAACCAGATGTTGGTTCCAGCATATTGAACTTTGAAACAGGTATGCAGAAGTGGATCACCTCTTTGAAACAAGCAAGTCTGGAACTGGTTGATCCTGCTGTATCAGACCTCCTCTGGACTCAATTCAGAAGATGCGTATGCGCTGAAACCTTTAAGTTGCAAGACCAGAGCTATGGACAGGCTCAACAGAACTTTAGCAATATGCTGAAGGAAATGGAAGGTCCAGTTCTGAGCAAGCTGCTGAAGGAAGAAGTTCTCCATCTGGACATTGCGCCTTGGTCTGAAAAGCGTCCAGCATCTAAAGTTCAACCTACAGAAGAACATATAATTTAAGCTGAAGATTTGGGTCAAGCAGAAGAAACTACAGAAAGCTCTGAGAAGCAGCCTGTATCTGAAGATCCTCAAGCTTCCTCTCTTGACAGACAGGCTCTGGAGGATTTGAAGAGATCTGATATGCTGATGAATGAAAGGACGGATAAGCAGGATATCAAGACTGATTCTATAGCAAACATGGTATCTAAGCAACAGGAAACCAACAATCAAATCAAGAGCATGTTGGAAGCTCTGTTCACACGACTTCCTCCTTCTTCTTAGAATTTTCCTGTGTTTTCCTTGTTTTCTTTACATGTTTGTCTGTAATATTTCTACTTATTCTAAACTATCATTGCTTCTGTTTCAATACAATCATTTTTTTGCTCTGATCATTTTAACTCTGATCATTTTAACTCTGATTATTCGTGCTTTTTGATAACTGACAAAAAGGGGGAGAAAGAATGATATTTTTCAATAACGGATTACTGAGACAAAAGTCTCAAACATTCTAACATTCTTATATATTTGAGTTTCTGTGTTCTGAAAAGCTTACAGGTACAAGAATCTGATGAACCTTGATAAAGTGAAACTCTGATGCTCAAAGAAAGTTCAATAAAGTTCTGATGCTCAAGGTCTCAAGGAATTAAAGGGGATCAACTCAGGGGGAGTTTTTCTCTTCATTACTCTGATGCTTTTTATTCCTTATCTTCTGAACTCTGATACCTTTTGTTGTACCCCAAAATTTGCCCTCCCTTTCTTCAGGAAACCATCTTAGATTTTTCAAAGTCCCCTGAAACAAATCCAAGTCCTGAGTTATCCTTTTGCCCAAGCAAGTCACTTACAAGAGCAAGATGATCTCACGAACTCCAGAGACAACACTTTTATCTTGAGAAAAAAAATCAATCAATTTCTAAGTACTTCGAATGCTTCTTTAAATAAGTGTTTTTAGAAAAAAATCAGCGCTTCAGAACTTCTGGACCCATTCCAGATGAAGACGGTCAGAAGTTGCAAGCTTGGCTCAGCGTGGTCAGAGGTTGGCTCTTCAGCAGCTACATCAGTTCAATCAGAAGTTGTAAACGTGGTTCAGAATGTAAGCCTCAAACAGAACATGCCCCTTCAGCAGTTACACAAGCTCAGTCAGAATTTGCTAAAGGAATGCAAGAGAAACAGGAAAGTATGAAGGCTCCTTCAGAACAGGTTGAAATCAGAAGATGAAAGGTCAGAAGGATAGGTGTCACATTGATACAGAATCTCTAAGTCCAGATTGTCCAGAAGTAGATCCAAGGAACGTACCAGAAAACCAGGAGAATCTCCAGAGCTTGCTAAAGACAACAGGTAGCCAAGGCCAGAGCATGGGTTACGCTGCTGATTCAACGCTGGTTTCCATTACCAGAATGTTGGTATTGACAGGTCTTGTCACCATTTAATGCCCATTAATGCTTCCAACCACTCCTGAGCATTCACGTGTGGCTTGGAAAATGCTTTTGCACAGATTCTGGCATGGGTCTTCACGCCACCGCCCACTTCAGAGGTCACTTCTCCCCAATCTACGCCTGCTGCTGCAACCTAGGCTGAAAGATAGCTGTTATCACAACTTCCCAGGAATTTCTGTCAAAGAACAAATTCAAACTCTGTTGGCGCCTTAAATGTTCAAGGCATCCACAAGAACTTTGCCTATAAATAGAGAGCTTTCACCACTGCAAAAGGGGTTCAAGAAAAGAAACAGAAAAATTGCTAAGAGAGAAACGAAACTCCTAGCAACATAGCATTCTGAAACTCTTCCAAAATCTCCAGCTTTGTTTCATAACTTTAAGTTTCTCACCTTCAAACTTCATCAAACACCCAGCTCTTTTCTGTAAGCCAAAAACGCTCTTTCCAAACTTCTGACCCTATACACGCATACACCTTTACTCCCCTTTTTCCAAATCTGTCCAGAACACCACCAGAACCAAAAGCTAACTTTCACCCACCACTTTCCAAACAGTCAGGTAAGCACCTGCTGACCCTCACCACACTTTTAAGCATTATCAGCTGTGCATATTCAAGTAACATAATGTAAATATCCATGTTATTGCTGTTTATGTTCTGAGGACTCTCATACCTCAGAACGTTCTGAGCCCGTATAGGACTTGCCTGTGACCTTGGTGATTCTGACCTCTGAAACATTCTTGCTATTTTGCTGAATTTGTTCCAAATATGTTTCCTGTTTTGTGGAGTAATAACAGAATTGCAGATGTTCTGATTAGTACAGGGAAAAGCCAAATGCTGACTTTGACGTTAGCACATCTGAAGCCTGTTTTGCTGTCAATGACATCAGAACCTCTGAGAGTTATTGCCTTTTCAGCAGAATCAGAACTTCTGGTTTCTCCACTAACAAACTTCTGTCTTGCAGCGCAGGGAAATCAGAACTTCTGATTTCCCCACTAACAAGGTTCTGTTTTGCAGGTTCTAGAGTCAGAAGTTTTGACTCATCCAGTTTCACCAACAGGTTGATCATCTGACAGCGGATCTGGGTCAGAACTTCTGATGGCCTCCCAACAGCGCGCGGGCTCCCTCTCTCTCTCTATATATCTTGTTTTTTGCTATTTTCTTTTTTGTCTATTTTTCTCGTTGAACCCCCCATGTACAAATGTGTATCCCCCTCCCCTAATTGTTGTAATAGCGTAGGATTTTACATTTCCGCTTCTTATTGCTAGTAATTAGGACGTGTATGACAAGATAAAATCAATGAAATAGAAAAACCTAATTCAAAGAAAAAAACTCTTGTATGCAATAAAACACACTTGCACACTAACACCCCTAGGGTTACATCCACTTGTTGCCTTTCAAAATTGGGCCATATTGCATGTTAGGTCTCTTTGGGCAAAAACAAAACAATCAAATGATCATAGTCCCTCGATGACGCTTTCAAAAGTTGCCTAAAAATGATCAAGTCCCTTAAGGAAAATGCCCAAAGATACTTGGCACCATTGCAATTATGGTCTAAACGATGACCCGCGCGCGTCCCTTTCGCATCCTAACACAAGATTGTCCACCGAATACAATGGTGGAACAAAATTGTTAAAAGGGTTAAAAACATAACAAAACCTTTGAGAACTTTAGGGTAGATCGCTCTTAAGTACTTATCAACTTGCAAAATAAAAACACTTGCCTTCTTTTCAAAAAAACACACCTCACAACACTTTCAAAAAAAAAAACAACTTTCAAAAACAAATGAAAACCTTTTCAAAAGACATACACCTTTGTATACATCCCAACATGGATCATTACAAAGGTTGCCACCACATTGGCCTCTTTTCGAAACATTTTCAAACCCACACACACAAGCACCATTTCAAACAATTGAAAAAGGCAAGTGATCTAAGCAAGTAACTAAGAGCCCATGGATAACCATGGATAGAAAGGGTGCTAATACCTTCCCTCTCTATAATCTACTCCCCGAACCTAAGAAAACATCTCAAAAGGTTTTTGCTGTGCTTTTTAACCTTTCCTTAGGATAAAATAAAAAGTCGGTGGCGACTCTTGCTCAACCGAAACATTTGCGAAAACAAATGCAAAACACTAGTCAGTTCTCCCACCGTATCGCCAGAACTGGCGACTCTGCTGGGGATAATGATTTAAAAGTGGAGTAACCTTAGGGCTTAGATCACCCTCTTGCATGACTAATTGTTTGATTTGCTTGCTTTTATGCTTTGGCTCTATTGTTTGGGTTTACAATCCTCCACCCGGATTTTGGGAAACATTCATAGATAGCAATACGTTGTGGAAACTGTGCGGGGTATACCGACACGGTCTAAGCAATAGCTATATTAGTGCGACATATTTGTGAGTACCGGTAACCCTTGAGTTCAATCAAGGAGAGTACGGGGCCGCTGAGTGATGTCACTAAGCACTAATGACCTAGAACCTTACTTGACCATCTTGGCCTTTTATTAGGGGTAGTGAGATGACCGGCTTTGGTGCAGTCCGAAGTTGGTAGATACTTGATGCTACACTCATTGAGGGTTGTTTTCTTGGAATATTTTGGTCGCTAGTTAAGTGGATAAACCGAAACAATGAACATTGAAAACAATCCAATGATATTGAGCTCCTTAGAACCCGGTTACTATTTATAGGGCAGGTTTTTTTAAGCCAACTACACTCAAGAGGGTACTTACCTATGAAACCCCATACCAGCCTGAAACTAGGGTTTGGTGTGATTTGCTTGTACATATGTTTTGTGCATACATCATAAGCATCATGAAGCATCATATGCATTTACTAACCATTTCAAGGGTTTTGGATCTTCATCTTTGTTCTTGTTTTGCAGGACATGGAGATTCCTCGCAGAAATACCATTCAAGTCAACCTTGTGAGAATCTCTCCTCAACTCAAGGAGCTCACCTCAAGAATTCCGGAAAATTCATCCTTCAGTGAAAGACATGGTAGACTGCTCAGCCTAGTCAACACCAACATTGAAGAAGACATGATGAAAGTGCTATTCCAGTTCTTTGACCCTCTTCACCACTGTTTCACTTTCCCCGATTGTCAGTTGGTACCCACTCTGGAGGAGTTTTCTCAACTCCTGAGAATTCCTATCCTTAATCAACTACCCTTCAACGGTACGGAAAAGGAACCAAAGCCGGAAGATGTTGCTCGAGCATTACATCTACAACCATCCGACATCAAGGGGCATTGGGAAACCAGAAGCGGCGTCAAAGGATTCTTAGCCAAGTTCTTGTTTGAGAAGGCACAAGAATGTTGGAACTCATTGGACCTACAAGCCTTTGAAGAGATTATGGCACTCCTTATCTATGGGTTGGTCTTGTTCCCAAATCCTGACCAATTGGTAGATGTCAATGCCGTCAAAATCTTCTTATCCAGAAATCCAATACCAACATTGCTTGGGGACATCCTTCACTCATTTTACACACGAACAATGAGAAAGAGGGGTGTTCTCATGTGCTGTACTCCTATCCTTGCAAGGTGGTTTATTTCGCACCTTCCACAATCTGTCTTGAAGAATGATCAAGGTACAAGGTGGTCCCAACGATTGATGACTCTTACTCATTCTGATGTGCATTGGTGTTCTCGGTCCAGAGAAAATATCATCATTGTCGATCGTTGCGGAGAATTTCCTAATGTTCCTTTACTTGGAATTAGAGGGGGTATCACCTACAATCCTTGCCTAGCTTTGAGGCAATTTGGATATGCCCGGAGGGATGGCCCTCATGATATGTTGATTCCTAGCTTAGTTTTTGACTTCGACAACGATGCGCAAGGACTTCGCCAAAGATTCATCAGAGCTTGGGGAAAACTCAACAAGGTTGATAGCAAGACTCTGGGACACAAGAACTCCATCCCTCTTAAACCTTATCTCAAATGGGTACGAGCCCGAGCCCAAAGATTGATGATGCCTTATCCTCATATTCTCCCTGTGATTAAAGAGCCCGTCAATGAAGGAGAGGTTCCCTGCACCATCCTACATCCAGACATGCCTACATCGTGGGAGGAAATGCAGAAAAGCTGGATTCAGCTCAAGGAGGAACGTAATACTTTTGAGGCTAGCTTCTACGCCAGTGAGAAGAAGGTTCTAGAGCTTACCCGCCGACTCCATGAGCAAGAGGTCCTCAACACCTACATCGCACCAAAAAGGATGCGCAATGTCTTTCTACCCTGAGAAGTTATGTTGTAATATTTGGCCCATGGGGCATTTATGTACTAACAAATCTTTTCTTATTAATATGACGTGCGTTCTTTTTGTCTACAACAATTGTGAATTTCCAAAACCCTTGAATGCATTGCATAGATAGCATCTCATGCATCATGTGCATAACAGGTACTCATTTTTCTACAGGTTGCTTAATTTTCTTCGCTGTTTGTGTGCACAGTCATCATGAATCCGGACTCATCCAGTGAGCAAGCAATCAAGGCCCTTCAGGCCCAAAATGCACAGTTTCAAGAGATGGTCCTGAGCCTGGCCCAAGGACAGCAAGAGTTGAAGACTCTACTCCTGAAGAAGAAGAAGAAAAAGAGGACTGCGTTGTTCAACACCGGACGCAGATTTGGGAATACACTCCATAATGAAGCTGATCCAACTACTTCTTCTGCTGAGAAGAACAGTCCCCAGGGGGGAGGAGCTCCTAGTCCCGCAGTCTCCGACAACGAGACGGACTATAACGACGAACAATACCCACCTGCTGCTGACAGATACAAGCAATTGGAAGACCGCTTGAGCGCCATGGAAATTCAGAATGTGCCGGGACTGGATTTCGGAGATTTGGGGTTATCTTCTGGGGTAGTAATTCCACACAAGTTTAAGGCGCCTGCCTTCGCCAAGTATGATGGGGTCTCCTGCCCAAAGCTGCATCTGAGGTCGTACGTAAGGAAAATCCAACCTTACACGGCGGATAAGAACCTTTGGATTCACTTCTTCCAAGATAGCCTCTCGGGGTCACAGCTTGAATGGTTCTACCAATTGGATGGAACTAGCATCCGACACTGGGAAGACTTGGCAACCGCATTCTACAGACAATACCAATACAATTCTGATCTCGCTCCTACGCGTACCCAACTTCAGGGTATGTCTCTAGGAATGGGTGAAGGGTTCAAGGAGTACGCTCAAAAATGGAGAGATTTGGCTGGCAGGGTGCAGCCTCCATTGACTGATCGAGAGCTGGTTGATATGTTCCTAGGGACGTTGTCTGGTCCGTTTTTCAATCATTTGGTTGGTAACTCCTCCGCTGGGTTTACAGATTTGATATTGACGGGAGAAAGAATTGAAGCTGGCATCAGGTCAGGCAAGATACAAAAGGCTGCCTCCACAAGTGCTGAGAAGAGGCCGTTTAAGAAAGAAGCAAGTGCCGTCTATGGTACTAGAAGACAAATCAAGCCCGAAAGTCGCCAAGCCGTCAATGCTTTGGTCATCTCAAAACCTGTTGCTGCTCCTCAGCAGTACAATCAACAAAGAAGCGAAAGGCCCAAGAGACAGTATACTCGACTGAGTATGACCTTATCTCAAATTTTACCCCAACTGTTATCCACCAACCTGGTGACCCTCAAAGAAGCTCCTAAAGTCGTCAACACTGCGTCTCCTAAGTATAACCCAAATGCCCGGTGTGCTTATCATTCTGATAGTCCCGGGCACACTACTGATGATTGCTGGGCCTTGAGAAACAAAGTGCAAGATCTGATCGACGCAAAGGAAATTCAGTTTGAAGCGCTTGAGAGACCAAATGTTGTAACTGCTCCTATGCCCCAGCATAGAGTGAATGCCATTGAGGAGGAATTGTATGCTGTTTCGGTAAATGAAGTTGTCACCCCTTTGAAGACCGTCAAGAAGAACCTACTGTAGGCCGGTTTATTTTCGGGTTGCAGTGAAGGTTGCCTGTTCTGTGCTATTTCCCTATCTGGTTGTCCCTTGCTGAGGTTAGGCGTCCAAAGCCTAATGGATAGTAAGGAGATTTTGTTTAAGAAGTCTGTTGTTCAGTTGGTTCCAGTAAAAGAAGTTTCTGTGGTTACCATCTTCAATAATCCAATTAAGGCTCCCCCGAAGAAGCCTGTTCAAATCATGACTGTTGCACCTGTGGTTATTACTGTTCCGGGGCCTCTCCCCTATGTATCTGATAAAGCTGTCCCCTGGCATTATGGGGCCGACGTATATGTGAATGGAATCAAACAAGAATTCGACACTGGCGCCAGTATCTGCGATATCACTGGTCCAACCAAGGTCACCCGCAGTGGCAGGCTCTTCTCGCCTGACATTGCACCGCCCGCAATTCGAAGACCCCTCCTTATAACACCTACAAGTTTACCTGTTCCTGCTGCTGATCAAGTTGTTTCCCCTGCCGCCGAGTCATCTAATGCTCGGGGCAAAGAAATTGAAGAGGAGCCTGCCCGGACGGAGGCACCGATACCTATAAATGCTGAGGCCTCCCAACAAGAAATGGAGGAGATCCTGAAAATAATAAAGAAAAGTGATTTCAATGTTGTCGAGCAGCTGGGGCACATGCCCTCCAAGATCTCCATGCTCTCTTTATTGCTGTGCTCCGAGGCCCATGCTAAGGCCTTGATCTCATTTCTCAAAACGGCCCACGTGCCGCAGGAAACGTCTGCAGTCCAGTTCACTGATTGCGTAGCAAATCTGACAGCAGACAATGGCTTGGGTTTTTCAGATGCTGACCTGACTGCGAAGGGAAGAGACCACAATGATGCCCTGCATATCTCTATCGAATGCAGGGGCACTACTCTGGCGCATGTATTGGTGGATACTGGTTCTTCCTTGAATGTTCTATCGAAAAAGGCTTTAGACCGTCTGGATTATGAAGGCCTGGAATTGAAACCCAGCAATATCATCGTCAGGGCCTTTGACGGTTCAAAAAGGATGGTTCATGGAGAAGTTGACATCCCTATCCGTGTGGGCTCTCAGGTGTTCGACTCTACGTTTTATGTGATGGATATACGTCCATCATACTCTTGTCTACTGGGTCGACCTTGGATCCACAAAGCTGGGGCAGTGACCTCTACCTTGCACCAGAAGCTGAAGTACCCTGTCAAAGGGAAGATCGTCACTGTGCAAGGAGAAGAGGAGTATATGGTGAGCCATTTGAATTCCTTCAGATACATTGAGATGGACGGGGAGTTTATTGAAACCCCCTTTCAGCATTTCGAGGAGGAACATCCAATTTCAGCAGCAGCAGAAACAACAGTCCAAGAGAATGATTCCTTGAAGATGGCTTCCCTTAGGGATGCCCGGGCTGTGGTTCAGAAAGGCAATTGTGCAAACTGGGGTCAGCTTCCCGACTTCACTCAGAAGAACGACAAGTTTGGGCTGGGCTTTACTGCAGAGGCTCAGAGGGCTGTGCGCAAGGAAAAGATCAGAAAGGCTCTGGTGTTTATCTCCAGCTCAGGGGTGAATGCTATCGAGGAAGATGTAGAGGAAGCGGAGTTTGACAATTGGATTTACCCGACTACCAGCGACGGACCAAACAACTGGACGGCAAAGGATTTTAACCCTATCACATTTGTCACGCAGTAATTAATTTCTTTTGATTTCCAATTTGTAACAAACAATATGTTAAAACTTTGTTGGCTCGGTGTCCTACCCGGGGCATCGTAGCTCCATTTGTGAGGGCTTTTTGTATGACATTTTCATATATCATCAATCAAAACATTGGACGTTTGTTGCATTTCAAATCTTGTGCTCTTTCCCTTTCTGTGTTATATATATTGCAAAACAACTATATTTACACACACTCACTTATACAGGTTTCAATCCACTCTGGATCTCACTGGTAACAACTCTGCTACCTCCAGTTATGACTTCGAAAATCCGATCAACTTGGCCGAAGATGAAGGTGAAGATGATTGCGAAGTGCCTGGTGAACTCGCAAGACTGCTACTCCAGGAAGAGAGAGCTATTCAACCACATGAAGAGCCGGTGGAGACAATTAACTTGGGTACTGAGACAGATAGGAAAGAGGTCAAGATTGGTGCCAATCTAGAGCTCAGCGTGAAGCAGCGGTTGATCCAGATGCTACAGGATTACATAGAGATTTTTGCTTGGTCCTATGAAGATATGCCTGGTTTGGATGCCGACATTGTAGTTCACCACCTGCCAACCAAGGAAGATTGCCCTCCGGTAAAGCAAAAAGTCCGACGGATGCGTCCAGAGATGTCTGAAAAGATCAAGGCCGAGGTCATGAAACAGTTTGATGCCGGGTTCCTTGCAGTGACTTCTTACCCTCAGTGGGTTGCCAATGTGGTGCCAGTGCCGAAGAAGGACGGTAAAGTCAGAATGTGTGTTGATTACAGGGATCTGAACAGGGCCAGCCCCAAGGATGACTTCCCCTACCTCACATTGATGTCCTTGTTGACAATACAGCTCAACACAAGGTGTTCTCCTTCATGGATGGTTTTTCAGGGTATAATCAGATCAAGATGGCTCCAGAAGATATGGAGAAGACTACCTTTGTGACTCAGTGGGGCACCTTCTGTTATAAGGTCATGCCACTCGGATTGAAAAATGCTGGGGCAACCTATCAACGTGCCATGGTTGCTTTATTTCATGATATGATCCATCATGAGATTGAGGTATACGTTGATGACATGATTGCAAGGTCTCAAACTGAGGAGGAGCACCTTGACCATCTGAGGAAGCTGTTTGACCGACTCAAGTTATACAAGCTGAGGTTGAATCCCAACAAATGCACCTCTGGGGTAAGATCCGGAAAATTGCTTGGTTTCGTTGTAAGTAATAAAGGTATTCAGGTGGACCCTGCCAAGGTAAAAGCCATACAAGAGATGCCGACCCCAAGAACAGAGAAAGAAGTCAGAGGTTTCCTAGGACGACTGAATTACATTGCCCGATTCATCTCACATCTGACTGCTACTTGTGAGCCAATCTTCAAATTACTGAAGAAAGATCAAATGGTACGCTGGAATGATGAATGTCAGGCTGCCTTTGAAAGGATAAAGGAATATCTCCAAGAGCAACCCATTCTTATGCCACCGGTGGAAGGAAGACCTCTGATACTATACTTAACAGTACTTGACAATTCAATGGGGTGTGTGCTGGGACAGCATGACGAGTCTGGCCGAAAAGAGCACGCTATTTATTACTTGAGCAAAAAGTTTACCGACTGTGAGTCTCGTTACTCACTGCTTGAGAAAACTTGCTGCGCTCTTGTATGGGCTGCTCGCCGGCTGAGACAGTATATGCTGACTCACACTACTTTATTGATTTCAAAGATGGATCCCATCAAATACATATTTGAAAAGCCCGCCCTGTCTGGAAGAATAGCAAGATGGCAAATGATCTTAACAGAATATGATATCCAGTATACAACTCAGAAAGCAATTAAAGGAAGTGTACTGGCGGATCACTTGGCACACCAACCTGTGGACGATTACCAATCATTGAACTTTGATTTTCCGGATGAAGATATCATGGTGATAACTGACTGTGAAGTACCTGGACCGGATGAAAGACCTGAGGAAGGATCCCGATGGTCTATGCACTTTGATGGAGCCTCCAATGCTTTGGGTAACGGCGTCGGCGCTGTAATCATATCTCCCAAAGGAACTCATACTCCACTCACCGCCCGATTATGTTTCAGCTGCACCAACAACATGGCAGAGTACGAGGCATGTATCATGGGTCTTCAAGCTGCAATCGACTTAAGGATAAAATTTCTAAGTGTCTTCGGAGATTCCGCTCTCGTGATCAATCAGATCAAAGGCGAGTGGGATACGAAACACCCGAATCTTATTCCTTACAAGGAGTATGTGTCGACCTTGCTTCCCCACTTTGAAGAGATAACTTTTGAGCACTTCCCTAGAGAGGAGAATCAGCTAGCAGACGCCCTAGCTACGATGTCTTCAATGTTCAAAGTTAAATGGGACAATGAGGCTCCCCGAATCATTATCTGGAAGTTGAATGAACCGGCGTACTGCTGTGAGCTGGAGGCTGAGAAGGTGATTGAAAAACCCTGGTATCATGAGGTGAAGAGGTACTTGGAAGCCCAGGAATACCCTGAAGGTGCGTCTGTCAATGATAAAAAGTTCATGAGGAGGTTTGCTGCAAAATTCTTCCTCAGCAACGGCATTCTCTACAAGCGGAATCATGATTCAACTCTGCTACGTTGTGTGGATAAGGCTGAAGCAGAGAAGATCATGATAGAACTGCATGAAGGCACATTCGGAACACATTCCAGTGGACACACCATTGCTAAGAAAATCCTTCGGGCATGATATTTCTGGTCCACAATGGAAGCCGATTGTTACCAACACTCCCGAACTTGTCACAAATGCCAGATCTATGCTGACAAGGTGCATATCCCTCCGGTTCCTTTGAATGTCCTGACGGCACCTTGGTTTTTTGCAATGTGGGGCATCGATATGATCGGTGAGATCCGACCGACGGCGTCCAATGGGCATTGCTTCATCTTGGTGGCGATCATTACTTCACGAAGTGGGTTGAGGCAGCTTCCTACGCCACAGTAACCAAGAGTGTCGTGGCACGTTTCATCCGGCACAATCTGATCTGTCGGTACGGCGTCTCGGAAAGAATCATTACGGACAATGGTACCAATCTCAATAATTCGATGATCACTGAACTCTGTGAACAATTCAAGATACAGCACCACAATTCTTCTCCCTACCGGCCGAAGATGAATGGGGCTGTAGAGGCAGCCAATAAGAATATCAAGAAAATTGTGCAGAAGATGACAGTGACCTATAAAGATTGGCACGAGATGTTACCATTCGCTCTGCATGGGTACCGTACCTCAGCAAGGACGTCAACCGGGGCAACTCCCTTCTCCTTGGTCTATGGCATGGAGGCAGTCTTGCCAATTGAAGTCCAGATACCCTCCCTCTGGATAATGAAGGATGCAGACTTGAATGAAGATGATTGGATCCAGACTCGACTTGATCAATTAAATCTGATTGACGAAAAGAGGCTCACTGCTATCTGTCATGGTCAAACGTATCAAAAACGGATGATCAGAGCATTTAACAAGAAAGTCAGACCGCAAGAGTATCAAGTTGGGGACCTGGTAATCAAACGCATCATCCTTCCTCAAAGTGATTCCCGGGGCAAATGGACCCCTACATACGAGGGGCCATTTATGGTTAAACGTGTGTTCTCAGGAGGAGCCATGATCCTAACCACCATGGATGGTGACGACCTTCCTCACCCCGCCAATGCAGACATAGTAAAAAAATACTATGCATAAGTAAAAGACCCGCTAGGTTGACACACCTAGGCAAAAATAAGGGCTTCCCGGCGAACCAAAAGGGTTCGGGCAAAAAAAAAATCTGTACACCCGGCAAGTCGAAAACCTGAAAAGGCGGCTTGGGCAAAAATGGGTATCCCGGTGGACTGAAAACCCGAAAGGGCGGTCCAGGCAAAAGTTAGGGATAAAAGCGTAACACTATGTCTCATTGGATCACTTCGCATCCGGAATTCAGCATCAACTATCTGGCTCCAGATTTCGGCATTGACCAATCAGCTTCATCTTCAAACTAGGCAGCAAAGCGATGAGACGTTCGAAGACATAAAGGTGATAGCAGAGTTGGAACCCAGTGGGATTGTTCACATAGCTGTTTTGTTTCCTTTTTCAAATTGTAAACTCTATGTTATTTGGCGGCGCCCTCTTACTAGGATGTCAGCCTCTTGTACAAAAACGCCTATTCACAGGCAAGGTTTAAATCAATACAAATTCACTTGTTCATACAAATTACCATTGTTTTCCTTTTTCTGTTTTGTCTTGCGAAGAACGTCCAATGTTCATTTTTTGATATATGCATTTGACCTTAAATTGCTAATTCATAAATATTCGCATATGAAACAAGAGATTGATTACAGGTGACATCAGAGACAGGGGCAATGTGAAGTTGTCTAATGCAGTCTGGTTGTTTTGACCGCCAAGGTACCAAGGTAGATTCAACTGAAGAATGTGGCCAAATCATCTCAACTCCCTGCAGAGTAAAACAAGATTCAGCAATACTTTCCCCAAGCGGAGTTGACTCCCCGACAATCCTGAAAAGGCACAACATTCCCCGACAGGTCTTAAAGCTTATCCCCAGTAGATTCTGGAAGCTTGTTCCCTATGGTACACGGACGTCTCTCCCGAGTTTTATTTAGAGTTATTTCCTCACGAGGGCTTATAACTGGGTTATCCTCAGCTAATCGCCACGGAAGGTCGCCCCCAACAAAGTTCTTTCAATCCCCAGCGGAGTTTATCTTTCAATCCCCAGCGGATTTTACCTTTGGTATCCCCAGCGGAGTTTATCTTTGGTATCCCCAACAGAGTTTATCATCATTATCCCCAGCGGGATCCATCATTAAAGTCCTCAACAGGCCTCTCATCAAAACTTCGGCCAAGTATCTCTTCCACAGAGCAACTCCCCGGCCGTTCGTCAAGGATTTACTTTCCTAAGACGAAATTACATTCATAAACATTTCACATTTTCATACATCTTGCTTACCTACATGATAAAGCGCATACAACACTATCTCATGTTGAACATCATGCATCATGACATTGCATACAACTTATGTTTTTGCCTTTTCAGGAAAAGGACAATCCCAAAAACAACTACCTTCAACTGTCACAATTCCAGATTCGATTCCTGTATCCAGCCAGGGCATATCTGTGGACCACGTTTCCAGACTCGATTCATGTATCTAGCCAGGGAACGTCTGAAGAGTTCGAAGATTCAATTCCTGTATCCAGCCAGGGCACATCTATCAACTGTCACGTTTCCAGACTCGATTCCTGTATCTAGCCAGGGCACGTCTGAAGAGTTCGAAGATTCGATTCCTGTATCCAGCCAGGGCACATCTATCAACTGTCACGTTTCCAGACTCGATTCCTGTATCTAGCCAGGGCACGTCTGAAGAGTTCAAAGATTCGATTCCTGTATCCAGCCAGGGCACATCTATCAACTGTCACGTTTCCAGACTCGATTCCTGTATCTAGCCAGGGCACGTCTGAAGAGTTCGAAGATTCGATTCCTGTATCCAGCCAGGGCACATCTATCAACTGTCACGTTTCCAGACTCGATTCCTGTATCTAGCCAGGGCACGTCTGAAGAGTTCGAAGATTCGATTCCTGTATCCAGCCAGGGCACATCTATCAACTGTCACGTTTCCAGACTCGATTCCTGTATCTAGCCAGGGCACGTCTGAAGAGTTCGAAGATTCGATTTCTGTATCCAGCCAGGGCACATCTATCAACTACAACATTTCCAGATCTAACCCCTGTATCCATCCAGGGCACATCTGTGAGCCACCGATTGTAGATTCAATACCTGTATCCAGCCAGGGCATATCTGCATAAGGAGATTGGAGATCAAACACCTGTAACAAGCCAGGAAAACATCTGCCTTTCTCAGATTCATAGAATTCTCGCTAAGGAATCTCTTGTGCGATCCACCACTTCCAAATGGCATCTGTAAGCCCATTCCCGACGAAGATCTGTCACATCTCCAGATGGCATCTGTAAGCCCATCTCCCTATCCATCACCTCTCCAAATGGCATCTATAAGCCCATTCCCGCCATCACATTGCTGATACTTCAACATGCGAGTGCAAATTTTCGGGCACTCTGGTGTCCAATCTCCTTTTACCTTCGAGTCGCGAAAGGCAAACTCGCCAATCTAACTCTTCAGGTTCAAGAAGATTGAACAGGGGCAACTGTTGTACCCCAAAATTTGCCCTCCCTTTCTTCAGGAAACCATCTTAGATTTTTCAAAGTCCCCTGAAACAAATCCAAGTCCTGAGTTATCCTTTTGCCCAAGCAAGTCACTTACAAGAGCAAGATGATCTCACGAACTCCAGAGACAACACTTTTATCTTGAGAAAAAAAATCAATCAATTTCTAAGTACTTCGAATGCTTCTTTAAATAAGTGTTTTTAGAAAAAAATCAGCGCTTCAGAACTTCTGGACCCATTCCAGATGAAGACGGTCAGAAGTTGCAAGCTTGGCTCAGCGTGGTCAGAGGTTGGCTCTTCAGCAGCTACATCAGTTCAATCAGAAGTTGTAAACGTGGTTCAGAATGTAAGCCTCAAACAGAACATGCCCCTTCAGCAGTTACACAAGCTCAGTCAGAATTTGCTAAAGGAATGCAAGAGAAACAGGAAAGTATGAAGGCTCCTTCAGAACAGGTTGAAATCAGAAGATGAAAGGTCAGAAGGATAGGTGTCACATTGATACAGAATCTCTAAGTCCAGATTGTCCAGAAGTAGATCCAAGGAACGTACCAGAAAACCAGGAGAATCTCCAGAGCTTGCTAAAGACAACAGGTAGCCAAGGCCAGAGCATGGGTTACGCTGCTGATTCAACGCTGGTTTCCATTACCAGAATGTTGGTATTGACAGGTCTTGTCACCATTTAATGCCCATTAATGCTTCCAACCACTCCTGAGCATTCACGTGTGGCTTGGAAAATGCTTTTGCACAGATTCTGGCATGGGTCTTCACGCCACCGCCCACTTCAGAGGTCACTTCTCCCCAATCTACGCCTGCTGCTGCAACCTAGGCTGAAAGATAGCTGTTATCACAACTTCCCAGGAATTTCTGTCAAAGAACAAATTCAAACTCTGTTGGCGCCTTAAATGTTCAAGGCATCCACAAGAACTTTGCCTATAAATAGAGAGCTTTCACCACTGCAAAAGGGGTTCAAGAAAAGAAACAGAAAAATTGCTAAGAGAGAAACGAAACTCCTAGCAACATAGCATTCTGAAACTCTTCCAAAATCTCCAGCTTTGTTTCATAACTTTAAGTTTCTCACCTTCAAACTTCATCAAACACCCAGCTCTTTTCTGTAAGCCAAAAACGCTCTTTCCAAACTTCTGACCCTATACACGCATACACCTTTACTTCCCCTTTTCCAAATCTGTCCAGAACACCACCAGAACCAAAAGCTAACTTTCACCCACCACTTTCTAAACAGTCAGGTAAGCACCTGCTGACCCTCACCACACTTTTAAGCATTATCAGCTATGCATATTCAAGTAACATAATGTAAATATCCATGTTATTGCTGTTTATGTTCTGAGGACTCTCATACCTCAGAACGTTCTGAGCCCGTATAGGACTTGCCTGTGACCTTGGTGATTCTGACCTCTGAAACATTCTTGCTATTTTGCTGAATCTGTTCCAAATATGTTTCCTGTTTTGTGGAGTAATAACAGAATTGCAGATGTTCTGATTAGTACAGGGAAAAGCCAAATGCTGACTTTGACGTTAGCACATCTGAAGCCTGTTTTGCTGTCAATGACATCAGAACCTCTGAGAGTTATTGCCTTTTCAGCAGAATCAGAACTTCTGGTTTCTCCACTAACAAACTTCTGTCTTGCAGCGCAGGGAAATCAGAACTTCTGATTTCCCCACTAACAAGGTTCTGTTTTGCAGGTTCTAGAGTCAGAAGTTCTGACTCATCCAGTTTCACCAACAGGTTGATCATCTGACAGCGGATCTGGGTCAGAACTTCTGATGGCCTCCCAACAGCGCGCGGGCTCCCTCTCTCTCTCTATATATCTTGTTTTTTGCTATTTTCTTTTTTGTCTATTTTTCTCGTTGAACCCCCCATGTACAAATGTGTATCCCCCTCCCCTAATTGTTGTAATAGCGTAGGATTTTACATTTCCGCTTCTTATTGCTAGTAATTAGGACGTGTATGACAAGATAAAATCAATGAAATAGAAAAACCTAATTCAAAGAAAAAAACTCTTGTATGCAATAAAACACACTTGCACACTAACACCCCTAGGGTTACATCCACTTGTTGCCTTTCAAAATTGGGCCATATTGCATGTTAGGTCTCTTTGGGCAAAAACAAAACAATCAAATGATCATAGTCCCTCGATGACGCTTTCAAAAGTTGCCTAAAAATGATCAAGTCCCTTAAGGAAAATGCCCAAAGATACTTGGCACCATTGCAATTATGGTCTAAACGATGACCCGCGCCCGTCCCTTTCGCATCCTAACACAAGATTGTCCACCGAATACAATGGTGGAACAAAATTGTTAAAAGGGTTAAAAACATAACAAAACCTTTGAGAACTTTAGGGTAGATCGCTCTTAAGTACTTATCAACTTGCAAAATAAAAACACTTGCCTTCTTTTCAAAAAAACACACCTCACAACACTTTCAAAAAAAAAACAACTTTCAAAAACAAATGAAAACCTTTTCAAAAGACATACACCTTTGTATACATCCCAACATGGATCATTACAAAGGTTGCCACCACATTGGCCTCTTTTCGAAAATTTTTCAAACCCACACACACAAGCACCATTTCAAACAATTGAAAAAGGCAAGTGATCTAAGCAAGTAACTAAGAGCCCATGGATAACCATGGATAGAAAGGGTGCTAATACCTTCCCTCTCTATAATCTACTCCCCGAACCTAAGAAAACATCTCAAAAGGTTTTTGCTGTGCTTTTTAACCTTTCCTTAGGATAAAATAAAAAGTCGGTGGCGACTCTTGCTCAACCGAAACATTTGCAAAAACAAACGCAAAACACTAGTCAGTTCTCCCACCGTATCACACCTTTTATTCGTTATTTGATTATCTATGATACCGTTTCCTCTCTATCCTTAAACTCTGATACCTTTCATCATTTTATTTTAATTGAAAAAGTCTGGTTTTCGTCATCATCAAAAAGGGGGAGATTGTTAGAACATAGTTTGATTCTACAACCCTCAGTTAGAGTTTTGATGATAACAAAATACAAGATTAAATAAATTGTAAGATTTATATAAGACATATATGCTACTTAAAATTATGTTCTGTATTTACAGGAAACTCTGATGGAATCAGCATCAGAAGATATGTCAACATCAGCATCAGAAGATCAAACATGTGCTATACGCGAAAGCCTGATGAACAGAATCTGCGCAACATACTCTGACTCTGAGCAAGATACTTACTATGTCACCAGCACTCTGAAGCGTCAGAATAAGCTACAGCCAAGAACACTCTGATTGTCATTAGTAGAACACTATGAAGTGTCAATGTTACTATGCATTCAAGACAGATTAATTACCAACGACTTTATTCCAAGATAAAGATCTTCTTAAAATGGAAAGAACGTTATGAGCATTGAAATGAAGTTATGGACAACAACGTATCTATTCCAAGGCTATATAAACAAATCAGTGAGAAAAGAATTGGATAATTCTTACATACGCACATATGCATAAGCTAATCATCTTCACGCTCTCACTCATCCAAGTTGCTAAAAGCTCTCAACCGCTTACTCTATAGCTCTAGCAATCTAGTTTTATCCAAGCTTAATATTGTGTATTATCACAGTTGTGATATATAGTTTTTCTAGAAAACATCAAACACACATTTGTTCATTTATCTGTAAAAGAATTTCCTTGAGATAAACCGGTCTGTGGTTAGACTCAAGAAGGCTTTAACAGTTGTTAAAGCAGTTGTGTATTCAGTTGAATATAGTGGATTAAGACCTCGTTGGAGAGAGGCGAAATCACCTTGACGGGTGGACTGGAGTAGTTTGAGATCAAACGAACCAGGATAAAAATAACGTGTTGTCTGCATTTGATTTCAAGTTTTACAATTCAACCCCTCTTCTTGTGTTTTTCACATCTTCACTTTTAGGTGTAGTGCAGAAGCTATGAAGGAGTAATCCAGAAATAGTTGTCACGCGATACTACGCTCGGACGAGTTTTTCCTGAGAATATTGCTAATTATCGAGTTAATCGAGACGTTGGTAATATCTGAAGGAAGGATGTAGACTCTGGGAACCTCTTAGAACCTTGTTCGACAGGTGATAACCATTAATCCATACCTTATGGGTTGTACCTTTGACTCCAGCCTCGTGACTCTGAACCATGTGATCCTGTTACTGTACAGTGCATCGCATAACATTACATATCATTTGCATCCTCTGCATCATTCTACATACATCCAGGTTGTTCAGGATCTTATTCCTAGTTGCTTCTTTCTTCCAGTTAATCGTATACCGTCAAGCTGATTCCTCAACACAACTACGGGACTAGAGCTGCTGTCAGATTGAGAATGGAAAACCAAGAACAACACAACATGGAAGTCAGAATGGAAATCGATGAGTTGAAGTCAGGCATGGCCAAACTTACTGAGATGATGCAAGTTCTAATTTCCATAGGAGATCCACCTCAAAGGACTGTGATATATGAAATCCCAACTGTTGTTATTGACACTCAACCTATCCAGCATACATCTACTACATGGCCATAGTTTGGGTTACCTCAGAATTACTCTCCGCCTGTTGCAATTACTTCAATGGTTGGCCAGTCTTCCTGACCAGTTTTTCAAGCTCCATTTTTCACTGAACCTCAGCCAATCGTTCATACTGCTTCTCGTCAACCTGCTGCACAAGCTGCTTTTGGGAACCCTCTCTTTGAGTACCATGCTGCCAGTCCTCGAAGTTTGAGTCAAGGAGACTTTGGTGAGTTTGAAGAGTTCAAAGAACATTATCAGACTTTGGAGAAGAGACTCGGAGCTATGGAAGGAAATGAGTTCTTCAGTGTCGATGCTAACAACATGTGCCTAGTTTCTGATCTGGTTATGCCTGCAAAGTTCAAGACTCCTGAGTTTGAGAAATACCGGGGGCACACTTGTCCAAGAAGTCATTTGGTGATGTACTTTCGAAAGATGTCTGCTTACACCAAGAATGACAAGCTGCTTATCCATTGTTTCCAAGATAGTCTGAGTGGAGCTTCACTGAAATGGTATATGGGACTTGAGAAAGGTCGTATCCAATGCTTCTAAGATCTTGTTGATGCTTTCATAAAGAAATACAAATACAACCTTGACATGGAACCTGATCGGCGCCAACTGCAAAATATGTTTCAGAATGAGAAAGAATCTTTCAAGGAATATGCTCAACGATGGAGAGAATTGGCATCTCAAGTTGAACCACCTCTGGCAGAGAAAGAGCTGTCTGGTTTGTTCATGGATACTTTGTCCCCCTTCTTTTGGGAGAAGATGATTGGTAGTGTGTCTTCCAGCTTCACAGACCTGGTGACTATTGGCCAGAGATTAGAAGAAGGAATCAAGAACGGTAAAGTGTCTAAAGCTGCTGAATCTTCTAATGGTGCAAAGAAATACCTTGGGAAATTTCAGAAGAAGAAAGAGGTAAAAGCCAATGTTGTCTTGACTGAGAGAAGAGGACCTCTCCATAGGCCTCAATACACTGATCAACCACAAGTAGTGGCTGTTACTCTTGCGGTCAATGCTCAACCAGTTCATGTCCCTCAACGATAGAATATTGCACATAATCAGAATCGGAATAGGGCTCAGTTTGATCCCATCCCTATGACATACACTGAATTATATCCTGCAATGGTGTAGAAGGGCTTGATTACAACTAGGCCTCTGATTCCTCGAAATCCTCCTCCAACCGGGTTCAGATCTGACCTTCACTGTGAATTTCATCAGGGAGCTACCGGTCATGATTTAGAGAGCTACTATGCATTGAAAAACAAAGTGCAAGAATTGGTGAAAGCAAATATTCTTACTTTCAAAGAGGCAGGTCCTAATGTTGTCAACAATCCTTTGCCAAAATAAAGTGGCTGAAGACTGAGTCGGGGTACCCTCAAGTCACTTCCTAAAGCCAGTGTTTCAGACAGGACAACTCATCCTTGTTATTGATTAGTCACTAGGCCATGTTTCTTTCTGTTTGCATTTTCCCCTTGTTTATGTTAAAATTGTTGCTTTCAAATTCTGTTTGTACTTTCATGTTAAGTTTAATGAAATGAGCATTGCAATGTTTTGATTCAAATCATTTTCATTTACTGCTTTCAAATATATTTCTCTTGTTTACTCCCTTTATCAAGCTTTTGTTTATGCAAAGATCTGAGGGAGGATGATGAAAACGAAATACCCTTAATTGCTGCTGGTATGATTTCGAATAAAACTTTGCTGAGGATATACATGCATTGTTTCAACTCCCAAACACCGGAGAAATAAGGAAGTTAATCCATCGTTCACCCCTTTGAGCCTAGAAGTTGGAGTTTCTTTCTATACGAAAAAACCCGCAATCTTAACATGGGGATGGGTAGTTCTCAATTAATTCGATTGTGCATTCAATTACAAGAGAAATCGTGCAAAGCACCTTTCAATAAAGGTCACGATCAAGCTTTCTTCGCACACAACAAAAAGTGTCAAAGATGCTCCCAAATCAAAAATGACAAAGATGGTTCCCTATAATCATTGAGCAAGGCAGTCATTATCTTTCCAAAAAGAAAAATGAAATGAAAAGAAAAATCAAAAGAAAAATCCCGCTAAGTCAAAACCTCTGAAGGAGACTTAGGCAAAAAAAATGGGGCATCCCGCTGACTGTAATCTCAAATGAAACAGTTCAGGCAAAAGTTGGGAATAATAAACTCAATTAGAAGAGGTCTTCAAATCCTCAAAATTCTCCACCAGAGTTGACAAAAGTCCTCAAAACAGCAAAAATATGTAAGAAGAAATGACTGTCATTCTCAAGAATCCTTTAGCTTCTGAGCCATCGTCATTGCTACCATCATTGAAATTCCAAAATCTCTTGGAACCTGAATGCATAGTCTGAATTAACTGAACGTAGGACTGAAGAATATTACGAAGATTGGGTTGGGTACAAATAAACTTGGAGCCTTTATCCTTTATTTCTTAAACCGTGAACCAGGCCATGTTACAACCCTTAAAAGACCTAATTGAAGCCAGGTTTCTTTTTGAAAGCATACTACAACAAGGTTGCGTAAACTGACTCTTATGATCTTTTGCGAATCATTTGTTTTGGTTTCATACCTTTGTTTTCACTTTAAAAGTATAAACCACTGGGTTTTAACCAGTGATGCATTTTCTATACACCAATAACATCATTTCAAAATTGATTTTGGATTCAAATTTTTTGCATGAACTTTGCATTAAAATTACCATGTTTGAATAAACAATTTTGCTTGCAAACAAGCTTTCCTCGTCAAGGAATTTCAAACAACTGGGAAACTTGGTCAGTGACCCTATCAGGGGCAAGTATCTTCCAGATCCATTTGTGAATCAATTCAAGATTTATTGCTCAGTGCAAGTTTTCTCAGAATTGGTTGGCCAGAAGGTCATTTTCAAGACTCATACTGGGGCATTCCTTTCCAACAATCATTTCAGAACTGAAGCCATGATCATTTTATTCCCAACTGTCATTTCAAGAACCGAAGCCATGATCAGTTTATTTCAAACAATTATTTCAGAACTGAAGCCATGATCAGCTCATTTCCAGTAACTTTCGACTGAAGCCATGATCAGTTTATCTTCAACAGTCAGCTAATCTGGGACAAATCCCCAAGCATCTCTCCATGTCCTTCCTCAAAAGGTCATCAGTTCAATGTAGTTTACAAGTGTGACAAATTTGGGTTTAAGACATTTTCTTTCCAATCAAATTTGGCAGAGTTCTCCGTGTTGAGGAATCAAACTTCCAATCTTACCTCCAAAAAAGAGTCAAACTCCATTGTCATAAACGTCTGCATTACATGCATAGATCATTCACATATCATGCATAACAAAATCCATACATAATGCATAAAAAGAGTGCTTCATCCTCATTTGCATTTTCCAAGGTCTTGTTGCAGTTGACATGTCACCTTGAGATCAAAGTCCAACTTACTTGGCACCTACCAAAACATATGTCAGTTCAGCTATCTTTCTTTCGTCCAATACTAATCTTGTATATGTTGTTTCTTTTGTTGTCGGCCAAAGCCAATATTGGATGCTACCATCTTTTCTTTCATTCAAAGCCAGTATTGAATGTCAAGATCTCTTTTTCCATCCAAAGCCAGTATTGGATGTTGTTACCTTTTTTTTCCATTCAAAGCCAGTATTGAATGTCAAGATCTCTTTTTTCATCCATAGCCAGTATTAGATGTTGTTATCTTTTCTGCCGTCCAAAGCCAGTATTGGATGCCTTGAGCTTTTCTCTCATCTAAAGTCATTATTAGACGTTGAGCTTTTCCACTCATTCAAAGCCAGTGTTGGATGTTGTGATCTTTTCTCTCGTCTAAAGCCAGTATTAAACATTGAGCTTTTATTTCATTCAAAACCAGTATTGAATGTCAGGATCTTTTGTTTCCATCCAAAGCCATTATTGGATGTTGTGATCTTTTCTCTCGTCTAAAGCCATTATTAGACATTGAGCTTTCCCTTTATTCAAAGCCAGTATTGGATGTTGTGTTTCTCTTCCTTCCAACGTCTTCCCTGGACGACTCTGATGTAGCTTCAGATTTGGTCGCATCCCATATCTAATGTTTTTCTAGATGCTTCTGATTGTCTTTTCCAGAGAGTTGCTCGCCTCATTCAATGCCATTATTGGATGTCGCTGCTTGCCTTCTCAGGTTTTTATCTTTTTTCCAAGTATTGCTGGTTACTCCTTGTCACTCTGATAGATATCCAGAAATATCTTGTTATTTTCCTAGTGTGTTTTTCCACGTCATTTCATCTGAGCTATCATAAGTTTCCAGTTTCAAGTCTTTCCATATTCCCATAAAGTCTGTCTCATCGCATACATTATTAATATATATATATATATATATATATATATATATATATATATATATATATATATATATATATATATATATATATATATATATATATATATATATATATATATATATATATATGTGTGTGTGTGTGTGTGTGTGTGTGTGTGTGTGTGTGTGTGTGTGTGTGTGTGTGTGTGTGTGTGTGTCAAAAAAGAGAGTCCATGCATTCACTCATAACATGTACTATCATCTCATCACATCAAGGACGAAATTTGGGTCTGTTTGTATTTAATTATTTTCCGCCTATCTGGCTAAAAGATAATTAAATAGGGGCAACTGTTGTACCCTAAATTTTGCCCCTATTTTTTTTCAGTCGCACTTTCATGTCCTATTTTGTCATTTGGTCACAATCATTAATAAATAGCTTCATTCATCACATTTGCATCATTTAATCGTGTTTAAGTTGACCAAAAATCAGTTTAAATCGAAGTTTGCATCGTTTTGTAGTTGAAAAATGCCCGACATTTCACTTCATGCATTTTTATCTCTTTACCATTTTCTTTTATTACTCCAAGTTGTTTATATGTCGATAGTAAAAATATTTCGATTTTATAGACAGAGTGTTAGAAGCGATTCGACACTGCGAAAAATTAGCGAGAAAAATATTTTTAAGTTTTCACCTTTTACCGATCATTTTATGAATCTATGTTTCGCGTAGGTCATGACGGTATGCTCGCTTTATTTTTTCGGTACAGTTTGGAGTCTCGTTTTTAACCGTAAACGTCTGTTCAGCCTGATATTTTTATTCTCATTTTATTCCAATTTTGACTTTTTGAATATTTTTTCTTTAATCTTTGACATAGGTAGTTTATTTTAATATGTTAATTTTGTTTTTTCGATTAGATTTCTGTCTATTTTTTTATCGTTTTTAGTCATTTTCGGGTCTCTTTTTTTTTATTCAAAAAAATTCAAAAAAAATATTTTAAATTGAATTAATTTTTGCACTTTCAGATTTTGACGTTGATTTTATCATTGAGGATCATTTTGGCCATAAAAAAATTTAGCTTAACCAATTAGTCTTGTGTATAAATAAGGGATAGCATTTGAATTGAAGAAGCTAGCAGAGAGGGAACGAAAACAACACAGAAAGCAAAAAAATTAATTCTTCTTCTACCAATTGCAACCTTCTTCTTCCCTTTCAACTCCCACTGTAACTTCAACTCCTCTTCACTACTCACATACAATCCAAACTCCATTCTTCTTCTCTCTTTCTCTCTCAAGCAAGTTTCCTCCATTGTTGTCAATATTCACTTTCTTCATTTTTTTTAAAATTTCTCCATATCTCTCTCCATTTTATCATCTCTGCATCATTCAAAGCAAGTATTTATGGAGAGCTAGTTCTTTATTTGAGCTCCAACATCATCAAAATCATTTCAAGGTAATTGATTCAATTTCTCTCTCTAGATGCAATTTGCGTGTTGTTTTAATACATGAGCTTTTTGAAAAATCCAAGAGCATATTCATGATCCTTGCATTTTTCTGATCAACTTTCATTCTTGGATCGTTTAATTTGGTGGAGAATTGAAGGAGAAAAGTGAATCATAAAACTGTTTGATGTAATGTGTAAATCAAAATAAAGTGTCATGTAGCTATTTTCGAGCGTGTTTTTCTCAATCATCCATGTATCATTTCATGAATTTTTTGATCCTAGCATATTCTACTAATTTCAATCTTGAACTTTGGGGTTGGAATTTTTGGATTTCATCAAGAAATGAGTGAGTTATGGTGATCTAAAAATGGTGTGTCAAAGCTGAAAAACGTGCATGGCATTGCTGATTGGTAGGAATGATGAGGTGTCTTGTTTTAATTGAACATGGCTTCAGTTCTTTTTACAGCGCGTTTTTACAAAAACAGGTGTAATAGCCTTTTAATATCAATTCTTCTTTGTTTTCTCAGATTTTATTTTAATATTTCCTTCACTTCAAAAATTATGAAAAAATTATTTTAGACTTCTTTTTCAATATATTTTCATATTTTTATTTTTATTTCATTATTTTAATTATTTTTCTTGATTAAATAAAATTATGTAAATAATTAGGGTTTTAATTTTTCTTTTAAATCTTGAATTTTATTTTCCTTTTCTATTAAGTAAAAAAATCCATAAAAAATATTTTTGGACTCCTCTTTGAGTTTATTACTTGAAAATATTTTTCTTCCAATTTTATAAAAATTTTGGTTACATTTTAAAAATCATTTGGACATAATATCTTTTGTTTGTATTAATTTTGTTAGTTTGTGTAAATAATTTTCTATTTCTTTTTTCCTTTTGAGATAAAATTCAAGAAAAATATGACTTCTGATCCTTAGAGTTTTCTTGACATTTAGGATATTTTAAATCAAATTTATTTTGCCTTTGGATCTAATTGATTAATTTGTGAACTTAATTTCCTCTTTTAGGGTTTTTGCTTGATCATGCACATTAATGGATTTAAATTTCTAACTTATTATACCTATAAAATCAGAGATGAAGTTGTTTGGAGTGCTTGAACATGTTGAGGCCATAAAAATCATTTTTTTGGAATTTTACAATATGATTTCATATTTTTCACAAATTATTTTCCAAAACCATCTAGTTTAAGGCTTAAACTTACGAGTTTCCAAGTTTGCATTTCTAAAGAAAATTTCCACCTCAATACAGGGACTCCAAATTTTATTTCTGACTTTTATAGGACCTTAGGAAGTTAGGGTTTTAATTTCATAATTTTTCAAGTCATTTTCATATTTTAAAACTACTTTTTACTTAAGATTGCATTTAGGGTTTTCCCTTTGAACAATGTTTGTAAATTGAAAAGTTTTGTACATGATTCTTGTTTGATTCTTGAAATAGCATGTGGTACTGAATTGGAGCATATCTTGTGGACAAATTCTTCTACATCATTGGGTCTTGGGTGTTGATAGGTTGATAAACCAAATCCATCAAAATGGACGAATGATATTGATGATATTTGAAGCTTTAATCCCTTCCCTCTTCATCTTATTCCCCTTTCCTATTATATTACATGTTATGGGATAATGATCTCTACATCATTTATCCAAACATGAAGTACATAAATTTCTATTAATCGGCCTCAAAAATAGGTGCGACTTCTACATAAGTCCACTTATGATTGCTTAACATAGCGCTAAATTTTGTCCCGATTCGGATAAATGATCATTTGTGGCCCAAACCTATGTTTGCAATCCCAAGTATGTTAATTTGATCTCTTTTATCCAATAACCTTGAGATTCATTGTGTGGAGGCTTTGGTTCTACCAATCCTCTAATGGATCTTCATCAATTTTGGTCAACGCATATCACTTATACATCGTTGATCATTACATGTTACTTTTTGAGGATTCCAAAATGGATGATATACTTGACAAAAAGCAAATACAACTTGTTATGTGGAGGCTTTGGTTATACCAATCCTCTAATGAGTTCCAAATGCAAGTTTCAAGATGGTCATCCAACTAACCACTAATTTCTAACAATTGACTTTACTTTATACTTTTATTTTTTATGCTTTATGTACCATTTACTTTTTGCATTTACATTTCATGCTATTTTCATCTTTGCTCACTTGAGCATTTACTATTATGTCATTTTTTATTTTGCTCACTTGAGCTTTTCTTTTCCTTTTAAAGACACTTAATAATCAACATGAACCATAAAAATCATTAATGATACTTGGACTACATGGTTACTATCCTTTGCATTTTGGAGTGATGGACTTTTTGGACCTAGGATTAGAAACCTTGGCCTACGTTAGAGACATTGTGACTTTAATTGATATTTTGTCTGGAGCTCTTTAGGTTTACCTCAAGACATTGGGTTGTTTGTTTGTTTTGTGTGCAGGTTATTGTGATTACATACTTTGTTTGTAATCTGGAATTCACCCGTATACAGCCGTTACTCTGCCCAATTTTTTCAAAGACTTGATACACTTGAAGTTTGGTCTTCTCAAGAGGTCTAGTATCTTTGCTTGCTTGGTTTAAATCCAAAGAATGGGAATTCTATATTGACCCATAATGTCAAGTATTTGCTTCGTGTTAGTTAGACGGTTCTCTTCCTTAGCTTTTACCTTATGCTTTAGGATAGTCCCTTCATCTCCTACCATCTTCTTTAATTTTCAAAACCTTCTCATTTTTTTCAAAACCTTCTTTGTTCATGAAATCGAACCGCTTTCATAATAAACCTCGACTTTGTCGAGTGACTTTTTCTTTTAAACTTCTTTTCTTTAAACAAACTTCAATTCATTTAATCATACTTTGACATCTTCCAAAATTAACCAAAACACTTCAACTCACTCAAACTCTTTTGTGCGCTCGAGCACCTTTACCCTTCAAAACTTTTTCAAGGTGAGACATGATTCATTGATAGTTGAGAAACATTCTCCTATCCCTATAGTTATAAAGGTGTCAACTTTTCCACTTGAGTACCAGAGGCATTCTTAAACCCTCATTCTTGCTGACGCATGGTCCATCTTTCTTACACCTTGTGGGCGTTAGTCGAGATTTCTATCCTAACAATGACGACTTATCTCCTTGTTTAAAATCAACCAACAGACAAGTCTTTTCTAGTCGAACTACGATGCTCTGACTTTCCCATTGCACGAGGGAGTACGTAGGCACTAAGTCTTACGACCCAAGGCGAGCAACAAAAATAATAAAAAACATTTCATTTTCTTTTGTTTTCAAATAAACATTCATTCTTTTCCTTTAGCAAGTAAACCTTTACATAACACTCCTTTAAAAAGAAACCAAACAAAGTGGATCATGCGGAGTACCGTAGATGCTTAGGGTGCTAATACATTCCCTTTGCATAACCGACCCCCGTACCTCGATCTCTGATCTTTTTGGGTTTTGTTCGCTTTTTTCCCATTTCCCTTTGGAAATAAGAAAGTGCAGTGGCAACTTCATTGTGTTAAGTTAAGTCAATTAATGGCTTAATCTCAAATCTTTACCGCTAAATTTCTTTACATATCATCACTGTCGCAATTGAGCGCCAGAAAAGTGTGCGACAGTAACGAATGAAGCAAATGGTTCAGTGGCAAAGGGAGGAGGTTTTAAGACGCGCGTGTGTAGGAGGTCAGGGGTTCGATCCCTGCCTCCTACATATTATTTTTCCCAATGTTTAACTTAAGATCTGGTACTATCATCCCAAGCGCGCCTACCATACACCTCAACATCTCATCATTGGATCATCTTCATCCCAGATCTTACGCCTCAAGCAGGCAGGCGCATGGTGGACTTCTTGGGCCAGCTTCTCACTGGATCAGGCGCTGTTGTACCCCAAAATTTTCCCTCCCATATTCTTCAAGATTTGACAAGATCATGGTTCAAAGTCTCTCAAGGGTTGCATAGTCCAATTGCCTCCTAACACAGTCAAAATTAGGGTTTTGGTTCTGGCAAAGAAGTTGAGGTTTCCAAGGGTCTAATCAAGTCCCATATGCCTACAAACATTGTCAAGCATCCATGTGTCAAGCTTCAAGACTCACAACATCAAATTGCCCAGTCAAAAACCCTAATTGCTCCACAGTCAACTACAAGGGCAAAATGGTCATTTGACAGTCAAAAGTCAAATTTTTTGGTCAACATCTTATTTTGAAGCCACAAACATCATTTGATCAATTCTTGATCATGATTCCACAAGCATGGCTCAAAAAGTCTCAAGATGCCAAAGTTTCTATTTTTGGACAGTTGAAAAGTCAACTGCAAATGGAACAAGGCATAACTTCTTCATGGTTTATCAGAAAAATCCCATCCAAATCTCATTTTGAAGAGGATGACATTTCCTACAACTCATCTTCACACTCCAAGTCCAAGAAATGCTCTCACAAAAAGTTATCAATTTCAACATTATAGGTCATTTTCAAAAGTCAACAAAAAGGCACTTTAAGTCAAAGACCATAACTTGAGATTGGTAAATCAAAATTACATGGGACCAAAGGCATTGGTTAGAGGACTTCAATACCTTTCCAAAATGTCCAAGAACATGATCATATCTTCAAAATTGAGCAAGATATGCATTGGAGAAGTTGGGAAAGTTTTGGGAATTTTGAAAAGTCAACTTTGCCTAAAACACTTCAAATTTGCTAATGGGCCTCAAATTCTTCCTTGAATCATTACCCAAAGCCTATGCACGACCCATTGAGCTCAAAATGATTTATTTTCTTATTTTTAATTAATTAATTGAATTTTTATTCTTATTAATTCATTTAATTAGGTTTAATTGTAGAAAAATATCAAATAATGGTTTTCAAATCTTTTTGTGCAGCAAATATACTCCAAATGTGCTAAAGATTTCGTGCATCAATCAACAAGACAAGATCTTCCATAATTGGCAAAGTTTCATTAAAAAAAAGATTGAAATTTCATGATTAAAAATCAAATATTCAAATCATAAATTCATGGATCCATGAGCTCTTTCTTGACCTAATTTGCTTCACATACAAAGGCTGAGTGAAACCCTATTCATGGAGACACGAAAAAGCTGCTAAGGAGCCATAACCAATTTGCAACTTTTCAACAAAAACTTGAAAACTGAAATCACACTTGCAGTACGATTCAAGGCTTGAAATCTTTTCCATTGCATTACTGACATTGCTAGGAAGCTATTGGCATCAAGAACAGGTCCTCATACCCAAGGAAACGGTAGAAAAAAATCACCTTTTTCATAAATATGTCCATAATCGAATTTCAATTTTTATGCATCATTCGTGTGTTTTGATCATTGATTTGTATTACTAACATCTCCCTGAAACTTTTGGTATGGTTTAATTGTATTAAAACTGCTTGTATCAAGATCTGCCATGGACGAAAATTAGGTTTTCCAAAGCTTCAAAATAGGGCTTTCATGTAGAGGAAAAATTGAACCTTGAGACCTATGCAGTTGAATTCAGGAGCTCAACACGAGTGGAATGGAAACCTCGCGCTCAATTTATGTTCCCTGTGGGCGTAATCGCTATTTTCCATACTTTCAATTTGTGGAGGTTTAAAACCCCCACTATTTGTTTCATATAATTGCAGGAAAACGAAGAAGAAGCATACGTGGCTCTGTGTGGTTGGGAGGTTTGAATCTGAGCGCGTTTCCCAGCGTAGTGGTTACTTTTTCATATATTATATTTACTATCCATTATATATACAAATGCGTTTGGCAGCTCAATTGGCAAGGGACACGCTTGGTGAGTGCTGGGACCTGGGTTCGATTCCCATGTCCCCCCACACGCTTAATAATTTTTGTTTTAACATGTTCACATGCAGCTTCCATCAAACGTTCCACCATACATGCTCATGCGCTAGCCTGCCAAGTGGCTTCAAGGTTCAATCCAATGGCTTCAGAAGGAAATCCAGGGTGTACCCCAGTCAACCCTCATGCATACAATCAGAAAGTCAACAAGGCTTGCTTTGTCAATGGGCCTGAATTTCTGCAGTGTTACCTCCATTTGGGTCAGACACTCCCCCTGGTTTGTATATTTAATTTCATTTTCTTTTCTTTTTAATTCTTTCAATTGTTTTTTTAATTGTTTTTATTAATTCACCATTAAGTAATTTTTCATAATAAAAAAATCAGAAACCAAAAAAATGTTTTATATTTAATTATTATTAATTTCACCATTAAAATATTTTTGTAAATAAATTTCAATAATTAACTTAGTTAAATTAGGTTTTAATTTTGACACTTTCCTTAATAAATAAAAAAAATGCATAGAATTAGGTTTTTTGACATTTTTATCTTTTTTTTCTTAATTAATTTTTCCTCATTATTTATTATTATTATTAATTATTATTTTTGTAAATAAACATGTAAATTAATTAATTAGCGTAAATTAGGTTAACTTTAATATTTTCTTTAATAATTAAAATAATCTAGATTTAGGGTTTTATCTTGATTTTAATTTTTTTTATTATCATAAATACCAAAAAACATAAAAAACACTTTTCTTTAATTAAATAATTAAATAGACTTTAATTTCATTTAATTTCAAGCAAAGGGTCAAAACCCTCGGACGTCCTAATTTTTATTCTTTTCGCGCATTATTTTCTTTTGAATATTATGTAACTGCTCAAGGATGTAATAGTAATTAGGTATTTATTTACTTTCCGCATCTTTTATCAAATGGGTCTTTGTATTTTGGCGATGTATAGACCCGCGCCTTGTAATAGCGTAGCTTTTATCTTTCTGCTTTTAATTTTCTGCACTTTTAAATTCTAACTTTGTATGAAAGAATGTATGCTAATTAAAAACAAGCGTAGCTCACAATGCCATGATCAAAGATAACTGTTAAACTGAAAATAACACACAAATACACACACCACTTCTAGGGTATGCCTCACATGTTGCCTTCGAAACATGGTCGTTAAGTATAGGACGTTTTAGCGGTCCTTATGTCCATGATCCAGTTGCCTCGAAACAGTTGCCTCGAAACAGTTGCCTCGAAATAGTTGCCTCGAAACGGTTGCCTCGGATTAAAAAAGGATCAAGGACATAAGGGTAGCTTCTAAGGTGTCCTACTGTTGCTTCGGTGACCACACTGTCCCTACACTCGAATTGACCCGAACACCTCCAACGGTGGTGCTACCTACCTCTCAATGGCGGGATGGCACTACCTTAAGGACATTTACATAGCCTAATTCCTTAGGGTGGGTAGATGACTCATGGATACTTGCTCTATTCAAAAACAAATCAAAAACCTTTTCACACCGACACTTTCAAAAAGCTTTCAAAACAATTTTTCAAACACTCTTGAGGACAGATACAAGAGTCATTCAGAAATCTTTCAATGAAACTTTTGCAAAACCCACTCACATTTTGAAAAGCAAACATTTTGAAAACATAAAGAGCAAGTATCTAAGAGCCCATGGATAACCATGGATATAAAGGGTGATAACACCTTCCTTTTCTATAAATCTACCTCCCGAACCGAGAGATAATCTCATAAGGAATTTTGTTGTGCTTTTGTCCTGTCCATGTTGGAGAAAATAAAAGACGGTGGCGACTCTTGCTTACCGCGACATTTCGCGAAACCAGCTAAAAACAGTCAGTTCTATTTCCACCGATCATAGAACTGGCGACTCTGCTGGGGAAAATCTAAAGTGAGGTGTACCTTAGGATAGCTCATACTTGTGTTTTTAATTGCTTTTTTTGTTTACTTTATTATTGTGGGCGCTGTCTTGGGAGTTCTATAGATCCTAACCCGGATCTGGGGGATACCTTCTTAGAAAGTAGCAACAAGACTGTGAGGGAACTGTGCGGGGTATACCGACACGGTTGAAGCAGTCTGCTACGTTGATGTGGCACTTTGGTGAGTACCGGTAACCCTTGAGTCAAGTCAAGGAGAGTACGGGGCCGCCGCGTGGTGTCGTGAAGCGTCAACTGACCTTAGGAACCTTAATTGAACCATCCTGGCCTCTTTAGGGTAGTGAGATAACTGACTTTGGTGCAGTCCGAAGTTGGTTGATACTCGATACTACACTCAGTTGAGGGTTGTTTTCTTGGAATATTTCGATCGCCAGTTCAGTGGCTAAATCGAAACGACGAACACAGAAAACAATCCAATGATGTTGAGATCCTTAGAACCCGGTTACTTTTGATAGGACAGGTTTTGAACCCACCAACTTCAAGAGGGTAGTACCTGAAATTCATGCTGGCCTAAACTCTAAGGGCTCTTTGTGTGACTTGTGTGCCTTCCAACTTGACTATTTGCATACTTGTTATCTGACACACGAGTTTCTTGCAGGTTTTGTTTACAGTCCTTAATCTGGACTCATAACAGGGTTTACCTACATTACTCCATGCATAGCATGCCATCATACCATTGCATGCATCCTGCATAAGGACTAACCCATTTCAAGGATCCCAAGGGCTTGTGATGCAGGTCATGATGAACCAGAATATCTAGCAAGGGGCAAAGGGGATTTATTTTCCTCTAGCCAGGTTGATGACCCGAGTCAGGGGCTATGACCCACTCGATATGGTGAGCCTTGACTCTTGAAGAAGGACTCTCATCAACATGAAGTTCCTTCCATCAAGCTACAAAATTCAAACTCTAACAATTTTTCTTGTTTACCCCGCGAGATCTTTGAAAACATTGCATGCATATCATACATATCATTGCATTACAGGTACCACTGTTTACAGGCCACTTACCTTCTTTGCTGTTTATTTCAGCAGTCTCATTATGAATCTTGAATCATCTGTTGAGCAATCCATCAAGGCCCTTCAGGCTCAGAACGCCCAGTTCCAAGAGCTGATCATGAGTTTGGCCCAAGGTCAACAGGATTTGAAGACTCTGCTTCTGAAAGAGAAGAAGAAGAAGAAGAGAACGGTGTTGTTCAACCCGAGACGCAAATCTGGGAATGGATCACTAAATGAAGTTGAGCAGACTACCCCATCTGTTGGAAAGGACAGCCCCCATGAGAGAGAGGTTCCTAGTCCAGTGGTCTCTGACAACGAGACAGAGTTCAATAATGAACAGTACCCTCCAGCTGAGGAAAGGTATAAACAGTTGGAAGACTGGCTAAGTGCTATGGAGATACAAAAAGTGCCCGGCCTGGACTTCGAAGATCTAGGTCTGTCTTCTGGGGTAGTAATCCCGCACAAATTCAAGGCACCTGCCTTTGCCAAGTACGACGGGGCATCCTGTCCTAAGTTGCATCTCAGGTCATACATAAGGAGGATCCAGCCCTACACGGCTGACAAGAATTTATGGATTCACTTCTTTCAGGATAGTCTATCAGGAACTCAACTCGACTGGTTCTATCAACTGAATGGAGCCAACATCCGCAGCTGGGAGGACTTGGCCACTGCATTCTACAAGCAGTACCAGTACAATGCCGACCTTGCTCCCACGCGCACTCAGCTTCAGGGGATGTCTATGGGTGCAGGCGAGGGCTTTAAAGAATATGCCCAAAAATGGAGGGACCTTGCTGGAAGGGTACGACCACCTCTGACTGATCGGGAACTTGTCGATATGTTCTTGGGGACCCTGTCTGGGCCTTTCTTCAACCACCTGATTGGGAGTTCTTCTGCTAGGTTTACAAATTTGATCTTGATTGGGGAAAGAATTGAAGCTGGTATCAAGGCTGGGAAGATTCAAGAGGCCGCACCTTCTGATACTCACAAAAAGCCTTACATGGGGAAGAAAGAGTCTAATGCTGCATACAATCAAAAGAGTCATCGTGACCAACATGCAGGGGCAATCATGATCTCTGGTTCTGTACCACGCCGACAACCACAAAAGGGAAATCAGCGAAGGCCGGACGAGCCTAAAAGACAATTCACCAACATCAACATGCCATTGTCACAAGCATTGCAGCACATGTTGAAGATGAATCTGATTGCAGTGATCAACCCTCCTGCAAATCCCAAGACCTCCTCTCCAAACTACGACCCAGAAGCGAGGTGCGCTTATCATTCTGATAGCCCGGGGCACGATACTGAGGATTGTTGGGCGCTGAAATACAAGATTCAGAACATGATCGACGCTAAGGAGATCGAATTCGAGCCTGCTGAGACTCCCAATGTGATCACTGCTCCCTTGCCAAGACATGGCTAGGGTTGAAAAACTTTTGTTCATTCGAATGTTCGAATTGTAATTTTCTTTGATTGCTCAAACATTTTGTTTCATGTCAAACTTGGTTATTTCATTAATGCATTACACGTGTCTGTTTTGAAGTAATTATGTTCATTATATTTAAAATTGCTTTTATTTTTGATGTTCAAAGTTCGCTTTTAAAATTCTAAGCCTCTTGAGGGAGGATGACGAAAACGATACCACGACATTTACAGTATGCTTTTGAACAGACCCCGCTGATGAGGTACATGCATTGTTTCAATTCCTAAACACTGGAGTTATAAGGAAGATAATCCCTCGTCAACCCCTCTGAGCCAAAGAAGTTGGAGTTTTTTTTTTCAAAAATTAAAACCCTTAATCATAACCTGGGGCAGGGTAGCATCACTCAGTGATCCAGGTGCACAACGAACAACATCAAAGAAGTCCTTCCGAGACGAAAAGACAGTGGTGGTTCATATAATCATAAAGACAGGCAGTCGTTATCTCTCAAAATAAAAGCCCATTAAGTCAAAACCTATGAAGGTGACTTACAAAAACTGAGGCATCCCGCTGACTGTAATCACAAAAGAAACAGTTCAGGCAAAAAACAGGGATAATAAAATCGAAAAGAAAGAGGTCCTACAAACCCTCAACAAATAAAGAAATGGCTGCCTATTCAAAATAAACTATCAACATCTGAACCATCACTGGAATATCCGAGAAAAGACTCAAACAAGGTCTAACGCACGATTAACTGAGTTTAGGTTTGAAGAACATCACGAAGAGCGGGTGGGTACAAACACATTTTGAGCCTTATCCTTTGTTTCTTAAACCGTGAACCAGGCCACGCTACAACCTTTAAAAGTCCTAGCTGAAGCATGGGTTAGTTCGAAAGCATACTGTTATGAAAGGTATCCTAACTCCTTAAGGCTTGCGGTAAAATAACGAGTTGACATCACAGTTTACAAAAAATTCACTTGTTTTTATGAAAAAAACTGCATTTTCAAAAACTTCAAGACAGACATAAGCTTTACATTTTTAATATAACATTGCTTGTGTGATCGGTGGATCTGGAACTGACTGTTTAACACTGGTTCGCGAAATGTCGCGGAAGCAAGAGTCGCCACCGTCTTTTATTTTCTCCAAATGGAAAGGACAAAAGCACAGAAAAATTCCTTATAGAGAGATTGTTCTCGGTTCGGGAGGTAGGTTATAGAAAGGGAAGGTGTTAGCACCCTTTCTATCCATGGTTATCCATGGGCTCTTAGGCACTTGCTCAATGTGTTTTCAATTTGTGTGTTTGCTTTTCAGATGTGGGTTAAAAAGTTTCTTTTGAAAAAAATTCCAGATCGACTCATACGTCAGAGTGTTTGAAAAGTTTTTTGTTTTGAAAGCTTTTGTGGTGGTGTGAAAAGTATTTTTTGAGTTTTAGAGCAAGTACCTACGAGAACCTACCTACCCTAAGGAATTCGTCTGTGTAAGAGTCCTTTAAAGTAGTGCCATCCCACCATTGAGAGGTAGGTAGCACCACCGTTGGAGGTGTTCGGGTCAATTCGAGTTTTAGGGACGTGGTGATCACCAGAGCAATGGGAAGACACCTTAGAAGCTACCCTCATGCCAGGTTCCCGGATCATGAGGACTTACTAAGACATCCTCTACTCGACGATCACCTTTCGAAAGGCAACGGTGAGGCATACCCTAGGGGTGGTGTGTGCGAATTGTGTGTCATGTTTCAGTTTATTTGTCTTGTCATGTTTGTCGTGTTCTACGCTTGATTTTAATTATTGCCATACATTCTTTCATGCTTGATTAACAGTTAATATTTTGCGAGGAAATAAATCTAAGATTATTACAAAGGCGCGGGTCCACATCGCCAAAATAAACCGGACCCGATTTAGCGGAAAATAAATAATGCGAAGAAAATAAAGTGCGAAAAGTAAATTACATGGCTTTGGGATATTTACAAAATTATAATTAAATGATAATAAAATAAATGCGAGAAATAAAGAAATTAACAAAATTAGGGTGTTGGACCCTTTTGCGAATAATTAAAAGCTAATGAGAATTAAAAATTAAATGATTAAATATTTTTGGTATTTTGTATTTTTTAAGATTTAAAAGAAAAAGGAAAAATTAATTAAAATTAAAATGTTAAACCCTAATTCTAATATTTTTTAAGTTTATTATGAAAGATTTAAATTAAAACCTAAATTAAACTCTAAACTAATTTATGTACAATTTTTAATTTACGAAAATAAAATAATAAGTAATAATATTGTTATTCTGAAAAAAAGAAAAATTAAAAAAAGAAAGTAAAAAGATATTAAGCCTAAGTTCTATTTTTGGTGTTTTTTATTAAAAAGAATTAAAGCTATAACCTAATTAAATTAAATATTCGCATATACTAATTTATTGATGAAAATAATTACAATAAGATTTTTATTATTTTTTGGTCTTTTTCTGAATTTTTATGTTTTTTATATTTTGAAAAAAAATAATTAATTAATTAAAACAACAAATAACATGATAATTAGAAAAAAATAAATTATGAGGAGAAAGGCAAACCAGGGGGGTATAATCCCAATTTGAGAGGTGTTGGTCCAAAAAGCCTGACCCATTTGTGGTGAATTCTGTTGACTTTTTTAGATCCTGTGCTAGCGCGTTGACTTGCCTTCATGGTATTCCCTGGATCCTGGCCCTTGGATTAGAGTAACTAGACGCGTGGATAGTAATTATTGAGTGTGCATGATGATCCTGGCCTTGGGCGCTGCATGGGATTAAGCATTGAAAAATAATATTGAGGTTTTGCCAGACCTGGGGTTTGAACCCAGGTCTTGTGAGTCATATGCATAGGGTGTTTACCAACTGCGCTGCTGTTTTTCATTTAATATATTATAACTAATAAACAACAAAAGTTAAAACTAAAGCATGTGGTTAAGACGCGCGAATTTTTCAAATCCACCTATCAACACCGGCCAGCACATCATCTTCTCCGTTTGATTTATTTCCTGCAAATATAAAATAGATTAGCGGGGGTTCTGAACCCCCTCAATATATGCTTGCTTTGAAAAATAGCGATTGAGTCCTGGATGCTCATAAATTGAGCGCGAGGCTTGAGTTTTCTTCGTCTAGACCTGCTGCATTCAACCATGATACTCACAAGCCCTAATTTTTCTTCTACGTGAAATCCCTAATTCCAGAACCCTGCAACCCTAGATTTTAGCCATGGCAAACTCGTGTATGATGCATGAAAACCAAATTAAATCACATGATAAGCATTAGCAAACATCACTGAGTAAGAATATGTGAATCAAATGTAATGAAAATGCCTTAAACTCAAGATGCGTGTATGCAATTTTGTGAGAAAACCTTGAGCTCTGTACAACGATTTTCTGCCTTTTGATGAATGTTAGGTATGGGAATGTGCTTGGTGAACCACAAGGAAGCTGTTGTGAAAAGAATTAGGCTTTGAATCAATGTCTAACCACGTTTTCAGTTTTGAGCTTTTAGGAGAAATTTTCAGGTTTGGCAATGGTTCTGTAGCGCAGCTTCTAGTCTCCAGGGTTTTGGTTTGTGATGCTGAGCATATATGGTCGCTATTAGGTTAAAGATATTGAATGAAATCCAAAGCCATAATTGATTTTCAATCTTTGATTTCATGAAATCTTTTTGAATCTTTTTCCATGGCTTTTGTTCAATCATGTGCCAATCACCCCAAATCTTTCCTCATTTGCCTTCACACGAAATATTGAGCCTATAATGTGTATAAAAAGATTTTTTAGATTAGGTTTGATATTTTTCATATATTAAAATCATTTAAATGAATATAAATTAATATTAATTCAAATAAATAATTAAAAAAAATGAGAATACTTCCCTTTGGGCCTAGTGGTCGTGCATAGGCTTGGCATGAAGAAATTTGGAAGAGAATTGGGCCCATTTGCATTTTTAGGCCTTTTGCATCAATGTTGACTTTCAAAAATTTCCAAAAATTTCCCAACTTCCACAAGGCATAACTTGGTTAATTTTTAAGCTTTTCACATGTTCTTGGACATTTTGGAAAGGTCTTTGAGTCCTTTAACCAATGCCTTTGGTCCCATGTCATTTTGATTTACCAATCTCAAGTTATGGCCTTTGACTTAAAGTCACTTTTTGTTGACTTTTGAAAATGACCTATAATGTTGAAATTGATAACTTTTTGTGAGAGCATTTCTTGGACTTGGAACATGAAGATGAATTGTAGGAAATGTCTTTCTCTTCAAAATGAGCTTTGGATGGAATTTTTCTGATAATCCATGTGAAAGTTATGCCCTGGTCAATTTCTGTTGACTTTTTCAACTGTCCAAATATAGCAACTTTTGCATCTTTGATGATTTCTGAGCCAAATTTTGAGAATCATGATCAAGCATTGATCAAATGATGTTTGTGGCTTCAAAATGATGTGTTGACCAAAAATTTGAACTTTTGACTGCCAAATGACCATTTTGCCCCTACAGTTGACTGTAGTGCAATCTAGGGTTTTGACTGTGCAATTTTGAACTGAATGCCTTGAAACTTTGCATGAGGATGCTTGACCCTCTTTGTGAGCATATGAGACTTGATTGGGCCTTTGAAAAGTTCATTTGCTTGACCAGAATTCAAACCCTAATTTTGACTGTATAGGAGACAGTTGAGCTGCACAACCCTTGGGGAATTTTGTGACCTTGATTTTGCCAATTCTTGATGAATATGGGAGGGCAAATTTTGGGGTACAACAGTTGCCCCTGTTCAATCTTCTTAGACCTGAGGATGCAGATTGGCGGACGTGCCTTTCGTAATCCGAGGGTAGAAGATGATTGAACACTAAAGTGCCCAGAAATTTGCGCTCACATAGTGACAGTGATGGGGAATGGGCTTATAGATGCCATTTAGAGATTGCTGAGTAGGGTGATGGGCTTACAGATGCCATCTGGATGCTGATTGCATAGGAGAGTCCTTAGCAAGAACCTGCATACCTGCAAAACAGAAAAATGAGTACCTGACACGTCGCAGGAGCTGATTTTAGATGCTTGGTATAGATGTGTCCTGATTGGTTATAGGAGCTGAGTCTGGAGCTTCAAACGCTGATGAATGAACCAGGGATGGTTACTGCCTTAGCATGAAGGGTAAGAGAATCCTGAATGATCTCAACAACGCTCGTTGAGAAAATCTTGGTGAGAATTACCATCTTCGTAGTGTCAGGAAAGGAACCAAAGGATATTACAATCTCAAAGGGAGTTACCTCACTCACGTTGGAGAGGGAACTATAGGAAATTATAATCTGAAAGGAGATATCACCTCACGCTCATGCCGGAGAGGGAAACATCTGAAGAAGGAATTACCACCTCACGCGCCGTTGGAGAGGGGACCATAAAAGACTATCACCTCACGCTCATCGTCGGAGAGGGAAACATCTTGAAAAAGGAATTACCACCTCACGCTCATCGTCGGAGAGGGGACCACAAAAGACTATCACCTCACGCTCACCGTCGGAGAGGAAAACATCTCGAAAAAGGAATTACCACCTCACGCTCATCGTCGGAGAGGGGACCACAAAAGACTATCACCTCACGCTCACCGTCGGAGAGGAAAACATCTCGAAAAAGGAATTACCACCTCACGCTCACCGTCGGAGAGGGGACCACAAAAGACTATCACCTCACGCTCACCGTCGGAGAGGAAAACATCTCGAAAAAGGAATTACCACCTCACGCTCATCGTCGGAGAGGGGACCACAAAAGAAACTTTAACTTCAACAACGCTTGTTGAGGAAAAATCTTGATGACCTCAACAACGCTCGTTAAGGAAATCTTGGGTGACTTTATCTTCAACGACGCTTGTTGAGAAAAATCTTGGTAACCTCAACAACGCTCGTTAAGGAAATCTTGGGTGACTTTATCTTCAACAACGCTCGTTGAGAAAAATCTTGGTAACCTCAACAACGCTCGTTAAGGAAATCTTGGGTGACTTTATCTTCAACAACGCTCATTGAGAAAAATCTTGGTAACCTCAACAACGCTCGTTAAGGAAATCTTGGGTGACTTTATCTTCAACAACGCTCGTTGAGAAAAATCTTGGGTGTCTTCTACTGGGATAAGAACCAGGGAGATCTTAGGGTCGATCTGACTGAACCAGAGAAGGCCTTGGACTGGGTAAGAATCAGGAAAATCTTAGGGTTGATTGGACTGGACCGGTCTAGGTCTTGAAATGTGATTGAGAATTTAAACTGCATCTTTCCTGAAAGGTAAAAGTCAGTCATATGCAATGTATGCTATGCAATGACGTTCTTGATGTAAATGAGACTTGTATGATATGATGTGTCTATGCATGCTATAATGATGTATGTGACGTTTTATGAATGTATATTTTTGTCTAGGAAGGTAAATCCTTGACAGGCGCCAGGAAGTCGTGTCCTGGGCTGATGTTGAGGGAGAGATTTCGTTTCCGCTGTGGGTGATTGTTGCAAGAATACCGGTAGGAGAAGATAACTCCGTTGAGGAATAAACTTGGCAAATGAAATAATTCTGCGGGAGAAAAGATACTCTAGCGATCATGCTGGGGAGTGCTACTCCGTGGGGATAGCGATGCTTTGCTGGGTTGATGAAGATAACTCCGCTGGGGATATCCTTGTTGTCGGAAGTGTTGATAGACTTCGCTGGGGGTAGGAAGATATTTTGCCGAGGACGCTCTTCCCGTGGCTTCTGGCTGAGGATAACCCAGTTATATCCTGTTAAGGAAATAACTCTTTAAATAAAGCTGGGCGATACGTTCGTGCTCTGCGAGGGGATAAGCTTCCAGAATCTACTGGGGATAAGCTTATTGCTTGGGGATATGAATCCCAACTTCCTGGGGAACTGGATTGGACTCCTGGGGAAATTTTGTTATGCAGGGGAAGTGACTGAGATACCGCCGGGGAACAATCTTTAGGCCAAGACTGCCGGGGATGCTTGTATTGAATATGTGCTGCTGCTGGGGAGGTTGGGATCTACGGGAGGATACTCAATTTCCTTGACAATCTGATAATAGCTTGGAGAAGAAGGTATTGTTTTTACTGAACCACTCTCTGGGGATTTAAGATGTACCGGTTCTGTTCTTTAGCGGAACCTATCTTGGTATCTTGGGGGATAGAACCATTAGATTGCTCTTAGGTGACTCCTTATTGCCCCTGTTTCTGTGGGAGAAGGCATCTGTGGGGTGCTGATAGTTGTTGATGGACAAACCTTCTTCTGGTAGACAGATGGCAGGACATAGTCGTACGCTTTAATCCCTAACTTTTGCCTGGACCGCCCTTTCAGGTTTTCAGTCCACCGGGATACCCATTTTTGCCCAAGCCGCCTTTTCAGGTTTTCGACTTGCCGGGTGTACATATTTTTTCATTTCATCCCTTATTTCTGCCCGAACCCTTTTGGTTCGCCGGGAAGCCCTTATTTTTGCCTAGGCATGTCAGCCTAGCGGGTCTTTAATTTTGCGTAGTATCTTTTCGACTATGTCCGTTCTCAGAATGTAGGGAGTTGCCCCTGTTAGAAGTGTATTGTCAGACCATCAGAAGGTGTTTGATTAGGCAGGACTCGTTGCTGGAGTGCCCCAAGTGACTCAGGCGGAGATTTGCCCCAGGCTATTTGTCCTTTGAGAGATTCTCCGAATCTTGATTGGATTGCCCCAGATAATGGACCATGGTCATGTCTGCCCCTTGATTGGAAGTGCTTTCGTTCACTAGGTATTCATCGTGCGAATTTCCCTGTTGTTCAAACAAAAAGTCATATACAAACAAGGTTATGTCAAAAATGCAAAGCTTATGTCTGTCTTGAAGATTTTGAAAATGCATTCTTTTTCATAAAACAGGTGATTGTTTATAAAACGTGATGTCAACTCTGTATTTGACCGTAGGCCTTCAGGAGTCAGGATACCTTTTGTCACAGTATGCTTTCGAACTAACCCATGCTTCAGCTAGGACTTTTAAGGGTTATAACGTGGCCTGGTTCACGGTTTAAGAAACAAAGGATAAAGGCTCAAATTTTATTTGTACCCACCCGCTCTTCGTGATGTTCTTCAAACCTAAACTCAGTTGATCATACGTTAGACCTCGTTCGAGTCTTTGCTTTGATTTTCGGTGATGATTCGGATATTGATGATTTATTCTGAATAGGCAGTCATTTCCTTTTGTTGAGGGTTTGTAAGACCTCTTTCTTGATTTTTGTTATCCCTATTTTTTTTTGCCTGAACTATTTCCTTTTTGGGATTATAGTCAGCGGGATGCCCCAGTTTTGTAAGTCTCCTTCATGGGTTTTGACTTAATGGGTTTTTTTTTTATTTTGAAAGATAATGACTGCCTTTCTTTATTGATTATTCGGAACCATCACTGTCTTCTTCTTTTTTGTAAGGATCTTTTGGTGCCATTCGTTATGCACTTGGATCAACTGAGAGAACTACCCTGCCCCAGGTTATGATGAAGGGTTTTAGATTTCGAAAAGAAAAACTCCTACTTCTTTGGCTCAAAGGGGGTAACGAGGGATTATCATCCTTATAACTCCAGTGTTTAGGGATTGAAACAATGCCTGTACCTCATCAGCGGGGTCTGTTCAAAAGCATACTGTAACGATCGTGGTATCGTTTTCGTCATCCTCCCTCAAGAAGCTTGGAATTATTTAAGATCAAGAGTTGACATCAGAAAAAATATGAAAACAGTTTGCATATAGTGAATGCGAATATATTGATTCGAAAGTAGACATAAGCGATGCATTGATGGAATAACAATGTTTTAACATGAATAAATGTTTAAACAAAAGAAAATCACAACTTGAATTCGAATGAACAAAAAAGTGCTTTCTATCCTAGCCATGCTTTGGCATGGGAGCAGTGATCACGTTGGGAGTCTTGGGTACTTCAAACTGAATCTCTCCAGCATCGATCATGCCTTGAATCTTGTACTTCAGCGCCCAACAATCCTCAGTATCGTGCCCCGGGCTACCAGAATGGTAAGTGCACCTTGCTTCTGGGTTGTAGCTTGGAGAGGAGGTCTTTGGATTTGCAGGAGGGTTGATCACTGCAATCAGATTCATCTTTAACATGTGTTGCAAGGCTCGTGACCATGGCATGTTGATATTGGTGAATTGTCTCTTAGGCTCGTCCGGCCTGTTCTGATCAACCCGCTGTTTCTGGCGAGGTAGTTGTTGAACCTGTGAAGTAGTAGCAACTCGGAGAGGTCTATTCACTGGACCCGACCTTTGCCCTCTTGGAAGTTGTTCCATGACCTGGTCCCTGATTTGGGCTGGTTGCTTCATGCCTTGAGGAAGCTGACTGACCATGGCTCTCAGCTCTCCTTGCTCCTGAGCTAAACCTTGAATGAGGGCCCTTTGCCCCAGCATCTGAGTTTTCAATGTGTCTACCTCAGCTTGTAGACGTTTCAGCTGTTCGTCCTTGTCATCTTCAGGACTTTTTCTGATCAGATTCCCCATGAGGAGTGCCCTCAACTCTTCCTGTCCCTTGGCTAGACCTAAGAAGATTTCCCTGAACTGAGACTCGTGAGTGTGAAGGTCCTGGTTATCTTGTTGTGAGGCCATTGCTGAAATAAACAGCGAGAAAGGTAAGTGACCTGCAAAAGGGATACCTGTAATGCAATGATGTGTATGATATGCATGCAATGTTTTCAAGGACCTCACAGGGTAAACAAGAAAGTTGTTAGCATCGGAATTTATAGCTTGATTGAAGGAAACCCGTGTTGTTGAGAATTCTTCTTCAAGGGTCAAAGGCTCACCATATCCAGTGGGTCATAGCCCCTGACAACCTTGGCTAGAGGAAAATAAATCCTCTTTGCCCCTTGTTGAGATAATTGTTCACCATGACCTGCATCACAAGCCCTTGAGATCCTTGAAATGGGTTAGGATGTATGCAATGGTATGCAATGGTATGATGTCATGCTATGCATGGGGTGATGTAGGTAAACCCTGTCATGAGTCCCAATTAAGGACTATAAACAAACCCTGCAAGAAATTCAGTATACTTTGTTATAAGTCCCAGTTGACTATAAACAACACCTGCAAGAAATTTGGTAAACCCTATCATGAGTCCTGGTTAAGGACTATAAACAAGACCTGCAAGAAATTCAGTATACTTTGTTATGAGTCCCAGTTGAGGACTATAAACAACACCTGCAAGAAATTTGGTAAACCCTATCATGAGTCCTAGTTAAGGACTATAAACAAGACCTGCAAGTGGTTAGTACACCCTGTTATAAGTCCCAATTAAGGACTATGAACAACACCTGCAAGACATCAAGGGTCAGATAACAAGTATGCAAGTAGTCAAGTACGAAGGCACACAAGTCACACAAGAGAAGCCCTTAGGGTTTAGGCCAGCATGGGGTCTAGGTATTACCCTCTTGAAGTTGGTGGGCTCAACCTGTCCTATCAGAAGTAACCGGGTTCTAAGGTTCCCAATATCACGGGATTGCTTTCATTGTTCATCGTTTCGATTTAGCCACTGAACTGGCGACCGAAATATTCCAGGAAAGCAACCCTCAATTGAGCGTAGTATCGAGTATCAACCAACCTCGGACTGCACCAAAGTCAGTTATCTCACTACCCTAAAGAGGCCAAGATAGTTCAATTAAGGTTCCTAAGGTCTGTTGATGCTTCACGACACCACGCGGAGGCCCCGTACTCTCCTTGACTGAACTCAAGGGTTACCGGTACACACCAAAGTGCCACATCAACGTAGCAGACTGTTTCAACCGTGTCGGTATACCCCGCACAGTTCCCTCACAGCCTTGTTGCTACTTTCTAAGAGAGGTATCCCCCAGATCCGGGTGTAGGACCTATAGAACTCCCAAGCAACCCACAATTTAAAGCACACAAGGAAGACAATTGAAAACATAGTTATAAGCTAGCCCTAAGGTACACCTCACTTTATAAGGTTCCCCAGCAGAGTCGCCAGTTCTGTGATCGGTGGATCTGGAACTGACTGTTTAACACTGGTTCGCGAAATGTCGCGGAAGCAAGAGTCGCCACCGTCTTTTATTTTCTCCAAATGGAAAGGACAAAAGCACAGAAAAATTCCTTATAGAGAGATTGTTCTCGGTTCGGGAGGTAGGTTATAGAAAGGGAAGGTGTTAGCACCCTTTCTATCCATGGTTATCCATGGGCTCTTAGGCACTTGCTCAATGTGTTTTCAATTTGTGTGTTTGCTTTTCAGATGTGGGTTAAAAAGTTTCTTTTGAAAAAAATTCCAGATCGACTCATACGTCAGAGTGTTTGAAAAGTTTTTTGTTTTGAAAGCTTTTGTGGTGGTGTGAAAAGTATTTTTTGAGTTTTAGAGCAAGTACCTACGAGAACCTACCTACCCTAAGGAATTCGTCTGTGTAAGAGTCCTTTAAAGTAGTGCCATCCCACCATTGAGAGGTAGGTAGCACCACCGTTGGAGGTGTTCGGGTCAATTCGAGTTTTAGGGACGTGGTGATCACCAGAGCAATGGGAAGACACCTTAGAAGCTACCCTCATGCCAGGTTCCCGGATCATGAGGACTTACTAAGACATCCTCTACTCGACGATCACCTTTCGAAAGGCAACGGTGAGGCATACCCTAGGGGTGGTGTGTGCGAATTGTGTGTCATGTTTCAGTTTATTTGTCTTGTCATGTTTGTCGTGTTCTACGCTTGATTTTAATTATTGCCATACATTCTTTCATGCTTGATTAACAGTTAATATTTTGCGAGGAAATAAATCTAAGATTATTACAAAGGCGCGGGTCCACATCGCCAAAATAAACCGGACCCGATTTAGCGGAAAATAAATAATGCGAAGAAAATAAAGTGCGAAAAGTAAATTACATGGCTTTGGGATATTTACAAAATTATAATTAAATGATAATAAAATAAATGCGAGAAATAAAGAAATTAACAAAATTAGGGTGTTGGACCCTTTTGCGAATAATTAAAAGCTAATGAGAATTAAAAATTAAATGATTAAATATTTTTGGTATTTTGTATTTTTTAAGATTTAAAAGAAAAAGGAAAAATTAATTAAAATTAAAATGTTAAACCCTAATTCTAATATTTTTTAAGTTTATTATGAAAGATTTAAATTAAAACCTAAATTAAACTCTAAACTAATTTATGTACAATTTTTAATTTACGAAAATAAAATAATAAGTAATAATATTGTTATTCTGAAAAAAAGAAAAATTAAAAAAAGAAAGTAAAAAGATATTAAGCCTAAGTTCTATTTTTGGTGTTTTTTATTAAAAAGAATTAAAGCTATAACCTAATTAAATTAAATATTCGCATATACTAATTTATTGATGAAAATAATTACAATAAGATTTTTATTATTTTTTGGTCTTTTTCTGAATTTTTATGTTTTTTATATTTTGAAAAAAAATAATTAATTAATTAAAACAACAAATAACATGATAATTAGAAAAAAATAAATTATGAGGAGAAAGGCAAACCAGGGGGGTATAATCCCAATTTGAGAGGTGTTGGTCCAAAAAGCCTGACCCATTTGTGGTGAATTCTGTTGACTTTTTTAGATCCTGTGCTAGCGCGTTGACTTGCCTTCATGGTATTCCCTGGATCCTGGCCCTTGGATTAGAGTAACTAGACGCGTGGATAGTAATTATTGAGTGTGCATGATGATCCTGGCCTTGGGCGCTGCATGGGATTAAGCATTGAAAAATAATATTGAGGTTTTGCCAGACCTGGGGTTTGAACCCAGGTCTTGTGAGTCATATGCATAGGGTGTTTACCAACTGCGCTGCTGTTTTTCATTTAATATATTATAACTAATAAACAACAAAAGTTAAAACTAAAGCATGTGGTTAAGACGCGCGAATTTTTCAAATCCACCTATCAACACCGGCCAGCACATCATCTTCTCCGTTTGATTTATTTCCTGCAAATATAAAATAGATTAGCGGGGGTTCTGAACCCCCTCAATATATGCTTGCTTTGAAAAATAGCGATTGAGTCCTGGATGCTCATAAATTGAGCGCGAGGCTTGAGTTTTCTTCGTCTAGACCTGCTGCATTCAACCATGATACTCACAAGCCCTAATTTTTCTTCTACGTGAAATCCCTAATTCCAGAACCCTGCAACCCTAGATTTTAGCCATGGCAAACTCGTGTATGATGCATGAAAACCAAATTAAATCACATGATAAGCATTAGCAAACATCACTGAGTAAGAATATGTGAATCAAATGTAATGAAAATGCCTTAAACTCAAGATGCGTGTATGCAATTTTGTGAGAAAACCTTGAGCTCTGTACAACGATTTTCTGCCTTTTGATGAATGTTAGGTATGGGAATGTGCTTGGTGAACCACAAGGAAGCTGTTGTGAAAAGAATTAGGCTTTGAATCAATGTCTAACCACGTTTTCAGTTTTGAGCTTTTAGGAGAAATTTTCAGGTTTGGCAATGGTTCTGTAGCGCAGCTTCTAGTCTCCAGGGTTTTGGTTTGTGATGCTGAGCATATATGGTCGCTATTAGGTTAAAGATATTGAATGAAATCCAAAGCCATAATTGATTTTCAATCTTTGATTTCATGAAATCTTTTTGAATCTTTTTCCATGGCTTTTGTTCAATCATGTGCCAATCACCCCAAATCTTTCCTCATTTGCCTTCACACGAAATATTGAGCCTATAATGTGTATAAAAAGATTTTTTAGATTAGGTTTGATATTTTTCATATATTAAAATCATTTAAATGAATATAAATTAATATTAATTCAAATAAATAATTAAAAAAAATGAGAATACTTCCCTTTGGGCCTAGTGGTCGTGCATAGGCTTGGCATGAAGAAATTTGGAAGAGAATTGGGCCCATTTGCATTTTTAGGCCTTTTGCATCAATGTTGACTTTCAAAAATTTCCAAAAATTTCCCAACTTCCACAAGGCATAACTTGGTTAATTTTTAAGCTTTTCACATGTTCTTGGACATTTTGGAAAGGTCTTTGAGTCCTTTAACCAATGCCTTTGGTCCCATGTCATTTTGATTTACCAATCTCAAGTTATGGCCTTTGACTTAAAGTCACTTTTTGTTGACTTTTGAAAATGACCTATAATGTTGAAATTGATAACTTTTTGTGAGAGCATTTCTTGGACTTGGAACATGAAGATGAATTGTAGGAAATGTCTTTCTCTTCAAAATGAGCTTTGGATGGAATTTTTCTGATAATCCATGTGAAAGTTATGCCCTGGTCAATTTCTGTTGACTTTTTCAACTGTCCAAATATAGCAACTTTTGCATCTTTGATGATTTCTGAGCCAAATTTTGAGAATCATGATCAAGCATTGATCAAATGATGTTTGTGGCTTCAAAATGATGTGTTGACCAAAAATTTGAACTTTTGACTGCCAAATGACCATTTTGCCCCTACAGTTGACTGTAGTGCAATCTAGGGTTTTGACTGTGCAATTTTGAACTGAATGCCTTGAAACTTTGCATGAGGATGCTTGACCCTCTTTGTGAGCATATGAGACTTGATTGGGCCTTTGAAAAGTTCATTTGCTTGACCAGAATTCAAACCCTAATTTTGACTGTATAGGAGACAGTTGAGCTGCACAACCCTTGGGGAATTTTGTGACCTTGATTTTGCCAATTCTTGATGAATATGGGAGGGCAAATTTTGGGGTACAACAGCTTGCATATGACTATTTGTTTGAGCAGCATAGAAGTTCGCACGACGAAGGTCTAATGAACAAAAGCACCTCCAATCAAGGGGCAGACATGACCATTGTCCATCGTCTGGGGCAGTCCGGTCAAGATTCAGAGAATCTCTCAAATGCCAAATGCCAGGGGCAAATCTCCGTCTGGGTCACTTGGGGCATTGGGCATGAATTCCAGCGACAAATCTGGCACGATCAGACATCTTCTGGTAGTATAACAACATGACACAACAACAGGGGCACCTCCCTACATTCTGAGAGCATGGACATAGTCGAAAAAATACTACGCACAATCAAAGACCCGCTAGGTTGACACACTTAGGCAAAAATAAGGGCTTCCCGGCGAACCAAAAGGGTTCGGGCAAAAATAAGGGATATGAAAAATCTGTACACCCGGCAAGTCGAAAACCTGAAAAGGCGGCTTGGGCAAAAATGGGTATCCCGGTGGACTGAAAACCCGAAAGGGCGGTCCAGGCAGAAGTTAGGGATCAAAGCGTACGACTATGTCCCGTCATCTCGTCACTTGCCTACCAGAAGAAGATTTGTCAATCGGCAGTCCTCAAGCACCTCCACAGGTATCTTCTCCCACAGAAACAGGGGCAATAAGAATTGTCTGATCGATCCAGTTGTTCTGTCCACCAAGGTACCAAGTTAGGTTCGGCAGAAGAATATGACCAAGATACCTTCACTCCCTGCAGAGTAAGACAAGATGCAACAATTCTCCCCAAGCAGTTGGTCTCCCATCAACCCTAACAAGGCACAGTATCCAGCAAGTCAGTAACACTCTCCCCCAAGCAGAGCTAGACCACTGTCAGCCTTAAGGAAGATGGGTATCCCCCAAGGATCTCAACATTCCCCAGTGGAGTATGCAAACATTCCTAACAAGCATCCCCGACAATCTTGATCTAAGATTGTTCCCCGGCAGCATACCAGACATCCCAGTGGAGCCACTTCCCCAGTACAGTCTCAAAAGTCTCCCCAGGAGAGTTGCACCATCTCCCCAGTAGGAAGCTTATCCCCAGTAGATTCCGGAAGCTTGTCACCTACAGAGTATGAACGCTCCCCCAGCTTTATTCAAAGGTTATTTCCCCACCAGGATATAACTGGGTTATCCTCAGCCAATTGCCACGGATAGATCGTCCTCGGCGAAGTTCTTCCTATCCCCAGCGGAGTTCATCGAATCCCTCAACAGAGCTTATCAATGGTATCCCCAACGGAGTTATCATCAAACCTCAGCAAAGTACCTCTCTTTCCCCACAGAGTAATTTCCCGCAGAGTAATCTATTCGCCAAGTTTATTCCCCAACGGAGTCATCTCCTCATATCGGTGTTCTTGCAACCATCATCCCCAGCGGAAACGAAGAACTCTTATCCTCAAACATCAGCCCAGGATTTGAACTCCCCGCATTCGTCAAGGATTTATTTTCCTAGAACGAAAATACATTCACAGACATTTCACATTTCATACATCCTGCTTACATACATGATAAAGTGCATACGACACAATCTCATTTATTTTGAGAACATCACGCATGTCATACATCATAACATTGCATACAACTAACGTTTTGTTTTTTCAGGACAAAAGTCAATCAAAAGATGATTACCATCTACCTTTACAGTTCCAGATTAACACCGGTAACAAGCCAGGAAAATTCTGTAGACGACTAATCGTGGGTTAATATCCGAAACCAAACAGGACATTTATCTACTTGATCATCCTCGGGCAACCCTACACCAGTTCCTTTTCTTTCAAAGGAAGTCTTACACGGGCTCATCAACAGGCAACCCTACACAGGTTCCTTCTCAACCTCAGATGTAGTTTTACACAAACTCATCATCAGGCAACCCTACACCGGTTCCTTCGCAATTTTCAGAAGAAGTCTTACACGGACTTATCACCAAAGTAACCCTGCACCGGTTCCTTTTATTTCAGAAGAAGTCTTACATAGACTTATCACCAAAGTAACCCTACACCGGTTCCTTTTTATTTCAGAGGAAGTCTTACACGGACTTATCTCAAGATGACCTTACCCCGGTTCATCCAGAAGTCTTACACGGACTTATCTCAAGATGACCTTACCCCGGTTCATCCAGAAGTCTTACACGGACTTATCTCAAGATGACCTTACCCCGGTTCATCAAGAAGTCTTACACGGATTTATCTCAAGATGACCTTACCCCGGTTCATCCAGAAGTCTTACACGGACTTATCTCAAGATGACCTTACCCCGGTTCATCAAGAAGTCTTACACGGATTTATCTCAAGATGACCTTACCCCGGTTCATCCAGAAGTCTTATACGGACTTATCCTGCAGTAACCTTACCCCGGTTCCTCCAGAGGTCTTACACGGACTTATCCCGAAGTAACCTTACCCCGGTTCCTCCAGAAGTCTTACACGAAATTATCCCGAAGAAACCCTACACAGGTTCTCTCTTTCCAAAGATGCAGTTTTACACGGACTCGTCATCAGAAACCCTACCCAGGTTTTACTTCTTCCAGGATGCAGTTTTACACGGGCTCATCATCAAAGTAACCCCACACAGGTTCCCTCCTCAAACTCCAGGCGTAGTTTTACACAGACTCGTCATCAGTAAACCCTACACAGGTTTCCTTCTCAGCTCTAGATGCGGTTTTACACGGACTCGTCATCAAAGTAACCCTACACAGGTTCCTTCTCCATTTCAGATGCAGTCTTATACGGACTCAGTATCAGTCAAACCTACACAGGTTTCCTTCTTTCAAAGATGCAGTTTTACACGAGCTCATCATCAGGCAACCCTACACAGGTTCCCTCTTTCAACTCACAAAAATTACAATTCAACAGACAACCTAGATGGCATCTATAAGCCCATCCACATACCATTACCGTTCCAAATGGCATCTATAAGCCCATTCCCAACAAGGTCCTGTCACATCCAGATGGCATCTATAAGCCCATCCTCCTATCCATCAGTCTCCAAATGGCATCCGTAAGCCCATTCCCACTATCACACTGCTGATACTCCACTATGTGAGTGCAAATTTCTGGGCACTCTAGTGTTCAATCATCTTCCACCTTCGGATTACGAAAGGCACGCTAGCCAATCTACATCCTCAGGTCTAAGAAGATTGAACAGGGGCAACTGTTGTACCCCAAAATTTTCCCTCCCATATTCTTCAAGATTTGACAAGATCATGGTTCAAAGTCTCTCAAGGGTTGCACAGTCCAATTGCCTCCTAACACAGTCAAAATTAGGGTTTTGGTTCTGGCAAAGAAGTTGAGGTTTCCAAGGGTCTAATCAAGTCCCATATGCCTACAAACATTGTCAAGCATCCATGTGTCAAGTTTCAAGACTCACAGCATCAAATTGCCCAGTCAAAAACCCTAATTGCTCCACAGTCAACTGCAGGGGCAAAATGGTCATTTGACAGTCAAAAGTCAAAATTTTTGGTCAATATCTTATTTTGAATCCACAAACATCATTTGATCAATTCTTGATCATGATTCCACAAGCATGGCTCAAAAAGTCTCAAAATGCCAAAGTTTTAATTTTTGGACAGCTGAAAAGTCAACTGCAAATTGACCAAGGCATAACTTCTTCATGGTTTATTAGAAAAATCCAATACAAAGCTCATTTTGAAGAGGATGACATTTCCTACAACTCATCTTCACACTCCAAGTCCAAGAAATGCTCTCACAAAAAGTTATCAATTTCAACATTATAGGTCATTTTCAAAAGTCAACAAAAAGGCACTTTAAGTCAAAGACCATAAATTGAGATTGGTAAATTAAAATGACATGGGACCAAAGGCATTGGTTAGAGGACTTCAATACCTTTCCAAAATGTCCAAGAACATGATCATAGCTTCAAAATTGAGCAACATATGCATTGGAGAAGTTGGGAAATTTTTGGGAATTTTGAAAAGTCAACTTTGCCTAAAACACTTCAAATTTGCTAATGGGCCTCAAATTCTTCCTTGAATCATTACCCAAAGCCTATGCACGACCCATTGAGCTCAAAATGATTTATTTTCTTATTTTTAATTAATTAATTGAATTTTTATTCTTATTAATTCATTTAATTAGTTTTAATTGTAGAAAAATATCAAATAATGGTTTTCAAATCTTTTTGTGCAGCAAATATACTCCAAATGTGCTAAAGATTTCGTGCATCAATCAACAAGACAAGATCTTCCATAATTGGCAAAGTTTCATTAAAAAAAAAGATTGAAATTTCATGATTAAAAATCAAATATTCAAATCATAAATTCATGGATCCATGGGCTCTTTCTTGACCTAATTTGCTTCACATACAAAGGCTGAGTGAAACCCTATTCATGGAGACATGAAAAAGCTGCTAAGGATCCATAACCAATTTGCAACTTTTCAACAAAAACTTGAAAACTGAAATCACACTTGCAGTACGATTCAAGGCTTGAAATCTTTTCCATTGCATTATTGACATTGCTAGGAAGCTATTGGCATCAAGAACAGGTCCTCATACCCAAGGAAACGGTAGAACAGAATCACCTTTTTCATAAATATGTCCATAATCGAATTTCAATTTCTATGCATCATTCATGTGTTTTGATCATTGATTTGTATTACTAACATCTCCTTGAAACTTTTGGTATGGTTTAATTGTATTAAAACTGCTTGTATCAAGATCTGCCATGGACGAAAATTAGGTTTTCCAAAGCTTCAAAATAGGGCTTTCATGTAGAGGAAAAATTGAACCTTGAGACCTATGCAGTTGAATTCAGGAGCTCAACACGAGTGGAATGGAAACCTCGCGCTCAATTTATGTTCCCTGTGGGCGTAATCGCTATTTTCCACACTTTCAATTTGTGGAGGTTTAAAACCCCCACTATTTGTTTCATATAATTGCAGGAAAACGAAGAAGAAGCATACGTGGCTCTGTGTGGTTGGGAGGTTTGAATCTGCGCGCGTTTCCCAGCATAGTGGTTACTTTTTCATATATTATATTTACTATCCATTATATATACAAATGCGTTTGGCAGCTCAATTGGCAAGGGACACGCTTGGTGAGTGCTGGGACCTGGGTTCGATTCCCATGTCCCCCCACACGCTTAATAATTTTTGTTTTAACATGTTCACATGCAGCTTCCATCAAACGTTCCACCATACATGCTCATGCGCTAGCCTGCCAAGTGGCTTCAAGGTTCAATCCAATGGCTTCAGAAGGAAATCCAGGGTGTACCCCAGTCAACCCTCATGCATACAATCAGAAAGTCAACAAGGCTTGCTTTGTCAATGGGCCTGAATTTCTGCAGTGTTACCTCCATTTGGGTCAGACACTCCCCCTGGTTTGTATATTTAATTTCATTTTCTTTTCTTTTTAATTCTTTCAATTGTTTTTTTAATTGTTTTTATTAATTCACCATTAAGTAATTTTTCATAATAAAAAAATCAGAAACCAAAAAATTGTTTTATATTTAATTATTATTAATTTCACCATTAAAATATTTTTGTAAATAAATTTCAATAATTAACTTAGTTAAATTAGGTTTTAATTTTGACAGTTTCCTTAATAAATAAAAAAAAAGCATAGAATTAGGTTTTTTGACATTTTTATCTTTTTTTTCTTAATTAATTTTTCCTCATTATTTATTATTATTATTAATTATTATTTTTGTAAATAAACATGTAAATTAATTAATTAGCGTAAATTAGGTTAACTTTAATATTTTCTTTAATAATTAAAATAATCTAGATTTAGGGTTTTATCTTGATTTTAATTTTTTTTATTATCATAAATACCAAAAAACATAAAAAACACTTTTCTTTAATTAAATAATTAAATAGACTTTAATTTCATTTAATTTCAAGCAAAGGGTCAAAACCCTCGGACGTCCTAATTTTTATTCTTTTCGCGCATTATTTTCTTTTGAATATTATGTAACTGCTCAAGGATGTAATAGTAATTAGGTATTTATTTACTTTCCGCATCTTTTATCAAATGGGTCTTTGTATTTTGGCGATGTATAGACCCGCGCCTTGTAATAGCGTAGCTTTTATCTTTCCGCTTTTAATTTTCTGCACTTTTAAATTCTAACTTTGTATGAAAGAATGTATGCTAATTAAAAACAAGCGTAGCTCACAATGCCATGATCAAAGATAACTGTTAAACTGAAAATAACACACAAATACACACACCACTTCTAGGGTATGCCTCACCTGTTGCCTTCGAAACGTGGTCGTCAAGTATAGGACGTTTTAGCAGTCCTTATGTCCATGATCCAGTTGCCTCGAAACAGTTGCCTCGAAATAGTTGCCTCGAAACGGTTGCCTCGGATTAAAAAAGGATCAAGGATATAAGGGTAGCTTCTAAGGTGTCCTACTGTTGCTTCGGTGACCACACTGTCCCTACACTTGAATTGACCCGAACACCTCCAACGGTGGTGCTACCTACCTCTCAATGGTGGGATGGCACTACCTTAAGGACATTTACATAGCCTAATTCCTTAGGGTGGGTAGATGACTCATGGATACTTGCTCTATTCAAAAACAAATCAAAAACCTTTTCACACCGACACTTTCAAAAAGCTTTCAAAACAATTTTTCAAACACTCTTGAGGACAGATACAAGAGTCATTCAGAAATCTTTCAATGAAACTTTTGCAAAACCCACTCACATTTTGAAAAGCAAACATTTTGAAAACATAAAGAGCAAGTATCTAAGAGCCCATGGATAACCATGGATAGAAAGGGTGCTAACACCTTCCCTTTCTATAAATCTACCTCCCGAACCGAGAGATAATCTCATAAGGAATTTTGCTGTGCTTTTGTCCTGTCCATGTTGGAGAAAATAAAAGACGGTGGCGACTCTTGCTTACCGCGACATTTCGCGAAACCAGCTAAAAATAGTCAGTTCTATTTCCACCGATCACAGGCGCAACAATTGGGCCACTAGCAAGATGGGCCTGGAAAATTCAGTTTTGCACCCCTAGGATTACTCTTCACGTCAGGCCCATCTCAATTTTTGTTTCTTTTTTCCTTTTTATTGTTTTATTGTTTTATTTATTTTTTTAATTGTTTTAAAAATCATGTTTTTTCAATTAAATCAAAAAATCACAAAACATGAGAATTAGATTTTTCATAAAATATTTTTTTCATTAATTAATTAGTAATTAGGATAACTTAAATTCTTTTTTTCCTAATTAAAAACAATTAGAAGTTAGGTTAATTTACAAAGTTAATTATTTTTTCTCAAAAATCCAAAAAAATATTTTCTTTATTTATTAAATTAAATATCTTTGAATTTAATTTTAATTCCGTATTTAATTTCATTACACGCATTTATTTCATTATTTTCTAATTAATTTAATTGCTTCGAGTTTGTAATAGTTTAACTTAGGTTTACTATTTGCCTTTACTATTTTTCCCAAGTTTTGATTATGTAATCCCCCTCCCCAAAGCCTTGTAATAGATAGGTTTAAATTTCTTGCATTTTATTTTCCGTCATTATAAAGTGTTAGATGATTGATAATAGGATTGTATGCGAAAGAAAAGATCACAATTTAAAACAGTAGAAAACCCTAATTGTGCAAAGATTAAATAAACTGAAATCAAACACTTGCACATGCTCACTCCTAGGATTTTCCCCACTTTGGTTGCCTTCGGTAAACGGTCATGAAGTATAGGGAGTTTTAGTGGTTGCCCTCTAGTCCTAAAAGATAAAAAATGACCCATTTGAATGTTGACTCGGAAATATCTTTAGGACTTTAGGGTAACTACTAAGGCTTCCTAACCATTGCTTTAGTGATCGTAATTGTCCCTTTCATCCCTTTCGATTGTCCCTTAAATTCCAATGATGGAGATACCTACCCCTTAATAGTAGGATAGCGCCGTATAAAGGAAATAAGAAAACGAACAGACTTTTTCTAGTAGGTAGAAACTTTTATGTACTTGCTCAAAACACCATTTTTTACACTTACACTTTCAAACAAACTTTTCAAACTAAAGTTTTCAAAACACTTTATCACACCCTTGAGGACTGATACAAGGATTACCATAAAATGAAACGCCGCACTAAGGCATTTTCAAAACTTTTCAAACACACAAACACACGAAAGCAATTTAAGAATGAGAAAGTACCTAAGAGCCCTGGGAAAACCACAGATAGAAAGGGTGCTAACACCTTCCCTTTCTATAATCTACCCCGTACTCAGAAACATCTCGAAAAATGTTTTTTCTGTTCTTTTCCCTTTTCCTTTGTTGTATGAAATAAAAGTCAATGGCGAATCTTGCTTACTGCGACATTTGCAAACAAGAAATGCAAACCAGTAAAAGCAGTCGGTTCTGCCACCGTATCATAGAACTGGCGACTCTGCTGGGGACAAAGTATGAAAAGTGGGGTTTACCTTAGGATCTAGGTCATTCTTAATTGCTTCTTTGGCTTGTCTTGTTTGATTTATTTTTAAGGGTATCTGTTTGGGTTGTTTGGATCCTAAACTCGGATCGAGGAATTCCTTTTAGGTAAGTGGCAATAAACTGTGAGGGAGCTGTGTGGGGTATACCGAAACGGTTGAAACAGTAGCTACATTGATGCGATACTTTCGTGTGCACCGGTAGCCATTGAGTAATTAAGGAGAATACGGGGCCGCTGTGTGGTATCATAAAGCGTCAACTGACCTTAGCACCTTAATTGACCAACTTGACTTTTAAGACATAGTGAGATAACCGTCTTTAGTGTAAACCCAAAGTCGGTTGATACTCGATGCTACACTCATTGAGGTTTGACTCTTGAGTTTTGTTTGGTGGCAAGTCAATTGTCTATTAGAATGGAATTTGGGGGAAAGATCAGTGATATTGAGATCCCTTAGAACCCGGTTACTATATTTAGGACAGGTTGAACCAATCCAACTTCAAGAGGGTATACCTTAAAACCCATGCAAGCCTTAAACCTAAGGTCTTTGTGTGACTTGCTTGTGTTTTCTATATTTGCTATATCTGAGTATAATCATGACATCATAACATAGCATATCATGCTAACTATTTCAAGGATTCTTAGGGTTTACTTTTCTCTTGTTTTGTAGGACATGGCCCTCGCCCGCAGATTCACTATCCAAGTCAGTCTGGTAAAGGTACCTCCTCAGCTTAAGGATTTGGTATCAAGGGTTCCTGAAAGCTCTCCCTTCATTGAAATACATGGTCGACTTCTCATCTTGGTCACCTCAAACCCTGATGAAGAAATGTTAAAAGTGCTCTTTCAGTTCTTCGACCCTCTACATCACTGCTTCACTTTTCCGGATTACCAGTTAGTGCCTACTATGGAGGAGTTTTCTCTGTTACGGGGGGTGCCTATCCTTAACAAGGTACCTTTCAATGGAATGGAAAGAGACCCTAAAAATGAAGATATTGCTAAAGCTATATCCTTACAACGGTCTGACGTAGTGGCAAATTGGGAAACCAGGAGAGGTGTCAAGGGTTTTTTTGGCTAAGTTCTTGTTTGAGAAAGCTTATCATTTTTGGGATACCTTGGACTTACAAGCTTTTGAAGAGGTGTTAGCCCTTCTCATCTATGGGTTGGTATTGTTTCCTAACCCAGACCAGCTCATAGATGTGAATGTGGTTAAGGTTTTCCTGTCACGCAATCTGATACCTACTTTGCTTGGAGATATCCTACATTCTCTGCATACTCGCACTATAAAGAGAAGAGGGACCCTTATGTGTTGAACTCCTCTTTTGGCTAGGTGATTTATTTCGCACCTACCTTGATCCGTCTTGAAGAATGAATAGGGTTTGAGATGGTCTCATAGGCTAATGACTCTTACACATTCAGGTATTCATTGGTGTCCTCGATCCTCGGATAATGTTACCATCATTGATCGATGCGGAGAATTCCCTAATGTCCCTCTCTTAGGAATTAGAGGAGGAATCACTTATAATCCTTGTTTAGAACTGCGACAGTTTGGATATGCGAGAAAGGATGGTTCTCATGATACACTTATCCAAGGAATCACCTTTGACTATGAGAATGATGCCCAGGGTTATCGTAAAAGGTTCATGCGAGCTTGGGGCATGGTACATAGAGTTGATAGAAAGACACTAGGGCACAAGAATTCCTTCCCTCTTGAGCCTTATCTCAAATGGGTACGAGCCCGTGCCCAAAGTCTTATGATTTCTTACCCCTCTATCCTACCTATGATTATGGAACCGGTTGCTAAAGGAGACACTTCTTATCTTGTTCTCCATCCTGACATGCCAACTGATCATGAGGAGTTACAAAAATATTAGGTTCAACTTAAGGAGGAGCGGGATACGTTTGAAGCTCAATTCTACGCCAGCGAGAAGAAGGTCCTGGAACTCACTAGGATACTTCATAAAGAGAGGAATATAAACACCTACATTGCACCAAAGAGGACGCGCTCATGGGAAACCTAATTTTCATTTTGCTTTAGGTTTTGTTTTGTTTAATTGAAAGCCTAAAGGGCACCTTTTGTAACAATTCGAACTTATTAATACAATTAACGCATGTTTCTTTTGGTTAAACAAATTTGAGCCTTTAAGAATCCTTGAAATCATTGCATATGCATATCATCCATGACATTGCATAAACAGGTTTCATAACAGGTTTCTCATCGTCTTCGCTGTTTATTTCAGCAATAATGAATTCTGAACAAAGTATCAAGGATCTCCAGGCACAAAATGCCCAATTTCAACAAATGTTCGTAGCTTTGGCAAAAGGGCAGGAAGATCTGAAGGCCCTTATTCTGAAAGAGAAAAAGAAGAAGGCAAAGAAGGCTGCTGGTGTCTTGAATCTAGGCAGAAGATTCAAGGGACCATTAAAGCAACCGATTAATCTGACCTCCTCATCCAAAGAAGGGGAGAATAAAGAGGGAGAGACAAGGGAGGAGGACCCTATCCCAGAGGTTTCTGATGATGACACTGACTACAATGATGAACAGTATCCTCCTGTTGAGGATAGATACAAACAGTTAGAGGATCGTCTGAGCACAATGGAGATCCAAAGAATACCAGGGCTGGATTTTGAAGATCTGGGTTTGGTATCTGGGGTAGTCATCCCACAGAAGTTCAAGGCTCTGGTATTTGCAAAGTATGATGGGTTTTCCTGTCCCAAGCTTCATCTCCGTTCCTATGTGAGGAAGATTCAGCCTCACACTGCTGATAGGAACTTGTGGGTCCATTTCTTTCAGGACAGTCTATTCGGGAATCAGCTTGAGTGGTTCTATCAACTGGAGGGAACCAATATTCGCAACTGGGAAGATCTGGACGCTGCTTTTTATAAGCAGTCTCAATATAACACTGACCTTGCTCCTACCCGTACTCAACACCAGAGTATGTCCATGGGTGCAAGCGAAGGTTTCAAGGACTATGCGCAGAAGTGGAGAGATCTGGCAGGGAGAGTCCAACCCCCTTTGTCTGATAGGGAGTTGGTGGACATGTTTCTTGGTACGCTATTTGGTCCGTTCTTCAATCACTTGATTGGTAGCCCCTCAGCTGGATTCACTGAGCTGATATTGACTGGAGAAAGGGTAGAAGCTGGGATCCAAAGTGGCAAGATCCATAAAGACACCTCTTCGAGTATAGTGAATAAGCCATTCATCAGTAAGAAGGAGGTCAATGCTATCTATAACCCAAGAGGTCAGAACAGAACCGAGCACCGTCCAATGGTAGGGGCTAACATGATCTCGAAGTCTGAACCTACCCAACAAAGGAACAATCAACCGAGGACAGAAAGGCCGGTAAGACAATACACCCGATTAAACATGACTCTGTCTCAAATCTTGCCACAGTTATTAAAGACAAATGTGATCGGTGGAAATAGAACTGACTGTTTAAAGCTGGTTTCGCGAAATGTCGCGAAAGCAAGAGTCGCCACCGTCTTTTATTTTCTCCAACATGGAAAGGACAAAAGCACAGCAAAATTCCTTATGAGAACGTTTCTCGGTTCGGGAGGTAGATTTATAGAAAGGGAAGGTGTTAGCACCCTTTCTATCCGTGGTTATCCACGGGCTCTTAGGTTCTTGCTCTTATGTTTTCAAAAGATGTTTTCTTTTCAAAATGTGAGTGGGTTTGAAAAAGTTTCATTGAAAGATTTCTGAGTGACTCTTGTATCTGTCCTCAAGAGTGTTTGAAAAATTTGTTTTGAAAGCTTTTGAAAGTGTCAGTGTGAAAAGATTTTTGTTTTGTTTTTTAGAGAGCAAGTACCCATGAGTCATCTACCTACCCTAAGGAATTAGGCTGTGTAAAAGTCCTTAAGGTAGTGTCATCCCACCATTGAGAGGTAGGTAGCACCACCGTTGGAGGTGTTCGGGTCAATTCGATTGTAGGGACAGTGTGGTCACCGAAGCAATAGTAGGACACCTTAGAAGTAACCCTAATGTCCTAGATCCTTTTTAATCCGAGGCAACCGTTTCGAGGCAACTGGATCTTGGACATAAGAGCGACCGCTAAAACGTCCTATACTTGACGACCACGTTTCGAAGGCAACGAGTGAGGCGTACCCTAGAAGTGGCAGGTGCATTGTGTGTTGTTTTCATGTTATGTTTTATCTTTGATCATGGCATTGTGAGCTACGCGTTGTTTTTTTAGTTATCATACATTCTTTCATGCGAGTTTAGCAGTTAGGAGTGCGGAAAATTAAAAGACGGAAAGATAAAAGCTACGCTATTACAAGGCGCGGGTCTATACATCGCCAAAATACAAAGACCCGTTTTTGATAAAGATGCAGAAAGTAAAAAAACAATAAACCTAATTACTATTACATCCTTGAACAGTTACATAATAATCAATAAGAAAATAATGCGCGAAAAGAATTAAACCGGGAACGTCCGAGGGTGTTGGACCCTTTTGAGAAATTAAATTAAATTAAAGCCTAATTAATTATTTAATTAAAGAAAAGAAAGTGTGTTTTTATGTTTTTTGTATTTATGAAAATAAAGAAGTTAAAATTAAAAGGAAACCCTAGATCTAAGTTTATTTACTTATTAATGAAAAAGGTCAAAATTAGGCTAATTAACTAAATTATTTAATTTACATGTTTATTTACAAAAATAATAGTTAACAAATAGTAATAATGATGATTAATAAAATATGATTAAAAAAAATATCAAAACCTAATTCTATGTAATTTTTATTTATTAAGAAAAAGATTAAAATATAAACCTAAATTAAACTAAGTTAATTGTTAGTTATTTATTTACAAAAATATATTAATGGCAAATTTAATAAATAATTAAAAAAACATTTTTGAGTTTCTGATTTTTATTAGGAAAAATTATTTGTGGTGAATTAATTATAATTAAAACAATTAAAAGAAATTAAGAGAAAAGAAAATGAAATAAAAAACAAAGCAAACCAAAGGGGTGTCTGGCCCAAAGTGGAGGTGTATTGAAGCAATTCAGGCCCAAGAACACAAGCCTCATTGACTTTCAGGAATCATGCGTATGCTGTTTGACTGGGGCGCACCATGGGCTTCACCTTCTGGCCACTGGATGGATCTCATGGCCACTTGGCAGGCTTAGGCGTGAGGGTGCAAGATGGACCATTGAATCGTTGCTGCATTGGAATGGGTTAAGAAAAATATGAATAATTATGTGGGGGACCTGGGAATCGAACCCAGGTCCCAGTGGTGAACAAACACGTCACTAGCCAACTGAACTATGAAGCGCCTTTGTTAAATATATACACAAAAAATATTATATAAAATACAAACAATTATTATGATGCAAACAAAAATACGCGCGTAGATTTGAACGTCCCAACCACACGGAGCCACGTATTGTCTTCTTCATCTTTTTCCTGCAAATATAAACAAGATAGCAGGGGTTTTAAACCCCCACAAAGCAAAAGTGCCAAGAATAGCGAATAGCCCTATGGATGATATAAATTGAGCGCGATAGTCTGGTTGAATTCGTCTGGCCTTGACGAATTCAACCATGGTCATGACATGGTCCAATTTTTCCTCCTGTAAAAAACCCCCAAAATCCAAGCTTTAAAAACCTAAATTTCGTCCATGGTATATTTCGATTCAGGCAGCGTTAGTTCAATTAGATTATACCAATCGCTTCAGAAGGTCCCTATTAGCATAAATCAAACAAGAAAATAGATTAAAAGCACATGAAACATGATATACAGGTTTGAAAAATAAGGCAAACCGTGTGGCTTATTGTCTTGGATTCTTTGCATGTTTGGACTGATTCTTGATGCCAATAGACTCCTGGAGACTCAGGCAAGGTGCTTGAATCCTTTTTAGGCGTGGAAAGGCACTACAAGTAGGAAATCAGTTTCACACTTTTCTTGAGTTTTTTGCAATTTGGCTATGGAATTCTATGGTAGCTTTTTCGTGTTCTACACTAGGGTTGGCCTCAGCATATGTATGTGATGTGAATTAGGTTAAAACTTTGGCCCAAAAGTCCATGAAATTAAGTTTGCAATCTTTGATTTTCAATCATGTAATTTTCAATCTTTTTCAATGAAAACCTTGCCAAATATGGATGATCTTCCCTTTTTGATTTGAGAAACAAGTTTGCCAGCTTGCCCTGATTTGATTTGCTTCACAAAAGATCCAAAAACATATCTTTTTGATTTTCCTATAATTAAAACCAATTAAATGAATTAATATTAATATAAATTCAATTAATTAATTAAAAATAAGAAAATAAATTATTTTTAACTCAATGGGTCGTGCATAGGCTTTGGGTAAAGCTTCAAGAAAGAATTTGAGGCCCATTAGCAAAAATGAAGTGTTTTAGGCAAAGTTGACTTTTGAAAGTTCCCAAAAATTTCCCAACTTCTCCAATGCCTATCTTGCTCAATTTTGAAGCTATGAACATGTTCTTGGACATTTTGGAAAGGTCTTGAAGTCCTCTAACCAATGCCATTAGTCCCATGTCATTTTGATTTACCAATCTCAAGTTATGGTCTTTGACTTAAAGTGCCTTTTTTTTTACTTTTGAAAATGACCTATAATGTTGAAATTGATAGCTTTTTGTAAGAGCATTTCTTGGACTTGGAGTGTGAATATGAGTTGTAGGAAATGTCATCCCCTTCAAAATGAGCATTGGATGTGATTTTTCTGATAAACCATGAAGAAGTTATGCCTTGGTCAATTTGCAGTTGACTTTTCAACTGTCCAAAAATAGAAACTTTTGATTCTTGAGACTTTTTGAGCCATGCTTGAGGAATCATGATCAAGAATTGATAAAATGATAATTGTGGCTTCAAAATGATATGTTGACCAAAATTTTTGACTTTTGACTGTCAAATGACCATTTTGCCCCTACAGTTGACTGTGAAGCAATTAGGGTTTTTGACTGTGCAACTTGATGCTGTGAGTCTTGAAACTTGACATATGGATGCTTGACAATGTATATAGGCATATGGGACTTGATTGGACCCTTGAAAACCTCAATTTCTTTGCAAGAACCAAAACCCTAATTTTGACTGTGTTAGGAGGCAATTGGACTGTGCAACCCTTGAGGGATTTTGAAACATGATCTTGCCAAATCTTGAAGAATATGGGAGGGCAAATTTTGGGGTACAACAGTTGCACCTGTTCAATCTTCTTAGACCTGAGGATGTAGATTGGCTTGTGTGCCTTTCGTGATCCGAGGGTGGAAGATGATTAAACACTAGAGTGCCTAGAAATTTGCACTCACATAGTAGAGTATCAACAAGGTGATGTCAGGAATGGGCTTACAGATGCCATTTGGAGAGAGGGTGGATAGGAGGATGGGCTTATAGATGCCATCTGGAAGTGTGACAGAACCTTGTCGGGAATGGGCTTATGGATGCCATTTGGAGACTGTCGGTATGTGGATGGGCTTATAGATGCCATCTAGGTGTCGATCGCGTAAGAGATTACTTAGCGAGAACTTGTGTACCTGAGAAAGAAAGATAATTACCTGGCCTGTCACAGGGGTTGATCTTCAAACTCTTCATGCAGATATGCCCTGGCTGGATACAGGAATCGAATCTGGAAATAGTCGTCAACAAATATGCCCTGGCTTGATACAGGAATCAAATCTTCAAACTCTTCAGACGTGCCCTGGCAGGATATAGGAATCGAGTCTGGAAATAGTCATCAACAGATATGCCCTGGCCGGATACAGGAATCGAATCTTCAAACTCTTCAGACGTGCCCTGGCTGGATACAGGAATCGAGTCCGGAATAGTCGTCAACAGATATGCCCTGGCTGGATATAGAAATCGAATCTTCAAACTCTTCAGACGTGCCCTGGCTGGATACAGGAATCGAGTCCGGAATAGTCGTCAACAGATATACCCTGGCTAGATACAGGAATCGAATCTTCAAACTCTTCAGACGTTCCCTGGCTGGATACAGGAATCGAGTCTGGAATAGTCGTCAACAGATATGCCCTTGCTGGATACAGGAATCGAATCTTCAAACTCTTCAGACGTGCCCTGGCTGGATACAGAAATCGAGTCCGGAATAGTCGTCAACAGATATGCCCTGGCTGGATACAGGAATCGAATCTTCAAACTCTTCAGACGTGCCCTGGCTGGATACAGGAATCGAGTCCGGAATAGTCGTCAACAGATATACCCTGGCTAGATACAGGAATCGAATCTTCAAACTCTTCAGACGTGCCCTGGCTGGATACAGGAATCGAGTCCGGAATAGTCGTCAATAGATATACCCTGGCTAGATACAGGTATCGAATATGGAATCACGACAGTTGATAGTAATCATCTTTGTATTGACCTTTTTCCTGAAAAGACAAAACGTTAGTTGTATGCAATGTCATGATGTATGAGATGCGTGATGTTCTCAAAATAGATGAGATTGTATGTTCATGATGCGTATGTGCATGCATTATGTATGTAAATGTTTATGGATTGTATTTTTGTCTGGGAAAATAAATCCTTGACGAATGTCGGGAGTTTGTTGAATCCTGGGCTGATGTTGAAGCGTAAAGCTCTTTGTTTCTGCTGGGGATGACAGTTGCGAGAATAAACTCATATGAGAAGATGACTCCGTTGAGGAATAAACTTGGCGAAGAGATTACTCTGCGGGGGAATTACTCTGTGGGAAGAGATACTTCGCTGAGGTTTGATGATAACTCCGCTGGGGATACCATTGTTGAGCTCTGTTGGAATATTTGATGAACTCTGCTGGGGGATAGAAAGAACTTCGTCGGGGACGATCTTTCCGTGGAAATTGGCTGAGGATAACCCAGTTATATCCTGGTGGGGAAATAACCTTTGAATAAAACCGGGGAGGCGCGTTCGTACTCTGCAGGTGATAAGCTTCCAGAATCTACTGGGGATAAGCTTCCTACTGGGGAGATAGATTCAACTTTCCTGGGAAAACTTTTGAACTGTACTGGGGAATGGCTCCACTGGATGTTCGGTATTCCGCCGGGGAACAATCTTAGATCAAGATTGCCGGGGATGCTTGTTAGGAATGTTTGTATGCTCCGCTGGGGAATATTGAGATCTTCTGGGGATACCCAACTTCCTTAAGGCTGCCAGTAGACTAACTCTGCTTGGGTAGAGTATCGCCGACCTGCTGGGGATACTGTGCCTTTTCGGGGCTGATGGGAGACCAACTCTGCTTGGGGTGAGTATTGCTGAATCTTGTCTTACTCTCGGGGAGTGACGGTATCTTGGTGACATTCTTAAGCTGAATATATCTCTTGGTACCTGGTGGACAGAGCAGCTTGTACAGTTCGGACAATTCTTATTGCCCCAGTTTCTGCGGGAGAAGGTACCTATGGAGGTGCTTGACAACTGTCGATTGACAAGTCTTCTTCTGGTAGGCAAGTGACGAGATGACGGGACATAGTCGTACGCTTTGATCCCTAACTTTTGCCTGGACCGCCCTTTCGGGTTTTCAGTCCACCGGGATACCCATTTTTGCCCAAGCCGCCTTTTCAGGTTTTCGACTTGCCGGGTGTACAAATTTTTTCATTTTCGTCCCTTATTCTTGCCCGAACCCTTTTGGTTCGCCGGGAAGCCCTTATTTTTGCCTAGGTGTGTCAACCTTGCGGGTCTTTGATTGTGCGTAGTATTTTTTTCGACTATGTCCACGCTCTCAGAATGCAGGGAGTTGTCACTGTCAGTAGTGTTGCATTGCCATACTACCAGAAGATGTTTAATCGTGCAAGGTTCGTTGCTGGAAGTCCTGTCCAATGCCCCAAGTGATTCAGACGGAGATCTGCCCCTGGCTGCTTGGCATTTTGAGAGATTCTCTGAATCTTGACTTGACTGCCCCAGATGATGGACAATGGTTATGTCTGCCCCTTGGTTGGAAGTGCTTTTCCACTTACGGTGACCCTTGTATTGAGAAGGTCCTTTGTTCACTAGATATTCATCGTGCGAATTTCTCTGTTGTGGAACAAATAGTCATATGCAAACAAATATCATTTTAAGAATGCAAAGCTTATGTCTGTCTTGAAGTTTTTGAAAATGCATTTTTCAGTAAAACAAGCCAATTTTGTAAAATGTGATGTCAACTCAAGATTTTACAGCGAGCCCTACAGGAGTCAGGATACCTTTCGTAACAGTATGCTTTCGAACTAACCCATGCTTCAGCTAGGACTTTTTAAGGGTTATAACGTGGCCTAGTTCACGGTTTAAGAAACAAAGGATAAAGGCTCAAAGTATATTTGTACCCACCCACTCTTCGTGATGTTCTTCAAACCTAAACTCAGCTAATCATGCATTAGATTTTGTTTGAGTCTTTGCTCTGATATTCCAGTGATGGTTCAGATGCTGACAGTTTATTTTGAACAGGCAGTCATTTCCTTTTTTGTTGAGGGTTTGTAGGACCTGTTTTTTATTATCCCTATCTTTTTGCCTGAACTGTTTCTTTTGTGATTACAGTCAGCGGGATGCCCCAGTTTTGTAAGTCTCCTTCATAGGTTTTGACTTATTGGGCTTTTATTTTGCGAGATAATGACTGCCTGTCTTGACGATTATTCGGAACCATCACTGTCTTTTGTTTTGTAAGGACTTCTTTGGTGCCATTCGTTATGCACTTGGATCAACTGAGAGAACTACCCTGCCCCAGGTTATGATTAAGGGTTTTAATTTTCGAAAAGAAAAACTCCAACTTCTTTGGCTCAAAGGAGTTGACGAGGGATTATCTTCCTTATAACTCCACTGTTTAGGATTTGAAACAATGCCTGTACCTCATCAGCGGGGTCTATTCGAAAGCATACTGTATGGATTTTGGTATCATTTTCGTCATCCTCCCTCAAGAGGCTTAGAGTTATTAATTGAGAGTTGACATCAAAAAATGAAAGCAATTTGAATATAGCGAATGCGAATATATTGATTCAAAACAGACATATGCGATGCATTGATAAAGTAAAAGAGTTTGACATGAACAAATGTTTGAACAAGCAAAGAAGAATACAACTTTAAAATTCCAATGAACAAAAGGTCTTCTCGTCTAGGGATAGTAGAAGAACTCGACCTGACCATCTGGGGTGAATTCCACTGCTCCTTCATCAATCAGGTCCTGGATCTTGTTCTACAGAGTCCAACAGTCGTTGGTGTCGTGTCCAGGACTGTCAGAATGGTAGGCACATCTCACCCTCGGGTTATACCTGGAAGAGGAAGTATTGGGATTCTTAGGAGGGTCCCTTAATGTGATCAGATTCAATCTCAACAGGCGTTGTAAGGCTTGAAACAGCGACATGTTGAGCTGGGTGAATTGCCTCCTAGGCTTGTCTGGCTTGCTCTGATCAACCCGTTGTTCTGGGCGAGGTCGTTGTTGGACCTGTGAAATAGTAGCAGCTCAGAGAGTCTATTTATCAAACTAAACCTTTGACTTCTTGGGGGATGATTACCGGTTTGGTCTCCAACCCTGACTGCTTGCTTAATACTGTCTTGCTGAAGCTGGTGAGGTTGATGCCGAAATTGTGACCCTGAAGCAAGTTGAGGAGCTTTTCCCTTGTCTTCTCGTCTCAAAGGGAATTTAATGATGACTGGCTCTTCAACCTTAGATGTTTGCCCCAGTTGGTTATCCCGAAGCAGTTGGCTGACGAGAACCCTGAGCTCTTCTTGTCTTTGAGCTAAGTCTTGAATGAGAGCCATCTGCCCCAGCATCTAGGTTCTCATTGTATCCACCTCAGCTTGCAGATGCTTCATCCGTTCATCCTTACTGTCTTCTGGACTGTTCCTGACCAAAGTCCCCATGAGGAGTGTTCTCAATTCCTCCTGCCCCTTGGATAGATTTAGGAGGACTTCCCCGAACCGGGTCTCTTGAGCATGAAGATCTTGGTTGTCTTGTTGGGAATCCATTGCTGAAATAAACAGCGAAGATGGTAAGTGACCTGTAACAAGGGTACCTGTTATGCAATGATGTGTATGTATGCATGCAATGTTTTCAAGGATCTCGCGGGGTAAACAAGAAATTGTTAGAATTTGAATTTTGTAGCTTGATTGAAGGAACTTCCTGTTGTTGAGAGTCCTTCTTCAAGAGTCAAGCCTCACCATATCGAGTGGGTCATAGCCCCTGACTCAAGTCATCAACCTTGTTTTGATTTCCAAACAACTTTGGCTAGGGGAACCTTCTTCAAGAGTCAAAGCTCACCATATCAAGTGGGTCATAGCCCCTGACTCAAGTCATCAACCTGGCTAGAGGAAAATAAATCCCTTTTGCCCCTTGTTAGACATTCTGGTTCATCATGACCTGCATCACAAGCCCTTAAGATCCTTGAAATGGGTTAGTCCTTATGCAGGATGCATGCAATGGTATGATGTTATGCTATGCATGGAGTGATATAAGTGAACCCTGTTATAAGCCCAGATTAAGGACTGTAAACAAAACCTGCAAGGAACTCATGTGTCAGATAACAAGCATGCAAGTAATTCAAGTTTGAAGGCATACAAGTCACACAGAGAGCCCTTAGAGTTTAGGCCAGCATGAAGTTTAGGTACTACCCTCTTGAAGTTGGTGGGCTCAAAACCTGTCCTATCAAAAGTAACCGGGTTCTAAGGAGCTCAATATCATTGGGTTGTTTTCTATGTTCATTGTTTTGATTTAGCCACTGGACTGGCGATCAAAATATTCCAAGAAAACAACCCTCAATGAGTGTAGCATCGAGTATCTACCAACTTCGGACTGCACCAAAGTCGGTCATCTCACTACCCCTAAAGAGGCCAGGATGGTCAAGTAAGGTTCCTAAGGTCATTTGATGCTTCACGACACCACGCGGTGGCCCCGTACTCTCCTTGACTTGACTCAAGGGTTACCAGTTGTTGTACCCCAAAATTTGCCCTCCCATATTCTTCAAGAAATTGCCAAGTCAAGCTTCAAGATTCCCCAAGGGTTACACTGGGTAAGAGCCTCCTAAACAGTCAAAATTAGGGTTTTGGTTCTGACAAAGTAAATGAAGTGTCCAAGGGTCCAATCAAGTCCCACATGCCTATAAACATGGTCAAGCATCCTCATATCAAGTTTCAAGACTTTCAACACAAAATTGCACAGTCAAAAACCCTAATTGAACTACAGTCAACTGTAGGGGCAAAATGGTCATTTGACAGTCAAAAGTTCAAATTTTTTGTCAACATCTCATTTTGAAGCCACAAACATCAGTTGATCAATGCTTGATCATGATTCTCAAAGTTTGGCTCAAAAATCATCAAGATGCAAAAGTTTCCTTATTTGGACAGCTTAAAAAGTCAACTGTAAATTGACCAGGGCATAACTTTCACATGGATTATCAGAAAAATTCCATCCAAAGCTCATTTTGAAGAGAAAGACATTTCCAACAACTCCTCTTCACACTTCAAGTCCAAGAAATGCCCTCACAAAAAGTTATCAATTTCAACATTATAGGTCATTTTCAAAAGTCAACAAAAAGGGACTTTAAGTCAAAGGCCATAACTTGAGATTGGTAAATCAAAATGACACGGGACCAAAGGCATTGGTTAGAGGACTCAAAGGCCTTTCCAAAATGTCCAAGAACACGAGCAAAGCTTAAAAATTGAGCAAGTTATGCCTTGTGGAAGTTGGGAAATGTTTGGATATTTTGAAAAGTCAACATTGATTCAAATGACCTAAAATTGCTAATGGGCCTCTTTTTCTTCCACAATTCATTATCCAAGGCATGTGCACGACCATTTGGCCCAAAGGGAAGTTTTTCTTCATTATTTATTTATTTATTTGGATTTTTATTATTAATAATTCATTTAAATTAATTAAAATACATGAAAAATGTTAAACCTACTATTTCAAATCTTTTTGTGCATAAAACATCTCAATATTTCGTGCAAAATCAAATTAGGGAAGAATTGAAGTTGATTGGATATGATTGAGAGCTAAAAAGCATGAAAAAAGATTGAAAAATTATGGTTTGCAAATCAAATCTTTTTCACATCAATGCATGGATTTTGATCATGTTTCTTAACCTAAAACACTCACATATAAGTACAGAACGAAACCCTCATGCCCAAGACCTAGAAGCTGCGCCATATGCCAAGAAAGAAAACTTGAATTTTCCAAGAAAAGTCCAAAACTGAAAACCATATTCCAGTGCTTTTCAAAGTAAAACAACCGTTCTATCACATTCCTGGGACATCAAGCAACGCATTTGGATCAAAACCACAAGCTTCCACCCCCAGAAACGTGAGAACGACCTCACCCTGTACAGAAAATATTCGATACTCTTGCATCTCGATTCATACATTTTTCATAATTTTTTATGCTTGATTTGTGTTCATTATATGATTCTGATGCTAACTGTATAATTTAATTGTATTTTTACCACTCATACGCGAAATTTCCATTAAAGCATCCTAGGTTTTCAGACTTGCAAAATTAGGGATTCTCTTATCCAGAAAAATTGGAGCACAAGACCCAGACCATCAAAATCAGGACCTTCATACAAACTCAGTGATGGGGTCGCGCTCAATTTATGAGCCACCCTGAGCTAATCGCTATTTTTCAGAAACTGGCCTAAGGGAACGTTTAAAAAACCGTTGCTAATTGTTTTTGTGTTTCAGGAAAAAATAAGCCAAGGAAGAAGAAGGGTGCGTGGCCATCAGTAATTGGCTGGTTCAAAAATTCGCGCTAAAAAAATCATTAACGCGTGGTTTTGTTTCATAATGATTGTTTATTAATTAATATACAAAACGCGTGCTTGGTTCAATTGGCAAAGTTGGTTAGTGGTAATCCTCATGACCTGGGTTCGAGCCCCAGGTCCTCTTACCTTTCATATTATTTTTCCTCTAATCATTATCCCATGCAGATTCAGTACAAGACGCCTACCATATACGCTTCCATCTAACGCGCCACTTGGTCAATCTCATTCATCCAAGGGCTCAGATCTAAAGAACATGGTGGATCCTAGTCAAAGATACCACACGCGTCTTGGAAAAGTCAAAGAGGCCAGAGTTATTGGGCTTAAATTACTAGCCATTCACCTCACAACTGGGGACAACACCCCCCTTAGGTTTGCAAATTTTTACATTCTTTATTTTTTCATTATTTTTTTACTTTCTTTTAATTATTGTTTTTTTAATTAATTTAATATTTTCATAATATATAAAAAAACACCAAAAAAAATCACAAAAGATAAAAAAATAACAAATATTCTTATTTTAGTATTTTTGTAAATAAATTGCATTAATTAATTTTAGTTATTAAATTAGGTTTAATTGTAATATTTTCCTTAATAAAAATCTAAAATTGGTAGAATTAGGGTTTATAATCATTTTTATCCCTTTTTCTTTTCTTTCATAATAATTAAATATTTCCTATTATTTATTTTTATAATTAAATGGCATGTAAATATTAGGTTAAAATTTAATCTTTTCTTAATAAACTAAAAACAACTAGAATTAGGGTTAGCATTTTATTTTAATTAATTCTTTTTTCATTAAAATCATAAAATACAAAAATACCAAAAACAATTTCTTTTTCTTTAGTTTAAATTAATTTAACAATTTAATTTAATTCCATTAAAAAGGGGTCCAACGCCCTCGTTCTTAATTCTTATTTAATTCGCGTGTTTATTTCTTTTTCGTATAATTTTTATGTACCTCTCCCGAAGCCGTGTAATTAATTTCTCGCACTTTACTTTTCTTTAATTCTTTATTTTTTCTGTCAAATCGGGTTCTGGAAATTTTGGCGATGTGGACCCGCGCCTTTTGTAATAGTTTAGAACTTTACGTTTCTCGCAAATATTTTAACTGTTAATCAAGGCATGCAAGAATGAATGACAAATAAAAACAAACGCTAGATCACCTATACCATGACAAGACAAAAATAAATGAAAACGACACACAAATCACACACCACCCCTAGGGTACGCCTCACTGTTGCCTTGCCTCGAAAGGTGATCGTCGAGTAGAGGATGTCTTAGTAAGTCCTCATGATCCGGGAACCTGGCATGAGGGTAGCTTCTAAGGTGTCTTCCCATTGCTCTGGTGATCACCATGTCCCGAACCTCGAATTGACCCGAATACCTCCAACGGTGGTGCTACCTACCTCTCAATGGTGGGATGACACTACTTTAAGGACATCTACACAGACGAATTCCTTAGGGTAGGTAGACGACTCTAGATACTTGCTCTAATTTCAAAACAAAAATTCAAAAATACTTTTCACACCGACACCTTTTCAAAAAGCTTTCGAAAGCAATTTTTCAAACACTCTTGAGGACCGATACAAGAGTCGAACTGGAATTTTCAAAGAAAATTTTTTAAAACCCACAGTTGAAAAGAAAACAAACCAATTTTGAAAACACAAATGAGCAAGTATCTAAGAGCCCATGGATAACCATGGATAGAAAGGGTGCTAACACCTTCCCTTTCTATAACCTACCTCCCGAACCGAGAGCAATCTCTTTAAGGAATTTTTCAGTGCTTTTGTCCTTTCCATTTGGAGAAAATAAAAGACGGTGGCGACTCTTGCTTCCGCGACATTTCGCGAACCAGCGTTAAACAGTCAGTTCCAGATCCACCGATCACAGAACTGGCGACTCTGCTGGGGATATTTATAAGTGAGGTGTACCTTAGGATTAGACCACTCTTATGTTTTCAATTGCTTGATTTGTTTGCTTTAAAATTGTGAGCCTGTCTTGGAGTTTCATAGATCCTAACCCGGATCTGGGGGATACCTTTTAGAAAGTAGCAACAAAACTGTGAGGGAACTGTGCGGGGTATACCGACACGGTTGAAGCAGTTTGCTACGTTGATGTGGCACTTTGGTGAGTACTGGTGTGATCGGTGGATCTGGAATTGACTGTTTAACGCTGGTTCGCGAAATGTCGCAGAAGCAAGAGTCGCCACCGTCTTTTATTTTCTCCAAATGGAAAGGACAAAAGCACAGAAAAATTCCTTAAAGAGATTGCTCTCGGTTCGGGAGGTAGGTTATAGAAAGGGAAGGTGTTAGCACCCTTTCTATCCATGGTTATCCATGGGCTCTTAAATACTTGCTCATTTGTGTTTTCAAAATTGGTTTGTTTTCTTTTCAACTGTGGGTTTTAAAAAATTTTCTTTGAAAATTCCAGTTCGACTCTTGTATCGGTCCTCAAGAGTGTTTGAAAAATTTGTTTTGAAAGCTTTTGAAAGTGTCAGTGTGAAAAGATTTTTGTTTTGTTTTTTAGAGAGCAAGTACCCATGAGTCATCTACCTACCCTAAGGAATTAGTGTAGCGATAAAAAAATGTAGCGGGGTAAATCGGAGATCGAATTATTGATTAATTCGTCTCACAAGAGCAAGAGTCGCCACCGCGCTTTATTGTTTCCAAAGGAAAAGGGAAAAGAGCGAAATAAAACCCTAAATATGCAATGTAAATAATAACACAAAGCGTTTTTGAAAAGAGATCTTATGGTTCGGGGGTTGGTTATACAATGGGAAGGTATTAGCACCCAATGCATCTATAGTACTCTATAGGAACCTTTTGAAATATCTGTTTATTCAAAATTTGATTGCTCGATAAAAATAAATCGTTTTGGCCGAAAAGGGATACGGATAGGTTTTTTTGAAGATACGACGACCTAACGTCGAAGTTTTTGCTTAAAGGGTATAAGTTTTGAAAAGGTTGAAATTTTGAAGGCAAATTATCCTAAGTTTTAATGAAAAATGCAAATATTCGCGCGATTAGATTTGAGGACATGAAGTCAACAAATTTATCGTTTTTCCTTTGGATTTAAACGTAAACGGAATAAACAAATAAATATGAAATACATAAACGGAAAAAATTAAAATGTGCGGATCATGATTAAGTACAATAATTAAATGATAGACTAAATGATATAATGCATTTTGGATTTAATATTAGTAAAAAGAAAGTGTTTTAATTGTTTCTCCATTTTTACGTATTTTTTATATGGATGAATACAAAGAGAATTAATTAAGGGGAATAAAATGTTTTTTTTAAGTTTTCATGTTTCTATTTTTATGTTTTTGATATTAATATAAAAGGTTATTATTTTAGAATTATTAAAATACTAAATTAATTAAACTTAAAAAAAAGTTATTAACCTAACTCTAATTATCAAATTAACTCTTAAATGTTGAACTAATAAAATTAATCATTAAAAAGCTAAAGTCCTAAAAGGAGAGAAAGAAATTGCTAGAACGGGGGGGGGGGGGGGGGGGGGGGGTGCACAAGCAGCACGCTGGGCTTAAAGCAGGACAAGGCCCAAATAAGAATAGAAGCAGGGGGTGTAAAAAACCAATTCGTTTGGGCTTTAAGGCAGGACAAGGGGTTTGGGTCCAAAACAATGCTAATTGGTTTTAGGGTTAAACATATGCTTAGCTGAATGGGATTTAGGTTTTGATCCTGGCCGAAACGGCGCTCATGCTCGCCTTCATCTTCTTCGTCTTCGCGCGTTTATCTTCTTTGCTTGAGTTCTGAGAACGTCCCCTGCCTATGGCCACCAGTGTCCTCGATCTCCTTCTTCCCTCCAGCGCGAGCTAAGGCAAACGACGGATTTACGGTACGATTTGTTTTCTATTTCGTTAAGGGTTTTGCTACTGCATGTTTGGTTTTACTTATTTTGATCCTAATTTCATGTTATGATTGTTGAGGGTGTTATGAAGGAAAAGAAGGATAAAGGAAATTACCTTTGGAGCCGGAGGAGGGAGTTTGAGGGTGCGTAGGAGGCCGGACGGCAGCGAGGGACACACGGGATGCTTGCTTCAGCTTGGTACCCTGGTATTCGTTCTTGATTCTTTACTTTGGGCTTTGATGAGGGTGAAAAACCTAGCTTCTGAATACCTTGATTTTCTTTCTTCTCTTTCACTGTACCCTTTGCGTTGCCTTGAACATTATGTCGCCTTGAATGCTTCCTTTGATGCTTCCTATTGTTGCCTTTGAATGCTTCCTTTGCTACTGTTGAAATGCTTACTTTTGACTAGCATGATGCTGTTGACGCTTTTTCTTCTTCTTTTCTGATTTCTGTACGCTTCGTGGAATTTTGCCTATGATGGACTCTGAGGTTTGGGTATTTGGTCGTTGGTTTTGGTTTTAGAAATGGTGATATTGGATTTTGTGGCTCAATCAGATTCCCTGAGGTTTAGGCCATATTGTGATGGTTTGATTTTGGTTATGTTTGGATAATGCAGTACCAGGTTTATGGTGATTTTTAGGCCTAGGTGTTTGTATGGTTTACACAGATTTTACTGGTTTTTTTGAATGCAGTAGACATGGTTTTTTTTTGAGACAGGATGGTAATAGGTTCGGTTTATGACAGTAGGTTCCCTATTGGTTTTTTGTGTTTGGCCATAAGGTTTTTGATATGGTTATGGCAGGTTAACGGTTTAGCAATAGCAGGTTGATGGTTTTGGAGTTTGATTTTTGGTTCTATGCCGGTTTGGCCATGTTTACTGGTTTGTTCTCCAATAGGCTAATGGTTTATGACAGGTTATGTGGTTTAGCAGTATGCAGGTTTATGGTGATTGAGGTTTTAAAACTTGAGGCCTTGAAATGGTTTATGCAGTTTGTTTTATATCTCTTGTTGACAGCAGTTTTTTTTCTCTATTTTTTCTAAGGCTTGGAGGTTGATTGATATATGTTTTAAGTGATTCCAAAATGTTATATCCACTTCTTCCTTTGTTTACGTTACAGGCTGGAGATTTGAAGATTTTTACAATTCTTGGCCTCCTGCATCACACTGTTACAGCAGTTTTGTTTGTATTCTACTCTTGTGTTTCTCCCTTTACTGTAATACTGCAGTAGCTTTGTCTTATAATTCTTTCTGCCTAAACCAAAACCTGCAAAACCAATTTCTTTTCTCTCTTCTCTCTCATGGGTACATTTGATATATAAAATGATATAATGTACTATTGTTCTGAAAATGCAAAGGGCTTGAATATGATGAATGAGGAAGTATAGGTTGCTTGCACATTGTTTTGAAACTGCATAATTCTTCTTTTGTCTTGCATGGAGCTTAAGTTTTTTAACTTCTTCCTACCTCTAGGCATGTTTACGTTACACTTTGGCCTTGGTTTGTGTACATTGTATATGCTGTTTGAAATTATGCATATGATGCTGATTTTGAAATATGTTGTGGACTTTTAAAAATGCAATTGATTTTTAATTATGCAGTTTTGAAAACAAGATGAATTTGTGCATATTTCAAAATTGTGCATTCATTTATGAAATAAAATTCCTCCCTTTTTTGTGAACCGGGAGAAATCCCGTGATTTGCAAAAAAGGGTAAACTGATTCCAGCCGTTTGCCTTTAATGATGAACATTAAATTTATTTTCTGCTTTTAAATATTTATTCAAATCTGACTTTTCTTTTAATTGTTTTTGCAGGTAAAATTAAATGAGCAGACGAAAAGGCATTGGATAGAAGATGAAGATTTAGAATTTAGAAAAATAGTTTTTTTTTATTTTACTTTAAGCATTTATGTAATTGCCATTATAAATATTTTGTAATAACACAATATTTAAATGATAATTGTAATAAATAGAATAAAGTGAATAAAATTCTATTATTTTAAAATTAATTCTTTTTCTTTCCAATTATTTATCTATTGTTTATAATTCTTTAAATTATATAATAACTGAAAATCAAATCCAATCATTTAAATTCAGAATGATAAACAAATAAATAAACATCATTGGCCAATTAACAATTTTAATTATTTAATTCATTACTCATAATATTCTAAATTATAATAATTAAAAAATAGAATTTTAATTATTTAACCTAGAATGATAAAGAATTAAATAATCATTGTTGACCAATTAATAAACCCATTCTCAAAATGTTTATTTCATTATTCATAAGTCTTTAAATTATATAACAATTGAAAATAGATTTCAATTATTTAAATTTAAGATAATAAATAATTAATAAACGTCATTTAAATCTTGATCAGTTGATAAATTTAGCGTTCAACAAATAAATAGCTCTCGACTCGAAACAGTTATGAATTTTTACACTGCTTTAAAATTTTGATAAAAATAAGTCAAAACCCTTGCAATGCGAATGATGCAGATGGGAGATGGTATCTCAGGTCAAAATTTGGGGTACAACAGCTGCCCCTATTTAAGTTTCTTCTATCCGGAGATATGAAGATTAAAATCTTCGTTTCGACGAGATTGAAGGTACTTAAATACATAATTACGCAAATTTTGTCCTAAGATGCCATCATCATGCAGTGATATGAATGTAGTGCTTGAATCCTCAGAGAAAGATATTATACGAAACAAGACAATGCTGGAGGAATCGAACACCAACAAACACAGAGACATGAATTATACGCTACTGGGGAAACGAGCTATCGACTTCAAACGACAGACTCCTGACAGCGAATAAAGTTGAGGGGATACGACCTCTGACCCTAACAAAGAAGGCGTCTTGCATAGGCCGTAAAAAGATTATTGACCCAAAACAGTGAGTTCACAACCCAAGGTCGAAGATAGACAAAAAGTATCAAATTTGCTGATGACGGGTTACCAACTTCTGAAGGTAAAAATTCATAACAAATTTTCTCTGCGAGATTTTCGGAGAGATACCAATTAATGTTGAAGTAATAAGATTGTAGATACGCAGGTTGTTCAAATAAAGAAGCTGCCACTTGCTGTTGTCCAAAGAAAATACCAATAACATACAAGTTGCTCAAATAAAGAGGCTGCCACTTGCTGTTGTCCAAAGAAAATACCAATAACATACAAGTTGCTCAAATAAAGAGGCTGCCACTTGCTGTCGTCCAGAAAAGTAATAACGTACAAGTTGCTCAAATAAAGAGACCGCCGCTTGCCGTTTTCCGAAGAATAATAACGTACTGGGAGCTCGTGAAGGGCTGCTGCCTGTCGCTTTCAAAAAAGTAAATGACGCACTAGTAGCTCGTGAAGAGCTGCTGCTCGGCGCTTTCAAAAAAGTAAATGACGCACTAGTAGCTCGTGAAGGGCTGCTGCTCGGAGCTTTCAAAAAGTAAATGACGCACTAGTAGCTCGTGAAGAACTGCTGCTCAGCGCTTTCAAAAAGTAAATGTACAAGTTGCTCATGAAGAGCTGCCGCTTGTCGTTTTCCAACGGTGTCTATAACGTACAAGTTGCTCATGAAGAGCTGCCGCTTGTCGTTTTCCAAAGAAATTCAGAAGGAAACTGCGATGATATTGGCAGAGAATAAAAATCTTCGCCAAAGAGAACCCTGAATCAATCCTTCCCGAGGAGATCACATACTTAAATGTGCAAAATAAATGTACCAACCGTCTAGGTCGCAAACTCACTGGGGAAAGTTAAAGAGATAGCCTATACAAGAGGCAACAACTTCATCTAGGAATAAACCAGAGAGAACACAGTCAAACAAGACTCCACCCAATGAGAAAATAAATCGATTGGGGACTTTATCCTATCCAGAAATGGACAAGGTAAGCTGAATCAAAAATCATCCACGAGGATTAGCTCAGTTGGGGAATTTAGAAAGGAAGCACATTTTCTTCCTAAGCTAACCTTCTACTTGGAAAAACAAAATGTACGTTGTTCGAATAAACAAAGTACGACCCAAAATCAATGGCAAACGTGGTGTGCATGCTGATATGAGTGTAAATGAGCGAATGAATGTTATGCTGACAAAACAGACAGATGGAATATCTTGAAGATAACATGCTATCACAGCAAAATAGATACTCGGCCAATCTTGAGAAGACGGAATATAACTGGAACTGGAACCACAAAGCAACGTCGGAGCGTATCACGCTACAAGGCTCGAGTCTTTTGAGGAGAAAAGTATTCAAATCCAAACTTACAATACCAATAAACCACTGGCATGAGACGAAGTGTACCACACTTCAGGATCTCCAAACAAAGGTATCCCAAACAACACTTAACTGGAACAACCGGGGAGTCACCAACTTAGCACCACTAAAGCCAAGCGTGCACACAGCCAACACTTCATGACGATTTGAAAGAAAACGGGTTCATCACGCGAGTATAAATTACTGCACTATTTTGCATTTCATGGCTTGACCATCTTCGGAACGACTGTTAATATTCCTTTCATTATTCACGACACTTTTTTTTAGAAAATAAGAATATTTTAAATACTTTGTTTCGAATATTGCCATAAAAATTAAGATTTTGCCCACAAAAGGTAAATGCTCGAATTTCATTAATAAGGTGGTAGTTCGCTAACAACGCGACTCCAACGATTTACAAAAATGTGGGAAATAGTACATGAAATAAAAGGTTATACAAAAACAATGATCACTATTCTCCCTAACAACTTTGAATTTCAGAAATGTGCTCAGATGCCAAGACTGATCTGACCAAAAGCCTGCCTAAGCGAAATACTTCTTGACTGCATCGGCGTTCATGGGACGCGGAAGATCTTCACCGTCCATATTGGTGAGAATCAAGGCACCTCCAGAAAAAACTTTCTTAACAACAAACGGTCCTTCATAATTCGGAGCCCACTTTCCCCTAGAATCAGGTTGGAAAGATAATATCTTTTTGAGCACAAGGTCACCTTCTCTGAACTCGCGTGGTCGAACCTTCTTATCAAAAGCCTTCTTCATTCTCTGCTGATACAATTGACCGTGACACAACACTGTCAATCTCTTCTCTTCGATTAAATTCAACTGATCATATCTACTTTGACACCATTCAGCCTCAGAAAGTTTGGCTTCCATCAACACTCTCAGAGACGGAATCTCAACCTCCACGGGGAGTACTGCTTCCATACCATAAACTAGGGAAAATGGGGTCACGCCCGTTGAAGTTCGAACTGAAGTACGGTATCCGTGCAGGGCAAACGGAAGCATTTCATGCCAATCCTTATAAGTTACCACCATCTTCTGGACAATCTTCTTGATATTCTTGTTAGCAGCTTCAACAGCTCCATTCATCTTCGGTCTGTAAGGAGAAGAATTATGATGTTCAATCTTGAACTCTTCACAAAGCTCTCTCATCATCTTGTTATTCAAATTCGAACCATTATCAGTGATGATCCTGCTCGGGATACCGTAACGACAAATGATCTGATTCTTGATAAATCTGACTACCACCTGTCTGGTTACGTTAGCATAAGATGCTGCTTCCACCCATTTGGTAAAATAATCAATCGCTACCAAGATGAAACGATGACCATTTGAAGCTTTGGGTTCAATCATTCCAATCATATCAATGCCCCATATAGAGAAAGGCCAAGGTGAAGAGATAACATTGAGGAGGGTCGGTGGCACATGCATCTTGTCCGCATAAATCTGGCATTTATGACATTTCTTCACATATTTGCAGCAGTCGGATTCCATGGTCATCCAATAGTAACCAGCTCTCAACATCTTTCTAGCCATTGCATGTCCATTGGCATGTGTGCCAAAGGATCCTTCATGTACTTCTTGCATTAGCATGTCTGCTTCACGTCTGTCTACACATCTGAGCAAGACCATGTCGTAATTCCTCTTATACAAAACTTCTTCATTGAGAAAGAAACTGCTTGCTAATCTTCTCAACGTCTTCCTATCTTTATTGGATTCCCCAGGCGGATACTCTTGAGTTTGAAGAATACGTTTAATGTCGTAGAACCACGGTTTGTCGTCGGTGACCTCTTCTACTGAGAACACATGAGCAGGTCTGTCGAGGCGCATAACTCGGATTGTAGGCACGTCGTTCCAATCATTCACTTGAAACATTGAAGACAAAGTAGCTAAATCATCAGCCATTTGATTCTCGTCTCTAGGGATGTGATGTAATTCCACCTTGTTGAAGAAAGTTAACAACCTTCTAGCATAGTCTCTGTAAGGGATCAAACCAAGGTGGCGAGTCTCCCATTCTCCTTTGATTTGATTAATTACCAATGCCGAATCTCCGTAAATATCAAGAACCTTGATCCTTAGATCCACTGCTTCTTCGAGACCCATAATACATGCCTCATATTCTGCCATGTTGTTCGTGCAGTCAAATTTCAATCTTGCCGTGAACGGGATATGAGTACCTCGGGGAGTGACGATGATTGCCCCAATTCCATTTCCATAAGAGTTCACAGCTCCGTCAAAAATCAAACCCCAATGCGATTCGGGATCAGGTCCTTCTTCAGGTAACGACTCTTCACAATCTTTAGCTTTTGTGATCGGTGGATCTGGAACTGACTGTTTAACGCTGGTTCGCGAAATGTCGCGGAAGCAAGAGTCGCCACCGTCTTTTATTTTCTCCAAATGGAAAGGACAAAAGCACAGAAAAATTCCTTAAAGAGATTGCTCTCGGTTCGGGAGGTAGATTATAGAAAGGGAAGGTGTTAGCACCCTTTCTATCCATGGTTATCCATGGGCTCTTAGATACTTGCTCATTGTGTTTTCAAAAATGGTTTGTTTGCTTTTCAACTGTGGGTTTAAAAAGTTTCTTTGAAAATTCCAGTTCGACTCTTGTATCAGTCCTCAAGAGTGTTTGAAAAATTGCTTTCGAAAGCTTTTTGAAAAGGTGTCGGTGTGAAAAGTATTTTTTGATTTGTTTTGAAATTAGAGCAAGTATCTAGAGTCGTCTACCTACCCTAAGGAATTCGTCTGTGTAAATGTCCTTTAAAGTAGTGCCATCCCACCATTGAGAGGTAGGTAGCACCACCGTTGGAGGTGTTCGGGTCAATTCGAGGTTCGGGACATGGTGATCACCAGAGAAATGGGAAGACACCTTAGAAGCTACCCTCATGCCAGGTTCCCGGATCATGAGGACTTACTAAGACATCCTCTACTCGACGATCACCTTTCGAGGCAAGGCAACAGTGAGGCGTATCCTAGGGGTGGTGTGTGATTTGTGTGTCGTTTTCATTTGCATTTATCTTGTCATGTTATTGGTGTTCTACGCTTGATTTTATTTTGTCCATACATTCTTTCATGCTTTTGATTAACAGTTAAAGTATTTGCGAGAAAAGTAAATTCTAAGCTATTACAAATGGCGCGGGTCCACATCGCCAAAATTAACCAGGACCCGATTTGACAGAAAGTAAAATAGACAAAGTAAATAAAGAATTAAAAAGTGCGAGAAGTAATTTACAAGGCTTCGGGAGAGGTACATAATTATTTAAGCAAAGCAAAATAAATATGCGAAATTAAATCGAAACGAGGGCGTTGGACCCTTTTGCAAAAAATTAAAATTACATGAATTAATTAATTTAAGAAAAGAAATTGTTTTTGTTTTTTTGGTATTTTTATGTATTTTAAGATTTAATAGAAAAAAGAAAGAATTAATTAAAATTAACTACTAACCCTAATTCTATTTTATTTTAATTTATTAAGAAAACATTAGAATTAAACCTAAATTAAACCTAATTTTTATATGCAATTTTAATTATGAAAATAAATAAAATAAATAATATTATTGTGTAAAGAAAAAAATTAAAAAGGAATAAAACACTAATTAAACCTAGTTCTATATTTTTTTAGATTTTTGTTATGAAAGGAATTAAAATTAAAACCCTAATTTAAACTAATTAATTTACATGCATTTATTTACAAGAAATATTAAAATAAAAATATTTATTATATTTTTTATCTTTTCTGATTTTTATGCATTTTTTATATTTTGTAGAAATAATTAATTAAATCAAAACAATAAAGAAAATAAAATAATAATTGAAAATAAAATATAAGGAAAATATAGAGAATTGCAAACCAGGGGGGGTAGTAGTCCCAAATTAGGAGGTATGGCCTTTAGCAATCTGGCCCATTTAGCAAGGCCTGGTGGACTTTTTGAGTAACGCGTGGCGCGTTGACTGGGGCGTAGCGTACTCTCCAACTCTCAGCCTTTGATTTGATGCTCCAAGACGCGTGTACGCTGGATTCTGATGGTGTATCATGGACTATAACATAGGCGCTGCATGTGAATGTTAAATGAAAAATAACATAGAAATTATTAAAGACCTGGGGCTCGAACCCAGGTCATGGACATTGCAAACGCGTTTACCTACCACTGAGCCATCCCAAATACATTTAATATATAATAGCACATAAATATGATAAAAGAAATAATGACCAGGGTCCACCAACGCGCGCGAATTTTTGAATCAACCTATCACCGTGTGCCACGAATTCGTCTTCTCCACATTCCTGAAACACAAAACATTTAGGCCACGGTTTTACACGCGTTCTGTTAGGTAGCTTTCCAGAAAATAACGATTAGCCCTCAGTCACTCATAAATTGAGCGCGAGGGTTGGTTCTTGTTCGTCCAAACGCGTTGATTCGAATAGTCTTGGTCTCAACCTCCAATTTTGCCTTATTTCAAAAGCCCTAATTCTAAGGTTGAAGAACCCTAAATATCAACAATGGCATCTTTGCATATAACACATAAAAACGCAATTAGTTCACATGATAAGCATCAGAAGGCATCATTGAATAAGAATGCATAAACTAAATGTCATGAAAATGTCTCAAAATTAAGATACGAGTATGCAATTTTATGAGAAAATTTTGGATTCTGTACAGCGATTCTTGAGGTTTGGATGACTGTTTTTGATTGAGGCACGTTCAATGGACCTTCAGCAAGCCAATGGAACAAAAATTATGTCTTGAATCGCCTTGAAAGGGAGTTTTCAGAATTGAGTTTTCTTGCAAATTTTTCAAAGTTTGATAATGGCTTTTGGAGCAGCTGTGCGTGTCTTTGCATTAGGGTTGTGATCCTGGCATATGTAGTAGTGAATTAGGTCAAAAAGAATCAATCAAATCCATTGCATTCATTGATTTTGGAAATTTGATTTTCTAAGATTTTTTCATATCTTTTTCCATGTGTTTTTGGTTCAAAATCAAGCCAATCAATCCAAATCTTTCCATATTGGTACAAGCACGAAATCTTGAGGCTAAAACATGTATAAAAAGATTGGTTGGGTTAAGTTAAGTATTTTTCACATATTTAATTGATTTAAGTGAATTAATATAAATAAAAATTCAAATAAATAAATAAAAAATGAATAAAAACTTCCCTTTGGGCCAAGTGGTCGTGCACATGCCATGGATGATGAATTATGGAAGAAAAATGGGCCCATTAGCATTTTTAGGTCATTTGAAGTAATGTTGACTTTTCAAAATATCCAAAAATTTCCCAACTTCCACAAGGCATAACTTGCTCAATGTTTGAGCTTTTCTCATGTTCTTGGACATTTTGGAAAGGTCTTTGAGTCCTCTAACCAATGTCTTTGATCCCATGTCATTTTGATTTACCAATCTCAAGTTATGGCCTTTGACTTAAAGTCCTTTTTTTGTTGACTTTTGAAAATGACCTATAATGTTGAAATTGATAACTTTTTGTGAGAGCATTTCTTGGACTTGAAGTATGAATATGAGTTGTAGGAAATGTCTTTCTCTTCAAAATGAGCTTTGGATGGAATTTTTCTGATAATCCATGTGAAAGTTATGCCCTGGTCAATTTCAGTTGACTTTTTCAGCTGTCCAAATAAGGAAACTTTTGCATCTTTGATGATTTCTGAGCCAAATTTTGAGAATCATGATCAAGCATTGATCAAATGATGTTTGTGGCTTCAAAATGATATGTTGACCAAAAATTTGAACTTTTGACTGTCAAATGACCATTTTGCCCCTACAGTTGACTGTAGTGCAATTAGGGTTTTTGACTGTGCAATTTTGTACTGAATACCTTGAAACTTGATGTGAGGATACTTGACCATATTTGTAGGCATGTGAGACTTGATTGGACCTTTGAAAACTTCATTTCCTTGATCAGAACACAAAACCCTAGTTTTGACTGTTCAGGAGACCTTTGCACTGTGCAACCCTTGGAGAATTTTGCAGCTTGACTTGGCAATTTCTTGAAGAATATGGGAGGGAAAATTTTGGGGTACAACAGTTGCCCCTGTTCAATCTTCTTAGACCTGAGGATGCAGATTGGCTGACGTGCCTTTCGTAATCCGAGGGTGGAAGATGATTGAACACTAGAGTGCCCAAAAATTTGCGCTCACATAGTAGCAGTGCGGTGGAATGGGATGATAGATGCCATTTAAAGGTCGATGAATAGGATGATGGGATTATAGATGCCATCTGGATGTTGATCGCGTAAGAGATTCCTTAGCGAGAACCTGCATACCTGCAAAAGAAACATGAGTACCTGACACGTTGCAGGAGTTGATTTCAGATGCTTGGCATAGATATGTCCTGACTGGTTACGGGAGCTGAGTCTGGAGCTTCACAAGATGATGAATGAACCAGGGATGGTTACTACCTTAGTATGAATGGTAAGAGAACCTTGGGTGATTTTAACTTCAACAACGCTCGTTGAGAAAATCTTGGTGGGAAATACCATCTTCGCAGGATCGGGAAGAGAACCATAGGTCATTATAATCTGAAAGGAAATCACCTCACTCACCGTCGGAGAGGGAACTATAGGAAATTATAATCTGAAAGGAATTATCACCTCACTCACCGTCGGAGAGGGAACTATCTAGAAAGGAGTTATCACCTCACTCACCGTCGGAGAGGGAAACATCTGAAAAGGACTTACCACCTCACTCACCGTCGGAGAGGGAACCATAGGAGATTATCACCTCACTCACCGTCGGAGAGGGAAACATCTGAAAAGGACTTACCACCTCACTCACCGTCGGAGAGGGAACCATAGGAGATTATCACCTCACTCACTGTCGGAGTGGGAAACATCTGAAAAGGAATTACCACCTCACTCACCGTCAGAGAGGGAACCATAGGAGACTATCACCTCACTCACCGTCAGAGAGGGAAACATCTGAAAAGGACTTACCACCTCACTCACCGTCGGAGAGGGAACCATAGGAGATTATCACCTCACTCACCGTCGGAGAGGGAAACATCTGAAAAGGAATTACCACCTCACTCACCGTCGGAGAGGGAACCATAGGAGACTATCACCTCACTCACCATCGGAGAGGGAAACATCTGAAAAGGACTTACCACCTCACTCACCGTCGGAGAGGGAACCATAGGAGACTATCACCTCACTCACCGTCGGAGAGGGAAACATCTGAAAAGGACTTACCACCTCACTCACCGTCGGAGAGGGAACCATAGGAGACTATCACCTCACTCACCGTCGGAGAGGGAAACATCTGAAAAGGACTTACCACCTCACTCACCGTCGGAGAGGGAACCATAGGAGACTATCACCTCACTCACCGTCGGAGAGGGAAACATCTGAAAAGGACTTACCACCTCACTCACCGTCGGAGAGGGAACCATAGGAGACTATCACCTCACTCACCGTCGGAGAGGGAAACATCTGAAAAGGACTTACCACCTCACTCACCGTCGGAGAGGGAACCATAGGAGACTATCACCTCACTCACCGTCGGAGAGGGAACCATCTGAAAAGGAATTACCACCTCACTCCCCGTCGGAGAGGGGACCATCTGGGATAACTTCTACTGAGTCTTCATCAGAAAAATCTGTTGGGAGTTGATTAACTGAACCGGTCTAGGTCTTGAAATATGATTGAGAATCTCAACTGCATCTTTCCTGAAAGGTAAAGGTCAGTCATATGCAATGCATGATATGGATCAAGCAATGATGTTCTCAACATAAATGAGATTTGTATGACATAATGCGTCCATGCATGCCGTAATGATATATGTGATGTTTTATGAATGTATGTTTTCGCCTAGGGAATTAAATCCTTGACGGGTGCCGGGAAGTCATATCCTGGGCTGATGTTGAAGAATAGATTTTGCTTCCGCTGGGGATGATAACTGCAAGAATACCGGTAAGCGAAGATGACTCCGTTACGGAATAAACTTGGCAAATGGAAGATTCTGCGGGGAGAAAAGATACTCTAACGACCATGCTGGGAAGCAATACTCTGTGGGGAGAGGGATGCCTTGCTGAGTGTTGATAATAATTTGCTGGGGATACACTTGTTGTTGTAAGTGTTGATAGACTTCGCTGGGGGTAAGAAGATTCTGTCGACGATGATCTTTTCCGTGGCTTTTGGCTGAGGATAACCCAGTTATATCCTGTTACGGAAATAACTCTTTAAATAAAGCCGGACGACGCGTTCGTACTCTTGCGTGGGGTAAGCTTCCAGAATCTACTGGGGATAAGCTTACTGCTTGGGGATATGTGGATTCCAACTTTCCTGGGGGACTAGATTGGACTCTCCTGGGGGAGATTTTGAACTGTAATTTTGTAAGTTTAAAGAGGGAACATATGTAAGGTTGCCTGCTGATGAGCTCGTGTAAAACCGCATCTGAACTGGAGAAGGAATCTGTGTAGGATTACTTTGATGAGTTCGTGTAAAACTTCGTTTTTGGAAAGGGAGAACCTGTGTAGGGTTTCTGGGTGACGAGTCCATGTAAAACTGCATCTTGAAGAGAGGGAACCGGTGTAGGGTTGCTTGGTGAGGTAAGTTCATGTAAAACTTCTTGATGAACCGGAGTGAGGTTATCTTGAGCTAAATCCATGTAAGACTTCTGGGGGGAACCGGGGTTAGGTTGCCGCAGGATAAGTTCGTGTAAAACTTCTTGACGAACCGAGGTAAGGTCATCTTGAGATAGGTCCATGTGAGACTCTTGGAGGAACCGGTGTTAGGTTACTGCAGGATAAGTTCGTGTAAAACTTCTTGATAAACCGAGGTAAGGTCATCTTGAGATAGGTCCATGTAAGACTTCTGGAGGAACCGGGGTTAGGTTACTGCAGGATAAATCCATTTAAGATTTCTGGAGAAACCGGGGTTAGGTTACTTGGGATAAATCCATGTAAGATTTCTGGGAGGAACCGGGGTTAGGTTACCTTGGGATAAATCCATGTAAGATTTCTGGAGGAACCGGGGTAAGGTTGCTTCGGGATAAATCCATGTAAGATTTCTGGGAGGAACCGGGGTTAGGTTACCTTGGGATAAGTTCGTGTAAAAACTTCTGGATGAACCGGGGTAAGGTTACTCGTGGAGGATGGATCTATGTAAGACTTCGTCTGCAATTTGAGAAGGAACCGGTGTAGGGTCGCATGATTTTGATTAAGTGGATGATTGTCCTGTTTGGTCTCGGATGTTAACCCATGATCTGGAATTTGTAAAGGTAGATGGTAATCGTCCTTATGTTGATCTTTCCTTTGTACTTTGGTTAACAGAGCAACTGGATCACCTGGATAACTCATTATTGCCCCTGCTTCGGAGATGAGGGAAGAGGATACCTGTGTGGGTGATTGACAAATCTTCGGGTAGACAAGTGACGAGATACCGGAACATAGTCGTACGCTTTGATCCCTAACTTTTTCCTGGACCGCCTTTTCCGGTTTTCAACTTGCCGGGTGTACATATTTTTCCATTTCATCCCTTCATTTTGCCCGAACCCTTTTGGTTCGCCGGGAAGCCCTTATTTTTGCCTAGGTGTGTCAACCTAGCGGGTCTTTGATTATGCGCAGTATTTTTCGACTATGTCCACGCTCTCAGAATGTAGGGAGTTGCCCCTGTTGGAATTATTTTGCCATGCCCCAGATAATGGGAAATGCTCCTACTGTGCCCCTTGATTGGAGGTACTTCTGTTCACAAGGTGTTCATCGTGCGAATTTCCCTGCTGTTCAAACAAATAGTCATATGCAAACAAGGTTATTTTAAGAATGCACAAGCCTATGTCTGTCTTGAATTTTGAAAATGCATTTTTTGTAATACAGTGAATGTTTGTAAAACATGATGTCAACTCTGCATTTACCGTAGCCTTAAGGAGTCAGGATACCTTCGTAACAGTATGCTTTCGAACTAACCCATGCTTCAGCTAGGACTTTTGAGGATTATAACGTGGCCTGGTTCACGGTTTAAGAAACAAAGGATAAAGGCTCAAATTATTTGTACCCACCCGCTCTTCGTGATGTTCTCCAAACCTAAACTCAGCTGATCGTGCGCTAGACCTTGTTTGAGTCTTTGCTCTGATTTTCTGGTGATGGTTCGGATATTGATGATTTATTCTGAATAGGCTGTCATTTTTGTTTTTGTTAAGGGTTTGTAAGACCTCTTTCTTGTCTGATTTTTTGTTATCCCTTTCTTTTTTTTGCCTGAACTGTTTCCTTTTTTGGAATTACAGCCAGCGGGATGCCCCAGTTTCGTAAGTCTCCTTCATGGGTTTTGACTTAATGGGTTTTTTTATTTTTTTTATTTTGAGAGATAACAACTGCCTATCTGTATGATTGTTCAGAACCATCACTGTCTTTCTTTGTCTCGTAAGGATCTTTTTGGTGCCCTTCGTTATGCACTTGGATCAACTGAGAGAACTACCCTGCCCCAGGTTATGATAAAGGGTTTTAATTTTCGAAAAGAAAAACTCCTACTTCTTTGGCTCAGAGGGGTTGACGAGGGATTATCTTCCTTATAACTCTAGTGTTTAGGAATTGAAACAATGCCTGTACCTCATCAGCGGGGTCTGTTCAAAAGCATACTGTAAAGATTGTGGTATCATTTTCGTCATCCTCCCTCAAGAGGCTTAGAATTTTCAGTCAAGAGTTGATCATCACAAAAATATGAAAGCAGTTTTAAGTACAGTAAACATAATTAATTCAAGACAGACATGTGTAATGCATTCATGAAATAAAAGAGTTTAACATGACAATTGTTTATTAAGAAAGGAATAATACAACTTGAATTAAAATGAACAAAACTCTCTCAATCCTAGCCATGTTTTGGCAAGGGAACAGTGATCACATTGGGAATCTCGGCAGGCTCGAACTCGATCTCTTTGGCATCGATCATGTTCTGGATCTTGTATTTCAGCGCCCAACAGTCCTCAGTATCGTGCCCCGGGCTATCAGAATGATAAGCACACCTTGCTTCTGGATTGTAGCTTGGAGAGGAAGTCTTAGGATTTGCAGGAGGATTGATTACTGCAATCAGGTTCATCTTCAACATGTGCTGCAATGCTTGTGACCATGGCATGTTAATGTTGGTGAATTGTCTTTTAGGCTCGTCCGGCCTTCGCTGATTTCCCTTTTGTGGTTGGCAGCGTGGTGCAGAACCAGAGATCATGACTGCCCCTGCATGTTGGTCACGACGACTCTTTTGGCTGTATGCCGCATTAGATTCTTTCTTTCCCGTGTAAGGCTTTTTGTGAGTATCAGAAAGTGTGGCCTCTTGAATTTTCCCACTCTTGATACCAGCTTCAATTCTTTCGCCAGTCAGGATGAGGTCGGTAAATCCTGCAGATGAATTACCAATGAGATGGTTGAAGAATGGCCCGGATAGGGTCACCAAGAACATATCAACGAGTTCCCGGTCAGTTAACGGAGGCTGCACCCTTCCAGCAAGGTCTCTCCATCTCTGCGCGTATTCCTTGAAACCTTCACTTGACCCCAGCGACATACCCTGGAGTTGGGTACGTGTAGGAGCAAGGTCGGCATTGTATTGGTAATGCTTGTAGAAAGCCGTGGCTAGGTCTTCCCAGGTATGGATGTTGGCTCCATTCAATTGATAGAACCACTCGAGCTGAGTCCCTGAAAGACTCTCTTGGAAGAAATGGATCCATAAGTTTTTGTCAGCTGTATAGGGCTGGATCCTCCTTGTGTAAGCCCTGAGGTGCAATTTAGGACAGGATGCCCCGTCGTATTTAGCAAAGGCAGGTGCCTTAAACTTGTGCGGGATCACTACCCCAGAAGACAGACCTAGATCCTCGAAGTCCAGGCCATGCACTTTTTGTATCTCCATAGCACTGAGCCGGTCTTCCAACTGTTTGTACCTATCCTCAGCCGGAGGGTACTGTTCGTCGTTGAAATCTGTCTCATTGTCGGAGACCACTGGACTGGGAACCCTTTCCTCTTGATGACTGCCTTTCCCCACAGATGGAGTTGTCCTCTCAGCTTGATCCTGCAGGGTGTTCCCAGATCTGCGTCTAGGGCTGAACAGGACAGTCCTCCTCTTCTTCTTTTCCTTCTTCAAGAGCAGAGCCTTCAGATCTTGTTGCCCCCTGGGTCAAATTCATGATCAGCCCTTGGAACTGGGCGTTCTGAGCTTGGAGGGCCTTGATAGTGTGCTCGGTTGAGGATTCAGGATTCATGACGAGACTGCTGAAATAAACAGCGACGAAGGTAAGTAACCTGCAGAGAAAGGGTACCTGTTATGCAATGATATGTATGATATGCATGCAATGATTTCAAGGACCTCGCGGGGTAAACAGAGAAACTTGTTAGAGTTGAAAACTGATAACTTGATTGAAGAGACTTCCTGTTGTTGAGAGTCCTTCTTCAAGGGTCAAAGGCTCACCATATCCAGTGGGTCATAGCCCCTGACAACCTTGGCTAGAGGAAAATAAATCCTCTTTGCCCCTTGCTGGGATAGTTGATTCACCATGACCTGCATCACAAGCCCTTGAGACCCTTGAAATGGGTTAGGATGTATGCAATGGTATGATGCTATGGTATGCATGGGGTAATGTACGTAACCCTGTTATGAGTCCCAATTAAGGACTGCAAACCAAAACCTGCAAGAAACTCAAGTAAAACCTGTCATGAGTCCCAATTAAGGACTTAAAACATAACCTGCAAGAAACTAGTGTCAGGTAACAAGCATGCAAGTAGTCAAGTACGAAAGCACACAAGTCACAAGAGAAGCCCTTAGAGTTTAGGCCAGCATGAGGTCTAGGTACTACCCTCTTTCAGTTTGTTGGTTCATACCTGTCCTATCAAAGTAACCGGGTTCTTAGAGGATCCCAATATCATTGACTACCCTCAATCGGTCATAACTCCAGCATCGCAATCTTTTCTTGCGGCCAGAACCATCACGAGAGTTTAGCCTCAATGGATGTAGCATACTGCTACAATTCTAAGGCCAAGTTGTGTCAATTAAGGTTCTAAGGTTGTTGGTGCTTAATGACTCCTTGGAAGACCCATATTCTCCCCGTTTCAACACGAGGGATATCGGTACAGACCAAGGCGCCACACCAACGTAGCCACTGCTTCACCCATGTCGGTATACGCCGGACAGGTCCCTCACAGCTTATGCTACCTAAACAGGGTATCCCCAGATCCGGGTTAGGATCTATGTAACTCCGATGCAACCCACAAATTTAAAGCAGACAAGTCAATACAATTGAAAACATAGTTATGAACTAACCCTAAGGTACACCTCACTTTAAGTTTAAGTCCCCAGCAGAGTCGCCAGTTCTGTGATCGGTGGATCTGGAACTGACTGTTTAACGCTGGTTCGCGAAATGTCGCGGAAGCAAGAGTCGCCACCTTCTTTTATTTTCTCCAAATGGAAAGGACAAAAGCATAGAAAAATTCCTTATAGAGATTGCTCTCGGTTCGGGAGGTAGATTATAGAAAGGGAAGGTGTTAGCACCCTTTCTATCCATGGTTATCCATGGGCTCTTAGATACTTGCTCATTGTGTTTTCAAAAATGGTTTGTTTGCTTTTCAACTGTGGGTTTAAAAAGTTTCTTTGAAAATTCCAGTTCGACTCTTGTATCAGTCCTCAAGAGTGTTTGAAAAATTGCTTTCGAAAGCTTTTTGAAAAGGTGTCGGTGTGAAAAGTATTTTTTGATTTGTTTTGAAATTAGAGCAAGTATCTAGAGTCGTCTACCTACCCTAAGGAATTCGTCTGTGTAAATGTCCTTTAAAGTAGTGCCATCCCACCATTGAGAGGTAGGTAGCACCACCGTTGGAGGTGTTCGGGTCAATTCGAGGTTCGGGACATGGTTATCACCAGAGCAATGGGAAGACACCTTAGAAGCTACCCTCATGCCAGGTTCCCGGATCATGAGGACTTACTAAGACATCCTCTACTCGACGATCACCTTTCGAGGCAAGGCAACAATGAGGCGTATCCTAGGGGTGGTGTGTGATTTGTGTGTCGTTTTCATTTGCATTTATCTTATCATGTTATTGGTGTTCTACGCTTGATTTTATTTTGTCCATACATTCTTTCATGCTTTTGATTAACAGTTAAAGTATTTGCGAGAAAAGTAAATTCTAAGCTATTACAAATGGCGCGGGTCCACATCGCCAAAATTAACCAGGACCCGATTTGACAGAAAGTAAAATAGACAAAGTAAATAAAGAATTAAAAAGTGCGAGAAGTAATTTACAAGGCTTCGGGAGAGGTACATAATTATTTAAGCAAAGCAAAATAAATATGCGAAATTAAATCGAAACGAGGGCGTTGGACCCTTTTGCAAAAAATTAAAATTACATGAATTAATTAATTTAAGAAAAGAAATTGTTTTTGTTTTTTGGTATTTTTATGTATTTTAAGATTTAATAGAAAAAAGATAAGAATTAATTAAAATTAACTACTAACCCTAATTCTATTTTATTTTAATTTATTAAGAAAACATTAGAATTAAACCTAAATTAAACCTAATTTTTATATGCAATTTTAATTATGAAAATAAATAAAATAAATAATATTATTGTGTAAAGAAAAAAATTAAAAAGGAATAAAACACTAATTAAACCTAGTTCTATATTTTTTTAGATTTTTGTTATGAAAGGAATTAAAATTAAAACCCTAATTTAAACTAATTAATTTACATGCATTTATTTACAAGAAATATTAAAATAAAAATATTTATTATATTTTTTATCTTTTCTGATTTTTATGCATTTTTTATATTTTGTAGAAATAATTAATTAAATCAAAACAATAAAGAAAATAAAATAATAATTGAAAATAAAATATAAGGAAAATATAGAGAATTGCAAACCAGGGGGGGTAGTAGTCCCAAATTAGGAGGTATGGCCTTTAGCAATCTGGCCCATTTAGCAAGGCCTGGTGGACTTTTTGAGTAACGCGTGGCGCGTTGACTGGGGCGTAGCGTACTCTCCAACTCTCAGCCTTTGATTTGATGCTCCAAGACGCGTGTACGCTGGATTCTGATGGTGTATCATGGACTATAACATAGGCGCTGCATGTGAATGTTAAATGAAAAATAACATAGAAATTATTAAAGACCTGGGGCTCGAACCCAGGTCATGGACATTGCAAACGCGTTTACCTACCACTGAGCCATCCCAAATACATTTAATATATAATAGCACATAAATATGATAAAAGAAATAATGACCAGGGTCCACCAACGCGCGCGAATTTTTGAATCAACCTATCACCGTGTGCCACGAATTCGTCTTCTCCACATTCCTGAAACACAAAACATTTAGGCCACGGTTTTACACGCGTTCTGTTAGGTAGCTTTCCAGAAAATAACGATTAGCCCTCAGTCACTCATAAATTGAGCGCGAGGGTTGGTTCTTGTTCGTCCAAACGCGTTGATTCGAATGGTCTTGGTCTCAGCCTCCAATTTTGCCTTATTTCAAAAGCCTTAATTCTAAGGTTGAAGAACCCTAAATATCAACAATGGCATCTTTGCATATAACACATAAAAACGCAATTAGTTCACATGATAAGCATCAGAAGGCATCATTGAATAAGAATGCATAAACTAAATGTCATGAAAATGTCTCAAAATTAAGATACGAGTATGCAATTTTATGAGAAAATTTTGGATTCTGTACAGCGATTCTTGAGGTTTGGATGACTGTTTTTGATTGAGGCACGTTCAATGGACCTTCAGCAAGCCAATGGAACAAAAATTATGTCTTGAATCGCCTTGAAAGGGAGTTTTCAGAATTGAGTTTTCTTGCAAATTTTTCAAAGTTTGATAATGGCTTTTGGAGCAGCTGTGCGTGTCTTTGCATTAGGGTTGTGATCCTGGCATATGTAGTAGTGAATTAGGTCAAAAAGAATCAATCAAATCCATTGCATTCATTGATTTTGGAAATTTGATTTTCTAAGATTTTTTCATATCTTTTTCCATGTGTTTTTGGTTCAAAATCAAGCCAATCAATCCAAATCTTTCCATATTGGTACAAGCACGAAATCTTGAGGCTAAAACATGTATAAAAAGATTGGTTGGGTTAAGTTAAGTATTTTTCACATATTTAATTGATTTAAGTGAATTAATATAAATAAAAATTCAAATAAATAAATAAAAAATGAATAAAAACTTCCCTTTGGGCCAAGTGGTCGTGCACATGCCATGGATGATGAATTATGGAAGAAAAATGGGCCCATTAGCATTTTTAGGTCATTTGAAGTAATGTTGACTTTTCAAAATATCCAAAAATTTCCCAACTTCCACAAGGCATAACTTGCTCAATTTTTGAGCTTTTCTCATGTTCTTGGACATTTTGGAAAGGTCTTTGAGTCCTATAACCAATGTCTTTGATCCCATGTCATTTTGATTTAACAATCTCAAGTTATGGCCTTTGACTTAAAGTCCTTTTTTTGTTGACTTTTGAAAATGACCTATAATGTTGAAATTGATAACTTTTTGTGAGAGCATTTCTTGGACTTGAAGTATGAATATGAGTTGTAGGAAATGTCTTTCTCTTCAAAATGAGCTTTGGATGGAATTTTTCTGATAATCCATGTGAAAGTTATGCCCTGGTCAATTTCAGTTGACTTTTTCAACTGTCCAAATAAGGAAACTTTTGCATCTTTGATGATTTCTAAGCCAAATTTTGAGAATCATGATCAAGCATTGATCAAATGATGTTTGTGGCTTCAAAATGATATGTTGACCAAAAATTTGAACTTTTGACTGTCAAATGACCATTTTGCCCCTACAGTTGACTGTAGTGCAATTAGGGTTTTTGACTGCGCAATTTTGTACTGAATGCCTTGAAACTTGATGTGAGGATACTTGACCATATTTGTAGGCATGTGAGACTTGATTGGACCTTTGAAAACTTCATTTTCTTGATCAGAACACAAAACCCTAGTTTTGACTGTTCAGGAGACCTTTGCACTGTGCAACCCTTGGAGAATTTTGCAGCTTGACTTGGCAATTTCTTGAAGAATATGGGAGGGCAAATTTTGGGGTAAAACAGCTTTCAAGTACATAACATCTTCATCTGGGAAATCAAACTTGATGGATTGATAATCGTCAATTGGTTGGTGAGCCAAATGATCGGCTAAAATACTCCCTTTGATTGCTTTCTGAGTGTGATACTCAATGCCATATTCAGATAACAACATCTGCCAACGGGCTATTCTTCCAGATAAGGCGGGTTTCTCAAAGATGTACTTGATCGGATCCATTTTGGAGATCAACCAAGTGGTGTGGTTAATCATATACTGGCGCAGACGGCGAGCAGCCCAAGCTAAAGCACAACAGGTTTTCTCAAGCAATGAGTATCGAGACTCACAGTCTGTGAATTTCTTACTCAGATAGTATACAGCATGTTCTTTTCTTCCAGTCTCATCTTGTTGACCCAGCACACATCCCATGGAGTCTTCCAATATAGTCAGGTACATAATCAAAGGTCTTCCTTCCACCGGAGGAATCAAAATGGGAGGTTCCAGCAAATATTCTTTGATGCTGTCAAAAGCTCTCTGACAATCTTCTGTCCACACACATCCTTGGTTCTTTCGGAGAAGCTTGAAAATCGGCCCACAGGTAGGAGTCATATGAGATATAAATCTAGAGAAATAGTTCAGTCTCCCAAGGAATCCTCTTACTTGTTTTTCCGTCTTGGGTGCGGGCATTTCTCGAATAGCTTTGACTTTATCAGGATCTAATTCAATACCTTTCTGACTGACAATGAACCCCAGAAGTCTTCCAGAACGAACGCCAAAAGTGCACTTGTTGGGATTCAGACGGAGTTTATACTTTCTCAAACGCTGGAATAACTTCAGTAAATGTTCCAAGTGATCTTCTTCAGTTTGTGATTTGGCAATCATGTCGTCCACATACACTTCGATCTCTTTATGCATCATGTCATGGAACAAAGCAGTCATGGCCCTTTGGTATGTTGCGCCAGCATTCTTCAAACCAAACGGCATAACCCGATAACAGAAAGTTCCCCAAGGTGTAATGAAAGCGGTCTTCTCCATGTCTCCTGGTTCCATCTTGATTTGATTTTAACCAGAGAAACCGTCCATGAAAGAAAAGACTTTGAACTTGGCGGTACTGTCGACCAAAACGTCAATATGAGGTAATGGGAAGTCATCCTTCGGACTAGCTCTATTCAGATCCCTGTAGTCTACACACATCCAAACTTTACCATCTTTCTTTGCGACAGGCACTATATTGGCTAACCATTGAGGATAGACCGATGTAACAAGGAAACCTGCACTGATCTGCTTCTGAACTTCCTCTTTGATCTTGTCAGCCATATCGGGACGAGTCCTTCTCAACTTCTGCTTAATCGGCGGACATTCAGGTCTCAACGGTAAACGATGCTCCACAATGTCATTGTCCAAACCTGGCATATCTTGGTAGGACCAAGCAAACACATCAACATACTCTTTGAGAAGCTCCAACATTTTCTCTTTAACATCCGGGATAAGCAATGCTCCGACTTTGACTTCCTTTCTATCTTCTTCATCACCCAAGTTGACCAACTCTACAGGTGCTTCAAATGGTTGAATGACCTTCTCATCATGCTCGAGCAAACGGGAAATCTCAACAGGAATCTCTTCATCCTCCTCTTCTTCGGCTCTGAACACAGGGAATTCAAAGTTGGGAGAGGGCATAGGATCATTGTTTTCGATGGTTAAGTCATGAATTAATCTGCACATATGATTATGCTTTATTTTAGAAATCGATTTGTGTAAATAAAACAAAAGGTTATTAATTAATTTTCATTACTATTTCCCAGAAAAAGTGAAAAATAAAACAGTAGTGGACAAAATAACATTTTTATTCATTAAAGGGAAATACTTGAAACAAAGAGCCCAGACATTTCTCTTTTGCCTTGGGCAGAGCAAAAGGAATTATTTTTCATAGCCCGACACAAAATACGTTTCGCCTTGGGCAGAGCGAATTTTTCAAAGGAAAATAAACAAAACATTACTCGGAAATGTGCATAACCACAGGAACATCAACAGCTATCCAGTTTTGGCAAGCCAATCCAGGCGTCACAAACACGGGCAAATCCTCCTCGGAATCATCATCTATGATAGCATCAACCTCAGGATGTACAAACCCTGCACTTCAAAAAACCTCTTGAATCGGATGAACAACCACCTCTTTCTTGACCCTTGCAGATACTGGATGAAAACCCAGACCTTCCCCAGACTTGTTCTCGGGTAACGTCAACACCTGGCCCCATCCTTCGGCCGAACCACTTTCCACCACTCGCCGCGCATCCTCAAAAGAAGAGATGGATGCCCCTTGCTTCTTCACTGTATTCTTAGCAACAGATAGACCCTGGAACTGGGTCCCCACATCCTCGTCAACATCAATAAAAGAAAATGATGATAAATGGCTTACCACCATAGCCTGCTCTCCCCCAATCATCACTAGCTTCCCATGTCTTACAAACTTTAGTCTCTGATGGAGCGTAGAGGTGACTGCCCCGGCATCATGGATCCAGGGACGACCCAATAAACAGCTGTAGGCAGCACGGATATCCATCACTTGGAAAGTGATTTGAAAAGTATGGGGACCAATCACTATAGGAAGATCCACTTCACCAATAATTGTCTTCCTGGAGCCATCAAATGCTTTGACAATTACTCCACTAGGCCTCATAGGAGCACCTGGATATGAAAGCCGAGATAACGTAGTCTTGGGCATCACATTCAACGACGAGCCTGTATCCACCAACACGCTTGATAAGGTATCGTTTCCATAACTTACTGAGATGTGCAAAGCCATATTATGGTTTCTCCCCTCCTCCGGGAGTTCTTCATCACTGAAACCAAGATTGTTACACGAAGTTATATTTCCCACAATCCCATCAAACTGATCAACCGTCACATCATGGTCCACGAACGCCTGGTCCAAGACCTTCATCAAGGCTTCTCTATGCGCACCAGAATCTCTCAATAAGGCAAGCAAGGAAATCTTGGAAGGTGTTTGCAAAAGTTGGTCCACAATCTTATATTCACTTCTCTTGATAAGCTTCAGGATCTCATCATCCTCAGGGTGAGGGATAGGTTCACTGGATCGGCCTATCTCAACCCTTGGTTCAACATTTCTTACTGGAATCTCCGCCGGTATGGGCCTCCTAACTTGAACTTCTGGTCTCTTCGAAGGTACTGCTGCAAAAACGCGTCCACTTCTCGTAACTCTACTCACATCAGCAATGTTAACAAAAGATGGTCTCGTTGGTATAGGGACTTCTACCCCCTTCTCAATCATTGTGGCGTTATACTTGTACGGCACAACTTGGTCTGAGCTGTAAGGCACAGGGCCAGGTGGGTAAATAATCAAAGGATCAACAGGCGCAGTCTGACTATTGTAAGCAATCTCCACTGATTCAGGCAAATTGAATTGTGGTATGATAACATTCACTTCATCCTCCGGATTTCGGTCATAGGTAATAGTGATAACTCTCTTATCTAGCAACTTCTGAATATCCTCCTTCACGATAGGACAATCATCCTCTCTTGAACAAAACTCACAAACGTCATAATCATGCTGGTGCCTAACAAAGGCAAGTCTTCTCAAACTCTGATGTAACCTGATCGACGACTCTCTTATATGTTCGACTTGAAAAACTCGAAACTTCCCCGGACAACCTTCCACCATATTCACTGAAGCTGCCCCATGTCGAGGCAAAGGATTATCTCTAACATTTGGATTAACGTCCTTAAAAGACAAGATACCATTCTTAATTAATCTCTGTACGTCCGCCTTCAGAGCAAAGCAATTCTCAAGGTTGTGCCCGGGCGACCCTTGATGATATTCACAAAACTGATCCGCCTTGTACCACGGAGAAGCGCTGTTCGGTGCGACAGGAGGAGGCTTTGTTGTGATGAGATTCTTTCTGATGAGAGCAGGGAACAATTCAGTATAAGTCATAGGAATGGCATCGAACTACGGTTTTCTGGGTGAACGGTTCTGATTGTTGAACGAATATGCCTGTTGTCGAGGCTGCTGCTGAAAAGGCCGTTGTTGAGTTGGTGGAGTTTGATGAGCTGGGGTCATCAAAGTTGGGCGGACAGCCGGAGTGACTGCCGCAACGTGAGAGTAACCTCTCCTAGGCCTACCTGGAAACAAAGCGCTAACATCCTGCTCTTTTCTTTTCGGGAAAACACTTCCAAACTTCTTCGCACTGCTAGACGGACTCCCTTCTTTAACCAAACGCCCTTCACGAATCCCTTCCTCTAATCGCATGCCCATGCTTACCATTTCGGTGAAGTCACTGGGTGCGCTGGCTATCATTCTTTCATAGTAAAAGGATCCTAAAGTCTTCAAGAATATCTTAGTTATCTCTTTCTCCTCAAGGGGTGGATAGATTTGAGCAGCGATTTCACGCCACCTCTGGGCGTACTCCTTAAAAGATTCCCGGTCTCTCTGTGACATCGCCCGGAGTTGATCCCGGTCCGGCGCCATGTCAACGTTGTACTTGTACTGATGGACAAAGGCTTCACTAAGATCGTTAAAGTTACGGATCCGAATACTGTCTAAACCCATATACCACTTTAGAGCAGCACCCGTCAAACTATCTTGAAAATAATGAATCAACAAGTCATGATCATCGGAATACGTAGACATCTTCCTTACGTACATTGTCAAATGACTTCTAGGACACGAATCACCCTTATATCTCTCAAATTCTGGCACTTTGAATTTTGCTGGAATCTTGACATTCGGAACTAAACAAAGGTCATGCGTATTCTTCCCAAACAAATCCTTCCCTTTTAATGCTCTAAGCTCCTTCTGCATTTCCTGGAACTGATCCTGAAATTCTTCCGTTCTATCAAAGAGACCCAAACTTTCAGCAGGCTCGGCAGGATAAATAGGTTCATTCAAGTATGGCACAGAGTGGACCACAGGAGCAACGATCGTCATAATCGGTTGCGGAAAAGGTGTTATAGACGGAATTACTGGCGGCATGGCAGTTGTCTCTGGTTGAGGAAGAGACAAAGCAGGTTGAAATAAAGGTTGTACGGCAGGCTGATACCCCTCTGGCACAAAGTTGTAAGGCATTCCCCACGGAAAACCTTTCGGCATCTGATGTTGAAGCGGAGAGTTGATTTGAGTTACGGAAGCGGGAACTGTGACAATCTCGGAAACCACTGGAGTTGAAGTCTGAATCTCGGCAGCCGTAGTCGATGGCTGATTCTGAACAGCCACCAAACTTTCTACTAACGCGGTTAACTTTTCCATCTCGACACGAAGTGTAGCAACTTCCCCACGAAGCTCATGATTTTCCTGTTCCAAATCTTCCATTTTCCTTTGACGATTGGCCCGAGTGTCGTATCGGTGAGACAGCTTGACAACCTTTTGTGGAAAAAGAGCAAGGATGAGACTCTAGAAAACATGTGAAGTGGAATGTGGAATGATGCATGATGGCGATGCAAATGATGACTCATTTTAAAAGTTTTTCAAGGAACTTTGATAATTTTGCATACATCAATGGTAAAGGAATTTGGAACAACAAAAACTCAATCCATTAATCGAAAGCGATAAATTACAACTTACAATTTGGAATATCAAAATAGTAAATTACAAATTTGGGATAACAAATCCAATAATGAAAGAAATAAATTACAACTTCGAAACGTGGAATCCATAATGAAGTGATAAGTTACAATTTTACAACATGAAATCTAAAATAAAGCAATAAATTACAACTTTGGAGCATGAAGCCCATAATAAAACAATAAATTACAACTTCGGAGCATGAAGCCCTTTTACATAGTTTTACAAAATGACATCAATAAAACAAACTAAAAGCTAAAGGTCACTCGGAATCCTCAGATGAAGGACCAAACACCAGCTGTAACCGGAGCTTCTTGATCTTTTCTTCGTAAAAGTCTTCCATCACTTTCTTCTCAGCTATCAGTCGATCGATGATTTCTTCCTGCGGATTAGGAACGAGAGCCACGCTTATCGAACCTTCCCTTTTTCTCTTCCTTTCACTCGCATACTTCTTCAGCAAGGCATTCTTCTGACGAAGCTTCTCATCGTGGTCAATGAACCGGCCGTCTTGAATAAGCAGCAACTCCTCCTTCTCTTTTAACTATCGAGTCAGGACTCGATTCTCATACTCAGACATATGGTACTTTTCCTTCCAAGCATCCCTCTCAGACTTCATCCTAGCCAGATTTCCTTGATATTCTCCTACATCCGTGATAGGGATAACAACAGATGATGGTGCGATGGCAGGGAATAAATGTTTCTCAAGTTTATATGGCATCTTGAGAGCACAAGCCCTAGCACGGACCCACTGTAGGTAAGGCTCCAAAGAAACGGCACCTCTATGTCCCAGCATATCTCTCCCTTTCCTTTGGATATGGCGCCAAGCTCCTTCAATCTCCTTCTTAGCAGCCTGATGGGCTTGTCCTTCCTGAAGAAAGAAACCACTCACATGGATGTTGTTTGGTTTATCTCTCATCGGGTACCCGAACTGACGGCACGCTAGAACAAGGTTGTAGTTGATTCCACCCCTCGTACCGAGAAGAGGTACGTTAGGAAAGGAACCACAGCTATCAATGATCTCCACGTCGTGGTAAACTCGATTATACCAGTCAATGTCGAAATGAGTGAGAGCCATAATCTTTGGCGCCCAACGCGGTTCTTTCTCGAGATCCCAGAAAGCATCAGACCCAGGTAGATGCGAGACGTACCACTGATACAGCAACGGTACACAACAAATAATCATCCCTCCTTGATAAGAGTTTTGAAGGTGGATGGAGTAATATGTATCCCCTAGGGACCAGATTTCCAATCAGGAAAATTCTGATGGCGTTGATATCCACAAACTTATCGACGTTAGGGAATAAGAAAAGACCATATGCGAGTAAAGCAAACACGTCTTCGAAGGCAACAGTATCCTTTGTCTCAGCAAAATGGCGAGCTTTCTTCAACAAAAAATACGCCGGCAAACCTCGGACTCCTCCTTTCGTAGTCATGTTCTCCTCTACCTCTGACTTCCTTAAGTGGGTGATAGCTGCTATCTCGTGAGACTTGGGCTCTTCTTCTAATCCAGAGAAGGGAACATGGTCGGCAATCGGCAAACCAAGAATATAAGAGTACTCCTCTAAAGTGGGCATCAACTGGTAATCCGGAAAGGTGAAACATCGGTACAAGGGATCATAGAACTGAACCAACGTGTTGAGGATGCCTTTCTTCATCTTGTGCTTCATGAGCGGTACGATGGACCCATATTTCTTCTGAAAATCCGTCGGACTCTCGATCTTCGGAATCAAACTCTTCAGTTCTTCAATCTCAGGCTCCTTGAAACTAAAGCTTCGAGTATTTCTCCTTCCAAGTTCCATAATAACCTAAGATGTCTGCAAAAATCATTCCGAAGTTCCTTGAAAAACAAGTTTTTTTTTACAAAGATGTTGATGAATGCATGAATGAATGATGATGCAACAGTCACACACAAACTTGCAAACATGGTGTTCAAAGGTTCAACGTTCAGCATGGAGTCAAGGGTAAAGCCCACCCGAAGGTATGCACTAACGTTTCAATAACACCTGTAAGACATGGTTCTAAGAGTTCCCAGAGTCTACATTCCTCCTTCGGATATTACCAACGTCTTGATTACTCAATAATTAGCAATATTCTCAAGAGAAACTCGTCCGAGCGTAGCATCGCGTAACAACTACTTCCGAATTACTCCGTTGTAGTCTCCGCGCTACACCTAAAAAGGCCAAGATGGGTTAGGGTTCTACGGTCCTCAACTTCTCGGGCTCCTAGGTCGAAAATAATAATGTCTTCCGGATTACTCGGTAAACAAACATTAAGTTCAAGAGGGCCTTCCATTGAGTGGGGGATCCCATGCCTCCTTCTTCGGGATTACTCCCTCAAAGTTAACATGACTATACCGCCCGTCCTATTTCTTAAGTGTTACTTAATCCGGGTATAGGATTCGTCCTTTGCAAGAAACCCAAACAACCCCAATTTTAAACACATAATCAAACAAAACAAATAATAATAAACATATAAGACAAATTAGGCTTAACCCACTTAGGGATGGACCAGCAAGAGGTCAATCTTTCCCCAGCAGAGTCGCCAATTCTGTAGCGATAAAAAAATGTAGTGGGGAAAATCGGAGATCGAATTATTGATTAATTCGTCTCACAAGAGCAAGAGTCGCCACCGCGCTTTATTGTTTCCAAAGGAAAAGGGAAAAGAGCGAAATAAAACCCTAAATATGCAATGTAAATAATAACACAAAGCGTTTTTGAAAAGAGATCTTATGGTTCGGGGGTTGGTTATACAATGGGAAGGTATTAGCACCTAATGCATCTATAGTACTCTATAGGAACCTTTTGAAATATCTGTTTATTCAAAATTTGATTGCTCGATAAAAATAAATCGTTTTGGCCGAAAAGGGATACGGATAGTTTTTTTTTGAAGATACGACGACCTAACGTCGAAGTTTTTGCTTAAAGGGTATAAGTTTTGAAAAGGTTGAAATTTTGAAGGCAAATTATCCTAAGTTTTAATGAAAAATGCAAATATTCGCGCGATTAGATTTGAGGACATGAAGTCAACAAATTTATCGTTTTTCCTTTGGATTTAAACGTAAACGGAATAAACAAATAAATATGAAATACATAAACGGAAAAAATTAAAATGTGCGGATCATGATTAAGTACAATAATTAAATGATAGACTAAATGATATAATGCATTTTGGATTTAATATTAGTAAAAAGAAAGTGTTTTAATTGTTTCTCCATTTTTACGTATTTTTTATATGGATGAATACAAAGAGAATTAATTAAGGGGAATAAAATGTTTTTTTTTAAGTTTTCATGTTTCTATTTTTATGTTTTTGATATTAATATAAAAGGTTATTATTTTAGAATTATTAAAATACTAAATTAATTAAACTTAAAAAAAAGTTATTAACCTAACTCTAATTATCAAATTAACTCTTAAATGTTGAACTAATAAAATTAATTATTAAAAAGCTAAAGTCCTAAAAGGAGAGAAAGAAATTGCTAGAACGGGGGCGGGGGGGGGGGGGGGGGGGGGGGGGGTGCACAAGCAGCACGCTGGGCTTAAAGCAGGACAAGGCCCAACTAAGAATAGAAGCAGGGGGTGTAAAAAACCAATTCGTTTGGGCTTTAAGGCAGGACAAGGGGTTTGGGTCCAAAACAATGCTAATTGGTTTTAGGGTTAAACATATGCTTAGCTGAATGGGATTTAGGTTTTGATCCTGGCCGAAACGACGCTCATGCTCGCCTTCATCTTCTTCGTCTTCGCGCGTTTATCTTCTTTGCTTGAGTTCTGAGAACGTCCCCTGCCTATGGCCACCAGTGTCCTCGATCTCCTTCTTCCCTCCAGCGCGAGCTAAGGCAAACGACGGATTTACGGTACAATTTGTTTTCTATTTCGTTAAGGGTTTTGCTACTGCATGTTTGGTTTTACTTATTTTGATCCTAATTTCATGTTATGATTGTTGAGGGTGTTATGAAGGAAAAGAAGGATAAAGGAAATTACCTTTGGAGCCGGAGGAGGGAGTTTGAGGGTGCGTAGGAGGCCGGACGGCAGCGAGGGACACACGGGATGCTTGCTTCAGCTTGGTACCCTGGTATTCGTTCTTGATTCTTTACTTTGGGCTTTGATGAGGGTGAAAAACCTAGCTTCTGAATACCTTGATTTTCTTTCTTCTCTTTCACTGTACCCTTTGCGTTGCCTTGAACATTATGTCGCCTTGAATGCTTCCTTTGATGCTTCCTATTGTTGCCTTTGAATGCTTCCTTTGCTACTGTTGAAATGCTTACTTTTGACTAGCATGATGTTGTTGACGCTTTTTCTTCTTCTTTTCTGATTTCTGTACGCTTCGTGGAATTTTGCCTATGATGGACTCTGAGGTTTGGGTATTTGGTCGTTGGTTTTGGTTTTAGAAATGGTGATATTGGCTTTTGTGGCTCAATCAGATTCCCTGAGGTTTAGGCCATATTGTGATGGTTTGATTTTGGTTATGTTTGGATAATGCAGTACCAGGTTTATGGTGATTTTTAGGCCTAGGTGTTTGTATGGTTTACACAGATTTTACTGGTTTTTTTGAATGCAGTAGACATGGTTTTTTTGAGACAGGATGGTAATAGGTTTGGTTTATGACAGTAGGTTCCCTATTGGTTTTTTGTGTTTGGCCATAAGGTTTTTGATATGGTTATGGCAGGTTAACGGTTTAGCAATAGCAGGTTGATGGTTTTGGAGTTTGATTTTTGGTTCTATGCCGGTTTGGCCATGTTTACTGGTTTGTTCTCCAATAGGCTAATGGTTTATGACAGGTTATGTGGTTTAGCAGTATGCAGGTTTATGGTGATTGAGGTTTTAAAACTTGAGGCCTTGAAATGGTTTATGCAGTTTGTTTTATATCTCTTGTTGACAGCAGTTTTTTTTTCTCTATTTTTTCTAAGGCTTGGAGGTTGATTGATATATGTTTTAAGTGATTCCAAAATGTTATATCCACTTCTTCCTTTGTTTACGTTACAGGCTGGAGATTTGAAGATTTTTACAATTCTTGGCCTCCTGCATCACACTGTTACAGCAGTTTTGTTTGTATTCTACTCTTGTGTTTCTCCCTTTACTGTAATACTGCAGTAGCTTTGTCTTATAATTCTTTCTGCCTAAACCAAAACCTGCAAAACCAATTTCTTTTCTCTCTTCTCTCTCATGGGTACATTTGATATATAAAATGATATAATGTACTATTGTTCTGAAAATGCAAAGGGCTGGAATATGATGAATGAGGAAGTATAGGTTGCTTGCACATTGTTTTGAAACTGCATAATTCTTCTTTTGTCTTGCATGGAGCTTAAGTTTTTTAACTTCTTCCTACCTCTAGTCATGTTTACGTTACACTTTGGCCTTGGTTTGTGTACATTGTATATGCTGTTTGAAATTATGCATATGATGCTGATTTTGAAATATGTTGTGGACTTTTAAAAATGCAATTGATTTTTAATTATGCAGTTTTGAAAACAAGATGAATTTGTGCATATTTCAAAATTGTGCATTCATTTATGAAATAAAATTCCTCCCTTTTTTGTGAACCGGGAGAAATCCCGTGATTTGCAAAAAAGGGTAAACTGATTCCAGCCGTTTGCCTTTAATGATGAACATTAAATTTATTTTCTGCTTTTAAATATTTATTCAAATCTGACTTTTCTTTTAATTGTTTTTGCAGGTAAAATTAAATGAGCAGACGAAAAGGAATTGGATAGAAGATGAAGATTTAGAATTTAGAAAAATAGTTTTATTTTTATTTTTACTTTAAGCATTTATGTAATTGCCATTATAAATATTTTGTAATAACACAATATTTAAATGATAATTGTAATAAATAGAATGAAGTGAATAAAATTCTATTATTTTAAAATTAATTCTTTTTCTTTCCAATTATTTATCTATTGTTTATAATTCTTTAAATTATATAATAACTGAAAATCAAATCCAATCATTTAAATTCAGAATGATAAACAAATAAATAAACATCATTGGCCAATTAACAATTTTAATTATTTAATTCATTACTCATAATATTCTAAATTATAATAATTAAAAAATAGAATTTTAATTATTTAACCTAGAATGATAAAGAATTAAATAATCATTGTTGACCAATTAATAAACCCATTCTCAAAATGTTTATTTCATTATTCATAAGTCTTTAAATTATATAACAATTGAAAATAGATTTCAATTATTTAAATTTAAGATAATAAATAATTAATAAACGTCATTTAAATCTTGATCAGTTGATAAATTTAGCGTTCAACAAATAAATAGCTCTCGACTCGAAACAGTTATGAATTTTTACACTGCTTTAAAAATTTGATAAAAATAAGTCAAAACCCTTGCAATGCGAATGATGCAGATGGGAGATGGTATCTCAGGTCAAAATTTGGGGTACAACAATTAGGCTGTGTAAAAGTCCTTAAGGTAGTGCCATCCCACCATTGAGAGGTAGGTAGCACCACCGTTGGAGGTGTTCGGGTCAATTCGATTGTAGGGATAGTGTGGTCACCGAAGCAATAGTAGGACACCTTAGAAGTAACCCTAATGTCCTAGATCCTTTTTAATCTGAGGCAACCGTTTCGAGGCAACTGGATCTTGGACATAAGAGCGACCGCTAAAACGTCCTATACTTGACGACCACGTTTCGAAGGCAACGAGTGAGGCGTACCCTAGAAGTGGCAGGTGCATTGTGTGTTGTTTTCATGTTATGTTTTATCTTTGATCATGGCATTGTGAGCTACGCGTTGTTTTTTTAGTTATCATACATTCTTTCATGCGAGTTTAGCAGTTAGGAGTGCGGAAAATTAAAAGACGGAAAGGTAAAAGCTACACTATTACAAGGCGCGGCTCTATACATCGCCAAAATATAAAGACCCGTTTTTGATAAAGATGCGGAAAGTAAAAAAACAATAAACCTAATTACTATTACATCCTTGAACAGTTACAGAATAATCAATAAGAAAATAATGCGCGAAAAGAATTAAACCGGGAACGTCCGAGGGTGTTGGACCCTTTTGAGAAATTAAATTAAATTAAAGCCTAATTAATTATTTAATTAAAGAAAAGAAAGTGTATTTTTATGTTTTTTGTATTTATGAAAATAAAGAAGTTAAAATTAAAAGGAAACCCTAGATCTAAGTTTATTTCTTATTAATGAAAAAGGTCAAAATTAGGCTAATTAACTAAATTATTTAATTTACATGTTTATTTACAAAAATAATAATTAACAAATAGTAATAATGATGATTAATAAAATATGAGTAAAAAAAATATCAAAACCTAATTCTATGTAATTTTTATTTATTAAGAAAAAGATTAAAATATAAACCTAAATTAAACTAAGTTAATTGTTAGTTATTTATTTACAAAAATATATTAATGGCAAATTTAATAAATAATTAAAAAAACATTTTTGAGTTTCTGATTTTTATTAGGAAAAATTATTTGTAGTGAATTAATTATAATTAAAACAATTAAAAGAAATTAAGAGAAAAGAAAATGAAATAAAAAAACAAAGCAAACCAAAGGGGTGTCTGGCCCAAAGTGGAGGTGTATTGAAGCAATTCAGGCCCAAGAACACAAGCCTCGTTGACTTTCAGGAATCATGCGTATGCTGTTTGACTGGGGCGCACCATGGACTTCACCTTCTGGCCACTGGATGGATCTCATGGCCACTTGGCAGGCTTAGGCGTGAGGGTGCAAGATGGACCATTGAATCGTTGCTGCATTGGAATGGGTTAAGAAAAATATGAATAATTATGTGGGGGACCTGGGAATCGAACCCAGGTCCCAGTGGTGAACAAACACGTCACTAGCCAACTGAACTATGAAGCGCCTTTGTTAAATATATACACAACAAATATTATATAAAATACAAACAATTATTATGATGCAAACAAAAATACGCGCGCAGATTTGAACGTCCCAACCACACGGAGCCACGTATTGTCTTCTTCATCTTTTTCCTGCAAATATAAACAAGATAGCAGGGGTTTTAAACCCCCACAAAGCAAAAGTGCCAAGAATAGCGAATAGCCCTATGGATGATATAAATTGAGCGCGATAGTCTGGTTGAATTCGTATGGCCTTGACGAATTCAACCATGGTCATGACATGGTCCAATTTTTCCTCCTGTAAAAAACCCCAAAATCCAAGCTTTAAAAACCTAAATTTCGTCCATGGTATATTTTGATTCAGGCAGCGTTAGTTCAATTAGATTATACCAATCGCTTCAGAAGGTCCCTATTAGCATAAATCAAACAAGAAAATAGATTAAAAGCACATGAAACATGATATGCAGGTTTGAAAAATAAGGCAAACCGTGTGGCTTATTGTCTTGGATTCTTTGCATGTTTGGACTGATTCTTGATGCCAATAGACTCCTGGAGACTCAGGCAAGGTGCTTGAATCCTTTTTAGGCGTGGAAAGGCACTACAAGTAGGAAATCAGTTTCACACTTTTCTTGAGTTTTTTGCAATTTGGCTATGGAATTCTATGGCAGCTTTTTCGTGTTCTACACTAGGGTTGGCCTCAGCATATGTATGTGATGTGAATTAGGTTAAAACTTTGGCCCAAAAGTCCATGAAATTAAGTTTGCAATCTTTGATTTTCAATCATGTAATTTTCAATATTTTTCAATGAAAACCTTGCCAAATATGGATGATCTTCCCTTTTTGATTTGAGAAACAAGTTTGCCAGCTTGCCCTGATTTGATTTGCTTCACAAAAGATCCAAAAACACATCTTTTTGATTTTCCTATAATTAAAACCAATTAAATGAATTAATATTAATATAAATTCAAATTAATTAAAAATAAGAAAATAAATCATTTTGAGCTCAATGGGTCGTGCATAGGCTTTGGGTAATGATTCAAGGAAGAATTTGAGGCCTATTAGCAAATTTGAAGTGTTTTAGGCAAAGTTGACTTTTGAAAATTCCCAAAAATTTCCCAACTTCTCCAATGCCTATCTTGCTCAATTTTGAAGCTATGAACATGTTCTTGGACATTTTGGAAAGGTCTTTAAGTCCTCTAACCAATGCCTTTGGTCCCATGTCATTTTGATTTACCAATCTCAAGTTATGGTCTTTGACTTAAAGTGCCTTTTTGTTGACTTTTGAAAATGACCTATAATGTTGAAATTGATAACTTTTTGTGAGAGCATTTCTTGGACTTGGAGTGTGAAGATGAGTTGTAGGAAATGTTATCCTCTTCAAAATGAGCTTTGGATGGGATTTTTCTGATAAACCATGAAGAAGTTATGCCTTGGTCAATTTGCAGTTGACTTTTCAACTGTCCAAAAATAGAAACTTTGGCATCTTGAGACTTTTTGAGCCATGCTTGTGGAATCATGATCAAGAATTGATCAAATGATGATTGTGGCTTCAAAATGATATGTTGACCAAATTTTTTGACTTTTGACTGTCAAATGACCATTTTGCCCCTACAGTTGACTGTGAAGCAATTAGGGTTTTTGACTGTGCAACTTGATGCTGTGAGTCTTGAAACTTGACATATGGATGCTTGACAATGTATATAGGCATATGGGACTTGATTGGACCCTTGAAAACCTCAATTTCTTTGCAAGAACCAAAACCCTAATTTTGACTGTGTTAGGAGGCAATTGGACTGTGCAACCCTTGAGGGATTTTGAAACATGATCTTGCCAAATCTTGAAGAATATGGGAGGGAAAATTTTGGGGTACAACAACAAATATGGTAACCCTGAAGGAGGCTCCAAAGAATCCTAACACCGCGTCTCCTTGCTACAATCCAGGCGCTCGGTGCGCTTACCACTCTGAAAGTCCAGGCCATGATACCAACAACTGATGGGCTCTGAAGAACAAGGTGCATGATCTGATCGACGCAAATGAGATTGAATTTGATCCCCCTGAGACTCCCAATGTCATAACTGCACCCATGCCCAAGCATGGCTCGGAAATCAATGTTATTGAGGTTGTCTCTGTTATGGAATATGCTGATGACAAGGATTCTGATATTGACAGCTGGATCTACCCTACTACCAAAGATGGATCTAGTAATTGGACGGCCAAAGATTTTGTGCCAATTTCTTTTGTTCAGCAGTAATTGTCTTACTTGTCTTTCAGTTTTGTAATAAATAATATAAGCTCTATGGCCTTGTGTCTTACCCGAGGCGCAATGGTTTATTTGTGAGGGTCATTATATGTCATTTTCATATGTCATTGTTGTACCCCAAAATTTGCCTTCCATTTTTTTCATGCAAGATTTTTACCCTAGGGTTCCTGTACACTCAATTGGTTCAATGGTCAACCAGACAGGTTCTCTTCCTAGGCAGCAAATTAATAATTAAGGGTTTAAGATTTTCTCAGAGGTAATTGAGTCTTAAAAATCTCCAATATCTTAAAGACAATTTGCTGGAGTTTGTTAATTCTACAAGGCTGGCTAATGTTCTTGAAACATGTTTGATAGACAATGAAGTCCTGTTGGAATTAAGAGTAACATGTGATTTCATTATGCTTACCAGTTAGCTTTTGAACAAGAATTGGAGATTAAGATTTTTTGATCATAAGCCTTTGAGGTTAAGTTAATCAAATGGAATTGAAATTCTCAAACTTTCATTTTTGTTTTAAAGGTTTGATTGGAGTGCAAAGTGTTTTGTTTTTGTTCGATCATCTTTGGTGGTTGCTTGAAATACAAGTTACCTAGAATGAGGTTTCTTACTCAAAACATACAAATAAGAATTACAAGATTTAAAAGTTGAAATTGGTACAATATTTTCACAAGTTTATTCAGAAGTACTGTATTCATTACATTACAAGTTTGAATTTTTACAGAAGAAATGTCTACCAATGCAATAAATTACAAGATTTGTTTATGAAAAAAGGGGGAAGAGGGAAATCCTAAGTCTTCATCCTCAAGCAATCTCTCCAACTTTTTCTTGCCATCCATGCTTCATGTTCATGAAAAGAGAAAAGGAGAAGTTTGTTAGTAGTTCAAATATTCAGAAATGAACAAAACATATTCATCATTAGGGTGGTTTCTGCTAAATCAGAAAAGAAGGGTTTGTATTCTAAGGCCTCATGCGATCTTTGCTTAATCATTGGCCTAAGAATTTCTAGTTTGCAAATCACAAAGTACAAATTTGGTTCATAAACAAGCAGCAAAACAAGGCAAGCTGCAACCAACTGCAGGGCAGGCAAGCAAAGCAAACAAGGCAAACTATCAAAACAGAACCAGCAAACAAGGAAAACTGCTGAAACAGAACCAGCAAACAAGGCAAACTGCTAAAATAGAACCAGCAAACAAGGCAAACTGTCAAAACAAAACCAGCAAACAAGGCAAGCTGCAACCAACTGCAGGGCAGGCAAGCAAGGCCAGCAGCTGCAAATTGCTGAAAAACAAAACTTGTGCAACAATCTACAAAGTATCAAAGAAGGTCAGAAAGAGGGTTTTTGATTATAAGGGCCTCAAACCATGTCAAATTCTATCCTAGGCCCATTATCATTGTAAAACAAAGCTTGGCCCACAATAAATAATTCCAACCATATTCCTAGCCTATTATCCAAATCCAAATCAAGATATTCAAGTCCAATAGAGGCCTCAAAGCAATGTCCTATCACTGGCCTAAAAGTGTGTTTGCAAATCACAAAAACTTGGTTCACAAGCAAAGGAAAACAAAAAATCAAGCCTCATACATACTTCACAAAGGCGTGACTACATCATTGGCTAAGAGGTAACCTGTTGCAAATCTCAAGCATTTGGTTCACAAAAAGTAAAGAGAAAATCAGAAAGCAAAAGCTTCATGTTGTTTCAAATCAGAAAAATATCAGACCAACAATAGCCTCAAATTTTCCAAGTCCTGTCATAGGCCTAGAGGATTTCACTACAAATCTCAAGAACATTTTGTTTGGTTCATAGCAAATACAAAATACAACAAAAGTAGCCTGATAAGTCAGAAAAGTATAAACAAGTACATAAAACTGTAAAAGCAAAAGCAACAGTCAGCCAACCAAAGGACAACCACTTGAGTTGTTAAAACATAACAAGTACAAAGCAAGCAAAAGTCAACATCCACCATAAATGAATAACACAGCCAACAAGCAAAGTCAACTAGAAATTTGATTTATCAGGAAAAAAAAGGTACAAGCAGCAAAAGCCAGTATTCTTTATCCATCACTAAATCAATATAAAACAGGGCAACAATACCAAGCAAGGAGAGGAGAATTTTCTGGCTAACAAGGAGAAGACCCAGAAAGAAAAAAGTATAGCCATCTTTCAAAGCATACTGTCAACAATTCACAGCATACCAAAACACAGCAAAAGAAAGGTAATTTCCTAAAACTGTTTCAATATGCAAATATTCTGAAAATTTTTCTTGCACCAAATATACAACTTAGGGCCAATCAGAAACCAAAGTAGGAGAAGGTAAACAGAGCTAAAACCCTAAGTCTGATCATCATCACCAAAACAGAAGAAAAGCCAAAACCCTAAGTGAACCATTATCAAGTTTCGCTAAACCCTTTATCAAACAGAAGAGAAAACATTCAAACAGAAACACGTAAACAGAAGCATGCAAACAAAAGTATAAACCCTAAACCCTTTTTATCATCATCTTCAAGATAAACCTAACCCCTCAGAACTAGCAAAGAGATAAGAAAGGAAAGATCTCACTAAATCATGTAGAAGAAGCAAATCGGAACCCATAGGGTTCCGGTCGTCCCCTTTTAGATCTAGGCCGAATCTTATGTTTTCTGCAAAATCAAACGCTAAATTAGTAATCAGGAAGAAGAGAGGAAGAGATTGATGTAAAAAATTGAGGTTTTGAACCCAGCCGCCGCCGTCACCGCCGCGAGGCGATTTCCGGTGCGATCTCTATTTCTTCTCCGATGGAGGAACCTCAGAGAATGAGCGAGAGAATTAGAGAAGTGAGAGAGAAAGAGAGAAACAAATCAACCAAATGAACCACGTCCCTTGAACTTGGTTGTTTTGTTTAAAACAACCAGGCCTTCTCACATCAGGCCCAAAACAATGATACTGAGCCCAACCCCCTTTAGATTCGCTACACCCCCCATCCCCTTCATAAAAATCTGATTTTTGGCCATGAGTTTTGTGGGCTGAAAGCCCAACAGTTTCTTTTTTATTATTTCTTTCTCCAAACACCCTTTTTAATTGTTAACTCCCCTGACTTATTTTATATGTTTTATTTTTCTTTACTTTCTCTTAATTGCTATTATTAATATTATAACAATATTTATTTTTATAAATAAAAATCTCAAAAATATTATTTATGCATACATATTAAATATATTCATATTTGTTTAATAGACAAAAACATTTTCTTGTTAAAATTCATTTTTTTCAAAATTAATTAAATAATTAGATTAGGTTTATGATTATTATTTATTTAGAAATTTGTTTCTTTAAGCTAGTTTTTTTTGCTAACTTAATTCTAATATTCTTTTTTTTAGTTAATTATTTTTTCTTCTAAGTTAATTAAAGTCAAAACAAAATCCATGGCCTTATTCATTCATGTTTGTACATTATATTCATTTCACTTCTTATACATTATATTTACATTTGTTTCTTTGTACATTTGATAAATTCGATATGGTTGTAATAGATAATTAGGGTTTTTACTTTCTTGCAAATCCCCATTCATAAATTGTATAACCCCTCCCACAAAATGTTGTAATAGCGTAGTAATCTTTAAATTACGCAATTTATCGCTTTACATAGCATGTTAATAATTAGGGTTTGTATGGCAAGATAAAACCAATCAAATAGAAAACCCTAATCCAAGACAAAATCAAGCATGAAAATAACACACTTGCACACAAGCACCCCCTAGGGTTACTCCACTTGGTTGCCTTATATAAAAAATGGCCATATTACGCATGTAAAGTGTCTTAGCAAAAAACAAACAAATATAAGATCATAGACCCTCGATGACGCTATTCAAAGTTGCCTTACAAAATGATCTTAGTCCCTCAAAAATGCTAAGATACTTTGCAACATTGCTAATCATGGCTATACGATGACCAACGCCCGTCCCGTTTACATCCAAAGATAGGGTGATTTACCAAATCAATGGTAAGACAACAATGTCAAAGGAAAATAAAAAATGAACAAGAAAGACATTTGAGTAGGTAGATTACTTTTAGTTACTTGCTCCATTTCAAAACAAATATCTTTGCTATTTTCAAAACAAACACACATATTTCAAAACATCTTACAAACTTGAAAACATTTTCAAAAAGACAAACATCTTTGTACATTCTTACGAATGAGAATCATTACAAAGATTGCCTAAACAATGACCTCTTTTACAAGATACTTTCAAAGCCACACAAAGCATAATACCTTCCCTTTTCATAATCTACCCCCCAAACTCAAGAAACAATCTCAAAGGTCTTTCTTGTACTTTTTTACCTTTCCTTTTGGATAAAAGAAAATTCAGTGGCGACTCTTGCTAACCGCGACATTTGCGATAAAACACAAAACAATTAAGTCAATTCTCCCACCGTATCACAGAACTGGCGACTCTGCTGGGGATTTCTTATAAGTGGGGTTACCTTAGGGTTTAGATCGCATTTACTTGCTTACATTGTTTGACTTATATGCTTTACATTATGGTTCTATGTTTGGGTTTGAATCCTCTACCCGAATTTTGGATACATTATAGGTAAGTAGCAATACATTGTGGAAACTGTGCGGGGTATACCGACATGGTCTAAGTAATAGCTACGTTAGTGCAACATATTTATGGGTAACGGTAGCCTTTGAGTTAATCAAAGAGAATACGGGGCCGCTGAGTGATGTCATGAAGCACTAATGAACTTCTAGAACCTTTACTTGGCCAACTTAGCCTTTTAGGACGTAGTGAGATGACCGGCTTTGGTGCAGTCCGAAGTTGGTAGATACTCGATACTACACTGATTGAGGCTTGGTTTCTTGGGATATTTCGGTCGCCATTAAAGAGGCTTGAGCTGAAGCAATGACCAAGGAAACAATCCAGTGATATTGAGCTCCTTAGAACCCGGTTACTATTACTAGGACAAGTGTGATTGGTGGATCTGGAACTGACTGTTTAACGCTGGTTCGCGAAATGTCACAGAAGCAAGAGTCACCACCGTCTTTTATTTTCTCCAAATGGAAAGGACAAAAGCACAAAAAAATTCCTTATAGAGATTGCTCTCGGTTCGGGAGGTAGATTATAGAAAGGGAAGGTGTTAGCACCCTTTCTATCCATGGTTATCCATGGGCTCTTAGATACTTGCTCATTTGTGTTTTCAAAAATGGTTTGTTTGCTTTTCAATGTGGGTTTTAAAAAGTTTCTTTGAAAATTTCAGTTCGACTCTTGTATCAGTCCTCAAGAGTGTTTGAAAAGTTGCTTTCGAAAGCTTTTTTGAAAAGGTGTCGGTGTGAAAAGTATTTTTGATTTTGTTTTGAAATTTAGAGCAAGTATCTAGAGTCGCCTACCTACCCTAAGGAATTCGTCTGTGTAAATGTCCTTTAAAGTAGTGCCATCCCACCATTGAGAGGTAGGTAGCACCACCATTGGAGGTGTTCGGGTCAATTCGAGGTTCGGGACGTGGTGATCACCAGAGCAATGGGAAGACACCTTAGAAGCTACCCTCATGCCAGGTTCCCGGATCATGAGGACTTACTAAGACATCCTCTATCCCGATTTGACAGAAAATAAGGAAAGTAAAGTGCGAGAAATATATTACACGGCTTTGGGAGAGGTACATAAATATTATAAAGAATAATAAATAACTACGCGAATATGAATTAAAATTGGAAACGAGGGCGTTGGACCCTTTTTAATGAAATTAAATTAAATTATTATTAAATTAATGGAATTTAGAAATTATTTTTTTTTGAGATTTTTTGCATTTATGGTTTTAATGAGAAAGATTAATTGAAATTAAAATATTAACCCTAATTCTAATTGTTTTTAGTTTATTAAGAAAGTATTAAATTTTAACCTAAAATTAATCTAATTATTTACATGCAATTTTGGTTTATAAAAATAGATAATATTTAGTTATTAATAATGGTGAAAAAAGAATAAAAGTAATTAAAATAATTAAACCTAATTTCTACAAATTTCTAAGTTAATTAAGAAAATGCTTGAATTAAACCTAATTTAATAGCTACAATTAACGAATAATATTTATTTACAAAAAATATATTAATTAAATAAAATACTTATTTTTTGTCTTTTTCTGATTTTATATTGTTTTTAGGTTTTTTATGAAAATATTAGATTAAAGGAACTAATTAAAAAAAACAATAATTGAATCAAATAAAAAAAATAATGAAAAGAATATTGCAAACCTAGGGGGGTCTATCCCCAAATTGGGAGGTGAGATCTTAGCATTTTAGGCCCAATTGTCCCTGGCCTTGTGGACTTTTCAGGATGCGTGTAAGTGCGTTGACTGAGGTTTACCATGTTCCTCAAACTATGGCCTTTTGATTGATCCTGGTGTGTGCGTGGCAATCTGGACCAAGGGGTGTATGATGGCCCTCAAGGGAGAACGCTGCATAGGATAACGTTAATAAAAATATTATGGAAAGGGATGGGGACCTGGGGCTCGAACCCAGGTCCCAGGGATTACCACTAAGACACTTTGCCAACTGCTCCACTTGCTCGCTTTGATATTTATGTAACTCATCTTCTTCTTCTTCGTTGTGTTTCTTTCCTGAAAATAAAAGACAGTTAGCGGGGGTTTTGAACCCCCCCAAAATATGCATTTTCTGATAATAGCGATTAGGCCGTCCGGCCACATAAATTAGGCGCGAGGGTCGTTTCCAAATCGTCCAAGCCTGCTGGTTTCAACCATGGTATTGGCATGTCCTAATTTTACAGTGGTGAGAAACGCCCAATTTGAAAGTTCTGCAACCCTAACTTATTTCAATGGTGAAATCTCTAATAATGCATAAAAACTCAATTAAAATACGTGGTTAGCTTCAGAATACATCAATTAGTATGAATCCATCAAAGAAACACAATGAAAATGCTTGAATGCTAAAACACGATTATGAAAAAAATGTGAAAAAGTTTGAATCCTATTCACCAATTCTGGGCGTTAGGGACGTGGAAAGCTATTCAGTTAGCTTCAATAAGACACGAGGAAGCTTTTGCAATTGGTCTCTTGCTCTGAATCGTGCTAGAACCTTGTTTTCAGTTTTCACTTTTTTGGCAAAAAATTCAAGTTTGGTTATTGGTCTATGGCGCAGCTGGGAGCTTCTATGCATTAGGGTTGCACTATCTATATATGTGTGAAGGTTTTAGGTCAAAGAAATCAAACAAAAACCTTTGCATTCATGACTTTCAAGATTTGATTTTCAAGAATCTTTTCCAATATTTCTTCATGCCTATTTGGTACAAATCATGGCCAATCACTTCAATTCCTTCCATATCTGATCATGCACGAAATTTTAAACCTATTCCATGCACAAAAAGATTTGATTGCATTGGTTTGGTATTTTTCATGTATTTTAATTAATTAAATGAATTATTAATAATAAAAAATCCAAATAAATAAATAAAAATGATAAAAAACTTCCCTTTGGGCCACATGGTCGTGCACATGCCTTGGATGATGAATTGTGGAAGAAAAAGAGGCCCATTAGCATTTTTAGGTCATTTGAATCAATGTTGACTTTTCAAAATATCCAAAAATTTCCCAACTTCCACAAGGCATATCTTGCTCAATTTTTAAGCTTTGCTCATGTTCTTGGACATTTTGGAAAGGTATTTTAGTCCTCTAACCAATGCCTTTGGTCCCATGTCATTTTGATTTACCAATCTCAAGTTATGGCCTTTGACTTAAAGTCCCTTTTTGTTGACTTTTGAAAATGACCTATAATGTTGAAATTGATAACTTTTTGTGAGAGCATTTCTTGGACTTGGAGTGTGAAGAGGAGTTGTAGGAAATGTCTTTATCTTCAAAATGAGCTTTGGATGGAATTTTTCTGATAATCCATGTGGAAGTTATGCCTTGGTCAAGTTACAGTTGACTTTTTTAGCTGTCCAAATATGGAAACTTTTGCATCTTGATGATTTTTGAGCCAAGCTTTGAGAATCATGATCAAGCATTGATCAAATGATGTTTGTGGCTTCAAAATGAGATGTTTACCAAAAATTTGGACTTTTGACTGTCAAATGATCATTTTGCCCCTACAGTTGACTGTAGTGCAATTAGGGTTTTTGGCTGTGCAATTTTGTGCTGTAAGTCTTGAAACTTGGTATGAGGATGCTTGACCATATTTATAAGTATATGGGACTTGATTGGACCCTTGGAAACTTCACTTTCTTTGTCAGAACCAAAACCCTAATTTTTGACTGTTAGGAGGCCCTTGAACTGTGCAACCCTTGGGGAATTTTGAAGCATGCTTTTGGCAAATCTTGAAGAATATGGGAGGGCAAATTTTGGGGTACAACAGTTGCCCCTGTTCAATATTCTTAGACCTGAGGATGTAGATTGGCTGACGTGCCTTTCGTAATCCGAAGGTGGAAGATGATTGAACACTAGAGTGCCCAGAAATTTGCGCTCACATAGTAGTGTGATGGTGGGAATGGGCTTATAGATGCCATTTGGAGATTGATGGATAGGGTGATGGGCTTATAGATGCCATCTGGGTGTTGATCGCTTAAGAGATTCCTTAGCGAGAACTTGCGTACCTGCAAAAGAAAATGATTACCTGACCTGTTGCCAGAGCTGGTCTTCAGATTCTTTGTATAGATGTGTCCTGACTGGTTACAGGAGCTGCATCTGGAAATTCAAACAGTGATGAATGAACCAGGGATGGTTACTATCTCAACAGGAACGGTGAGAGAACCTTGGGCGATTACTACCTCAACAGGAACACTGAGAGAACCTTGGGCGACTTCAACCTCAACAGCAATCGTTGAGCGAATCTTGGGATGATTACTACCTCCGCAGTATCGGGGAGAGAACCATAGGCGACTACAACCTCAACAGCATACATTGAGAGAATCTTGGACGACTTCAACTTCAACAGCAATCGTTGAGCGAATCTTAGGATGATTACTACCTCCGCAGTATCGGGGAGAGAACCACAGGCGACTACAACCTCAATAGCAATCATTGAGAGAATCTTGGATAACTTCAACCTCAACAGCAATCGTTGAGAGAATCTTGGGATGATTACTACCTCCACAGGATCGGGGAGAGAACCACAGGCGACTACAACCTCAATAGCAATCATTGAGAGAATCTTGGATAACTTCAACCTCAACAGCAATCGTTGAGAGAATCTTGGGATGATTACTACCTCCGCAGTATCGGGGAGAGAACCATAGGCGACTACAACCTCAATAGCAATCATTGAGAGAATCTTGGATAACTTCAACCTCAACAGCAATCGTTGAGAGAATCTTGGGATGATTACTACCTCCGCAGTATCGGGGAGAGAACCATAGGCGACTACAACCTCAATAGCAATCATTGAGAGAATCTTGGATAACTTCAACCTCAACAGCAATCGTTGAGAGAATCTTGGGATGATTACTACCTCCGCAGTATCGGGGAGAGAACCATAGGCGACTACAACCTCAATAGCAATCATTGAGAGAATCTTGGATAACTTCAACCTCAACAGCAATTGTTGAGAGAATCTTGGGATGATTACTACCTCCGCAGTATCGGGGAGAGAACCACAGGCGATTACAACCTCAACAGCAATCATTGAGAGAATCTTGGATAACTTCTATTGAGTCTTTATCAGGAAAATCTGTTTGGGGTCGATTTAGCTGGACTAGAGAAGGCCTTGGACTGGATAAGAAACAGAGAATCTTAGGGTCGATTAACTGAACCGGTCTAGGTCTTGAAATGTCTTCAACTGGATAAGAAACAGGGAGATCTTAGGGTCGATCTGACTGAACCAGAGAAGGCCTTTGACTGGATAATAAACAGAAAATCTTAGGGTCGATTAACTGAACCGGTCTAGGTCTTGAAATATGATTGAGAACTTAACTGAATATTTCCTGAAAGGTAAAGGTCAGTCATATGCAATGTGTGATATGGATCAAGCAATGATGTTCTCAACATAAATGAGATTTGTAAGATATGATGCGTATATGCATGCTATAATGATGTATGTGATGTTTAAGAATGTATGTTTTCCGTCTAGGAAAGTAAATCCTTGACGGGTGCCGGGAAGTCACTCCTGGGCTGATGTTGGAGAATAGATTTCTGCTTCCGCTGGGGATAATAGTTGCAAGAATACCGGTGGGAGAAGATAACTCCGTTGGGGAATAAACTTGGCGAATGGAATATTCTGTGGGGAGAAAAATACTCTGGCGATCTTGCTGGGAAGTAATACTCTGTGGGGAGAGAGGTACTTTGCTGAAGTGTTGATGGTAACTTTGCTGGGGATACCATTGTTGTGTTGGAAGTGCTAATAGACTTCGCTGGGGATAAGAAAGAACTGTGTTGACGACGACCTTTCCGTGGCTTTTGGCTGAGGATAACCCAGTTATATCCTGGTAAGGAAATAACTCTTTGAATAAAGTCGGGGGACGCGTTCGTGCTCTGCGAGGATAAGCTTCCAGAATCTACTGGGGATAAGCTTACTGCTTGGGGAGATGGATTCCAACTTTCCTGGGGAACTAGATTGGACTCTCCTGGGGAAGTTTTGAACTGTATCGGGGAAATGACTCCATTGAACGTCTGATGTACCTCCGGGGAACAATCTTTAGGTCAAGACTGCCGGGGATGCTTGTTAAGAATATATATGCTGCTGGGGAATGTTGAGATCTGCTGGAGGATACTCAGCTTCCTTAAGGTTTGATAACATAGCTTGGGGAGAGTATATTGACTTGCTGACGTACTCTCTGGGGAATTAAGATATGCCGGTTATGTTCTTTAGCTGAACCTATCTTGGTACCTTGGAGGATGGAACAATTAGATTGCTTAGACAACTCTTTATTGCCCCTGTTTCTAGTGTTACCTGTAATTAATCCTTTGTTTCGTATGCAAACATTCATGAGCTAGCAAATTATTGTCAATGCATATATCACAAATTGAACCTTGGACGTTCTTCGCAAAACAAAACATAAAAAGGAAAAATAATTGGCACTTTTAACTGAAAAGTATATTTGTATTGATTTTTTGAATTGCCTGAAAATAGGCGTTTTATGTACAAGAGGCTGACGTCCTAGTAAGAGAACGCCGCCGAACAAAAGAGTTTATACAAATTTTGTACAAAAAGAAAGTAAAACAGCTGTGTGAAATGAATGATCCCACTGGGTTTCAACTCTGCTATTGCCTTTATAACTCTGAGCGTCTCATCACTTGATGACCTTGGTTGAAGGTGAAGCTGACTGATTGATGCCGTCTGAACTTGATGTAGATACCGGATTCTGGATGCAAAGTGATCCAATGAGACATAGTATTACGCTTTATCCCTAACTTTTGCCTGGACCGCCCTTTCGGGTTTTCAGTCCACCGGGATACCCATTTTTGCCCAAGCCGCCTTTTCAGGTTTTCGACTTGCCGGGTGTACAGATTTTTCATTTCATCCCTTCATTTTGCCCGAACCCTTTTGGTTCGCCGGGAAGCCCTAACTTTTGCCTAGGCATGTCAGCCTAGCGGGTCTTTTTTATGCGTAGTATTTTTTTACTATGTCTGCATTGGCGGGGTGAGGAAGGTCGTCACCATCCATGTTGGTTAGAATCATGGCTCCTCCTGAGAACACATGTTTAACCACAAATGGCCCTTCGTACGTAGGGGTCCATTTTCCCCTTGGATCACTCTGAGGAAGGATGATTCGCTTGATCACCAGATCCCCAACTTGATATTCCTGTGGTCTGACCTTTTTGTTAAATGCCCTGATCATCCGTTTCTGATACGTCTGACCATGACAGATAGCAGCAAGTCTCTTTTCATCAATAAGGTTTAGCTGATCAAGTCGCGTCTGGATCCAATCATCTTCGTTCAGATTTGCATCCTTCATTATCCGGAGAGAGGGTATTTGCACTTCGATCGGTAAGACTGCCTCCATACCATAAACCAAGGAGAAAGGAGTTGCCCCAGTTGACGTCCTGGCTGAGGTACGGTACCCATGTAGAGCGAACGGTAACATCTCGTGCCAATCTTTATAAGTCACTATCATCTTCTGCACAATTTTCTTGATATTTTTATTTGCTGCTTCTACAGCCCCATTCATCTTCGGTCTGTAAGGAGAAGAATTATGGTGTTGTATCTTAAACTGCTCTCAGAGCTCAGTGATCATCTTATTATTAAGATTGGTACCGTTGTCTGTAATAATCCTTTCTGGGACGCCGTATCGACAGATCAGGTTATGCCGAATGAACCGTGCCACAACCGTCTTGGTTACCGTAGCGTAGGAGGCCGCTTCAACCCACTTCATAAAGTAATCAATCGCCACTAGGATGAAGCGATGCCCGTTGGATGCCGTGGGTTTAATCTCACCGATCATGTATATGCCCCGCATTGCAAATGGCCAAGGCGCAGTCAGAACATTTAGGGGAACTGGAGGAATATGCACCTTGTCTGCATATATCTGGCATTTATGGCATGTCCGAGAATGTTGATAGCAGTCAGCTTCCATGGTGGACCAGAAATACCCTGCCCGAAGGATTTTCTTTGCCATAGTGTGTCCACTGGAATGTGTACCAAAGGTCCCTTCATGTAGCTCTTCCATGATCCTTTCTGCTTCAGTCTTATCCACACAACGCAGTAAGGTCGAATCATGGTTTCGCTTGTACAAGATGCCGTTGCTAAGGAAGAACTTCGCTGCGAACCTTCTCAGAAACTTTTTATTATTGACAGATGCACCTTCAGGGTATTCCTGAGCTTCCAAATATCTCTTCACCTCATGGTACCAAGGCTTCTCAGTCACCAATTCAGTCTCGAGATCACAACAGTATACCGGTTCGTCCAGTTTCCAGATGATGATCCGGGGAGCCTCATTGTCCCATTTGACCTTGAACATAGAAGACATCGTAGCTAACGCGTCCTCCAACTGATTCTCTTCTCTTGGAAAGTGTTCAAAGGTTATCTTCGTGAAGTGGGGGATCAAAGTCAACACACATTCTCTGTAAGGAATAAGATTCGGATGTTTCGTATCCCACTCTCCTTTGATCTGATTGATCACGAGAGCGGAATCTCCGAAGACACTCAGAAACTTGATCCTTAAGTCGATCGCAGCTTGAAGACCCATGATGCACGCCTCATACTCCGCCATGTTGTTGGTACAGTTGAAACATAGTCGGGCAGTAAGTGGAGTATGAGTACCTTGAGGAGATATGATTATAGCGCCAATACTGTTACCCAAAGCGTTGGAGGCTCCGTCAAAGTGCATAGACCATCGGGATCCTTCCTCGGGTCCTTCATCCGGTCCAGGTACTTCACAATCAGTTACTATCATGATGCTTTCATCCGGAAACTCGAAGTTCATTGACTGATAGTCATCTACGGCCTGATGTGCCAAGTGGTCTGCCAACACACTTCCCTTGATGGCTTTCTGGGTCGTGTACTGAATGTCGTATTCCGTCAAGATCATTTGCCATCTTGCTATTCTCCCAGACAGAGCAGGCTTTTCAAATATGTACTTTATAGGATCCATCTTTGAGATCAACAAGGTAGTGTGAGTCAGCATATACTGTCTCAGCCGGCGAGCAGCCCATACCAAAGCGCAGCAAGTTTTCTCAAGCAGTGAGTATCGGGTCTCACAGTCGGTAAACGTTTTGCTAAGGTAATAAATGGCATGCTCTTTTCGGCCAGACTCGTCATGCTGCCCCAGCACACACCCCATTAAGTTGTCAAGAACTGCCAGGTATAGTATCAGAGGTCTCCCTTCAACTGGTGGCATAAGAATGGGTGGTTCTTGGAGATACTCCTTGATTCTGTCAAAAGTGGCCTGACATTCATCATTCCAACGTACTACCTAATCTTTCTTCAGCAGCTTGAAGATTGGTTCACAGGTGGCAGTCAGATGCGAGATGAATCGAGCAATGTAATTCAGGCGTCCTAAAAAGCCTCTGACCTCTTTCTCTGTTTTAGGAACTGGCATCTCTTGAATAGCTTTGACCTTGGCAGGGTCCACTTGAATGCCCTTGTCGCTTACAACGAAGCCTAGCAACTTTCCAGATCTTACCCCGAAGGTGCACTTGTTCGGGTTCAACCTCAGTTTGTACAGTTTCAACAGGTCAAACAATTTCTGCAGATGATCTAGGTGCTCTTCCTCAGTCTGGGACCTTGCGATCATGTCGTCAACATACACTTCTATCTCATGATGGATCATATCATGAAATAAAGCAACCATGGCACGTTGGTAGGTTGCCCCAGCGTTCTTCAGTCCAAAAGGCATGACTTTGTAGCAGAACGTGCCCCACTGAGTAACAAAGGTAGTTTTTTCCATGTCTTCAGGAGCCATCTTGATCTGATTATAACCTGAAAAGCCATCCATGAAAGAGAACACCTTATGCTGAGCAGTATTGTCAACAAGGACATCAATGTGAGGTAGAGGGAAGTCATCTTTGGGGCTGGCCCTGTTCAGATCCCTGTAATCGACACACATTCTGACCTTTCCGTCTTTATTTGGTATCGGCACCACATTAGCAACCCACTGAGGGTAAGAAGTCACTGCAAGAAACCCAACATCAAACTGTTTCATAACCTCGGCTTTAATCTTCTCCGAAATCTCTGGACGCATACGGCGGACCTTTTGCTTAACTGGAGGGCAGTCTTCCTTAGTAGGCAAGTGATGGACCACAATATCGGTATCCAACCCGGGCATGTCTTCGTAGGACCAGGCAAAGATCTCCATATAATCATGTAGCATCTTAGTCAACCGTTGCTTCACGCTGAGCTCTAGGTTGGCACCAATCTTTACCTCTTTCTTGTCTGCCTCAGTACCCAAGTTTATTGTTTCCACTGGCTCTTCATGTGGTTGAATTGCCCTCTCTTCCTGAAGTAACAGTCTTGCAAGCTCGCCAGGCACTTCGCAATCATCTTCACCTTCGTCTTCGACTAAGTTGATCGGATTTTCGAAGTCATAACTGGCAGTAGCAGAGTCGTTACCAGTGAGATCCAGAGTGGATTGAAACCTGTATGAGTGAGTGTGTGTGTAAATACAGCTGTTTTGAAATATATAAAGGAAGGAAAGACAGAAAAGGAGCATAAGATTTGAAATGCAAGAAAACGTCCAAGATTTTTATTTATGATATATGAAATGACAATTTATATGCCCTCACAAATGAAGCCAAGGTGCCCCGGGTAAGACACCGGACCATAAAGTTCAATTTATTGTTTATTACAGATACCAAAACAAAGAATTCATTACTCAGTAACAAGAGAAACAAGTAAGTTATCCTTTGCAATCCAATTGCTAGGTCCACTGTCGGTTGCCGGGTAAATCCAGCTATCGAATTCAGCTTCATCCACTTCATCTTCGTCCCCAATAGCATTCACTCCATGAGCAGGCAGGGGAGCTGTCACTACATTAGGCTTCTCAGATGCCTCAAACTGTACCTCCTTGGCATCAATAAGATCCTGCAGCTTGTTCCTTAAGGCCCAACAGTCATCAGTGGAATGCCCCGGGCTATCAGAATGGTACGCACAGCGGGCATTTGGATTGTATTTGGGAGAGGCAGTGTTCACAACTTTTGGGGCCTCTCTGACAGTTACTAGGTTGGTGGATAGCAACTGTGGCAAGATCTGCGATAAAGTCATACTCAAACGGGTAAACTCCCTCCGGGGTCTTTCATCCCTTTGAGGATTGGTTGGCCGAGGAGCGGCAACAGGCTTAGCAATCATTACCGCACTGACAGATTGGTGGCGCTCAGGTTTCTCTTGCCTTCTAGAGCCATATACAGCACTAGCCTCCTTCTTGAAGGGTTTCTTCTCTGAACTGGACGATGCACCCTTCGAAATCTTTCCAGACTTCAACCCCGCCTCAATTCTCTCTCCAGTCAGAATAAGATCAGTAAACCCTGCAGACGAGTTACCGATAAAATGGTTGAAAATGGCCCAGATAGGGTCCCCAAGAACATGTCTACCAACTCCCGGTCAGTCAACGGAGGCTGCACCCTACCAGCCAGATCCCTCCACTTCTGAGCGTACTCTTTAAAACCTTCACTTGAACCTAACAACATACCCTGGAGTTGGGTACGTGTAGGGGCAAGGTCGACATTATATTGATACTGCTTATAGAAAGCAGTAGCCAACTCCTACCAGTTACAAACCTTGGTCCCATCCAGCTGATAGAACCATTCGAGATGAGTCCCTGAAAGACTCTCCTGGAAGAAGTGGATCCACAAATTCTTATCCACTGAGTACGGTTGAATCTTCCGCACATAAGATCTGAGGTGTAGCTTGGGACAAGACGCCCCGTCATATTTGGTGAAGGATGGCGCTTTGAATTTACGAGGGATAACCACACCAGTAGACAAACCCAAATCTCCGAAATCCAGCCCCAGCACTTGTTGGATTTCCATAGCATTCAACCTGTCTTCCAACTGCTTGTATCTGTCTTCTGCAGGAGGATACTGTTCTTCATTAAAATCAGTCTCGTTGTCGGAGACTACCGGACTTGGACCTTTTCCCTCTTGAGGAGTACCCTTGCCTATAGAAGAACCAGCCTCTTCATTCTGCAGAGTATTGCCAAACCTTTGGCCCGAGTTGAACAGAACAGTTCTCCTCTTCTTCTTCTTTTCCTTCTTCAGGAGAAGAGCCTTCAGCTCTTCTTGGCCCTGAGCCAAACCCATGATTAGTTCCTGAAATTACGCATTCTGCGCCTGAAGAGCTTTGATGGACATCTCAGTTGATGATGAGTCAGGATTCATGATGCTGAAATAAACAGCGAAGAACGGTAAGCAACCTGAAAAGAAGAAAACCTGCTATGCACATGATGAATGGAATGCGTATGATTTATGTTTTCAAAGACAATCGGGAATCAACTTTGTAAACAAAAAGGAACACACTTCATTAGATTCAACTTTGAAACTTAAATTGTTCAACAGGTTGCCCTTAGGCGTTACATGGAAGGAAATACTGAAAAAGGGAAGTAAAACTGTAAAAGAACACCCAGAGCTCCTTATTGATCCCATGGTCTCCTCTTCTCAGTACGGATGTAAGCATTCAGAGCTCGCTCATTCTCCAACTGCTTTGTCAGCTTCTGGATCTTTAATTCCTGCTCGTTGAACTTTTCCCGATAAGAATCCCGTTCTTCTCGCAATTGCGACCAAGATCTCTTCAATGTCTCATAATCAGTAGGTATCTGAGGAGGAAGGACAGTTGGAGGAACACCATCTTTGTCAAGACACTCAAGAATGACGGGTCTGACAGCTTCATATGGCATACCTAACTTCTGAGCACGGATGCGAACCCATTTGTAGTAGGCTTCCATAGGTAAAGAAGTCTTTGGCCCCAACTCTTGTGGGTCAACTTTATGAACTTTGTCCCAAGCCTTGATGAACCTACGACGCAGCTCGTCACTATCCACCTGAAACTCAAAACTGATGTGAGGCACCAACATTTCATGAGGCCCTGCTCTTCTGGCTCTTCCAAACTGACGGAGTGCTAGACATGGATTGTAAGAGATCCCTCCTAGGGTACCAATCAGAGGAACATTAGGGTATTCCCCGCATCAATCAATAATAGCTATCTCATCCAAACCTCTGCAAGTCCAAATGATGTCTTTATCGGTGAGAGACATTAACCTATGAGCCCAACCTCTTCCTTCTTGATTCTTCAGCACGAACTTAGGGAGGTGCGAAATAAACCACCTCACCAACAAAGGGATACAACACCATAGGGTTCCTCGTCTTCGGGTAGTACGAGCATGAAGTTGTTGCAAGATGTCACCCAAGAGAGTGGGCACCGGATTCTGAGACATAAAGATCCTTATGGCAGTAACATTGATGAAGTTGTCAGGATTAGGAAACAAGACTAACCCATAGATTAAGAGAGCCAAGATGTCTTCATATGCCCTAAAGTCCAGGTCATTCCAGAAGCTGTTAGCCTTACCAATTAGAAACTTGGCCAATAAACCCTTAACTCCGCTTCTAGCTACCCAGTTGTCCATTACCTCTTGATGTGTCAAGGGAAGAGCTGCAGCCACATCCTCAAGCCTGAGGGTCTTTTCCCAACCAGTGAAGGGAGTCTGATCCAAGATAGGGATACCAAGCAAATCAGAGAACTCTTCCAGGGTAGGGACCAGCTGGAAGTCTTGAAAGGTGAAGCACTGGTACAGAGGGTCATAGAACTGGGTCAGAACACTCATCAACTGTTGATCCCGCTTTGCAGTGACTAAACTGAGAAGAGAACCATGCCTCTGAATGAAGGAAGTGGTATTTGGAATTCTGCTAACCAACTCTTCAAGCAACTCAGGTGAATGAACAAAGTTGAACCGGATAGTATTCCTTCGCACATGCATCATGATGTCCTACAAAACGGAGCAAAGGTGAAACCCTCTTGTCTTTGAAATGGTCAGTCCTTATGCAGGATGCATGCAATGCTCATGATGTTATGATGTTATGATAAAGCACACCACAAATAGATACAGAGGCAAACATGGTAAGGCACACAAGTCACACAAGGCAAGCCCCTAAAGTTTAGGCCAGCATGAGGTCTAGGTACTACCCTCTTTCAGTTTGTTGGTTTATACCTGTCCTATCAAAGTAATCGGGTTCTTAGAGGATCCCAATATCATTGACTACCCTCAATCGGTCATAACTCCAGCATCACAATCTTTTCTTGCGGCCAGAACCATCACGAGAGTTTAGCCTCAATGGGCGTAGCATACTGCTACTGTTCTAATGGCCAAGTTGTGTCAATTAAGGTTCTAAGGTTGTTGGTGCTTAATGACTCCTCAGAAGACCCATATTCTCCTCGTTGCGACACAAGGGATATCGGTACAGACCAAGGTGCCACACCAACGTAGCCACTGCTTCACCCGTGTCGGTCTACGCCGGACAGGTCCCTCACAGCTTATGCTACCTAAACAGGGTATCCCCAGATCCGGGTTAGGATCTATGTAACTCCCATGTAACCCACAAATTTAAAGCAGACAAGTCAATACAATTGAAAACACAGTTATGAACTAACCCTAAGGTACACCTCACTTTAAGTTTTTATCCCCAGCAGAGTCGCCAGTTCTGTGATTGGTGGATCTGGAACTGACTGTTTAACGCTGGTTCGCGAAATGTCGCGGAAGCAAGAGTCGCCACTGTCTTTTATTTTCTCCAAATGGAAAGGACAAAAGCACAAAAATTCCTTATAGAGATTGCTCTCGGTTCGGGAGGTAGATTATAGAAAGGGAAGGTGTTAGCACCCTTTCTATCCATGGTTATCCATGGGCTCTTAGATACTTGCTCATTTGTGTTTTCAAAAATGGTTTGTTTGCTTTTCAATGTGGGTTTTAAAAAGTTTCTTTGAAAATTTCAGTTCGACTCTTGTATCAGTCCTCAAGAGTGTTTGAAAAGTTGCTTTCGAAAGCTTTTTTGAAAAGGTGTCGGTGTGAAAAGTATTTTTGACTTTGTTTTGAAATTTAGAGCAAGTATCTAGAGTCGTCTACCTACCCTAAGGAATTCGTCTGTGTAAATGTCCTTTAAAGTAGTGCCATCCCACCATTGAGAGGTAGGTAGCACCACCATTGGAGGTGTTCGGGTCAATTCGAGGTTCGGGACGTGGTGATCACCAGAGCAATGGGAAGACACCTTAGAAGCTACCCTCATGCCAGGTTCCCGGATCATGAGGACTTACTAAGACATCCTCTAATCGACGATCACCTTTCGAGGCAAGGCAACAGTGAGGCGTACCCTAGGGGTGGTGTGTGATTTGTGTGTCAGATTCTTTTATTTTTGTCTTGTCATGTTATGGGTGATCTACGCGTTTGTTTTTATTTTTATCATTCATTCTTGCATGCATTTATTTAACAGTTAAAAAGATGCGAAAATTAAAAGTTCTAAACTATTACAAAAGGCGCGGGTCCACATCGCCAAAATTTCCAGGACCCGATTTGACAGAAAATAAGGAAAGTAAAGTGCGAGAAATATATTACACGGCTTTGGGAGAGGTACATAAATATTATAAAGAATAAAAAATAACTACGCGAATATGAATTAAAATTGGAAACGAGGGCGTTGGACCCTTTTTAATGAAATTAAATTAAATTATTATTAAATTAATGGAATTTAGAAATTATTTTTTTTGAGATTTTTTGCATTTATGGTTTTAATGAGAAAGATTAATTGAAATTAAAATATTAACCCTAATTCTAATTGTTTTTAGTTTATTAAGAAAGTATTAAATTTTAACCTAAAATTAATCTAATTATTTACATGCAATTTTGGTTTATAAAAATAGATAATATTTAGTTATTAATAATGGTGAAAAAAGAATAAAAGTAATTAAAATAATTAAACCTAATTTCTACAAATTTCTAAGTTAATTAAGAAAATGCTTGAATTAAACCTAATTTAATAGCTACAATTAACGAATAATATTTATTTACAAAAAATATATTAATTAAATAAAATACTTATTTTTTGTCTTTTTCTGATTTTATATTGTTTTTAGGTTTTTTATGAAAATATTAGATTAAAGGAACTAATTAAAAAAAACAATAATTGAATCAAATAAAAAAAATAATGAAAAGAATATTGCAAACCTAGGGGGGTCTGTCCCCAAATTGGGAGGTGAGATCTTAGCATTTTAGGCCCAATTGTCCCTGGCCTTGTGGACTTTTCAGGATGCGTGTAAGTGCGTTGACTGAGGTTTACCATGTTCCTCAAACTATGGCCTTTTGATTGATCCTGGTGTGTGCGTGGCAATCTGGACCAAGGGGTGTATGATGGCCCTCGAGGGAGAACGCTGCATAGGATAACGTTAATAAAAATATTATGGAAAGGGATGGGGACCTGGGGCTCGAACCCAGGTCCCAGGGATTACCACTAAGACACTTTGCCAACTGCTCCACTTGCTCGCTTTGATATTTATGTAACTCATCTTCTTCTTCTTCGTTGTGTTTCTTTCCTGAAAATAAAAGACAGTTAGCGGGGGTTTTGAACCCCCCAAAATATGCATTTTCTGATAATAGCGATTAGGCCGTCCGGCCACATAAATTAGGCGCGAGGGTCGTTTCCAAATCGTCCAAGCCTGCTGGTTTCAACCATGGTATTGGCATGTCCTAATTTTACAGTGGTGAGAAACGCCCAATTTGAAAGTTCTGCAACCCTAACTTATTTCAATGGTGAAATCTCTAATAATGCATAAAAACTCAATTAAAATACGTGGTTAGCTTCAGAATACATCAATTAGTATGAATCCATCAAAGAAACGCAATGAAAATGCTTGAATGCTAAAACACGATTATGAAAAAAATGTGAAAAAGTTTGAATCCTATTCACCAATTCTGGGCGTTAGGGACGTGGAAAGCTATTCAGTTAGCTTCAATAAGACACGAGGAAGCTTTTGCAATTGGTCTCTTGCTCTGAATCGTGCTAGAACCTTGTTTTCAGTTTTCACTTTTTTGGCAAAAAATTCAAGTTTGGTTATTGGTCTATGGCGCAGCTGGGAGCTTCTATGCATTAGGGTTGCACTATCTATATATGTGTGAAGGTTTTAGGTCAAAGAAATCAAACAAAAACCTTTGCATTCATGACTTTCAAGATTTGATTTTCAAGAATCTTTTCCAATATTTCTTCATGCCTATTTGGTACAAATCATGGCCAATCACTTCAATTCCTTCCATATCTGATCATGCACGAAATTTTAAACCTATTCCATGCACAAAAAGATTTGATTGCATTGGTTTGGTATTTTTCATGTATTTTAATTAATTAAATGAATTATTAATAATAAAAAATCCAAATAAATAAATAAAAATGATAAAAAAACTTCCCTTTGGGCCACATGGTCGTGCACATGCCTTGGATGATGAATTGTGGAAGAAAAAGAGGCCCATTAGCATTTTTAGGTCATTTGAATCAATGTTGACTTTTCAAAATATCCAAAAATTTCCCAACTTCCACAAGGCATATCTTGCTCAATTTTTAAGCTTTGCTCATGTTCTTGGACATTTTGGAAAGATCTTTGAGTCCTCTAACCAATGCCTTTGGTCCCATGTCATTTTGATTTACCAATCTCAAGTTATGGCCTTTGACTTAAAGTCCCTTTTTGTTGACTTTTGAAAATGACCTATAATGTTGAAATTGATAAATTTTTGTGAGAGCATTTCTTGGACTTGGAGTGTGAAGAGGAGTTGTAGGAAATGTCTTTATCTTCAAAATGAGCTTTGGATTGAATTTTTATGATAATCCATGTGGAAGTTATGCCTTGGTCAAGTTACAGTTGACTTTTTCAGCTGTCCAAATATGGAAACTTTTGCATCTTGATGATTTTTGAGCCAAGCTTTGAGAATCATGATCAAGAATTGATCAAATGATGTTTGTGGCTTCAAAATGAGATGTTTACCAAAAATTTGGACTTTTGACTGTCAAATGATCATTTTGCCCCTACAGTTGACTGTAGTGCAATTAGGGTTTTTGACTATGCAATTTTGTGCTGTAAGTCTTGAAACTTGGTATGAGTATGCTTGACCATATTTATAAGCATATGGGACTTGATTGGACCCTTGGAAACTTCACTTTCTTTGTCAGAACCAAAACCCTAATTTTTGACTGTTAGGAGGCCCTTGCACTGTGCAACCCTTGGGGAATTTTGAAGCATGCTTTTGGCAAATCTTGAAGAATATGGGAGGGAAAATTTTGGGGTACAACAACAAGTTTAAGCCAACTAAAATTCAAGAGGGTACTTACCTATAAAACTCCATGCAATCCTAAACCTAGGACTTGTTTTCTTTGCTTGTATATGCATACTTGTACATAACATCATGGACATCATGAACATCATATACATCTACTAACCATTTCAAGGATTTTGGGGATTCATCTTTGTTCTTCTTTTGTAGGATATGGATTCACTTCGCAGGAAAACTATTCAAGTCAACCTTGTGAGAATTCCTCCACAACATAAGGAGCTAGCTTCAAAGATTCCTAAGAACTCCTCATTCACCGAAAGACATGGTCGTCTACTCAACTTGGTCACCTCCAGCACAGATGATGATATGATGAAGGTGCTCTTTTAGTTCTTTGATCCTTTGCACCATTGCTTCACATTCCCCGACTATCAACTTGTGCCTACTTTAGAATAATTCTCCCAACTCTTGAGGATTCCCATTCTCAATCAACTACCTTTCAACAGTACGGAAAGAGACCCAAAGCCAGAAGAGATTGCTCAAGCTCTACACTTACACTCATCTGATGTCACAACTCATTGGGAAACTAGAAGTGGTGTCAAAGGCTTCTTAGCAAAGTTCCTGTTTGAGAAAGCCTAAAGTTGTTGGAATTCCTTAGACTTGCAAGCCTTTGAGGAAATTGTGGCTCTTCTCATCTATGGGATGGTTTTGTTTCCAAATCTTGACCAACTCATAGATGTGAACACCGTCAAAATCTTCTTGTCATGCAACCCGGTGCCTACATTATTAGGGGATATCCTACACTCTTTTCACACTCGCACAATGAGGAAAAGAGGTGTCCTTATGTGTTGCACTTCTCTCCTGGAAAGATGGTTAATTTCTCATCTTCCCCAATCAGTCTTAAAGAATGAGCAAGGTTCAAGGTGGTCACAAAGGTTAATGACGCTCAAACACTCAGACATTCATTGGTGCTTCTGATCCAAAGAGAATGTTATCATTGTTGACCGTTGTGGAGAATTCCCTAATGTCCCTCTACTTGGAATTAGGGGAGGCATCACCAACAACCCATGTTTATCCTTGAGACAGTTTGGTTACGCCTGAAGGGATGGCCCGCACGAGATGCTGATTCAAGGTTTGGTATTCGACTACGACAACGACGATCAAGGTCTTCGCCAGAGATTTATCCGAGCTTGGAGGATGTTAAACAAGGTGGATAGCAAGACTTTGGGGCACAAGAATTCCATCCCTCTTGATCTTTACCTCAAATGGGTACGAACTCGTGCTCAGAGTCTTATGATGCCTTACCCCTCTATTCTCCCGGTAATCATTGAGCCTGTTAAGGAAGGAGATGTTCCATACACTATCCTACATCCTGACATGCCCACATATCTTGAAGGCCTACAAAGGGATTAGATACAACTCAAAGGAGAGCGAGATACTTTCGAAGCCCAATTCTACGCAAGCGAGAATAAGGTTTTGGAACTCACTAGGCTACTTCATGAGGAGCGGACTCTAAATGCCTACATTGCACCAAAGAGGATGCGCACCAGTTTTTTATCTTAGAGTTTTGTATTATTTTGTCAAGGGGCATTGATGTACTCAAACTTTATCTTATTAATACAACATGTGTTTCTTTTTATCTAAAACAAACTTGAATCTTTGAAATCCTTGAAAACATTGCATAAACACATATCATTCATCATAACATAAACAAGTCTTTTGCAACAAGTCTCCTCATCTCTCTACTGTTTATTTCAGTAAGATGGATCTCGAACAAACAGTGAAAGATCTCCAAGCTCAGAACATGCAGTTTCAACAGTTGCTCATGACCCTATCCAAAGGGCAAGAAGAATTGAAGACTCTGCTAGCTGAAGAGAGGAAAAAGAAAACAAAGAAGGTAACTGGAGTCGTAAACATGGAGAGAAGATTTCAGGGACAGACAAGAAGGACTTTGAACTTTACAACAATATCTTGTGAAGGAGAAGGGAAAGGCAAGGAAACAGCTGTCCCGTCAGAATCAGAAGAAGAGGAGGAAGAAGAGGAAGACTACTCTGATGAACAGTATCCTCCAGCTGATGAAAAGTACAGACATCTCAAAGAGCATTTGAGCGCGATGGAAATACAAAAGGTGTCGGGCTTAGACTTTGAAGAATTGGGACTAGTGTCGAGGATTATGATTCCTCCAAAATTTAAAGTGCCTATATTTGCCAAATATGATGGAGTGTCATGCCCTAAAATGCATCTCCGATCATATGTGAGAAAAATCAAACCCCGCACCGCTGATAAAGACTTGTGGGTGCATTTCTTCCAAGACAGTCTGTCTGGAACACAACTCGACTGGTTTTACCAACTAGAAAGAGCCAACGTCCACAGTTGGGAAGATCTTGCCGCAACTTTCTACAAGAAGTATCAATACAATGCTGATTTGGCGCCTACCCGTACTCAACTCCAAAGTATGGCCATGGTTTCCAATGAAGGTTTCAAGGATTACGCACAAAAATGGAGAGATTTGCTGGAAGAGTTCAACCCCCTCTGTCTGAAAGGGAATTGGTAGACATGTTCTTAGGCACCTTATTTGGTCCCTTTTTCAACCATCTAATCGGAAGTTCATCTGCAGGCTTTACTGAACTAATACTGACCGGAGAAAGGGTGGAAGCTGGTATAAAAAGTGGAAAGATTCAGAAGGATTCGTCTTCTTCTACAGCTGTAAGGAAGCCTTTCATCGGGAAGAAAGAAGTAGTTGCCGTATATCCACAAAGAAACCAAGAGAGATCCGAACACCGACCAATGGTGGGGGCTGTTATGATTCCAAGGCCTACGTCTGATCAACAAAGAAGTAATAAACCAAGGGTGGAAAGACCAGTTAGGCAATTCACCAGAATTAACATGACTCTGTCCCAAGTATTACCGCATCTTATGAGATCCAACTTGGCAACCTTGAAAGAAGCTCCAAAAAACCCCAATACAACATCCTCTCATTATCACCCCAATGCCCGTTGCGCATATCACTCTGAAAGTCCTGGTCACGATACTAATAACTGTTGGGCCTTGAAAAACAAAATACAATACCTCATTGAAGCAAAAGAAATTTAGTTTGATGCGCCCGAGAAGCCAAATGTCATTTCTGCTCCCATGCCCAGACATGGTCACAACACCAATGCTATTGAAGAAGATTTGTTTGTTACCATAGTTGATGAACTCATGACTCCACTTCCAACCATTAAGATAAACTTGTTGAAAGCTGGTGTGTTCCCGGGCTATAATGAAGTTTTCCATCTCTGCTTATCCTCACCAACTGATTGCCCTTTATTGAAAACAAGCATTCAACACTTGATAGATAACAAAGAGATTTTGTTTGAAAGTACTCCTGTTTCACCTATTCTTGTTGAATATGTTTCAATCATTACCATTTCCGCCAATTCTTCCAGGTTCTCCACCAAAAGACCCGTTAGAATTACATCGGTTCTGAAAGCAACTCCTCTAATAATCACAATGCCTGGGCCAGTCCCATATGAATCAGACAAAACTGTGCCGTAGAATTACGGAGGGGACATTTACTACCATGACATCAAACAAGACTGGCCGGCCACCAAAGAGATAAACTCCGAAGAATAAGATTCCGACATCAGCAATATTGCTGGAACTAGTAAAATTACCCGAAGCGGTAGGATCTTTTCTCCAGAAATTGCTCCCCCAAAGGAAGTTTCTGGACCGTGGCTGTTTCAAAGGTTACTTCCGTACCCATAATCATCTCTGGAAATGCTCCTATTGACGAAGCTGTTACAACCCCTGTTGTCATTCCTACCAACGCTCTTGCTTCTGAAACTTTAGGAAAGAGTATTCAAGTGGAGCATGTCCGGACGAAGGCTCAATCACTAACTATCCCTGAGACATCCAAGAGAGAAATGGAGGAGATCCTAAAAATTATAAAGAGGAGCGACTACGATGTAGTTGAACAGTTGGGGCAAACTCCCTCCAAGATTTCCATGTTGGCATTACTACTATGTTCTGAGGCACTTGCGAAAGCCTTGGTGAAGTTCCTAAAAATAGCCCATGTGCCTCAAGAGACGTCTGCTGATTAATTCCAAGACTGCGTGGCCAGCTTGACAACGGATAACGGCCTAGGCTTCTCAGATGCTGATCTGACACCAAGGGGAAGAAAGCACAATGAGGCATTACATGTCTCTGTGGAATGTAGGGGCACAACTCTGGCCCATGTTTTGGTGGACACTGGCTCATCTTTGAATGTATTACCGAAAAAAGCTCTTGACAGACTTGACTACGAGGGGCTAACATTAAAACCAAGCAACATAGTAGTAAGAGCATTTGATGGCTCGAAGAGGATGGTACACGGGGAAGTGGATATCCCCATGAAGGTTGGAACACAAAATTTCAATTCAACCTTTTATGTAATGGATATCCGCCCTTCTTACTCATGTCTGCTAGGATGGCCATGGATCCACAATGCTGGCACTGTTACCTCTACATTGCACCATATGCTGAAGTATCCGGTTCAAGGGAAGATTATCATTATCCATGGAGAGGAAGAATACATGATTATCCATCTCAATTCCTTCAGATATGTGGAGTTGGACGGCGAATTCATTAAAACTCCATTTCAACACTTCGAAGAGGTCCCCTAAGAGGTGGCAGTAACCAAGACTGTTCCCAGATTCCCAAGATTATAAGGCCTTGGGTGTGTGTAAGGGTATATTTATCTTTGAAAGAAATTAAAAATGTAAAAGAAAAACAATGAGCACAAAAGTTTGTATGCGAAAACATCCTTGATTCATTGATGTCATATGAAAAATGAGATAATAACCCTTACAAATGGACCATTGTGTCTCGGGTAAGACACAAGGTTTTAAGAGTGAGAATTATTTTGAATATTACAGGTCCAACAAATTACTGAGGGATAAAAGTGATCGGGACAAAGTCTCTAGCCTCCCAATTGTTGAGCCCTCCATTGACGGTCGGGAAGGTCCAATCCTCCAGGTTGTAGCCATCTTCACCATCTTCTACTGTGTTGACTTCACATTTGCTTATCTTCAAGGGTGGCCCTCCAGCACGGGCATGACGTACAGCCTTTTGAGAATTTAAAGTGAAATCTAGGCCAAACTTGTCAGACTTATATGGGATATCTGGGAGTTATCCCCAAATAGTGCACCCTCCTTCTTCTACCACTTCTTTGGCACCCTTCAGAGATGACATCCGGAGTGGAGGCCTTATAATCTTGGGAACCTGAGACACAACCTTGGTTACTGCCACCTCTTGGGGGACCTCTTCAAAGTGTTGAAATGGAGTTTCAATGAATTCACCATCTAATTCCACATATCTGAAGGAATTGAGATGGATGATCATGTATTCTTCCTCTCCATGAACGGTGATAATCTTCCTTTGAACTGGATACTTCAGCATTTGGTGCAACGTAGAAGTAACATCGCCAGCATTGTGAATCCATGGTTGGCCTAACAGGAAGGAGTATGAAGGGTGGTGTCCATTACATAAAAAGTTGAACTGAAAGTTTGGGTTCCAACTTTTATGGGGATATCCACTTCCCCGTGCACCATCCTCTTTGAGCCGTCAAAATCCCTTACCACTATGTTGCTTGGCTTCAAAGTCAATCCCTCGCAGTCAAGTCTATCAAGAGATTTTTTGGGTAAAACATTCAGAGATGAGCCAGTGTCCACCAAAACATGAGCCAGAGTTGTGCCCCTATATTCCACTGAGACATGCAATGCCTCATTATGCTTTCTTCCCCTCGGCGTCAGATCAGCATCTGAAAAACCTAAACCATTTTCCGCGGTTAGGCTGGCTACACAGTCTTGAAACTGCTCGGCAGATGTCTCTTGAGGTACATGGGCGGTTTTTAAGAACTTCACCAAGGCTTTTGCATGTGCCTCGGAACATAGTAGCAATGCCAGCATAGATATTTAAGAGGGAGTTTTCCCCAGTTGTTCAACTACATCGTAGTCGCTTCTCTTTATAATTTTTAGGATCTCCTCCATTTATTTCTTGGAGGTCTCAGAGATGGTCAATTACTGAGTCTTCGTCCGGACAGGCTCAATCATAACATTTTTTCCTCGAGTCACGGTCAAATCGGTAGCAGGAGTGTCAGTAAGAATGATTACATGGGTTGTAATGGCTTTGTCAATTGGAGTATTGTTGGAGATAATTGTAGGACCGGGAACAGCTTTCGGGGGAGCAACAGCGGGAATAATTACGGGTCCAGAAACCGCTTTTAGGGGAGCAATTTCTGGAGAAAAGATCCTACCACTTTGGGTAATTTTGCTAGTTCCTGCAATGTTACTGACGTTAGAGTTGACTTTCTCGGAGCTTCAATCTTTGGCGGATGGCCAGTCTTTCTTAATACCATGGTAATAGACATCCCCTCCATAATTCCATGGCACGGTTTTGTCTGACGCATATGGGACTGGTCCAGGCATTGTGATTATTAAAGGAGCTGCTTTCGGAACTAATGTAATTCTAACAGGTCTTTTGGTGGAGACCCTGGAAGAATTGGCGGAAATGGTAATGATAGAAACATCTTCAAAAGGAACAGGTGGAACATAAGTCTTCTCGAATAAAATTTCCTTGTTATCTATTAGGCATTGAACGCCCATTTTCAACAAAAGACAGCCGGTTGGGGAGGACAAACAGAGATGGCAAACTTCACCACAGCCCGGGAACACACCGGCATTCAGCTGTTGTAACCCAAAATTTTCCCTCCCATATTCCTTAATACATTTCAAGTGAGGTCCTCAAATTGCTCAAGGAAATCCAAGGGTTAACCAGACAAACTCTCTCCTAAGGCAGTCTACCTCAAATTAGGGTTTCATTTTGCATCAAGATGCTTGAGTCCAAAGGATCCCAAATGCTCATCATTGTCCTAATATGTTCTCAAGATCATCCATGTCAAGTTTCAGGCCTTGCAGAGAAAGTTTGCCCAGTCAATTGCTCAAAGGCCTGAAAATCGACTGTGTTAGGGCAAAAGTCAACTATGGCCCACATACAGTCAAACTTCAAGATTTTTGGTCAACATCCTCATTTTGAAGTATTATTCATAATTTGATCAAGGGTTGATCATGATTCATCAAGGATTGCTCACAATTCATCAAAATCCAAAAGTTGCTAAATTAGGGTTTTGTAGGAAAAGTCAACTCAACTTTGACCTAGCATAACTTTCTCATACTTTATAAAAAATGACCCATCCAAAGCTCATTTTTAAGAGGATGTAATTCCCTACAATTCATCTTCATATCCCAAGTTCAAATTATGCACTCACAAGAAGATATGAATTTGGACATTATATGTCATTTTGAAAAGTCAACAAAAACACCTTTTGGGTCAAACTTCATACAGGAACATGGAAGACGCAATTAAGATGAGACTAAAAGGGTTGCTCAAAGGACATCTCAAGCTTTCTAAAAAGTCCAAGAACACCTCTCTAGGATCAAAATTGAGAGATTTATGCATTGGTAAAGTTGGCCCTTTTTACAAAATTGCCAAAAGTCAAATGTGTCCAAAATTGCATATTTTGTCAAATGGGCCCAACTTTTTATGCTTGCACTGAGTTTGTAATGTGACCCACGACCCATGATCCCTTCCACTTGTCATTCTTTTATTTTTGTTATTTATTTTGATTTTCATTTCAATTAAATCAAATAAAATCAATATAAAATATTAAAAATATCAAAAGCTAATTAAATCTTGAGATTTTGTGCATGATTAGGTCCATTACACAGTTGGATGTAAGATCAAATCGTGCAAGGTGCAAAATGGACAAAAAAAGATTGGATTTGCTTGATTTGGAAAGATTTTGCACAAGGATCAAATCATGAATCAATATTCATAATTGGAGAAGATTTGAAACAAATTGGAACCCTAATACATTCTTGGATACAAAAGGGACAAGTGCAGATCAGAAAAAGAGAGGAGAGGGGCGTGAAAAGGCAGAAAGCAAACTTCAAAAAATTCAAGAAAAGTTACAGACCAATTTACACGTTACAGATCACCTCAAGGCATTCTAGTCATACCAATCACTTGTTGGACTCCCCAGGATCGAGATTCAATCTCTAGCAAGCTTCCTTACACTCAGAATCACACTGTAAGGTTCAAACAGTTTGTCTCTTTTCTTGAAATCAAATGCACTGATTCTGATATCTTTAGCATGAATAATTGACATATTCTCTATCCTTGAGATGTTTGCAAGCTAATGGTTATGATTAATTGTATTTTTATTGACTGTACAGCAAAGTGCCATGCCTAAGGTTTTTTCTTCATTTTTAGGGATATACTGTACAGGAACAATTGGCCATTAATAATGGTACTGTTGTACCCCAAAATTTTCCCTCGCATTTTGCTACAAGAAATCACAGCTTCAGGCGTTTCCTGATTTTTCATATTGGCTCAAGAATCGGTCAAACGGACTTTTCTCGTCAGTCAAACAAAAATTAGGGTTTTATTGATTTTCCAGGGCTCTGGATTGTTTCACACAGTTGGCTTAGGGTTTTGGTTGATTTTGACTCAATTTTGATCAGGTGAACGTTCTTTGGCATTTAATCAGGAATTAAGGTTTTTGTGGGCATATTCTCAGAAGGTTAAAATTCCACAGCACTTTGCAAGTTATTCCGAGATTCGGTTTGAATTCGCATTGTTTTGATTTAATCAGTAAAAGAGACAGTTGGTTTGAATTCACGTTGGTTTGTTTGAGCCAGTCAAAAGAAATATGCAGTATTGGATTTACAGTGCTTGGTAAGAAATCAGTAAGAAATGAATGCGTCTGATCAGTTATTACGTTTGACTGTGCGTTGCTTTGGATGATGGAGGCGCCAAGTTCATTTATTTTGATCAACGAAGAATCAATGTTTAGTTGATTATTTATTATTCTAAGGATTAAATATCTGAAATTTAATTTTCATTTATTTTAATTTAAGGAACTATAAATAATAAGTAAATAATTGAAAAAGGGATAAAAAGAATTAAATGGATCAATAGAATTTTTATTTCATATTTAAACATTTGTTACAATTATTATTTAGATACAAGTATGCATTTACGAAGTATTTAAAATAATAATAGTTTACAATGATTAAATTGAAAATAAAAACTATTATATTTTTCTAAATATTTTCTAAGTCCCTAATTCTTCATTCTTCACTTTGTTCCTCTCCATCCAAATATTCATCTGCAAAAGAAAAGGAGAAAAGTCAGTGACTGATAAATAAATAAAGACAGATAAAGGAATTCATCATTAAGGGCCACTGATTGGGATCAGTTAACCCTCTCTGTAAATCACGGGATTTCTCCCGGTTCACAAAGAGGGACGAGTTTTATTTGCTAATCATGAATGCAAAAATGCAAAGTGTCAAAATGCATAAGTTCAAAATCTCAAACTCCAAGTTCAAATCAAACTGAAAAATCCAAATTGCAACTTTCTGTCAAAATCCAAAAAGTGTCAAACTTACTGTCAAATATGCCAAAGGTACCCAAGCTGTCAAAAGAAGATTTGGCAAAGATATGGAAAGTTCAAAAAATACAAAGTCTACACAAAGCTGTCAAGAAAATATAAAGAATGCAGAGGAAATCTATTATGCAAGCAAGCTATATTTTTCATCATTTCCCAATGGCCCTTTCAGAAAAAGGTACAGCACAAGCATATTAAAATATTTAACTGTACTGAGAGAGAGAAGAAAAGGAGGAAAGTAAGAAGGTTTTTAGGCTTTTAGGAAGGAAGAAAGATATACAAAGGGACTGAATACAGTAAAGAAAGGGGGGGGGGGGCATACCATGATGCAAAAGACAGCAGAACTTTCACCAAAGTAAAAAGAAAGATATACAAACCAGGCCTAAGCATCAAACCAAAAAAACCATAAAACAACAAAGACCAGTCCATTACAAGTGGACTGCAAGCATAACCTGCTGAATCCAGACCTGCATCATTCAAAAACCGTTCAAACAATAACCAAGTCTGACCATGCCTGTCAAAAGGCCTCAACATACAAACCAGTTGAAGCAAGCCTCAGCATCATCCTGCCTGAAGCTTCAAAAACCTGGCCTAACCATCAAAACCTGTCAAGCCCTTAAACTCTAAAGAGTCAAAAACCCTTAAACCTGCTATTTCACAAACCTTAAACATTCAAAGCCTAATCATCAAAAACCAGCATATACCAAAAGAAAACCTTGTGCCTACCATCCCATTCAAAACGATTAGGCTACTCAATGTCAAAACACAGGTTCCTAAACCTTTCAAAGCCTAAAGGCTCCAAAGAAGTTTGAACCTGTCTAAGGCAACCAAACCCTCAAGGCTCTCAGAGAATCCATCATAGGGCGTTTTCTAATAAACACAAAGGCATATTCAACAGCATACACAAGCATTCAAGGTATACAAGCCCTCAGAACCCTAGATTCATCATGGGGCAGGAGAGAAACATGTCAAATTAGGCGACAGAAAAGCGTACAGAAGCATAGCTGAGAAGAAGAGGAAAAGCAATAAGCAACCAAGGCAACACAAGGCAAAAGAGAAGAAGAAAGTCAAAGGCAACCCAGGCATCCAACAAAGGCAACAACACAGGCAAGCCTCAGACAACATCATCATGGGCCATTAAACAAGCTCAACAGTTTCAAAGAAGCTCAAGGCAACGAAAGAAAGAAGAAGAAAAGATAAAAGTTACCAAAGAGCAAGCTAGTGTCTTCACGCCCTCTTTGCCATCGAGCCTCCTAGCTTTCCTCATCTCCTTCCTCCGTCTCCAAAGGTACCTCTTTCCTTCTGTCCTTCTTTCAAAACCTCAAACAAACATTGAAGAAAGCTTGAAGTTAAAATCAACAGGATTAGACAATCATAGCATGTACATTTGTAACAAACCCTAACGAGTTAAATTGGTTACCTAATTCTGTCGCCTTGACGCTATCGTTGGAGGGAAGGGGAAATGAAGGATGCTGGTGGCTCTGTGGCGGAGGATATCGCTCAGGAAGACGAAGAAGAATACGAAAACGAACGAACAAACGGCGCGCTGCTCACCAAACCCTAAAGCTTTCCCCCAACTGAAACGAAACCATCTAACCCTAAAAATGCTTGTTTCACTCGCTGGGCCTTGCCCGTCTCAAGCACACCTAAGCCCACTATATTCCAATTCACACCCCCTTACGCCAATTCTGATTTGGGCCTTAACACTTTCCTAAGCCTGCTTCTTTTTCTATTCTTCTCTTCATTTCATTTTTTTATAAACTAAAATTTTATTTTGACTTAACTCTTTTGAAAGAAATATATACTAATATAATTAAATAATACAATAATACAATAAAAACATTAATATATTAATACAAAATATAATGTAATTAGAGTGTTAAACTTTTTTTAGTAAAATACTTATTTGTACATTAATGCATAAAATACCTAAAAATATGTTTGTTTAAAACACTTTCTTTTTAAAACTTATTCTAATTTGTACATAAATAACAAAAATACATTTTGGCATAATTTAATTAATTAAAATATTTTTGTACATAACAAATGAAAAATACTTTTTGTATACATGATTAAAACTTAGAAATATTTTCTTTTCTTAAAACATCATTTTTATATTTAATTAGAACTAAAAACATTCAATTAAAACATTTTCTTTTGTGCATACAAGACCAATTAATTAAATAACCATTTAAATTCTTTAGGTTAAAACAATACTCAATACACATTAATTTCACATTGTCGCATCTGTAAATAATTTCACACTTACACAATACAAATACATTTACTTTGCTCCTATACACATTTGTTTATCTTATACATTGATATACGTTATTTACATTTGATCGCAAATTCGATTTGGTTGTAACTTATTGGATACTATAAGTCTCATCCCCATTTGTAAATATTGTACCCTCACTCCCGGATACTTATTTTGTAATAGCGTAGATTTTACATTTCGCAATTTACCGCTTTCAATTATACCATGGTTAGACCTAGGGTTTTCATGTACATAAAATCAAACGCTAGATAACCTAATACAAGACAAATGCATGAAATCAATACACAATCACACTCGCACCCTCTAGGGTAATCCCACATGTTGCCTTCCAAAATGGGCCATGTTTGCACGTCGAGTGCTTTGGCAAAACAAAAATCAAATGATCATAAGTCCCTCGATGACGCTTTCAAATGTTGCCTAAAACGGAATGATCATAGTCCTTTCAAAGCAAATTGCCAAAGACACTTGGCACCATTGCATTCATGGTCCATACGATGACCCGCGCCCGTCCCGAACAAACTTCCTAAACGCAAGATTGTCCATCAAATTCAATGGTGGAACGAAATTGTTAAAAGGGGTTAAAAACATAGAGAAAACCTTTGAGTACAATAGGGTAGACAAAACTCTTAGTTACTTGAGATCAACTTGCAAAAACACTTGCCTTCTTTTCAAAAACCACAATCCACAACACTCTCAAAACAAACTCTCAAAACATTTTTTGAAACATCTTTTCGAAAAGATACACGCCTTTGTAAAATATTCGAGTAAAGAATTGTTACAAGGTTAGCCTAAGACAAGGCATCTTCTTCTAAAACATTTTCAAAAACACTCACACACATACCATTTTCAAAGCAATCAAGAATCAAGGCAAGTGATCTAAAAAACCAAGTAACTAAGAGCCCATGGATAACCATGGATGAAAAGGGTGCTAATACCTTCCCTTTTCATAATCTACCCCCCGAACCCACGAAATATCTCAAAAGGTTTTTGCTGTGATTTTTTAACCTTTCCTTTAGGATAAAATAAAAAGTCGGTGGCGACTCTTGCTCGACCGCACAAGTGCGAATACGAACGCAAAAACCATAGTCAGTTCTCCCACCGTATCACAGAACTGGCGACTCTGCTGGGGATAATTTTTAAAAGTGGGGTTACCTTAGGGTTTAGATCACCTTTACATTCTTGCTTTGTTTGCCTTGATTGATTTATCTTTTGGGTCCTTGTTTGGGTTTGTTGTAAATCCTCCACCCGGATTTGGGGCACCTTTTTAGGTAAATAGCAAAAAAACTGTGAGGGAACTGTGCGGGGTATACCGACATGGTTGAAGCAGTAAGCTATGTTAGTGTGACATATTTGTGAGTACCGGTAACCCTTGAGTAGTCAAGGAGAGTACGGGGCCGCTGTGTGATGTCATGAAGCACTAACGAACTTTTAGAACCTTAATTGACCATCTTAGCCTTTTTAGGGGTAGTGAGATGACCGACTTTGGTGCAGTCCGAAGTTGGTAGATCCTCGATACTACACTCATTTGAGGATTGTTTTCTTGGAATATTTTGGTCGCCAGTAAGTGGCTAAACCGAAACAATGAACACAGAAAACAATCCAATGATATTGAGCTCCTTAGAACCCGGTTTCTATTTTAGGACAGGTTTTAACCAACGAACTGAAAGAGGGTAGTACCTGAACCTCATGCAAGCCTAAACCTAAGGACTTGTCTGCTTTGTGTGAATATGTTTGCCTGTATATATACTCACTTGCTTGTGCATACATGTACATAACATCATGACATCATACCATAGCATTTTCAATAACCATTCCAAGGATCTCGAGGGTTCTTTTGATGCAGGGTTACGTTGAACCAGACATCTACCAAGGGGCAAGAAGTTTCTCCTCGAAGCAAAGTTCTCCAGTCAAAGTTCAAGTACAACAACTTGAATCAGTGGCTATGACCCACTCGACATGGTGAGCTTGATTCTCGTGGAAAAACATCCACCGATACAAAGCTCTCCAATCAAAGTTCAAGTACAACAACTTGAATCAGTGGCTATGACCCACTCGACATGGTGAGCTTGATTCTCGTGGAAAAACATCCACCGATACAAAGCTCTCCAATCAAAGATCAAGTGCAACAACTCGAATCAGTGGCTATGACCCACTTGACATGGTGAGCTTGATTCTCGTGGAAGGACGTCCATCGTTGCAGAGATCTCCAATCCAAGAGCAAAGTTCAACCTCTAACATTTTCTTGTGTTTACCCCAAGAGATCCTTGAAAGCATGCATCCACATATCATGCATTGCATTTTGACAGTCTTTCCTTTTTCAGGTTTCCTTACTCTCCTGCTGTTTATTTCAGCAAGAGATGGCTCTAGAAAGGTCTGTCAAAGACATCCAAGACCAGACTGCTCAGCTGCAGGAGATGTTCCTGAACTTGTCTCTGGGGCAAGAAGAGATGAAAGCTCTCCTCACCAAGGGCTTGGAGAATTCCAACAATGCCAGGAGTGACCAGCTTACGGAGCTGCAGTTCGATCTGACAACCTTGAGGACCCAAATGATGGGACAGTTGGTGGGCCAGATGGCTCTCATCCAAGACCTATCCCAAAGACAAGAGGAACTCAGAGTTCTTGTCCGCCAACTGCTTCCAAACAACCAACTGGGGCAAACATCTGAGGTTGAGGATCAAGTCACCGCTCAACCTCCATCCACTCAAGAAGACAAGGGGAAAGCTCCTTTGCTTGCTTCGGGGTCACAAGCCTATCAACAACCTCGCCAGCGTCAACGGGGTAATCGGCGTAAGCAAGAAACGTCGGGAAGGCAGTTCACGGAGACTGAAATACCATCATTTTTCATACTGAAGCGCCTGATGGAGGTCAACTTGCTCACCTTAAAGGATCCTCCTCAGAAGCCCAATATCTCCTCTCCTCACTATCATCCCGATGCATTTTGTGTTTACCATTCCTACAGCCCGGGACACGACACCAACGACTGTTGGGCCTTGAAGAACAAGATTCAAGATCTGATCGACATTGGGGTGCTGGAATTCATGCCAGACGGCGAGATGAAAATCTTCCTTTAAAGGGTTCTCCACTTGAAGTGACGAAGCTCAAGCTGAAAGACTTTTGCTTCTTTTTGAATTTTCAAAGTTGTAATTCTTTTTGCTGTCAAACAATTATCTGTTGATGTTAAACTCTGTTTTCATTAATGCATTGCATATGTTTGTCTTGAATTCATCCATTCGTTTCACTACTCTCATGCTTTTCTTTATGATATTTGACTCTTGATAAAAAGCTGCAAGCCTTTAGAGGGAGGATGACGAAACAATACCATGATCTTATACAGTATGCTTTTGAATAGACCTTGCTGATGATGTACAAGAATTTCTTTCAATTCCCAAACACTGGAGTTATAAGGAAGTTAATCCCTAGTCAACCCCTTCGAGCCAAAGAAGTAGGAGTTTTCTGTTCTAAACGATCAAAACCTTTGATATAAACCTGGGGCAGGGTAGTATCTCAGTTAATTCAAAAGAAAATGTGCGTTGAAGTCGCAAACTCTCAGTTCGTAATACAATGAACGACGTCGAAAAAAAAAGAAGAAAGCATTCCTTTGGAATCAAAAGACAAGGGTGGTTCCCTATCACATAGACAGTCAATCTCTCAAAAGAGAAAAGCCCACCAAGCCAAAACCTATAAAGGAGGCTTAAGAAAACTGGGGCATCCCGCTGACTGTAATCTCGAAAAACGGGAACAGTCAGGCAAAAGTTAGGGATAACAAATCAAAATCAAAATAGTGAGGTCATTACAAAATCCTCAACAACATGAAAAAATGTTGAAAAACAAAAAAAGAGATGATGACTGTCTCCCCAAATTCAACTGGTGAACCATCGCCCAAAAGTCGTTCCAAACTCAAAACAAAGTAACGCACAGTTAACTGAGCTTAGGTATGAAGAACATCACGAAGAGCGGGTGGGTACAAATATATTTTGAGCCTTTATCCTTTGTTTCTTAAACCGTGAACCAGGCCACGTTACAACCCTTTAAAAGTCCTAATTGAAGCATGGGTTAGTTCGAAAGCATACTGTTACAAAAGGTATCCTGACTCCTGGAGGGCTTTGCTCTAAATCTTGTGTTGACTTGTCTTATGAAAAGTTTTCTACTAAAAGCGCATTTTTCAAAACTTCGAGACAAACATAAACTTTGCATTGCTTGAATATCACTGTCTGCATTTGGCTTTTTGTTTTGACAGCGAAGAAATTCATACAGCGAATGTTCGGAGGAACGAAAACTCTCTCAGTAAGTAAAAATCACTTCAAGAGGATAACACTTCCGTCAAATCTCCTATCAGCAAGGGGCATGACATGTCACCATTCAATTAACCTGGGGCAGTCCAGTCAAGGTCCAACAGATCTTTCAAAGTTCAATTAACCTGGGGCAGTCCAGTCAAGATTTCAAGAAATCTCTCAATATGCAGAGTAATCTAATTCAAGACTCCCTCATCACCATTTGGGGCATTCGAATGTCAAAAGTGTTAAAAAACCGATGCAGCTTTACACCAGCTCATCATCAGGAAGCCCTACACCGGTTCCTCTTCAAGACTTCTGAAAACAGTTTATGGATTCTTCCCAACAACGGATGTTAATCTATCAACTTGTTCAGATGCAACCTTTGAAATTAGTTTACGGACGCTTCCCAACAACGGACGCGGCTCTATTGCTGATTCAGCTTCAAGATTTCTGAAAATAGTTCACGGGTTCTCCAAGTAAACGGATGTTAACCTATCACTTGTTCAGATTCTTCTTCAAGACTTCTGAAAACAGTTTATGGATTCTTCCCAACAACGGATGTTAATCTATCAACTTGTTCAGATGCAACCTTTGAAACGGTTTACGGACGCTTCCCAACAACGGATGCGGCTCTATTGCTGATTCAACCTCAAGATTTCTGAAAACAGTTCACGGGTTCTCCAAGTAACGGATGTTAACCTATCACTTGTTCAGATTCTTCTCAAGACTTCTGAAAACAGTTTATGGATTCTTCCCAACAACGGATGTTAATCTATCAGCTTGTTCAGATGCAACCTTTGAAAACAGTTTACGGACGCTTCCCAACAACGGATGCTGCTCTATTGCTTATTCAACCTCAAGATTTCTGAAAACAGTTCACGGGTTCTCCAAGTAACGGATGTTAACCTATCGCTTGTTCAGGTTCTTCTCAAGCTAACTCCACTCAGAGTCAAGCTTCATTATCCCCAGCAAAGCTAAAACTTCAAATTATCAATCCCTAGCGGAGCCAGGCCAATGAACCTTCTCCCCACAGATTTTTAGGAGGGCAAACCTTGAGTTCCCCAGTGAAGTCGCTAGAGTTACTTCCCACCGAACTGAAGATTCTCAATCTTACCTCCCCAACATGAGCCTACTAGATTGGTACTCCCCAGTAGAGGTCATCAGGAATTCTCTTCCCCAGCAGCAGCCAAGGATTTATTTTCCCGGCAGCGGTCAAGATTCTTTTATCTTCAGCCGTCCAAGATTCATTTATCCTCAGCAAGATAGCTCATCAGCTTACATGCGCATTCATGTCATAAACATTGATGTCACATACATTGCATCATGCATCATAACATTGCATACAACTAACCCTCTATCTTTTCAGGTAAGAGCAGTCGACAGACACAAATCATCTTTCGAGATTCATCCAGAAATAGTTCAGATGTGACCCGGACACAGCGACATTCTGATACTTATTCCAGATCCATTCAGACGCATCATCAGGAAACCCTACATCGGTTCCTCTTCAAGACTTCTGAAGACAGTTTACGGATTCTTCCTAACAACGGATGTCAATCTACCAACTTGTTCAGATGCCAACTTTTTAAAACAGTTTACGGATTCTTCCCAACAACGGATATTAATCTACCAACTTGTTCAAACTCTTCTCAACTTCCGAAAACAGTTTACGGACGCTTCCTAACGACGGATGTGGCTCTATTGCTCACTCAATCTCAACTCCTGAAAATAGTTTACGGATTCTCCAGACATGGACGTCAATCTGTTGCTTATTCGGACCCCTAATTCAGAGATGTTCCGAAACATGGATGCCCTTCTGATACTTGTCCACTCACCATTGACATACAGTTCAACATGTCCAGATGGCATCTATAAGCCGATCCTCCTATCAGCGGTCGCCAAATGGCATCTTTAAGCCCATTATCAGATGGCATCTTTAAGCCCATTCCCCGACAAGACTCTATCGTATCAGGTGGCATCTTTAAGCCCATCACCAAATGGCATCTGTAAGCCCATTCACCTCTACCATCACATCGCCGAGTGCAAATTTTCTGGGCACTTTAGTGTCCAATCTTCTTTTACCTTCAGGTTGCGAAAGGCAAACTTGCCAATCTAACTCTTCAGGTCCAAGAAGATTGAACAGGGGCAACTGTTGTACCCCAAAATTTGCCCTCGCATTTTTCCACAAGAAATCACAGCTTCAGGCGTTTCCTGATTTTTCAGATTGGCTCAAGAATCGGTCAAACGGACTTTTCTCGTCAGTCAAACAAAAATTAGGGTTTTATTGATTTTTCAGGGCTTTGGATTGTTTCACACAGTTGGCTTAGGGTTTTGGTTGATTTTGACTCAATTTTGATCAGGTGAACGTTCTTTGGCATTTAATCAGGAATTAAGGTTTTTGTGGGCATATTCTCAGAAGGTTAAAATTCCACAGCACTTTGCAAGTTATTCCGAGATTCGGTTTGAATTCGCATTGTTTTGATTTAATCCGTAAAAGAGACAGTTGGTTTGAATTCACGTTGGTTTGTTTGAGCCAGTCAAAAGAAATATGCAGTATTGGATTTACAGTGCTTGGTAAGAAATCAGTAAGAAATGAATGCGTCTGATCAGTTATTGCGTTTGACTGTGCGTTGCTTTGGATGATGGAGGCGCCAAGTTCATTTATTTTGATCAACGAAGAATCAATGTTTAGTTGATTATTTATTATTCTAAGGATTAAATATCTGAAATTTAATTTTCATTTATTTTAATTTAAGGAACTATAAATAATAAGTAAATAATTGAAAAAGGGATAAAAAGAATTAAATGGATCAATAGAATTTTTATTTCATATTTAAACATTTGTTACAATTATTATTTAGATACAAGTATGCATTTACGAAGTATTTAAAATAATAATAGTTTACAGTGATTAAATTGAAAATAAAAACTATCATATTTTTCTAAATATTTTCTAAGTCCCTAATTCTTCATTCTTCACTTTGTTCCTCTCCATCCAAATATTCATCTGCAAAAGAAAAGGAGAAAAGTCAGTGACTGATAAATAAATAAAGACAGATAAAGGAATTCATCATTAAGGGCCACTGATTGGGATCAGTTAACCCTCTCTGCAAATCACGGGATTTCTCCCGGTTCACAAAGAGGGACGAGTTTTATTTGCTAATCATGAATGCAAAAATGCAAAGTGTCAAAATGCATAAGTTCAAAATCTCAAACTCCAAGTTCAAATCAAACTGAAAAATCCAAATTGCAACTTTCTGTCAAAATCCAAAAAGTGTCAAACTTACTGTCAAATATGCCAAAGGTACCCAAGCTGTCAAAAGAAGATTTGGCAAAGATATGGAAAGTTCAAAAAATACAAAGTCTACACAAAGCTGTCAAGAAAAGATAAAGAATGCAGAGGAAATCTATTATGCAAGCAAGCTATATTTTTCATCATTTCCCAATGGCCCTTTCAGAAAAAGGTACAGCACAAGCATATTAAAATATTTAACTGTACTGAGAGAGAGAAGAAAAGGAGGAAAGTAAGCAGGTTTTTAGGCTTTTAGGCTGGAAGAAAGATATACAAAGGGACTGAATACAGTAAAGAAAGGGGGGGGGGGGGGGCATACCATGATGCAAAAGACAGCAGAACTTTCACCAAAGTAAAAAGAAAGATATACAAACCAGGCCTAAGCATCAAACCAAAAAAACCATAAAACAACAAAGACCAGTCCATTACAAGTGGACTGCAAGCATAACCTGCTGAAGCCAGACCTGCATCATTCAAAAACCTGTCAAACAATAACCAAGTCTGACCCTGCCTGTCAAAAGGCCTCAACATACAAACCAGCTGAAGCAAGCCTCAGCATCATCCTTCCTGAAGCTTCAAAAACCTGGCCTAACCATCAAAACCTGTCAAGCCCTTAAACTCTAAAGAGTCAAAAACCCTTAAACCTGCTATTTCACAAACCTTAAACATTCAAAGCCTAATCATCAAAAACCAGCATATACCAAAAGAAAACCTTGTGCCTACCATCCCATTCAAAACGATTAGGCTACTCAATGTCAAAACACAGGTTCCTAAACCTTTTAAAGCCTAAAGGCTCCAAAGAAGTTTGAACCTGTCTAAGGCAACCAAACCCTCAAGGCTCTCAGAGCATCCATCATAGGGCGTTTTCTAATAAACACAAAGGCATATTCAACAGCATACACAAGCATTCAAGGTATACAAGCCCTCAGAACCCTAGATTCATCATGGGGCAGGAGAGAAACATGTCAAATTAGGCGACATAAAAGCGTACAGAAGCATAGCTGAGAAGAAGAGGAAAAGCAATAAGCAACCAAGGCAACACAAGGCAAAAGAGAAGAAGAAAGTCAAAGGCAACCCAGGCATCCAACAAAGGCAACAACACAGGCAAGCCTCAGACAACATCATCATGGGCCATTAAACAAGCTCAACAGTTTCAAAGAAGCTCAAGGCAACGAAAGAAAGAAGAAGAAAAGATAAAAGTTACCAAAGAGCAAGCTAGCGTCTTCACGCCCTCTTCGCCATCGAGCCTCCTAGCTTTCCTCATCTCCTTCCTCCGTCTCCAAAGGTACCTCTTTCCTTCTGTCCTTCTTTCAAAACCTCAAACAAACATTGAAGAAAGCTTGAAGTTAAAATCAACAGGATTAGACAATCATAGCATGTACATTTGTAACAAACCCTAACGAGTTATATTGGTTACCTAATTCTGTCGCCTTGACGCTATCGTTGGAGGGAAGGGGAAATGAAGGATGCTGGTGGCTCTGTGGCGGAGGATATCGCTCAGGAAGACGAAGAAGAATACGAAAACGAACAAACAAACGGCGCGCTGCTCACCAAACCCTAAAGCTTTCCCCCAACTGAAACGAAACCATCTAACCCTAAAAATGCTTGTTTCACTCGCTGGGCCTTGCCCGTCTCAAGCACACCTAAGCCCACTATATTCCAATTCACACCCCCTTACGCCAATTCTGATTTGGGCCTTAACACTTTCCTAAGCCTGCTTCTTTTTCTATTCTTCTCTTCATTTCATTTTTTTATAAACTAAAATTTTATTTTGACTTAACTCTTTTGAAAGAAATATATACTAATATAATTAAATAATACAATAATACAATAAAAACATTAATATATTAATACAAAATATAATGTAATTAGAGTGTTAAACTTTTTTTAGTAAAATACTTATTTGTACATTAATGCATAAAATACCTAAAAATATGTTTGTTTAAAACACTTTCTTTTTAAAACTTATTCTAATTTGTACATAAATAACAAAAATACATTTTGGCATAATTTAATTAATTAAAATATTTTTGTACATAACAAATGAAAAATACTTTTTGTATACATGATTAAAACTTAGAAATATTTTCTTTTCTTAAAACATCATTTTTATATTTAATTAGAACTAAAAACATTCAATTAAAACATTTTCTTTTGTGCATACAAGACCAATTAATTAAATAACCATTTAAATTCTTTAGGTTAAAACAATACTCAATACACATTAATTTCACATTGTCGCATCTGTAAATAATTTCACACTTACACAATACAAATACATTTACTTTGCTCCTATACACATTTGTTTATCTTATACATTGATATACGTTATTTACATTTGATCGCAAATTCGATTTGGTTGTAACTTATTGGATACTATAAGTCTCATCCCCATTTGTAAATATTGTACCCCCACTCCCGGATACTTATTTTGTAATAGCGTAGATTTTACATTTCGCAATTTACCGCTTTCAATTATACCATGGTTAGACCTAGGGTTTTCATGTACATAAAATCAAACGCTAGATAACCTAATACAAGACAAATGCATGAAATCAATACACAATCACACTCGCACCCTCTAGGGTAATCCCACATGTTGCCTTCCAAAATGGGCCATGTTTGCACGTCGAGTGCTTTGGCAAAACAAAAATCAAATGATCATAAGTCCCTCGATGACGCTTTCAAATGTTGCCTAAAACGGAATGATCATAGTCCTTTCAAAGCAAATTGCCAAACGACACTTGGCACCATTGCATTCATGGTCCATACGATGACCCGCGCCCGTCCCGAACAAACTTCCTAAACGCAAGATTGTCCATCAAATTCAATGGTGGAACGAAATTGTTAAAAGGGGTTAAAAATATAGAGAAAACCTTTGAGTACAATAGGGTAGACAAAACTCTTAGTTACTTGAGATCAACTTGCAAAAACACTTGCCTTCTTTTCAAAAACCACAATCCATAACACTCTCAAAACAAACTCTCAAAACATTTTTTGAAACATCTTTTCGAAAAGATACACGCCTTTGTAAAATATTCGAGTAAAGAATTGTTACAAGGTTAGCCTAAGACAAGGCATCTTCTTCCAAAACATTTTCAAAAACACTCACACACATACCATTTTCAAAGCAATCAAGAATCAAGGCAAGTGATCTAAAAAACCAAGTAACTAAGAGCCCATGGATAACCATGGATGAAAAGGGTGCTAATACCTTCCCTTTTCATAATCTACCCCCCGAACCCACGAAATATCTCAAAAGGTTTTTGCTGTGCTTTTTTAACCTTTCCTTTAGGATAAAATAAAAAGTCGGTGGCGACTCTTGCTCGACCGCACAAGTGCGAATACGAACGCAAAAACCATAGTCAGTTCTCCCACCGTATCACAGGTACCATGATGCTCGTGAGGTTGCAACGAGTTGATTGGTACCATTGGTTTTCATTTATCATGCTTGTATGAGATTTTGGAAATGCACAGGGTTGTACCTACACTCAGTGTCTGTAGGTAAAAGTCATGGAACTTACATCGATGGTGGGAGGAAGAAGATGGTTTACGTGGCACTCCCTGACTCGCCCATTTGAATTTCGTGCGTTTCAGAATTTGGCTTTTTATTTTTATCATATAATATTTATTTGTTATCATTTATACAACTAACTGTTAGCTGGGAATTTCGACCAGGATAATAAAGGAATCATTCATTTAAAGTTTCCACAAGATGGCTTGAAAAAGATATGGTCGAAGTATGTTGTTACTGGATCTAAGTCGAAGAAGACAGTTCAGAGTCGAAGAAGACAGTTTGACAGGACAAGTGTTTTTGTTTTGTCAAAAGCGTGCGTTTCGACATCCACGTGAGAAAGTTGTTCCTGAAGGCTTGAGCGGGAATGTTTGAAATTCGAAATAGCTTCTTTGGATAAGAAAGACATGTGGAAGCCTTAGAGCGTCGAAAGACATGCAAGAAGCGATGTGGCTTCTCATTAGAATAATACCGTTATGGTTAGAACATTATCAATATTTCCTTAGTGTTAGGGAGAAAAGAGGATCATAATTTGTACAAAGTTACTCATAAAATACTCAAGTACCAAGTTACAGAGAAAGAGTTCATTGAGAATATACGTATGACCTCACACATTTTATCTTTGAAATACATTTATCAATATAATTTCTTTTGAACCATTCTTTTACGCACTCCTGCAATTGTCCTTAATTTCTTTATGATTCTGTCGAATTGCTTCATTTTCCTGTAAAGCTTTATATCAAGTTTCTTTTAAAAGACTCTTTCCTTTACAATCAAGTCCTTTAATTCCAGTTTTAAGTCTTTTCATTGTCAAGTGTTTACATCCAAACCTTTACATTTGATTTCTCTTTGTTCTGTCGAATTGCTTTATTCTCCTGTAAAGCTTTATATATCAAGTTTCTTTTAAAAGGCTCTTTCCTTTACAATCAAGTCCTTTAATTCCAGTTTTAAGTCTTTTCATTGTCAAGTATTTACATTCAAACCTTTTTTGATTAAGACGTTTCGTCCAAACCTTTACATTTGAATTTAATCCCAGAAGTCTTTGTATTTTAAGCCTTTACACAAACACATGCACAAGCACTACATCCTGTTTAACATAAACTGTCAAGTAAGTGTTACAATTAATGTTAAGACACATGTCCTAGGATCAATCTAGTCGATCCTGCGAGTAACCATACATATCAAATTTGTTTGGAAGACTAGCGGTTGTTTCGCCAGAAATCACTGCGGACAAATTGGCACACCTGGTGGGACCGTGTCATAACGTTTTAAGTGCGAACAAATTGGCACACCTGATGGGACGGTGTCATAACATTTTAAGAAAAAATTAGTTGTGATCATAACAGACGGTTTAAAAGACTATTTTCTGGTAAAATACGCAAAAGCATTGTATGAACCTTAGGAGTGGCAGAATTATTAGTGAATCTCAACCAATACCTAAGAAAAAACATACCTGAAAAATGGTTAACACAACTAATGATCAAGGAGGACAAAATCCTCCACAAGGATCAGGAACGATCGGTACAAATTCGACAACTAGTTCCCAGGCCATTCCAACATCAATAGGATCAATGGCTGCAACTAATTCGAATCCACCCTACACAGGAACTGCTTCTGTGGCTAGTTTGACCAACGTGCCCCACTTTGGGGGTACATCAGAGTCTCTTTCGAATACTCAAAATGGCCCTATTTTGACATATGTAGGAGGCCAAGTACCACCTTCGACACCCCCCAGGCCACCAGGATTCGAAAATTTTAGGCCTTGGACAGAACAATCATATGGATGGCCCTCATCATCATTCATGTGTGGTTTACACAATGGAACTTCCGCATATACGCAACCTAACGTAAGTACTTTTTCACCGATTCAAAATGTTGGTTCAATTGGTCGAAGCGCCCAAAACCAAGGCCTGTCAGCCCAGATGCCTGCTTTGACAACAAATACCCAGGCAACACTTAGACAACAAATGGACGCTAGTAACCATGATATGGTTGGAATATTGGCGAGGGAAATGAATACTATTTTTTCTCCCCCAATCCAGAATATAAACAGAACCAATCAAGAAAACACCCAAACATACCAACAGTTGTCAGCGCATATGGCGCAAATAGCGGATTTCTTTGGGAACCCCCAACCACCTGTTCGACGCAGGTAGAATATCATAGGAGTTCAAGAAGAACCAACCATAAACCAGGTTCAACAACCTATACAAAATATTGTCAAAGAACCAAGAGTTGAACCAGTAGGTATTCGACAGCCAAATCTTGAGGAACCATCCAGGAGAATAGCCATTGTCAATAGAGGCCAAGATGCAGATGGAGTTGTTCATAGAATGAGACAAGACAACCTGTTGGTTAAAAAATAATATAACAAACATAGTCGAAAGAATCATGGCTAATAATGGTTTAAACACAGGGTTTCGACGCCCCAACTACACTTCCTCTATAGCAGAATTTATTCTGCAAACAGAATTGCCAAGGGGTCACAAGATCCCGAAATTCACCAATTTTCCAGGGGATACAAATGAATCCACTATTGAGCACATAGCCAGATATTTGACAGAGTTAGGAAACTTGGAAAACAATGAATACCTAAGAATAAAATATTTCCCTAGTTCTCTAACCAAAAATGCTTTTACATGGTTCACCATATTACCTCCTAGTTCCATAGATACGTGGTCTTACTTAGAAAAACGGTTCCATGAACAGTTTTACGTGGGACTGTAACACCCCATTTTAATTAATATTATTTATATTATTAATTTCTAAAAATAACCGGTTGATGTTTATTTTGAATAAAATGATAATTATTTAATCGGTAATTCGGTCCGGTATGTGATTAATTAGGTTTATTTGTTTTACAGAAAAATAATTATTTTTGTACGATAATATTATATTTAGTGTATAAATATTTTATTATATGTATTATTTGATTTATTTGTGAGGATGGATTTATATTAGTATTACTTGATTTATTATAAACTAATAAATTAATGTTATTTAATTATATTAAATTAATTTAATAAAATATTAGTTTTATTATATATAAGTTATGTTAAGTTAGAGTAGTAAAGTATATAAATTTATATGTTATTTAGGTTAGTTTTATATAATAAAATAAATTAGTTTTTTTATATATTATATAATAGGTAGTTAGATAGAAAAGAAAAGATATCAGAAAGTAAGAAAGAGAGAAGTAGAGAAGAAGAAGTGAAGAAAAAGAGGAAAAATAGGGTTGAAGAGGAGAGGAAGAAATTTCTGGAAAATCAACCGAAAAAGCTCACTCCAAAAATTAATCGGTAAGGGTTAGACTTCCTCTAAACATCTAATGTATTTTATTGTATTTGATTCCGATTTTTCAGTTTAAGAAGTAGATTATTGTAGACTGTTAGACTACTGTAACCTTTACATTCTTAATATATATATATATATATATATATATATATATATATATATTATAACAAATAAATAGTTTATAATATATATATATATTTATATATATTATAATTAATAACGCGATTAATTATATAATCGGTTACGGTTTATCGATGAAATTTGATATTTTAGTTTCGACCGGAGATTAATTAAATCGTAGATATGTGATAGATTTGAAACGTGTTGTGAAATGCCGATTCCGAAAATAACATTGTTCAATTTATAAATATTATGTTGTATTAATAATTTAATTAATACATTAATATATATTATAATTAATAGTGTGATTAATTATATAATCGATTACGGTTTATCGATGAAACTTGATATTTTGGTTTCGACCGGAGATTAATTAAATCGTAGATATGTGGTAGATTTGAAACGTGTTGTGAAATGCCGATTCCGAAAATAACATTGTTCAATTTATAAATATTATGTTGTATTAATAATTTAATTAATACATTAATATATATTATAATTAATAGTGTGATTAATTAATATAACCGGTTACGATCAATTGGTAAAACTTAATATTTTGAGTACGACCGGAGAGGAATTAAATTGTAGAGGTGTTGAATACTCGAGATATTTGGTTGATTGCCGATTCCGGGAATGATGTGTTTGATTTATGAATATTTTGGTGTTGTGTAATAATTGTTGAATATGAAATAAATGATGTTTGTTGTGCAATGTTGTGAGATTAATTCATACGGTGGAATTATGATGATGTATGCTTGTAATTGGGATTGAGGGATGTCTTGATTTGCATATTGTTGTTAATTGAATTGCACACCGCATCATAAGTCGTGTCAAGAGGCGATGTCTGTTTGTCTCGTGGAGGCTAGTGGCCCGTCCCAAACTCAGTGGGGGTTTGAAAGCTTAGGAAATGGGCTTTTGTGATTATCCGTCTGAGGGATAGACATCGGCAAGTCCGAAGGATAATAGATGATTGGTACCACATGCATGAGTCGTGTTGTTGTGTCGAGTCGCACATACACGTTTTATTGGGTTTATGTGTCATTGAATATTATGCATTATGTGCTAATTGGTAAATAAAATGGTTTGTGTTTGTTTACTTTGATTTGTTGAATATGAGAATTTGATTAAATGAATATCCTATGTAGTTTATGTAAGAGTTGGAAAAAGAGTAAGATTCTTTTATTTAATTCCTTTCATTTGCTTTAAATTACATACTTTATGTTTGTTGGAATTCTTACCCTTCTGTTGGAAAATGCTTGCTTCGGCATTGTTCAGGTACCGAAGACGGTAGTGCGAGGCACTAGTTTAGTGGATGCATTTGAATTGTAATTCGTTTTATTTTGGTTTATCGAGTCGATGCTCTGGTTGTAACACTTGGGGGTTAGGTGTCCGCATTCGAACTCGTATATTTTGTAGATGGATTATACTTGTATATAATCCATTGTTTTGATTATATATTGATGTATGTGTATTATGACTTGATAACATGTTTGGCGTATGAACCGTATGGCTTAATGCCTTGAATTTTATATTTTGATTCCTCCTTTGGAGATGAAGTTATTATGATTCCGTTGCGTTTGCACGAAAAAGAAAGTATATGCCATGAATGTATTATGTGATTAAATGATTAAAGTGACGAATATGTCATGTCCGTTTTTCTTGAATATGTGAATTGATGTTGTGTCACTCCTTCCGTGCAAATTTTATTTTCTCTGATTTTAATTATATCGTTTTAATTTGGGGTTTATTAGAAGGGGTGTTACAATAGTGGTATAAGAGCATTGTCGGTCAGTTGTCAGGTCTTAATGTTACTAATTCCATTGTATTTGATTGTGTATCTAACGCGATCAATACTTTTGTGTTGTTCAGAAGAAGATGGTAGCTGGGAGGAATGATAATGCACTTGCTGAGGCATTACGATTGCTCGCTGAATCCTTGAATCAGAGGCCGCAACCTAATCCAGTGCCACATGATGGAGCTGATGATGCTTTCCGTGCTCTTGGAAAGTTTCAGAAGAACAACCCGCCTACTTTCAAAGGAGAGCATGCGCCCGAAGAAGCTCAAGAGTGGTTGAAGGCCATTGAAAATATTTTTCGAGTGATGAATTTCACCGATGCTCAAAAAGTGCAATTCGGAACTCACATGCTTGTGAAAGAAGCAGAAGATTGGTGGATTAACACAAGTCATAGGTTCGATGAAGAGAACACCGTGGTTACGTGGGCAATGTAACACCCTCTAAAACCCGCATATAATTTTCGCAAATATTAAAAATTATAAACTCAGAGTACATGTATAATCGAGGATGCTACAATTCTCTTTAAATAACACAAATTCCTGTCATGCATAATCTTAGTAGTAACTCATACATGTTTACACAGCGGAATAATTTATTTAATAATACCAATGTTATAATATTTTTCAAAGTCATCAGGGATTAACACCTGGAAAGTCAACATCATATCATAACAAATAAAAAGGGAAATAACGAGTCTGACTAAAGCAGCTCGACAACCAAACGTTCCCGGAGTTACAACTATCAGAGCATGACCCGGACATACTAAAACGAAACTAAACTAGACACGATAAGCCTTCGCCAAGCACCTGAACGAAGCTCCTTAATCTGAAATAATCAACAGTAAGGGTGAGCTTCTCAAATATACATTTGGTTATACGTTCATACAATCAATTCACGAAATCATAAGCATCACCCAATAATTAGCATATTTCATAATTTACACAATCTTTACAATTCATATATCCATGACATATTGCCTTTCATATTTGCAAATATTCATCAACCATCATCAACCATTTATCAATCACACGTGCATACAAGCAATCAAATATAACATTGGAAAAATCATCCATTCATGTTATATTCAAGTTAATGCAACACACCCATGCATGTGGTACCACTACACCGCCCCATTAAATCGCGGGTCACGGATAATCTCACCGTTCCATTATATCGCGGACACGGCTACCACCTCAACGTTCCATTAAATCGCGGACACGTATATTGGCCACCATGTTAATTCCACACAATGGGAATTAACAAATGCAACATGATATGTAAGTATGTAACACTCAGCATACTATGAACATCGATCAACATATCATGCACATCAACAATATCAAACATAACATGATATGAATAGCATGTAATCACTCAGCATACTATTTAAACATCAATCATATCAAGTTACGAATAGCATGTAATCACTCAGCATACTATTCAAACATCAACCAATCACATCAATTATATCATAATTCATGCTCGATACATATCTAAAAGCATGGCAATAAAAATCCGACATCAAAACACTGAAATCAAAAATTCAGAAAATCAACACAGCAGAGCAACACGGGCACCCGTGTTGTGCAACACGGCCCGTGTTGTGCAGCACGTCCAGAAAACGCACATTTAATTTTCATCAGTACAGGGGCTCTGACACGGGTACCCGTGTTGTGCAACACGGCCCGTGTCGTGCAACCAGAGCACACACATCTCCCAACTCAGAAGAGCAACACGACCACCCGTGTTGTGCAACACGGCCCGTGTTGCTGAGCGCGTACAGGATTTTCCTGAACCTGCAGCAGCTCAGAAACAGCAGTCCAAACGCGGGAAAACGTCCGCCAAAACGCGTATTTCAGTACCTAACGCATCGAGTTTGTACAATTCACAACAACACCACAATATCCAAGTTACCAACGATTATTATAATAACCTTAATCGGGGATTAACCGTCCCTTTGGGGAATTCTACTGACACTGAGGTTATCCCTACAACTTCCAAGGTAAATTCACGATCATGATATATATATCCCAATTCCTCATTTGGGACCTAAACTCTTAATCGATTCATAAAATTGGGAACCTAACCCTTTTCTAACAAAGTTCAGTCCTACGGTTATCGATCCCTAGAAACATCTAACAATTGGGATTTCCTACGATTACCCGAATCAACCGTACATAAACCCATAAACAAATATAATTCGAGTATAAACCCCCTTACCTTATCAATTAGCAGCTTTGAGTTCTTGGGCGGTGTTCTTCGTTCTCCGTTCTTCAGAGCTCTATTTTCCCAAATCCCAACTTCTGTTCTCACGTGAAAACCAAAAATGAGAAAATGGCCTAAGTCCCAAACATAACTTTATTTCTCTGCACCCCCACTCTTACTAACAACATCTAAGCCCAATAACATAAAAATCCCAATATTCCTTATTTCTTTTATTTTCCTCAAATACTCCAAAATAAATAATTCTTTTTATTTTATTAATTATAATAAAATAAATTCCCAAATTTAAATAAATCAATTAATTGAAAACGGGGTGTTACAACTCTCCCCCACTAAAAGAGTTTTCGTCCTCGAAAACATACCTTAGACGAACAGCTCCGGATAAGCCTCTTTCATCTGGCTCTCCAGCTCCCAAGTGATATTTCTATCTGCTGGACCTCCCCAAGCAACCTTCACTAATGCTATCTCTTTATCTCTTAACTGTTTCACTTCCCGATCTTCTATCCTCATAGGCAATGCTTCCACTGTCAGGTTATCTCTTACCTGTACATCATCTATTTGGATTACATGAGATGGGTCTGGAATGTATCTCCTCAGCTGAGAAACATGAAAAACATCGTGCAAATTCGCAAGTCTCGGAGGTAAAGCAATACGATAAGCAACTTCTCCAACTCTTTCCGTAATCTGAAACGGACCAATAAAACGCGGAGTCAACTTCTTAGATTTCAACGCTCGACTAATACCCGTCATCGGAGTAACTCTCATAAACACATGATCTCCAGCACTGAATTCTAAATTCTTTCTCCTCTTATCATGATAACTTTTCTGACGACTCTGAGAAGCTCTCATCTTCTCTTGAATCAATTTGATCTTTCCAGTAGTCTGCTGAACAATCTCTGGCCCAACTACCAAACTCTCTCCAGATTCATACCAACACAAAGGTGTTCTACACCGTCTACCATACAATGCCTCGAACGGAGCCATACCAATACTCGAATGGTAACTATTGTTATAAGTAAATTCAATCAATGGCAAATAGCTATCCCAAGCTCCACCCTTCTCTAAAACACAAGCACGCAATAAATCTTCTAACGATTGAATCGTCCTCTCCGTCTGTCCATCAGTCTGAGGATGGTAAGCTGAACTCAACCTCAATTTAGTACCCAAAGCTTTCTGCAATCCTTCCCAAAATTTCGAAGTGAATCTCGGATCTCTATCTGACACAATACTAGAAGGAACTCCATGCAAACTCACTATTTTCTCAATATATAACTGTGCCAATCTCTCCATTGAGTAATCCATTCGCACCGGTATAAAATGAGCAGACTTAGTCAACCTATCCACAACGACCCATATCGCTTCACAATTCATAGGAGTCCTCGGCAACCCAGATACAAAATCTATAGAAATACTATCCCACTTCCATTCTGGAATAAACATTGGTTGCATAAATCCGGACGGCTTCTGATGCTCAATCTTCGATTTCTGACAGATTAAACATGCATACACAAATTCAGCTATTTCCTTTTTCATTCCCGGCCACCAAAACAATTTCTTCAAATCATGATACATTTTCGTGGCACCCGGATGAATACTCATCCCACTGCGATGTCCTTCCTCTAATATACTCTTCTTGATTTCTGCGACATCAGGAACACAAACTCTATCGCCAAATCTCATAACATCATTTTCATCAATTCTAAACTCACCACCTTGACCTTGGTCGATCAATGTCAATTTATCAACTAAATTAACATCAGATTTCTGCCCGATCCTGATCTCTTCTAGAATACCACTAGTAAGTTTCAACATACCCAAACGAACACACTTCGGAGTACTTTCACAAACTAAACTCAAATCTCGGAATTGTTCAATTAAATCCAATTCACGAACCATCATCATAGACATATGCAAGGATTTCCTGCTCAAAGCATCCGCAACCACATTTGCCTTACCAGGATGGTAATTCAAACCAAAATCATAATCTTTGAGAAATTCCAACCACCTTCTTTGCCTCATATTGAGCTCTTTCTGATCGAAAAGATGCTTCAAACTCTTATGATCACTATACACTTCAAATCTCGAACCATACAGATAATGTCTCCACAATTTCAAGACAAACACAACTGCTGCCAACTCTAAATCATGAGTAGGATAGTTCCTTTCATGAACCTTCAACTGTCTCGAAGCATACGCAACTACCTGTTGATTCTGCATTAGAACACCACCTAATCCCATAAGAGATGCATCACAATAAACCACAAAAGATTCCACCGGATTCGGAAAAATCAGAATAGGAGCACTAGTCAATCTCTGCTTCAATTCTTGGAAACCTTTCTCACATTCCGAATCCCAAACAAACGCTTGTCCTTTACGAGTCAACTTTGTCAACGACAATGCTAACTTTGAGAATCCTTTGATAAACTTTCTGTAATAACCTGCAAGACCAAGAAAACTTCTGATTTCAGAAACAGTCTTCGGCGCTTCCCACTGAGATACTGCTTCTACCTTTGTAGGATCCACTGCAATACCATTCTTAGAAATCACATGGCCACGAGAATTAACTTTACTTAACCAGGATACATATGAAATCTATTATTAAAATAAGCTCTTAAAGCTACTTAATTCCTCATAATCATATAGAAAATTTCACTAGCTTTCCAACGCATCAAACGGCGCCTAAATCGGAGTTACGGTTCAAAAGTTATGGTCGAAACGATTTTTGGGAAAAACCTACCCGAGCATCAACACAGAAGAGCAACACGGGTGCCCGTGTTGTGCAACACGGCCCGTGTTGCTGACTCTGCAACATCATATTTCACGTTTTTATGCTTCCCAAAATCACCCCAACTCATTCCTAATCATCCCCAAACATCCTAAAACCATCAAAATCGAATTCCTACCATATAGCAATGATCTAAGGCATACAATAGGATCAATACCACATCAAAACACCAATCAATTCCCAACACGAGATTTGTAATTACTCCATCAGTCCTTATCCTGAATTGAACAAACCAGAAGGTTTACAATAACGTCACACATATTCTTATACGCCACAACATTCAAGTCTAGACTTCATTTCTTATGAATTATTTACTTGCCTAATAGAACTCTTGTATCGTCAGAATCCATACAAGTTCTCACTTCCAATCATGGAAAACCAATCTTCTCTCTCGAATCCCTGCTACAGGGAAGCATATCCATCACACTCTTCGCCCACGATATTCACAAAACAACCAAGTCCAACTAATACCAACCAATCCAGTTTAACACGAAGGTAGACTTCATAATTCCACAAGTACTCCACATTCTCAATATATCATCGTTTACTCTTGTTGGACCTTAGTTCACACTTACAGAACTACTGCTAGCTTCAGAATGTCACTAAGAATTCATAAACCACTAATACAACACTATCTGTCGCTACACCTTCACTTTCTAGAGAAGTACTCTCCAACTTCACTTGATCGTTCTCTCATCGAACCATCTCAATTTGATCAATACATCGAGACCTTTAATTGGTATTCTTTCAGATATCAGAATCCGTATCAACTTCTCATATCCATCTTAAAGCAATTGGCTTCGCTCTACCAAGTTCATACGCATACTAACGAAACTAGCAAGACATGTCTATCACATCTTTACTGACTTCATTAGCACTGCATACAACTGATGCACAAATCCATGAGATGAATTCCACCTAAGTAATGCTCTTACCTCTGAATCCTCTTCAGGACTATGAACAATGCAGTCTATACCATGCTCATACTTTTACCAATTTCCTCACGTCGAGCCATTACTTAGCATCCAGAAGCACCATGGAGAAGTACCAACTTCTCCCCCACTTATCGCAATCTTATCCCTGCAATCAAGTGATCCAAAACAAAGAAGTACCAACAGTGTTTTCAAACACTTATTGCGTACCAAGGGTAATGACACTGACATAACAACTTGGTCGGACAGACCGACCATGCTCTGATACCACTATTGTAACACCCTCTAAAACCCGCATATAATTTTCGCAAATATTAAAAATTATAAACTCAGAGTACATGTATAATCGAGGATGCTACAATTCTCTTTAAATAACACAAATTCCTGTCATGCATAATCTTAGTAGTAACTCATACATGTTTACACAGCGGAATAATTTATTTAATAATACCAATGTTATAATATTTTTCAAAGTCATCAGGGATTAACACCTGGAAAGTCAACATCATATCATAACAAATAAAAAGGGAAATAACGAGTCTGACTAAAGCAGCTCGACAACCAAACGTTCCCGGAGTTACAACTATCAGAGCATGACCCGGACATACTAAAACGAAACTAAACTAGACACGATAAGCCTTCGCCAAGCACCTGAACGAAGCTCCTTAATCTGAAATAATCAACAGTAAGGGTGAGCTTCTCAAATATACATTTGGTTATACGTTCATACAATCAATTCACGAAATCATAAGCATCACCCAATAATTAGCATATTTCATAATTTACACAATCTTTACAATTCATATATCCATGACATATTGCCTTTCATATTTGCAAATATTCATCAACCATCATCAACCATTTATCAATCACACGTGCATACAAGCAATCAAATATAACATTGGAAAAATCATCCATTCATGTTATATTCAAGTTAATGCAACACACCCATGCATGTGGTACCACTACACCGCCCCATTAAATCGCGGGTCACGGATAATCTCACCGTTCCATTATATCGCGGACACGGCTACCACCTCAACGTTCCATTAAATCGCGGACACGTATATTGGCCACCATGTTAATTCCACACAATGGGAATTAACAAATGCAACATGATATGTAAGTATGTAACACTCAGCATACTATGAACATCGATCAACATATCATGCACATCAACAATATCAAACATAACATGATATGAATAGCATGTAATCACTCAGCATACTATTTAAACATCAATCATATCAAGTTACGAATAGCATGTAATCACTCAGCATACTATTCAAACATCAACCAATCACATCAATTATATCATAATTCATGCTCGATACATATCTAAAAGCATGGCAATAAAAATCCGACATCAAAACACTGAAATCAAAAATTCAGAAAATCAACACAGCAGAGCAACACGGGCACCCGTGTTGTGCAACACGGCCCGTGTTGTGCAGCACGTCCAGAAAACGCACATTTAATTTTCATCAGTACAGGGGCTCTGACACGGGTACCCGTGTTGTGCAACACGGCCCGTGTCGTGCAACCAGAGCACACACATCTCCCAACTCAGAAGAGCAACACGACCACCCGTGTTGTGCAACACGGCCCGTGTTGCTGAGCGCGTACAGGATTTTCCTGAACCTGCAGCAGCTCAGAAACAGCAGTCCAAACGCGGGAAAACGTCCGCCAAAACGCGTATTTCAGTACCTAACGCATCGAGTTTGTACAATTCACAACAACACCACAATATCCAAGTTACCAACGATTATTATAATAACCTTAATCGGGGATTAACCGTCCCTTTGGGGAATTCTACTGACACTGAGGTTATCCCTATAACTTCCAAGGTAAATTCACGATCATGATATATATATCCCAATTCCTCATTTGGGACCTAAACTCTTAATCGATTCATAAAATTGGGAACCTAACCCTTTTCTAACAAAGTTCAGTCCTACGGTTATCGATCCCTAGAAACATCTAACAATTGGGATTTCCTACGATTACCCGAATCAACCGTACATAAACCCATAAACAAATATAATTCGAGTATAAACCCCCCTTACCTTATCAATTAGCAGCTTTGAGTTCTTGGGCGGTGTTCTTCGTTCTCCGTTCTTCAGAGCTCTATTTTCCCAAATCCCAACTTCTGTTCTCACGTGAAAACCAAAAATGAGAAAATGGCCTAAGTCCCAAACATAACTTTATTTCTCTGCACCCCCACTCTTACTAACAACATCTAAGCCCAATAACATAAAAATCCCAATATTCCTTATTTCTTTTATTTTCCTCAAATACTCCAAAATAAATAATTCTTTTTATTTTATTAATTATAATAAAATAAATTCCCAAATTTAAATAAATCAATTAATTGAAAACGGGGTGTTACAGGCAATGTTCCGAGATACTTTCTTGGAGAATTACTTTCCCGAGGATGTCCGTGGTAAGAAAGAGGTGGAGTTCTTGGAGTTGAAACAAGGGAGTGGTAGCGTTGCGGAGTATGCCGCCAAATTCCAAGAATTGATCAAGTATTGTCCCCACTATAATACGGTGAATGCCGAGAGATCTAAATGCTTCAAGTTTGTGAATGGCTTAAGGTCGGATGTGAAGAAAGCAATCGGGTACCAACAAATTACCCGCTTTTCTGAATTGGTGAACAAAAGTCGTATCTATGACGAGGATAGTCATGATAGTAGTGCTTACTACAAGAGTTTAAGTGACAAGAGAGGCAAGGGGCAAATGCGTCCTAAGCCTTATGATGGAAAAGGGAAGCAACCGATGAATGTGGGCAAGAGTCCAAGTGGGGGAGTTATTACTCCAGTGAAGTGCTATAGATGTGGGAAAGAGGGACACCGTGCTATGGAGTGTCGCCAAGCTGAGCCGACATGTTTCAAGTGTGGGAAGATTGGTCACCGATCTAACGAGTGCAGGTTGGATGCTAGTGTGACTTGCTACAACTGTGGAGAGCAAGGGCACATTAGTACAAAGTGCACGAAGCCAAAGATGGAGCAAGGAAAAGTGTTTGCTTTGTCTGGTGCCGAGACTTCGGCAGATGAGAGGTTGATCAGAGGTACTTGCTTTATCCTTAATGTACCTTTGATTGCTATTGTTGATACGGGTGCTACACATTCATTCATTTCATTGGATTGTGCTACTAGTTTAGGTCTTGTGTTATCTAATTTGGGTAGAAGTATGGAGATAGATACGCTTGCGATGGGTTCGGTTTCTACTCCAGTCATTTGTTTGAAGTGTCCTTTGCGTATGTGTGGTAGAGATTTCGAAGTGGATCTCGTATGTCTTCCTTTGACTCAGATTGATGTCATTTTGGGTATGGACTGGTTGAGAGCCAACCACGTCTATATCAATTGTTTTGCTAAAGCGGTTCTTTTTCTTGAGTCTGAGAAAGAAGGCGTTGCGTTCATGTCTACTCAACAGATGAAGAGGTGTGTTAGAGATGGGGCTGAATTGTTTGTGTTGATGGTGAGCATGAGTCTTGGTGATAGTGGAGTGAGAAAGGATGTTCCTGTTGTTTGTAATTTTCCAGAGGTGTTTCCGGAAGAGATTACGGATTTACCTCCAGAACGTGAAGTGGAGTTTTCTATTGATTTAGTTCTTGGTGCTAGTCCTGTTTCGATGGCTCCGTATCAGATGTCACCATCAGAATTGGTTGAACTAAAGAGCCAACTTGAAGAGTTACTTGATAAGAAGTTCATTCGTTCGAGTGTTTCTCCGTGGGGTGCACCGGTGTTGCTAGTAAAGAAGAAAGAAGGAACAATGAGACTTTGTGTGGATTATCGGCAGTTGAACAAGGTTACTATCAAGAACAAGTATCCTTTACCTAGAATTGATGATTTGATGGACCAGTTGGTAGGAGCTTGTGTGTTCAGTAAGATTGACTTGAGATCTGGTTATCACCAAATTCGTGTGAAAGCTAGTGACATTCAAAAGACGGCATTTAGGACGAGGTACGGACACTATGAGTATTCGGTGATGCCTTTTGGTGTTACGAACGCACCTGGTGTGTTTATGGAGTACATGAACAAAATCTTTCATGAGTTCCTTGATAAGTTTGTGGTGGTCTTTATTGATGACATTCTTATCTATTCGAAGAATGAGAAAAAGCATGCCGAGCACTTAGGAATTGTGTTATCAATTTTAAAAGAGAATCAGTTGTTTGCTAAACTTTCTAAGTGTGAGTTCTGGTTGAAGCAAGTGAGTTTTCTTGGACATGTGATATCTCATGGAGGTATTGCCGTTGATCCAACCAAGATAGAAGCTGTGTCTGAATGGGAATCTCCTAAATCTGTGTTTGAGATACGAAGTTTCCTTGGTTTAGCCGGATACTATCGTAAGTTCATTGAGGGTTTTTCGAAGTTGGCTTTACCATTGACACAATTGACGAGAAAGGGGCAATTGTTTGTGTGGACTACTCAGTGTGAGGATAGCTTTCAAGAGCTTAAGCGAAGGTTGACTACTGCTCCTGTGTTGGTTTTACCTAATCCATCCGAACCGTTTACAGTGTATTGTGATGCTTCATTGATGGGGTTAGGTGGTGTGTTGATGCAAAGTGGACAAGTGGTGGCCTATGCTTTGAGGCAACTTAAGGTACACGAGAGGAATTATCCGACTCATGACTTGGAGTTGGCAGCTGTTGTTTTTGTGTTGAAAATTTGGAGACATTACTTGTTTGGATCGAGATTCGACGTTTTCAGTGATCATAAGAGTTTGAAATATTTGTTTGATCAGAAAGAGTTGAATATGAGGCAGAGGAGATGGTTAGAGTTCTTGAAAGATTATTATTTTAGTTTGAATTACCATCCTGGAAAGGCGAACGTGGTTGCCGATGCGTTGAGTAGAAAATCATTGCATATGTCTATGCTAATGGTTAAAGAATGGGAATTACTTGAACAGTTTCGCGACTTGAGTTTGGTTTGTGAAGAAACTTACTTTGGTGTGAAACTTGGTATGTTGAAGATTACAAGTGGAATATTGGATGAGATAAGAGAAGGACAAAAAGAGGACTTGGTTTTGGTTGACAAATTGACTTTAGTTAACCAAGGTCAAGGAGGAGAGTTTAGAATTGATGAGAACAGCGTGTTGAGATGTCGTGATAGAGTTTGTGTTCCCGATGTGAGAGATGTGAAAAAGAGGATCCTTGAGGAAGGACACCGAAGTGGGTTGAGCATTCATCCCGGTGCCACAAAGATGTATCAAGATTTGAGAAAGTTATTTTGGTGGCCGAGTATGAAAAAGGAAATTGCGGAATTTGTGTATTCGTGTTTGGTATGTCAAAAGTCTAAGATAGAGCATCAAAAGCCTTCTGGTTTGTTACAAACTTTGTCTATACCGGAATGGAAATGGGACAATATCTCTATGGATTTTGTTTCGGGTTTGCCGAGGACCCCGAGTAACTATGAGGCTATTTGGGTTATAGTGGATAGATTGACTAAATCTGCTCACTTTATTCCAATTAGAATGGATTACTCGATGGAGAAGCTTGCGAAGTTGTATGTGGAGCGGATTGTATGTTTTCATGGTATTCCGACGTGCATTGTTTCGAATAGAGACCCGCGGTTCACATCTAGATTTTGGGAAGGTTTACAACGAGCTTTGGGTACTAAGTTACGTTTGAGTTCCGCTTATCATCCACAGACGGATGGTCAAACGGAGAGAACTATTCAATCACTCGAAGATCTTTTGCGTGCTTGTGTGTTAGAACAAGGAGGTTCTTGGGAAAGTTACTTGCCTTTGATTGAGTTTACCTATAACAACAGTTTTCATTCTAGCATAGGTATGGCTCCTTTTGAAGCGTTGTATGGAAGGCGTTGTCGAACACCTTTATGTTGGTACGAGTCGGGAGAAAGTGCGGTGGTTGGACCGGAAATTGTGCAACAAACTACGGATAAGATTAAGTTGATTAGAGAGAAGATGCAAATTTCACAAAGTCGCCAAAAGAGCTACTATGATAAGAGGAGGAAGCCTCTTGAGTTCAAGAAGGATGACCATGTGTTTTTGAGAGTGAATCCTACGACGGGTGTTGGTCGGGCTCTTAAATCGCGGAAGTTGACACCTCGGTTTATTGGTCTGTATCAAATTTCGGAAAGGATTGGTAATGTGGCGTATAGGATTTCATTACCACCATCACTTTCCAATTTACATGATGTGTTTCATGTGTCGCAATTGCGAAAGTATATTGCGGATCCGTCACATGTGGTGCAAGTGGACGATGTGGAAGTTAGAGAAGACTTAACCGTTGAGACCTTGCCGACAAGAATTGAAGATCGGAAAGTGAAGCAACTTAGAGGAAAAGATATTTCTTTGGTTAAGGTGGTGTGGGGGTGGTGCGGCTAATGGAAACATAACTTGGGAGCTTGAAAGCCGGATGCGGGATTCATATCCCGAGTTGTTCGTTTAGAGGTGATTTTCGAGGCCGAAAATCTTTTAAGTGGGGGAGAGTTGTAACACCCTGTTTTAATTAATATTATTTATATTATTATTTTCTAAAAATAACCGGTTGATGTTTATTTTGAATAAAATGATAATTATTTAATCGGTAATTCGGTCCGGTATGTGATTAATTAGGTTTATTTGTTTTACCGAAAAATAATTATTTTTGTACGATAATATTATATTTAGTGTGTAAATATTTTATTATATGTATTATTTGATTTATTTGTGAGGATGGATTTATATTAGTATTACTTGATTTATTATAAACTAATAAATTAATGTTATTTAATTATATTAAATTAATTTAATAAAATATTAGTTTATTATATATAAGTTATGTTAAGTTAGAGTAGTAAAGTATATAAATTTATATGTTATGTAGGTTAGTTTTATATAATAAAATAAGTTAGTTTTTTTATATATTATATAATAGGTAGTTAGATAGAAAAGAAAAGATATCAGAAAGTAAGAAAGAGAGAAGTAGAGAAGAAGAAGTGAAGAAAAAGAGGAAAAATAGGGTTGAAGAGGAGAGGAAGAAATTTCTGGAAAATCAACCGAAAAAGCTCACTCCAGAAATTAATCGGTAAGGGTTAGACTTCCTCTAAACATCTAATGTATTTTTATTGCATTTGATTCCAATTTTTTAGTTTAAGAAGTAGATTATTGTAGACTGTTAGAAGAAATAAAATAAAATAATAGACTGTTAGAAATGGAGAAGAAGAAGGGGGGTACTGGGGGGGGGCACGTGGCACAGGGGGGAGGGTGGGGTGGGGGCTACGTCCATTTTTATCCCTCTCTGTGTTACACTCCTGTAACCTTTACATTCTTAATATATATATATATATATATATATATATATATTATAATTAATAGCGTGATTAATTATATAATCGGTTACGGTTTATCGATGAAATTTGATATTTTGGTTTCGACCGGAGATTAATTAAATCGTAGACATGTGATAGATTTGAAACGTGTTGTGAAATGCCGATTCCGAAAATAACATTGTTCAATTTATAAATATTATGTTGTATTAATAATTTAATTAATACATTAATATATATTATAATTAATAGTGTGATTAATTATATAATCGATTACGGTTTATCGATGAAACTTGATATTTTGGTTTCGACCGGAGATTAATTAAATCGTAGATATGTGGTAGATTTTAAACGTGTTGTGAAATGCCGATTCCGAAAATAACATTGTTCAATTTATAAATATTATGTTGTATTAATAATTTAATTAATACATTAATATATATTATAATTAATAGTGTGATTAATTAATATAACCGGTTACGATCAATTGGTAAAACTTAATATTTTGAGTACGACCGGAGAGGAATTAAATTGTAGAGGTGTTGAATACTCGAGATATTTGGTTGATTTCTGATTCCGGGAATGATGTGTTTGATTTATGAATATTTTGGTGTTGTGTAATAATTGTTGAATATGAAATAAATGATGTTTGTTGTGCAATGTTGTGAGGTTAATTCATACGGTGGAATTATGATGATGTATGCTTGTAATTGGGATTGAGGGATGTCTTGATTTGCATATTGTTGTTAATTGAATTGCACACCGCATCATAAGTCGTGTCAAGAGGCGATGTCTGTTAGTCTCGTGGAGGCTAGTGGCTCGTCCCAAACTCAGAGTGGGGGTTTGAAAGCTTAGGGGATGGGCTTTTATGATTATCCGTCTGAGGGATAGACATCGGCAAGTCCGAAGGATAATAGATGATTGGTACCACATGCATGAGTCATGTTGTTGTGTCGAGTCGCACGTACACGTTTTATTGGGTTTATGTGTCGTTGAATATTATGCATTATGTGCTAATTGGTAAATAAAATGGATTGTGTTTGTTTACTTTGATTTGTTGAATATGAGAATTTGATTAAATGAATATCCTATGTAGTTTATGTAAGAGTTGGAAAAAGAGTAAGATTCATTTATTTAATTCCTTTCATTTGCTTTAAATTACATACTTTATGTTTGTTGGAATTCTTACCATTCTGTTGGAAAATGCTTGCTTCGGCATTGTTCAGGTACCGAAGACGGTAGTGCGAGGCACTAGTTTAGCGGATGCATTTGGATTGTAATCCGTTTTATTTTGGTTTATCGAGTCGATGCTCTGGTTGTAACACTTGGGGGTTAGGTGTCCGCATTCGAACTCGTATATTTTATAGATGGATTATACTTGTATATAATCCATTGTTTTGATTATATATTGATGTATGTGTATTATGACTTGATAACATGTTTGGCGTATGAACCGTATGGCTTAATGCCTTGAATTTTATATTTTGATTCCTCCTTTGGAGATGAAGTTATTATGATTCCGTTGCGTTTGCACGAAAAAGAAAGTATATGCCATGAATGTATTATGTGATTAAATGATTAAAGTGACGAATATGTCATGTCCGTTTTTCTTGAATATGTGAATTGATGTTGTGACACTCCTTCCGTGCAAATTTTATTTTCTCTGATTTTAATTATATCGTTTTAATTCGGGGTTTATTAGAAGGTGTGTTACAGGGACAAACGAAGATAAGTTTGAAGGAGTTGGCAAGCGTAAAGAGGAAATTCACAGAACCCATAGATGACTACCTGAATAGGTTCCGTCTTCTAAAGTCTAGATGCTTTACTGTGGTGCCTGAGCATGAGTTAGTCGAAATGGCTGCAGGTGGATTAGATTATTCCATTAGAAAGAAGTTAGATACTCAACACTTGAGAGATATGGCCCAGTTGGCAGATAGAGTTCGACAGGTCGAACGAATGAAAGTTGAAAAGGCCAGGGCAAGTAAAGATCATAAAAAATAAAGGGTAGCCTATGTCGAAGCCGAAAATGAAGAATATGAGCCACATAACAACCCTTATGGTGTTGAAGAAGTAGAAATAGATTTGGCTGAATTAAAAGAGGCACCCCCTTACTCTTATAAAATGTTAACACCTTCGAATGGGAGAAACCCCGTTGAAGAGGAAAAGAGTGATAAATATCCTAAAAGAATTTAGACTTTTGATGTCACTAAATGTGACGAAATATTTGATTTACTGGTAAAGGATGGCCAAATGATAGTGCCTCCTAACACTAAAGTTCCTCCGTTAGAACAACAGAAGAAAAGAGGTTATTGCAAATACCATGGTTTTCTTGGCCATAAAACATCAGTTTGTTTTATTTTCAGGGATTTAATTCAGAATGCTATCAAGGATGGACGTCTGAAATTTGCTGATAAAGGAAAAGGTCCTATGAAGGTGGATGCTGATCCTTTGAATGTGGCTGCCACCAACTACGCTGAACCTTTGGATATCAATATGGTGGACATAGTCAACACTAACAAAGTAAAGATCGTGGAAGATGGAAAGCAGGCTACTGATAGCCTAAACACCAGAGGATCCTTCGACATTGACGTTAAAGACCCCCAGGCTGGACAAATCAAATTTAGGACTACTGAGGGTTCTTTGAAAATTACTAATGATACTACTGAAGGTCTCAGAGTTAGGTTCGAAGAAATGGAAACCTCTGAAGTACCCATGGGAGTCAACATGGTCAATCTGGACCAACCCGCTTCAGAGATGGAAGAATTGGAAAACAGCCTGCTGGTGGGACAAAAGAAGAAGAGTTTTGGCTACCCAAAGGCAAATGAGAATCTGCGCGAATACTTGTGGAGATGCCATGAGACGAATGCCCACAAGACGTTGTTGTGCCCAAGGTGCTCCATTATGTTGAGTCGAAGAGTGGCTTAAAATTATGAGAGGGTCCAACACATCAACACCCAAGGAAATTGGCGCCAAGAAAGTCAACTAATGAGAGTATACCCAAGGCCAGGCGAAACACTTTTGGTTTTCATACTCCGATGTTACAAATCAGAATCAGAAATCCTGATGTGCCCAAGATGTGGCGTAGTATATGACAAGGAGATTGCTGAGATGTTTGAACGAATCCCTTTCCATGGTAGCTGGGAGCCAAGGGAAGCAAACCCAAGGATGTACGTGTTTGAAAAAAGGGGAACGTCGAAAAGGCCAGATAGCCCACATCCCAAGGCAAGAAGAGCCTCGTTCAAATTACCTGCTGAGATCCCAACTGACCGATGGATGCATGTTAATGATGAGAAATCAAAGTGGAGGAGTTTCTTCAAGGGAGGCAGAATAGCTTTCGCCTATAGAAGGCAATTCCAGGCATCAATAAGGGAGGCTCACAGGCTAGACAATTACAAAGGAAAAAACCCCATGTCAAGATCCTATTGGCGTAGACACAGAGAGCAAGGAAAACAGATAGGGAATCCATGCAGAAAGAGGTGGGTGAATCAAGAAATACCAAAGCAGTATCTGGAACATCAACATCCGTCAAACCGCTGGTAGGACGAAGGTTGTTCACTGGGGAACAGTAGAAAACAAAAGAAGTGACTCAAGAAAATCCTATAAAATCTGAAGATATGTTGACAGACGATTTCGACTCTGATGGCGTGTCATCTCTGAACATGAATTGCAACATGGTATCCGTTATCCCCCATGAGTACTATCAGGAAACTGAAGTTGAAGACTGCGAAGAAGCTGATGAAGAGGAGATGGCGAAACACAGACCTGTGTGTTACTATGTCCTCAATAATGGAGCAGTCGAAGAGCAAAATGCCTTCTTCGAAAGGCCTGACAGAGCTATGAGAAACCATCTGAAACCTTTGTATATAAGGGCCAAGATCGAAGACACTGGTATTAACAAAGTACTGGTGGATGGAGGGGTTGCAGTTAACTTGATGCCTCATTATATGTTGAAAAGAATAGGGATGTTTGACACGGACATTAAACCTCACAATATGGTGCTGTCTAACTATGAAGGGAAAATAGGTCACACCCTGGGGGTAATTCAAGTAAACTTGACAGTTGGGTCTGTGACAAGACCAACTATGTTCATGGTGATTCCTGCAAAAGCGAATTATAATTTTCTGCTAGGGAGAGAGTGGATACACGGGGTGGGGGCAGTGCCATCGACCATGCATCAAATATTAACCATATGGAGAGAGGATGGAATTGTAGAAAACATCAAAGGGGATCAAGGTTACTACATGTCGGAGGTAAACACGGTAGACAGAACCAGCTTTGACAAAAATCTAGAAAACATTGGACCATATGGAGTGGTAGGAGATTGCTACTTACCAAACAAGAATGCGTTGTATTATCTAACTTTTCTCCCAAATGGATATCGTTGGGACAGAGAAATTATGTGAGAACTGGACGACCAGGAGAATGTCGAAAGAAGTTCTCCAATACGGCCAACTGGATGGGACACAGACATTGACCATATCTGGCATTGGGATGTGTTGTACCCCAAAATTTGCCCTCCCATATTCCTCAAGGTATGTCAGGAATCATCTTCAAATGGTTCAAGATTGCTCAAGAGATTGTACAGTCAAACCACCTCCTAAGCCAGCTGAAATTAGGGTTTTGGTTCTTTCAAGGAATTTGGGGTTTTCAATGGTTCAATCAAGTCTCATAGGCCCATATACATCCTCAAGCATCTACATGCCAAGTTTCAAGACTCACAGTGTCAATTTGCACAGTCAAAAGATCCATTTGATCTACAGTCAACTGCAAGGGCAAAATGGTCATTTTACAGTCAAAAGTCAGAATTTTTGGTCAAAATCTTATTTTGAGTCCACAATCATCATTTGATCAAGTCTTGATCATGATTCCACAAGGATAGCTCAAAAATCATCAAGGTGCAAAAAGTTACTATTCTTGGACAGTAGAAAAGTCAACTGTATCTTGACCAGGGCATAACTTTTTCATGGTTCATCAGAAAAATCCCATCCAATGCTCATTTTGAAGGGGAGGCAATTTCCTACAATCCATCTTCACACTCCAAGTCCAAGAAATGCTCTCATAAAAAGTTATCAATTTCTACATTATAGGTCAAATTCAAAGGTCAACAAAAATGCACTTTAAGTCAAAGGACATAACTTGAGATTGGTAAATCCAAATGACATGGGACCAAAGGAATTGGTTAGAAGACTTCAAGAGCTTTCCAAAATGTCCAAGAACATGTTCATATGATCAAAATTGAGCAAGATATGCATTGGAGAAGTTGGGAAGTTTTTATGAATTTGCAAAAGTCAACTTTGCTCCAAACACCTCATTTTTGCTAATGGGCCTCAAATCTCTTCTTGAAACTTCATCCATGGCCTATGCACGACCCATCAAGCTTAATGGAATTTATTTTCTTATTTTTATTGATTAATTGGATTTTTAATTAATATTAATTCATTTAATTAATTTAAATTGTAGGAAAATGCAAGATTTGATTTTTCAATCTTTTTGTGAAGCAAATATGGTCAGGATATGCTGGAAATTTCGTGCTCAAAATCAAAGATGCAAAATATCCAAAATTGGCAACATTATTCAATCATGAAAAACCAAAAAGATATGATTTCCAATCAAGGATTCAATCATCAATTCAATGGATTTTTGCATAGTTCTTGACCTAATTCCATTCCCCTATATATATGCAAGCAAATCCTAATCTCATACACGTGAAAAAACTGCAGGAATAGACCATAGCATATTGAGAAATTTCCAAGAAAACTCAAAACTGATTTTTGTATTCTAGGGCGATTTAAGAGTTTTTATTGATTCATATACATTGCAGGAGATCCCAGGAAGGTTTTGCAATCAAATTCAAACCTTAAAGCTCAAGAAATCATTGAAAACAGAACCACGGTTAACACTTATTTTCCAAAATCGTATTGCCTAATTCATGAGCATTTAACATGATTTCTTGATTGTTTTGCATTGCTAGGAACCGTATGAAGCTAATGGTATCATTTAATTGAATTATAATGCACTGAATCACAAGATGCCATGAACGATTTCTAGGGTTCTTAAGCTTTGAAATTGGGGCTTTGCAATCCAGGAAAAATTAAGACTTGTGAGACCCATGGTTGGAATCGTTGAACCAAGACGAACACAAAGGACACTTCGCGAAATATTTATATAAACCATAGCTCTAATCGCTATTTTTCCTCGTAGCATATTGTGGGGGTTAAAAACCTCCGCTATCTAATATGTTTTTATGCAGAACGAAGGAAGAAGACGAGGACGTGTTAACGTATGGTTGGCTGATTTGAAAAAGTGTGCGCTTGTTTTTGTTTTACAGCATAGAGATTAATTTCCCAATATAATAATTGCTCTATATTTTACTAACAATTGATACAGCTTAGTGGAGTGGTTAGCGTGCTGATCTGGAAGCCTTGGGACCTGGGTTCGAATCCCAGGTCCCACCAAAATGCTTATTCTATTTTTCTTAACATATTCATGTGCAGAATTCCAAAAGATGTCCACCATGCACTTCACATCCCAGCGTGCCAAGTGGCCTCAAACTCAGATCCCATGGCCTAGATTAGAAGACTAGCATACTCCTTAGTCAACGTGCGCATAGGTGATCACAAAAGTCAGCAGGCTTGAGTATTGTTGGGCCTGGGAATTTCCAAAGATACCTCCAAAATTGGGCCAGCACCCCCCTTGGGTTTATTCTTTTTCTTCCTTTGTATTTATTTATTTAATTGTTTTCACTATTATTAATTATTATTATTTTCACTAACAAAAATAATTAATTATTTTCATAATAAATCAGAAAAACTAAAATATGATATTTTTTTATTATTTATTATTATTTATTAAATTCACCCTTAATTTATTATTTTTGTAAATAAAATTTAACATAATTAATTTAGTTGTTTTAATTAGGTTAATTTCAATGTTTTCACAATAATTTAAAATCAACATAGAATTAGGCTTTTTTACTAACTTTTAATCATTTTTTATTTATTTTCCTTGAGACACTAAAAAACTAAAAATATTTCCTTTTTATTAATTAGTTTTAGGTTTAATTTAATTAAATTCAAAACAACAAAAAAACTCTTTCTTTCTCAAAAAAGGGTCAAAACCCTAGAACTTCTCAGATTCAATTTTTCTCGCGTGCGATTTATTCTTTATTAGTTTTTGATCCATATTTATGTAATTGCTCCGAGGATGTAATAGCTTTAATTAGGACCTTTTTATCGCTTTATTTATTTCCCGCATTTACTCTTCAAGGGTTTGTTTTTGGCGATGTAAATACCTGACGCCTTGTAATAGCGTAGATTTATTTTCCGCAACTATTAACTGTTAGATGTATGTTAATTAGGCTATGCATGACAAGCCTTATCTCTGAAAATAAAATCAAAACGTAGCTCACCATGACATGTGTAAAGATAACATTAATTGAATCCTGACACACTTGCACATGCCACTCCTAGGGCACGCCTCACTTGGTTGCCTTGACGTGGTCATTGAGTATAGGGTGTTTTAGAGGTCTCCCTCTTGTCTAAAGATCCAAGTTGCCTCGAAATAGTTGCCTCGGATAAAAAGGATCTAGGACATTAGGGTTACCGCTAAGGCGTCCTACCATTGCTTTGGTGACCACATGTCCTTATAATCGAATTGACCCGAATAACTCCGACGACGGTGCTACCTACTTTTCAATAGTGGGATAGCACTGTCTAAAGGACATTTACATAGCTTAATTTCTTTTGAGTAGGTAGAGGTTCTCAGGTACTTGCTCTTTCAAAACAAAAAATACTTTTCACACTTACACTATTTTCTGACAAAAGTTTTCAAACAAACACTTCATACACTCTTGAGGACCGATACAAGAGTTAAAACGAAGTTTTCAAACAAACTTTTTCAAAACCCACAAACACAAGAAAAGCAAACATTTTTTAAAACATAGTGAGCAAGTACCTAAGAGCCCGTGGATAACCACGGATAGAAAGGGTGCTAACACCTTCCCTTTCTATAATCTACCTCCCGAACCAAGAAACATCTCGAAAAGTAATGTTGTTGTGCTTTTGTCCTTTCCTTACTGGAGAAAATAAAAGACGATGGCGACTCTTGCTTACCGCGACATTTTGCGAACCAGCATTCCAAAACAGTCAGTTCTATTTCCACCGATTACAGAACTGGCGACTCTGCTGGGGATATTATAAGTGAGGTGTACCTTAGGATTAGATCATTCTATGTTTTCAATTGTATGCTTTGTTTGCTTTAACTTTGTGGGCTTGTATTGGAGTTTCATAGATCCTAACCCGGATCTGGGAAATACCCTTTAGGTAAGTAGCAATAAACTGTGAGGGACCTGTCCGGCGTAGACCGACACGGGTGAAGTAGTAGCTACGTTGGTGTGACACCTTGGTCTGTACCGATATCCCTTGTGTTGGAACAAGGAGAATATGGGTCTTCTGAGGAGTCATTAAGCACCAACTAACCTTAGTACATTAAATTGACCAACTTGGCCATAGAACAGTAGCAGTATGCTACACTCATTGAGGCTAAACTCTCGCGATGGTTTCGGCCGCAAGAAAAGGTTGCCAAACTGGAATTATGACCGATCAAGGGTAGTCAGTGATATTGAGATCCTCTAGAACCCGGTTACTATTTTTAGGACAGGTCTTAACCAACTGAAACTGAAAGAGGGTAGTACCTAAACTTCATGCTGGCCTGAAATCTAAGGGCTCTTTTGTGTGACTTGTGTGCCTTCACCATGTTTGCCTTTTGTGAATACTTGTGGTGTGCCTTTATCATAACATCATAACATTGCATGCATCCTACATAAGGACTAACCCATTTCAAGGATCTCAAGGGTTTGTGATGCAGGTCATGATGAACCAAAGGTCTAGCAAGGGGCAAAGGGGATTTATTTTCCTCTAGCCAAGGTTGTCTAGACATCCAAGCACGATAACTTGAGTCAGGGGCTATGACCTACTCGATATGGTGAGCTTGACTCTTGAAGAAGGATTCTCAGCAACATGAAGTTCCTTCAATCAAGCTGAAAAATTCAAATTCTAACAAGTTTCTTTGTTTATCCCACGAGATCCTTGAAAACATTGCATACATATATCATACAGATCATTGCATTACAGGTACCCTTTTACAGGTCACTTATCTTCTTCGCTGTTTATTTCAGCAATCATCATGTCTACTGAACCTTCCACTGAACAAGCTATCAAGACCCTCCAGGCCCAGAATGCCCAGTTCCAAGAGTTGGTTATGAGCCTAGCCCAGGGTCAACAGGAGTTGAAGACTCTGATTCTGAAGAAGAAGAAGAAGAAGAGGACTGTCTTGTTCAACACTGGACGCAGATTCGGGAACAGACTACAAAATG